>WNGS01009202.1:20636774-20659087 GCA_020271785.1 Procambarus virginalis
AGCTATTAGAAAACTTAATTATCTAAATGGAAAGATTCCAAATCTGGAAGAAAAATTATAACAGTCTAAATAATCATCCGTTGTATAACTGAGTATCATTTTGCTGCCATAATTATGAATGAGAAGTGGTAACTATATCACAGTTATCTCGAGTTCTACTGAACACACAAGGATTTTCTGAGGCTTCAATACTGAAGCCAGAACAGTAATTTACACACAATCCGCCCCCCCTCTGGTTCTGTCATCTAGGCATGTTCTACCTCTGACACTCCTCTTTCAATGAACAGAGAGTAATCACACTAACGTGACTGCATCAACGAGACCATCCGTAGAAGCTATGACTAGGGTTCGAACCTGTGTATTGTTCAACATAATAATGTTACAATCCCTTCATGTCGTGGCCTGATTGTCTGGGGCATGTGCATGGGACTTCCCACCACACAGGTTCAACCCTCAACACAGTTTCTACGGAATTTCTCATTGATGCAGTCACATTAGTGTGATTACTCTCTGTGTATATAATACAGTTATTATTTTTTAAAATTACCAGATTGCACTCCCTTACAATAACTATTATTCTTACTTTTTATTGATAGTAAATTTGGCTAAAAGTCAGATTGAAGAGATTAAATAGGATGTAATTGTATAAATTTATTAAGGCTTGATCACAGTAATAAACACAGCTCTGCAAACAACGTAACACAAACGTTTTATTTATATTTCCATTACGTTAAAACGTTGTAACAACGTCAAGAAAAATGCCCTTTTGGAGCCCATTCAAATTACCTAATTTCAAGTAATTATGAAAGTTATTAAGTCTTTGATGAATACCTCAATTTAAATGAAAAACATTGTTGTCAATGAAAATAGGGCAGCTGCTATCATTCTTAACTTATTAGAGACCGTTTGTATCTCAGTTTGTGGCAATCTTCCCTATCAGTGCAAATGTAGTAGCAGGCATCCGTCAGTCTCGGAAGACTATGGAGTTGCGCCCTGACAGGGCGCAAAGCTGGGTAGGTAGATATGGAGGAGAAGCTGTTACCCATGCAGCAAGTCCCCCCTCTCCACGTTGCTGAAATTATCCAATACAAAGGCAAATGCCAATACACATAGTTCCAGCAACGTCGCAGGAGCTGCCAGAACGAGGTCGACGCCAACAACGAACTGCCTTATTGGTTCCAACCAAATTTGCTGGTTGGTCAGTTAGCTATTGTGGTGGTTTAACAACCTTTAAGAGGTTGGTAGGCCTTAGGCCTAACACCAAACCGACCAAACACTCACCGGTTATACTAATGCATATTTTCCACCACCTTAAATACATTGATACAGTGCCACATGAAAGACTAATTAAAAAAATAGAGGCTCATGGTACTGGGGGTGCTATAATAAGTTGGATTAGGGCATGGCTATTCCAAAGGAAACAGAGAGTTAGTATAAATGGGGTTAAGTCAGAGTGGGATAATGTTGTTAGTGGAGTGCCTCAAGGCTCTGTCTCTGTTGTTTATAATATATATAAATGATTTAGATTCAGGTTTGAGTAGCAACATTTGCAAATTTGCAGATGATACAAAAATCGGTAGGGAAATTAACACGAAAGAAGACTCGGTATCACTTCAAGTTGATCTAAATAGGGTTTTAAAATGGTCAAAAGACTGGCAGATGCAGTTTAATGCTAATAAATGAAAAGTTTTGAGGCTAGGTAATGATGATAGAGTTACAAGATACGAGCTAGATGGTGTTGAGATTGCGAAGTCGGATTGCGAAAGGGATCTAGGAGTTATGATTAGTAAGAATTTAAAACAAAAGGATCAATGCATGAATGTTCGTAATAAGGCAAATAGGACACTGGGATTTATTAATCGAAGCGTTAGTAACAAGACACCTGGTGTGGTTCTTCAGCTATATCTTGCTCTAGTTAGGCCCCATTTAGATTATGCAGTTCAGTTTTGGTCGCCGTACTATAGAATGGATATAAATTCACTTGAACGTGTCCAGCGTAGGATGACAAAGTTAATTGCCCAAATTAGAAATCTTTCATATGAAGAAAGATTAATAAAGCTTAAATTGCATTCACTGGAAAGGCGAAGAGTTAGGGGTGACATGATAGAAGTTTACAAGTGGATGAATGGACATAACAAAGGAGATATTAATAGGGTATTAAAAGTATCAACACAAGACAGAACACGAAACAATGGGTATAAATTGGATAAGTTTAGGTTTAGGAAAGACTTGGGTAAATACTGGTTCGGTAACAGGGTTGTTGATTTGTGGAACCAATTACCGCGTAACGTGGTGGAGGTGGGATCCCTCGATTGTTTCAAGCGTGGGTTGGACACGTATATGAGTGGGATTGGGTGGTTATAAATAGGAGCTGCCTCGTATGGGCCTGTGGGCCTTCTGCAGTTACCTTTGTTCTTATGTTCTTATGTTCTTAAAGCATTACAATAACAACAATAGTAGAAAATAGGGAGCTTCCTTGATAACCAGAGTGGTTTTCTAACGCCTTTTAATGTTATCGTTTTCTTTATTTTATTCCGTTATGTTAAACTATAAATTATACAGGGTGATGACTTGACACCTAATGGGATCTTGTGTATACTATCGATAAGGTAAACTCGGGGTTATTCTACACATGGCAGTCCACTACCTGTCCTGACGCTTAGTCGATGAGACAAACATCCCACCAGACTTACGACTTAGGATCTGTCATTGACGCAGTTCAACATAATTCACAGTGATCAAGATTGTTCTGTGGAAAACATAGTGAAGTTCGCTGCTTAGCACTATGCAGAGCATAGTGCCTTGAGAACCATAGCCCTGTGCACATCACAGTGCCGTACACAACATGCTCCTGTGCACATCATATATCCGTACACAACATAGCCTTGTGAACGGCATAGTGCTGTAAGCAACATATCCCAGTGAACCGCATAGTGCAGAACGCAACATAGCCTTGTGAACAGCCTTCTCCAAACTAAACAGAAAATGAATTCTTAAGTAATTTCAAGGATTAAGATCGCCCATACTTGTCTATTCAATAATATATATTTCGTGATTTCAACATGGTATTATTAGAAGGAAGAAAGGGTGCAGCTTCCCCTTTCGAACTCTCGATTCGGGGGCTTCAAATCTGTGGAGCATTTCCCTTCCATTTGTCCAAGACTCACACAGTACTCAAGTTCAGTTTGCCGCTCTTCCTCTGGGGCATATTCATTCAAGCATTCATGATGTGTATGGCTCTTTCAACGTCAAAACTGTTTTTCTCGCAACCACTATGCCAGATATTGGAAGTAAAATTCTTGTGTATTCCTTTGCCTTAGCAATGCTTTCCCGGATGGTAGTGCCGACTGTCTTGTTAGCTAAGTGCAAGAAACTTGAACGGATTTTAGCGGCTTTCTCCAAGTTACCCTCAAGTTTGCCTAATGGAAAGAAGTGGTACCAAAAGATGAAAAATATTGCTTATCTGGTGTTCTTCACCATCAACATAGGATTTGGAATATATTACATATCTATTTCTCTGAGCGAGAGCAGTATTAGTGAAATTATCGCCAGGTTCGGTTTCCTCTTTCTTGTGATGCTTTGGTTTCTGGCACCAATTGAGCTCTTCCAGACTGTTCTTCATGTCCTTTCGAGTCAAGTGTTAACGATGACGGAAGAAACGATCAAGGTCTGTACTCACCTACTTACCATTGACCCTACAGATGATTCTCTAGGCCCTGAAAACGTCCAAATATCCAAGGTTAACTCACAGATGATTTTATCCGCTTTCCACAGTTTGGAATGTCAGATTCACCAGGTGAGGTGTCAGGGAAAATTATTAAGTTTGTGTTCGCTGAAAATAATATTAATTTTTGTGTGTTTAATTTGTGTGTATCTTAGATATGTAATATATTGCAAATAGTTCACATTTTTTACATTTTTGTGACATGGTCACTCGTTGGCAAATATTTTATGCTCTGGTGTTGGTAAACATTAATATTCTTTTAAGCAAAGTGTCTGACATTCAAAAGGACGTGGTTAGTGCGTTGATTGTCTTGGAAACACTTAATGGGTCTAGTCGGTTTGTTCGTCGACTACACTAACCAATGGACTAAAACCAACTTAGCTTTAATCTAAAACATAGATTCCCGGGTAACATCACAGGCCTCGATGGCCATTTGCCTGTTTCAAGCGTAGTTTAGACATATATATATGTGTGTAGTTCTTATGCAGTGAACATACCTCGCATTGGCCAAAAGATCTCTGCAATTTTCTACATTTCATGTACATTTTTCTAGAACTAACGATCAAGATCTAAACATTCCTAATGATATTTTGTCAAGAGAAAACAAAAATATATTTACAGTCAATTGAATAATATACCGCAAGAAATTATAAATATCTTGCGGAAAATTCCGCAAGATATGGTTACAATCCCATCGAATTGCCTTAATATTTCATTAAAGATCTATCACATTTTTGCGATTTCATTGTGCAATATGTCGCAAAAATCACATTCAGAAATGTAGAAAAGGCAAAACCTAAATGCTAAGAGCACATCAGAAATTGTATTATTTAATTAAAATGAAATGCTATAATGGCACTTAGAACTGATGTCAGTTATTGATTAAATACACCAACTGTTATTTTCTAATTTAATCTTGAAAATATGTTAGTTGCAAGAATAGTTACACAAAACACGTGATTCGGTTACACGTAAGTATCCACCAGGAAAATGAAAGGAAAATTAAGCATTTGTTAACAGCTCTTCAGTTGAAAGGGTATATGATATTATTATTTAAAGTTCTCATAATTTGATAACGTTTCGTCATTAAATATATTAGTATATCATTTTTTTAGAGAATGTATTTCAAGATATTTTTCAATACGTCTTAATTAATAAATTTGAAACAAACTAATAAAAATAATCACACAGAAATCACATTTATCGTGATATATATCAATATATATATATATATATATATATATATATATATATATATATATATATAATATATATATATATATATATTGATATATATCAACGACAAAACCCACTTGGGCAATGAGGTGGGCGCGATCCTACGATCTCGGCATTGCCAAGCCGCATAATCTACCACTAAAGAACACAGACTTGTAAAAATGTCATACAACCGAATTTCTACTAAAATCACAGGAAGTCTGGAGGCGGTCTCTACTAAAACCAGCCCAGGTTTTACGTCTGACCAACAAGTACTCGGGTGGAAGGGCAGTTGAAGTGGTCCTACACCTCATGAAACACATAGAAATCACATTATTGTGATATATATGAGCCACGAGCATGACGGGGAATTGTGTTGGAAATTTCCAACACCTAATTACTAATCCCTAATACAATAGGATGTATTTCCTGTACTAGGCATCATAATCATTCAAAACTCATATACTAATCCTTAGTACAAAAGGATGTATTTCTTGTACTAGGCGTCATAATTTACTAACACTACTAATCAGTAGTTTAGTGATACTGAATTCAAAATTTAAAAATTCAAATTAAAATTTGTATTCAGGAAAAGTACATACATAGATGACTTAAAAACATAATGTTGGATTTATAGATAGAGCTAGTACATACAATACCTAAAGCCGCTAATACGCATAGCGTTTTGGGCAAATTAATTTTAATTAATTAAGGCGTTGAACGTCATATAAATTTTTCCTAGAATCGTGGCAGTGTTGCGTTAGTCAACTAACACAGTGAATCATTTCATACCTTTAGAGATCGAGTAGAATCTAGTCTTATTTTGCCCTTATTTTTTATATTATCCTTTTATTTATAATATTATTTTATATTATGCTTATTTTTATTAAGGATAATCGTTTATTAATAGATTCATCTCTAGTTAGTTAATCTATCATGTTTTACAGGAATTAACTTATACAACCACAATTAGCTGCACCAGTGAATAAAATGACAAGCCGTATCTCTACTCTAAATCTTTCTCATTCATTTAATATCATATAAATTAATTGACCTGTATTACGAGAAAAGAATTGTTGCCACATATCCATTTATTTATGACATAAATATTCGTCATACCCTATTTCCTTCCATATTATTTAAACTCGGGATAACCAGTTTTGGGAGCTCTTGCTTATGCGCCACACGAGGAGGAAGGAGAGAGAGACACAGGAGAACCGCCATTGTATAGGTGCAGGCGAAGAGTCACAATAACGTGGCTGAAGTATGTTGACCAGACCACACACTAGAAGTTGAAGGGACGACGACGTTTCGGTCCGTCCTGGACCATTCTCAAGTCGCTTGAAGCGACTTGAGAATGGTCCAGGACGGACCGAAACGTCGTCGTCCCTTCAACTTCTAGTGTGTGATGACTTAAAAACATAATGTTGGATTTATAGATAGAGCTAGTACATACAATACCTAAAGCCGCTAATACGCATAGCGTTTTGGGCAAATTAATTTTAATTAATTAAGGCGTAGAACGTCATATAAATTTTCCTAGAAACGTGGCAGTGTTGCGTTAGTCAACTAACACAGTGAATCATTTCATACCTTTAGAGATCGAGTAGAATCTAGTCTACGACGTTTCGGTCCGTCCTGGACCATTCTCAAGTCGCTTGAAGCGACTTGAGAATGGTCCAGGACGGACCGAAACGTCGTCGTCCCTTCAACTTCTAGTGTGTGGTCTGGTCGCCATTGTATAGGTGTTCTGAAGTTCGCTTATTGACATCGGTCCAAATTTGGGGCATCTGGCTACCTACAGGATCTAGACTGATTCTGCAACTTTAGTTATTTACAGACACCACGGACGGCAGGGAATAAGTATCCTTCGATAAGTTGTACAGGCCTTTAAAATTTAATTAGGTTCTTTCCCTGTCGTGACGATGCATGGCACCGTATAATCCTCATGTAAGTGTACTTTGGATCCCCAAATCCATTTAGAATTTACTAATAAATTTACTATTACTATTTACTATTACTACCAAACCCCAATTCTATGGTTTGGAGTGGAATTTACATAATATTTGATTTCAGCTGGAGAACAAACGTATGCGAGACATTAACATCTGCCACGATCACATGTTTCCTCGAGTAGCCTGTGCAACAAGTTAACGTCTAACGTCTACGAGTGTACTATTTGCGAGACGCACGCTGTAATACCTGCTTACAGCTAAGCTGTCTTTCTCGTTTTTAGTAGACAAACATTTCATTTAACTAACCATTGAATATTGAATGAATTATAATCTAAATACATGCATTTCATATTCTCATCATTTATGTAATTTATTATACATTACATGAATTACGTAGACTAACCTTATAGAATAACCCCCAAAATGTGTTATGGGAAGCGGCTTTAGAATTTATAGAATTTACAGTTCATTTATTGCATATTAATAGAATCTTTAGAATTTAATTGCATTTAATCATAGAGATCAATAAGGCACAGGTTCTCTCATTTAGAATAGAATTCTGGTTCTTCGAGCATATTAGAATTATATATTATTTTATTAGCATTAAATCTAGAGCCAGATTTCCTCACAAATTGAGTGAAACCCTGGTTTGGCTTCATTGGAAGCCTCGGGATCCTTGTGGGTGCAGTAGTACCCCAGGCTGCAAGTCTTTTCCATGTCGTGGTGCTGTCGACTAAAGCGTGCATTAGGCAACACGCGGCACATAGGCTCGAACCCTCATCATGGATCCTGTAGATTTGTTCATTGATATCATGATAATGTGATTTCTCTGTGTAATAATAATAATAATAAAAATAATGATAATAATAACAATAATAATAATAATAATAATAATAATAATAATAATAATAATAATAATAATAATAATAATAATATAATAATAATAATAATATTAATAAAAATAAGTCACAATGGAGAGATACATCAATGAAAAATCAGTTTTAGCCGGGCAGGGATATGAACGAGTGTTCTAGTGAATATCAGACACTTGTCATACTCATATCGTGGTCGAGTGACATTAGACAATGTCACTGTCATTTGAACAATGGCTCAACTCCCGGCATTGCTAGAATTGATTTTCTTAATAATAATAATAATAATAATAATAATAATAATAATAATAATAATAATAATAATAATAATAATAATAATAATAATAATAATAATAATAATAACAATATCTCGTTTCTCCTGGCAAAAAGATGACATGAAATAAAGTCTTGTTAATTCTCTAATTTAAGGTTGAAGATCTGCAGGAGATGGCAGCTGATTACTTCAGTGAAATGATCAACATATTCCTTGTGACGGGCATAGCCTCGTGTGTCTCCAGCTCTTACGATATACTTTGTAAATTATTAAGAATGGGAGGATCGTCTGTGGTCATGCTAATAATAACCTATGCTTTGATCTTCTACCTCTGTGACTTGGGTCAAATGTTTACCAATCGGGTAAGAATGATAGTTACATTTACACAGATAGAGAAGTTTGCCACTACTACTGAGATATAAACTATTTCTAAATAAGTTAAGAACGATAGCAGCGGCCCCATTTTCATTGACAACAAAGTTTAGCATTTAAATTGAGGTATACATCAAGGGCTTATTAACTTTAATAATTACTTACTATTAGGTAATTAGTATGGGCTCCAATCGGCGTTTTTTTACGTTGTTACAACGTTATTAACGTAATGGCAATATAAATTGAACGTTTTGGTTACATTTTTGCAGGCTGTGTTTATTAGTGAGATCAGGCATTTTTAAATTATACAATCACATCCTATTTAAACTCTGCAATTAGATCCAAGCAATATTTTACTATAAATAATAAGTAAGAATAATAATTATTGTAAAGAAGTGCAATCTGGTAATTTCAAATAATAATAATAATAATAATAGCTGTGATATACACAAAGAGTAGTTACGCTAATGTGACTGCATCAATGAGAAATTTGTAAGAGCCGTGTTGAGGGTTCGAACCTCTACAGGAGGTGTTCCCACGCACACGCCCCAGACAATAGGGCCACGACATGAAAGGATTGCTCCCTTATCATGTCGAACAGTACATAGGTTCAAACCCTTGCATTAGCTCCTATGGATTTTCTCGTTGATGCAATCACGTTAGTGTAATTACTCTCTGTGTATTGAAAGAGGAGCATCAGAGGTAGAACATGCCTAGATGACAGAGCCAGAGTGCATGTGGAAATTGAGTGAAAATCCTGTTCCGGCTTCAGTAGTGAAGCCTCAATAAATCATTGTGTGTTCAGCAGAACTCCAGGTAACTGAGATATAGTTACCGCTTCTCATTCATAATTATGGCAGCAAAATGATACTCAATGATACGACCCATAATTATTTAGCCTGTTATAATTTTTTACCAGATTCGGCATCTGTGCCATATAGATAACTAAGTTTTCTAATAGTTTAAATATGCTTCCTTATTTTAAATATCCAGAATTGTTGTTAATAGATATATTCTGAATTTGTTAGAAAACTTACGTTTAATAACTTGAAACTGATACAGAACCGTTTTATTTAAATAATAATAATAATACTTGTTTATAACGAAATTAAAGCCGTATTTATTATATTTGTATTGCTTGATGGTAAAGCATTGCTATTTGTTGCATAAGGTCACTAATCACACATACCGTTATGAGTTATGAGTAAAATGTAAAAAAAAGCACTACGGGCTCACCATAGCCCGTGCTACTTGGACTTTTTGTTCCAGGTAGCGAATCTTTAACAACAACAACGAGTAAAATTATTGATGTTCTCCATATATCAGTAATCCAATGCTGTGTTAATCAGATCTGTTCTCCAAATATATATTGCCCAATGATGCAAGACCCATTTATGTTTTACCAAACTTTTTTTTCTAAAAAATATATTTTAAAAACAGTTATAAACAATAATAGGCTACCCAAAAATGATATCTGAAAAATGTCTATCTATGTATTTTCGTATGGTGTGTATGTTTATACAAAAATATTGTGTATGTTTGGAAAACATACACATCCATGTATGTTTTCCAAAAAAAACCATGTTATGCACAAATGTTATTAAACCAATATATGCAATCAAAAAAATTTATTTGAAAATTGTCTATCCAAGTTTCGTTATCCCTAAATATGGTAACCAAAATGAGACAAAATTGACAACTTTAAACATTCTCACAATCCCTATCACTAGATTTAACAACAAATTTACGAATAACTTCATACATTATTTTTTGTTAGCCTATCGGTCGTTTTCATCATGTCGTTTGTTTACTCTTCCAGGTAAAGAAGGCGGCGAAGCTCTGAGGACCTCAGTTGTAAGACTTCTGATCAGACCATCAAATATCGAGTGAGTTGCAGTCCTATACATTCCTCGAAAAATTTAATTTACTGGACATTGAATACTTTGTTTCTAACTCAAAATTGCACATTTTCCAATCAGTTTTAATTGGCATTTGCTTCAACATTTTTTGTTACTTAGTAAAAATGAAGAAATTTTTTTGGGAGGAATACTATGGGATCGAACCATTTTCATTTAATATATCGCACCATTTTCTCATATTATTTTTACGGTATTGCGATTTCATAGTAAAAATGTGAAAGAGCTTAAAATATGCGTTTTATGCTAACATATGCAATAAAATATATATAGAAGAAATATATTACATATAAAAATGCTTACATATCTGTTAATATATAACAATGAAATACTAACAATTTTTAACAGAGTTGTAGTAGGTTATCTTAGGATTGGTTAGGTTAGGTTGGTTAGATTAGGTTAGCTTAAGGTGGTTAGGTTTGGTTAGCATATGGTTGGTTCAGTTAGGTTTATATATATATATATATATATATATATATATATATATATATATATATATATATATATATATGTCGTACCTAGTAGCCAGAACGCACTTCTCAGCCTACTATGTAAGGCCCGATTTGCCTAATAAGCCAAGTTTTCATGAATTAATTGTTTTTCGACTACCTAACCTACCTAACCTAACCTAACTTAACTTTTTCGGCTACCTAACCTAACCTAACCTATAAAGATAGGTTAAGTTAGGTTAGGTAGGGTTGGTTAGGTTCGGTCATATATCTACGTTAATTTTAACTCCAATAAAAAACATTGACCTCATACAAAATGAAATGGGTAGCTTTATCATTTCATAAGAAAAAAATTAGAGAAAATATATTAATTCATGAAAACTTGGCTTATTAGGCAAATCGGGCCTTGCATAGTAGGCTGAGAAGTGCGTTCTGGCTACTAGGTATGACATATATATATATACAGCACATATATATATATATATATATATATATATATATATATATATATATATATATATATATATATATATATATATATATATATATATATATATGTTCCTGTCCGGAAGCGGAGGAGCTTCAAGAGATACATAACCTTAGGCATTTGTCTTGTATGTTTTGTAACCTTTAAATACACAATAAAGCATAAAAAAAAGGAAGGGGGTGGTAGGAGAAAAGCACACAGAAACTGTATTGGAGGGGACCTACATTCCCTCCAATGCGTTATGTGTGATTTCCTCCGAGGCTATGGGTCCCCCTTCTTCCAGCCAGAGGTGGTACTCCCTTCCTTTTTATATACTACTATTAATATATATATATATATATATATATATATATATATATATATATATATATATATATACACATATATATATATATATATATATATATATATATATATATATATATATATATATATATATATATATTGGTGTATACTGGCAGCAGATTTTCTTTTAAACATGTCTCATTGAATATGACCGCATATTCTGTATTTACTATCTTCTGATATAGGGCTTCTATCCCTCTAACTATTTTCTTAGCAATTCAATTATATATATATATATATATATATATATATATATATATATATATATATATATATTTATATAATTGAATTAAAACTAACATGTTTATTCTTCCATTCCTGGAAATATGAATTAAGTGAATTCTGTATTTGAGGATTATTTTGGTATTTGTAACAAGTTGGTTTATTCGTGCAGGTGAGTCACGTGATCCAATGTGTGGCTTGTGTGGAGAAGTTCAACATAGGAGGCTGGTACACGCTGGACTACGGCACTCTCCTGGCAGTAAGACCTCATCATCACTCTCTGTTGACCTCTCACTGACTACCGGGACCTGAGCTCTAGCTCTTGATACCCGGCCCCGCTTGTCTCACAACCGCTGAGTTATAATTGATCAAGCCTGACGTTCGAGTTATTTTTGTCGATTCTTGACTTAAAGATTGAATGATGTGGTGGCTTTTATAACTTCTTCTTTCCTTGCAATTTCACTTTGGCTTCTTTATGATTCCAGCTTCTACCTGTGTCTTCTGGTCCTACTTTCTCTCAGTGTAAAAATGCTGTCTTGTCTATTCTCCTCAGAATCATATATGTTGCGATCATATCTCCCCTGTTTCTTCTAGTCTCTAAGGTTTTCAGAGTTAGTTACATTGGTCAATCCTCGAAGCTTAACCTTCTTACTTTTGGCATTAATTTTCTTGCCAACCATATTTTTATTGGTCGTTCTCTTTCTCTCTCTCTGTCTCATTTTTAATTGAAATAATAACTAAATATCATTAGGAATGTCGTTGACGTTCCTTATGAAACAACAAGCTAAGAGCTGTTATCTTGCATCAGTTCATCTGAAGCGTGACCCTAGTAACTCACTTAATTAGCTTGTCATTGGCTTTTATTAGGAATAAAATTTATTTTAATGTTAAATTGCAATCAAGTTAGTTACTAGATAACTCAGGCACTAACTGTGAGCCGGAGCCTTCATATGGCCAGTTGAATTCCTTTCACGCGCATCTACGGTGAGTGAATATGTCGTAGAGAATAAGTCGAGAGAATATGTTGTAAACAATAAGTTGAGATTATATGCTGTATGACTGTAAAACTGGATGGTATCGCAGTCTCTCCAGGGTAGATGGAATGCCAGTCATAAAAAAAGGAAAAAATAGTTAGAATGCAAGTTGAACTTCACTGTGACAACTGTAGGATAAGACATACAGAACAAAAATTTAAAAATACTTTACTTTAATAGAAAACTGACGTTAAAAAAATTTCAAAACACAAAATAATATCCCGGCTTGGCTCTAATACAAAGTGTGCAAAACAAACATGATGAACAATCAAATTTATGTTACGTTAATGTCCAAATAAAATATGGTGCTAGAATACTAGTAGCCAGACTGCATAAACCTGCTACCATACCGAGATATGTCAACAGCTCTACTCAGAAGAGCATTCAGGAATAATCTGAATCGTGGTGGGCTAGGTAGCCCTATATATATGGAACGGCGGCCGTCCAGGTGGCGCTGGTAGTGGTGGATAACTAGGAACCGGCTCGTTAACCGCTTGTTTCGGCTGGTGGTGTGGGCTCCCGGCGACCAGGTGAGGTGGGGTGACGGGCCGTGGTGTAAGGGGGAGATTGGTGGTACTGTCTAGACGTCTGGAAAGTAGCTGTTGTTGCTCTTGTGGCTGCAGTTCTTGAATATATAGACGTGATATGATAAAATAGGTGATGATGAAGCAGGCTGAATCTCTTCCTAGAGATTTTTACCATGACAGTTGTAAATGCGAGTGCTTTCCCTCTTTCTTTTTTTTCATAACTAAGCCTAGTGATCATAAGGGCTGTCAAATGACGTACATAGTGAAACTGCAAGCAAGAGCTGTTATCCAACCTCAGCTCATCTGACGCCTGCTCCTAGAAACTCATTTATTTCATATGCATGTACTCAGAAACTATCACATAGGGAACTTTCATATAAGGAACCTGGTGAAACTGCAAGCAAGAGCTCTGTCTGTCTGTCTGTCTCTCTAGCTGTATATCTTATATAATCTTTGTACTGTAAGTTATGTTTCTCTGTAAATTACTTTCTCTTTCTAGCTTGTTCCTCAAAATTTACAAGTGGACGGGAGACATTTACATGTAAAATAAAAGAAGGGTCATATAGTTTTCAAACCAGGTCAAAACTCGTGACAAGTGTTATAAATGAAATGCAATTCAATTGAAGGGAAATATTTTATTTATGTATTTATTTATTTATTTATATACAAGAAGGTTAATTGAGTTCTGAGCATACATTACATTGGTGTTCTTACATTCTTGCAAAGCCGCTAACACACATAGAGTTTCGGGCAGTATTGGTATTGGCAAATATTTTAGTTCTGCAAAAGGGTTGTATAGCATGTTTGAGTATAAAAAAATTGCAAGTCTGAACACTAAGATAAAGGCCAGTAAAGTCCTTCTTCAAAGTTCGTTAAATATGCTCTTGCGTTCTAATATTATCACTCTAATAAAAAAAAAGATAAAAAAAATCCTCATAGATATAATGATAAATTTTTAAGAATGCAATTTACAAAACATTATTTAAAGATGTTATATTTTTTTTTACAGATAATCAGCGTGGTTATGACCTACCTGGTCATTCTGCTCCAAATCTCTTAAGCAATATGGAAAATACATGGAAATTAATATTACATTTAGCCATGATGGACGGAACGTGCAAAATATAGACTAGTGTATACAAAATACAATTGCATGTTTGTACTGTTTATTCTGTAAAAAAAATCCAGAGTAAGAAACGGCATTTTATAATGAGAAAAAATTCTAGGCCTATTTTAGAGCATATATGTACTAAATTAGGCTTTAGATCAAATGTATTAGGCCTAGGATTATTATTTTGATCTAGAACAGGTTAATTTAGGCTTATTGTTAGACTACTGTGTTATGCCCTTTAGAATTCAAAAGTTAAAATTTAGACTAACTTTTGGGTACAAAACTTCGTAATTTGTACAGTTCACTAGAAGTAGCTATAGTTACTATTATCTCTGGAAGAAGAGTTGCATAAAGTTCTTCATTAAGTAACATTTAGCGAGCCAGGCAGATGTTTAAGGCCCGCTCAGGAATATCCGTGAAAACAATTGCTCTGCAAGTATGCTGAGATGCACTTCGTCAGTTTGATACTCACTGCTACTTAGGACTTGCAGTGTAAATTACCAAGAACTAGTCAGTGTAAATTATCAAGAACTAGTAAGTTACCAACAACTAGTCATTGGAGTGGCGAGGAGAAGTATAATATATGAGGAAAGCAAAACTATGCAACACTACATGTGTGTAAGTCAAAACACCCATTTCACTTATGGCAAAAGTTAAAATGCTTGGAGTGACTCTGTGCACATGCAGCTCAGGTTTGGGTACAAATATTACTGGGAATATGGAATAGGTGTTAATGATAATGAAACGAAGTGTGAACTATGTGGTATGTTAAGGTCTCACACCCTCACTCATTATGTTCTTGATTGCTCGTTGATTAATGTATATAGAAACACTGAGATAAGAACTGTTCCTGAACAAATAGCCTAGGATGTGTCAACCGGAAAGATTGATGATATTCTGGATATAAGAATTTTGCACCAAGATTGTAACCTTTTGTTAAATTGTCTGAATGTCTATTGCAAATTGTCTATATACCTAATCATAAAATGTATTTGTGTGTATGTTCGGTAACATACTACATGTGTAAAGGAAGAGATGTATATAAAAGATTATGGAACAAGAATGTTCCATGAATGCTCTCAGAATGTTTGGTAATATGTTTATTGTTTGTGATGTGTGTCTATATATCTGAACTGAACGGGGTGAGAATAGCATTAGCTACCTCATCCCTTTATGTGTATTTTACCTCAATAAACTTATTTCAATTTCAATTTTCAGTTTCAAATAGTCAGTGTAAGTTACCAACAACTAGTCAGTGTAAGTTACCAACAACTAGTTAGTGTAAGTTACCAACAACTAGTCAGTGTAAGTTGTGGGGTAATTGTCGGGAATGATTAGTGAGAACTACTTGGGACTTGTACTGCACTAAATTAAAAAATTACTGTATGCAAAATTAATTCAACTAAAGTCCCTAGCTAGGGTTGTAAAGCCTAACTCCTCTTTTCCTAATGACAGACTGTGGGCTGTAAGGGGCAGGTAGGGTCCCTAAGGGTGAATGGAGAAGTTGATTGAAGATCCACAATCCACCTGCAGACAATTCAACATCAACTTGTATTGGTAATACAAGGATAAGATTTTAATAACTCAGTTCTATAACTGAACACTGGTTCTGTTTAAATCTAATCAAATCTTGGATCTAAACATGTACACAGTCCAGCCTAGCACCATAACTACAACAGACAATATTCACATACTAATAAACACAACAATGTGCATTATAGAGGTATGATATATATATATATGAATATGCAAGCAAAGGCCTTTAATATGTGGTCCAAGTGCTGTTAACTAAGTACAAGACATTATATTCAATATGATAAACTTATATGATAAATAAAAGATAACTAAATAAGCAATTGTTAACTTAATGTATATTATCAATTATATACAGATATATTCAATTTATATGAAGAGTTTCAGTTGAGCTTGGCTGACATAACTGAGGTTGTGTACCTCATGAGTGTCAAGATACAATGACTGAAGTTTTGGTAAATGAGTGTCTAGATAAATTGAAAAGATTCAGTGACTGAAAGATTAATAAAAACTTACTGAAATATGGGGCGTCGCCCCATCCTGTAATGACAAACAGACTTATTGGATATATCAAGGTTCCACAAACATGCAATTGGCCAATCAACACTCACTACAATAACATTCAATATACTTATGTCTGAGTGCCGGGTGCCGTCTGACAAGTTGCCAGACTGATAACTCTCTTGTAAAGTTTAGGCACTATATTTTATGTCACAGCCTTGCTGTTTATTATTCTGGTAGCGTTGCTTATTGATTATGTCCTTAATAGCGTTTGCAGTAGGATAAGCTAGGTGTGGGTGGAGGGGGCGTCACTTTGAGCCACTCTACACCTTTATTTAGATAAAGAACTAGGAATTTTTCCGTGTAACTATAGTCCAGGTACTCACCCAGTTCTAGAGAGTAATTACTGATGAAAATTTTGTAAGGTGTCCTATACCGAAAATATTCGCAAGGCATCGTCACACATGTGCACTCTGTTTGTAAACATACGCCTTCTGCCTCGGGGCCCTGCTTAGATCGCTTCTCTCCCGAGTTGGCTCCTCCCTTCTTTGGGAAGGTAGCCTTCAAGGTATATTGATTGATTATTGTTAATGTCTAGACATATGATTGAGATAAGATATGATTATAATATAATTAGATATAAGATTTAAATGTTATAAGTATTACTTGCTAGTACTATTGATTATTATTAAGGATTTGATTTAATCTTTACCGGAAATCGATTGATGTTCAAATAGTTTTTTAATTAAGATATTCTTCTAGAAGCTTCTAGATCTTTGAGATCTCATGCACAAAGTCACGTAGGCATCAAGGGCCCTATGACGTACGTGATCATAGTGCCATTGTCATTTAGGATCCAGATGTAGGATATAATGAATCTGTAGTGATTTTGATATAATTCTTATATGATTTAGATATGATATAGAAATAATACATTTCTTAGATAATAATATAGATATATTTATTTTCACATAAGGTAAATTTTCCACATAAGTTACCAACAACTAGTCAGTGTAAGTTACCAACAACTAGTCAGTGTAAGTTACCAACAACTAGTAATCCAGTTACTAACCAGGACGTTTATGTGAGCCCCTGATTAGTCAACTTTATGTGAGCCCCTGATTAGTCACCTATTATCATAAATCATATCGCATACGTTAAGTTTCCAATTAAAGCCTTCAGTGTCATGGAGGCTGTGTGTCGAGATTGGTCACCTGTTGGTACTCACACAAAAAGTTACCCATTTTGCTTTGCAACCCGTCCTCAGGTTAGTCCATGCAGCGACCGACCCCAGAGAAGTGTTCATTAATATTATAGAACTCTGTGTTGAAATCTTGGTATTTTCTCATATACTAATTAATGTTAATATGTATTAGAAATTAATGTATAGCTAGGCCTGTTTTACCAGTTGGTGTGTGTAATTACCTAAGTGTAGTTACAGGATGAGAGCTACGCTCGTGGTGTCCCGTCTTCCCAGCACTCTTTGTCCTATAATGCTTTGAAATTACTGACGGTTTTGGCCTCACCACCTTCTCAACTAACTTGTTCCAACCGTCTATCACTCTGTTTGCACAAGTGAATTTTTTTATATTTCTCCGTCAGCTTTGTTTCGTTAGTTTAAATCTATGACCTCTTGTTCTTGAAGTTCCGGGTCTCAGGAATTCTTCCCTATCAATCTTATGGATTCCTATTACTATTTTGTACGTAGTGATCACATCACCTCTCGTTCATCTATCTTCTAGTGTTCGCATATTTAATGCCTCTAACCTCTCCTCGTAGCTCTTGTCCTTCAGTTCTGGGAGCCACTTAGTGGCATGTCGTTGCACCTTTTCCAGTTTGTTGATGTGCTTCTTAAGATATGGGCACCATACAACCGCTGCATATTCTAGCTTTGGTCTAACAAAAGTCGTGAACACTTTCTTTAGTATTTCTCCATCCATGTATTTAAAAGCAATTCTGAAGTTAAAAAGTTTAGCGTAGGCTTCTTGCACAGTGATCTTAATGTGGTCCTCAGGTGACAGTTTTCTATCTAGAACCACTCCTAGATCCCTTTCTTTGTCAGAACTCTTTAAAGATTTCTCACATAATTTATAGGTTGTGTGGGGTCTATGTTCTCCTATTCCACATTCCATAACATGGCACTTATTCACATTAAATTCCATTTGCCAAGTGTTGCTCCATATACTTATTTTGTTCAGGTTTTCTTGAAGGGCATGACAATCATCTAGGTTTCTTATCTTCCCTATTATCTTAGCATCATCAGCAAACATGTTCATATAGTTCTGCATTCCAACTGGTAGATCCACTCGTGACATTCCTCCAATCCGATACCTTGCCTCTGATTACGGCCCTCATTTTTCTGTCAGTTAGGATTTTTTTTTATGTACGTTAGAAGCTTACCTGTCATCCCTCCAATAAGTTCCAGTTTCCAGAACAATCTCTTATGTGGAACTCAGTCGAAAGTAATTTTTAGGTCCAGATAGATGCAGTCAACCCAACCATCTCTTTCCTGTAAAATCTCTGTGGCTCGATCAGAGAAACTGAGTAAGTTCGTTACACAGGATCTTCCAGATCGAAAACCATACTGTCTGTCTGATATTATATCTTTTTCATCCAGGTGTTCTACCCATTTAGTTTTAATTATTTTTTCCAATATTGTGACTATTACACTTGTCAATGATACAGGTCTATAATTAAGGGAGTCTTCCCTGCTGCCACTTTTGTAGATTGGAACTATGTTAGCCTTTTCCCACACATCAGTTAAAACTCCTATAAACAGGGATGCCTGAAAAATCAGTTGAAGTGGAATGCTGAGCTCAGGTGCACATTCTCTCATAACCCATGGTGAAACTCCAACTGGACCAACTGCTTTGTTCTTACTCAGTTCCTTGAGCATTTTCTCCACTTCGTCTCTAGACACCTCCATGTGCTGTATGTTGTTCTCTGGAATTCTAATTGTGTCTGGTTCCCTGAAGATTTCATTTTGTACAAGCTCACTTTGAAACTTTTCGTTTAATGTTTCACACATTTCCTTTTCACTTTCCGTGAATCTATTTCCCATTTTCAACCTCTGAATATTAACCTTTACCAGCAATTTGTTATTCATGAATTTATAGAATAGACCTGGTTCAGTTTTACATTTGCCTGCAATCCCTTTTTCAAAATGTCTTTCTGCCTCTCTCCTCACTGCCATGTAGTTGTTTCTCACATCTTTGAATCGCTGGTATGTTTGGGGGTTTGGCCTCTTCCTATATTGATTCCATTTTTGTGACTTTTGGTCTCTGGCCTTCTGGCAATTTCTGTTGAACCGATCCTATTTCCTAGTTCTACATCCTTGTTTTGGTATACATTTTTTTGTTCCTTTATCATATATTTCACAAAACTTGACATACTTCCTTGCCTAGCAACAAGTCTGTCCAATTATACTCACTAAAAAAATTCCTAAGATCGCCATAATGTCCTCTCCTGAAGTCAGGTTTTTCAACTGCTTCAACCTCCTTATTTTCTTCCAGATTATAACGCATTGCTTACTTTATTAACAAAAAGACATGGTCACTTTTACCCAGAGAGGAAGGTACTGAATGTCAAATATCTCTTCCTCCTTCCTGGTAATATCAAATCAAGCATGGAGGGAACGTCCCCTTCCCTCATCCTCGTAGTTTGTTTAACATGTTGATACAAGAATGTTTCCAGGATGAGGTCTACAAATCGACAGGTCCAAAAATCCTGTTCTAGCTTCATATGCTTCCCAGTCTATGGATTTCAAGTTGAAGTCGCCGACTATCAACAGTCGTGATCTATCTTATCCGCTCTCGCTATTATCTCTCTCATTATTGTTATAAGACCTTCTCGTTTACTATCTAGCCTCTCCTTAGCCCATGTGCTACTTGGCGGTGGACTATACACTTGAAACTGTGTATGGAGTCAGCCTCCACATTACTTCCTAATGCATTCCATTTGTCATACATTTGTCACTAAAAAAAGTTCTTTCTAATATCTCTGTGGCTCATTTGGGCACTCAGTTTCCACCTGTGTCCCCTAGTGTGTGTGCCCCTTGTGTTAAATAGCCTGTCTTTATCAACCCTGTCGATTCCCTTGAGAATCTTGAATGTGGTGATCATGTCCCCCCTAACTCTTCTGTCTTCCAACGAAGTGAGGTTCAATTCCCGTAGTCTCTCCTCGTAGCTCATACCTCTCAGCTCGGGTACTAGTCTGGTGGCAAACCTTTGAACCTTTTCCAGTTTAGTCTTATGCTTGACTAGATATGGACTCCATGCTGGAGCCACATACTCCAGGATTGGTCTGACATATGTGGAATGTAATGTTCTGAAAGATTCCTTACACAAGTTTCTAAAGGCCGTTCTTATGTTAGCCAACCTGGCATATGCTGCTGATGTTATCCTCCTGATATGAGCTTCAGGAGACAGGTCTGGCGTGATATCAACCCCCAGGCCTTTCTCCAGGTGCAGAGGTGCAGGTGTGCAGTCGGCAGGTCACCAATCAGAAGCAGGCAGGCTGGAATGGTAGTTTGCTGGTTGACGACGGGTGGCGAGCTGGCATGGAGGGAGTGTGGAGTAAGGGGAGTTTAGGGTACGTTTGCCTCCTGGTCAAATGTTTTGTGCTACTGGTAGACGTATCTTGAAGGTAGCATCTTATTGCTGTATATATATAAGTAACTTTATGTAGGGAAGAGCAGGCTCAATCTCTCTTGAAAGAGATTATTGTCACAATATATATATATATATATATATATATATATATATATATATATATATATATATATATATATATATATATATATTAAACCTTCATTTGCAAGTAATGTACGTAGAATTTAACTACATTGACTAAACTGTAAAAAAACATTTTTACTAAAACTAAATATGAAATAACTTCATATGCTGTTAAGTCCACTCTAATATGCTATTAAGTCCACTCTATAAGACAAGAGTAAGATTCAACGTAGTTTTACCTAATCAAAGGAGTATATTTAAAAAAAATGATCTAATCAAATTCATCAAATTATATTTTTGTGTCTAATCAAGAGGAAAATTGGATTTTTGTGTCTAATCAAGAGTCAAATTGGGATTTGTTTATATATAATAAAAAGCGTCAAATTGAAGAGTTTTTATATTATCAAAAGCGTAAATTGAAGTGTTTTATCTAATAAATAAAAAACACCAATATTACGGGACTTTAACTTCACTAGGACACAGTCATTGTAACATTGGTCGATAACGTCAAAAACTGAGTTGCATGAAGTGTGAGGACAGGTTACTTGCGCAAAGTGAGAGGAAGACAGGCGGTATAAAGCTAACAAGGTCATTGGAGAGTGACCTGATAACCTTACTACACTCCACCCATTGACCTTTGACCTCGACGACTACGTTCCCCCCCTTCCCTCCCCCCCCCCATCCTTCATTGCTTTTTCTCACTCAGAAGTAAATAGCAATTTTTTTCAACAACACTGTTAAGTCCAACTGATTAAAATGGAAAAATCTACCTCATAACAAGGCAAAAATCCAACTCATTCTGTTTTAATTGCAAAGTTGAAAATTCCAATTCATCAGTATATTTAGAATGTAGTTAAAAAAAATCAATCTCATTCTGTTAAATACTGCAAAGTTGCAACAATAGTTATCAATTATATTATCCAGTGATAATCACATCTTTTGAGATGAAGAGTTTTAAAGTGTATTAGAAACTTTTCAAAAGAAGTAAATGCCCATTGCATCTCATTCTTTCTCCAGTGATCATATTTAGCTCTGATATAAAT
>WNGS01009202.1:20660087-20679452 GCA_020271785.1 Procambarus virginalis
CCCTGAAGCTCATATCAAGAGGATAACATCAGCAGCATATGCCAGGTTGGCTACATAAGAACGGCCTTTAGAAACTTGTGTAAGGAATCTTTCAGAACATTACATACCACATATGTCAGACCAATCCTGGAGTATGTGGCTCCAGCATGGAGTCCATATCTGTCAAGCATAAGACTAAACTGGAAAAGGTTCAAAGGTTGCCACCAGACTAGTACCCGAGCTGAGAGGTATGAGCTACGAGGAGAGACTACGGAATTGAACCTCACGTCGTTGGAAGACAGGAGTTAGGGGGGACATGATCACCACATTCAAGATTCTCAAGGGAATCGACAGGGTTGATAAAGACAGGCTATTTAACACAAGGGGCACGCACACTAGGGACACAGGTGGAAACTGAGTGCCCAATGAGCCACAGAGATATTAAAAGAACTTTTTAGTGACAAATGGTTGACAAATGGAATGCATTAGGAGTAATGTGGAGGAGGCTGACTCCATACACAGTTTCAAGTGTATATTCACCGCCAGTAGCAAATGGGCTAAGGAGAGGCTAGATAGTAAACGAGAAGGTCTTATAACAATAATGAGAGAGATAATAGCGAGAGCGGATAAGATAGATCACGACTGTTGATAGTCGGGCGACTTCAACTTGAAATCCATAGACTGGGAAGCATATGAAGCTAGAACAGGCTTTCCGGACTGTAGATTTGTAGACCTCATCCTGGAAACATTCTTGTATCAACATGTTAAACAAACTACGAGGATGAGGGAAGGGGACGTTCCCTCCATGCTAGATTTGATATTTAGCAGGAAGGAGGAAGAGATATTGACATTCAGTACCTTCCTCTCTTGGGTAAAAGTGACCATGTCTTTTTGTAATAAAGTATGTAATGCGTTATATCTGGAAGAAATAAGGAGGTTGAAGCAGTTGAAAAACCTGACTTCAGGAGGACATTATGGCGACCTTAGGAATTTTTTTAGTGAGTATAATTGGACAGACTTGTTGCTAGGCAAGGAAGTAATGAGATGTATGTCAAGTTTTGTGAAATATTGATAAAGGAACAAAAAAATGTATACCAAAACAGGATGTAGAACTAGGAAATAGGATCGGTTCCACAGAAATTGCCAGAAGGCCAGAGACCAAAACCACAAAAATGGAATCAATAGGAAAAGGCCAAACCCCCAAACATACCAGCGATACAAGATGCGAGAAACAACTACATACGGCAGTGAGGAGAGAGCAGAAGACATTTTGAAAAGGTGATTGCAGACAAATGTAAAACAGAACCAGGTCTATTCTATAAATTCATGAACAACAAATTGCTGGTAAAGGTTAATATTCAGAGGTTGAAAATGGGAAATAGATTCACGGAAAATGAAAAGGAAATGTGTGAAACATTAAACGAAAAGTTTCAAAGTGAGTTTGTACAAAATGAAATCTTCAGGGAACCAGACACAATAAGAATTCCAGAGAACAACATAGAGCACATGGAGGTGTCTAGAGACGAAGTGGAGAAAATGCTCAAGGAACTGAGTAAGAACAAAGCAGTTGGTCCAGTTGGAGTTTCACCATGGGTTCTGAGAGAATGTGCACCTGAGCTCAGCATTCCACTTCAGCTGATTTTTCAGGCATCCCTGTTTACAGGAGTTTTAGCTGATGTGTGGGAAAAGGCTAACATAGTTCCAATCTACAAAAGTGGCAGCAGGGAAGACCCCCTTAATTATAGACCTGTATCATTGACAAGTGTAATAGTCAAAATATTGGAAAAAATAATTAAAACTAAATGGGTAGAACACCTGGATGAAAAAGATATAATATCAGACAGACAGTATGGTTTTCGATCTGGAAGATCCTGTGTAACGAACTTACTCAGTTTCTCTGATCGAGCCACAGAGATTTTACAGGAAAGAGATGGTTGGGTTGACTGCATCTATCTGGACCTAAAAATTACTTTCGACAGAGTTCCACATAAGAGATTGTTCTGGAAACTGGAACTTATTGGAGGGATGACAGGTAAGCTTCTAACGTAGATAAAAAAAAATCCTAACTGACAGAAAAATGAGGGCCGTAATCAGAGGCAAGGTATCGGATTGGAGGAATGTCACGAGTGGATCTACCAGTTGGAATGCAGAACTATATGAACATGTTTGCTGATGATGCTAAGATAATAGGGAAGATAAGAAACCTAGATGATTGTCATGCCCTTCAAGAAAACCTGAACAAAATAAGTATATGGAGCAACACTTGGCAAATGGAATTTAATGTGAATAAATGCCATGTTATGGAATGTGGAATAGGAGAACATAGACCCCACACAACCTATAAATTATGTGAGAAATCTTTAAAGAGTTCTGACAAAGAAAGGGATCTAGGAGTGGTTCTAGATAGAAAACTGTCACCTGAGGACCACATTAAGATCACTGTGCAAGAAGCCTACGCTAAACTTTCTAACTTCAGAATTGCTTTTAAATACATGGATGGAGAAATACTAAAGAAATTGTTCATGACTTTTGTTAGACCAAAGCTAGAATATGCAGCGGTTGTATGGTGCCCATATCTTAAGAAGCACATCAACAAACTGGAAAAGGTGCAACGACATGCCACTAAGTGGCTCCCAGAACTGAAGGACAAGAGCTACGAGGAGAGGTTAGAGGCATTAAATATGCGAACACTAGAAGATAGATGAACGAGAGGTGATGTGATCACTACGTACAAAATAGTAACAGGAATCAATAAGATTGATAGGGAAGAATTCCTGAGACCCGGAACTTCAAGAACAAGAGGTCATAGATTTAAACTAACGAAACAAAGCTGACGGAGAAATATAAGAAAATTCACTTGTGCAAACAGAGTGATAGACGGTTGGAACAAGTTAGTTGAGAAGGTGGTGGAGGCCAAAACCGTCAGTAATTTCAAAGCATTATAGGACAAAGAGTGCTGGGAAGACGGGACACCACGAGCGTAGCTCTCATCCTGTAACTACACTTAGGTAATTACACACACCAACTGGTAAAACAGGCCTAGCTATATATCAATTTCTAATACATATTAACATTAATTAGTATATGAGAAAATACCAAGATTTCAACACAGAGTTCTATAATATTAATGAACACTTCTCTGGGGTCGGCCGCTGCATGGACTAACCTGAGGACGGGTTGCAAAACAAAATGGGTAACTTTTTGTGTGAGTACCAACAGGTGACCAATCTCGACACACAGCCTCCATGACACTGAAGGCTTTAATTGGAAACTTAACGTATGCGATATGATTTATGATAATAGGTGACTAATCAGGGGCTCACATAAAGGTGACTAATCAGGGGCTCACATAAAGGTGACTAATCAGGGGCTCACATAAAGGTGACTAATCAGGGGCTCACATAAACGTCCTGGTTAGTAACTGGATTACTAGTTGTTGGTAACTTACACTGACTAGTTGTTGGTAACTTATGTGGAAAATTTACCTTATGTGAAAATAAATATATCTATATTATTATCTAAGAAATGTATTATTTCTATATCATATCTAAATCATATAAGAATTATATCAAAATCACTACAGATTCATTATATCCTACATCTGGATCCTAAATGACAATGGCACTATGATCACGTACGCCATAGGGCCTTGATGCCTACGTGACTTTGTGCATGATTTTCAAGTATCTAGAAGCTTCTAGAAGAATATCTTAATTAAAAAACTATTTGAACATCAATCGATTTCCGGTAAGGATTAAATCAAATCCATAATAATAATCAATAGTACTAGCAAGTAATACTTATCACATTTAAATCTTATATCTAATTATATTATAATCATATCTTATCTCAATCATATGTATAGACATTAAAAATAATCAATCAATATACCCTGAAGGCTATCTTCACCAAAGAAGGGAGGAGCCAACTCGGGAGAGAAGCGACCTAAGCAGGGCCCCGAGGCAGAAGGCGTATGTTTACAGAGTGCACATGTGTGACGGTGCCTTGCGAATATTTTCGGTATAGGACACCTTACAAAATTTTCATCAGTAATTACTCTCTAGAACTGGGTGAGTACCTGGACTATAGTTACACGGAAAATTCCTAGTTCTTTATCTAAATAAAGGTGTAGAGTGGCTCAAAGTGACGCCCCCTCCACCCACACCTAGCTTATCCTACTGCAAACGCTATTAAGGACATAATCAATAAGCAACGCTACCAGAATAATAAACAGCAAGGCTGTGACATAAAATATAGTGCCTAAACTTTACAAGAGAGTTATCAGTCTGGCAACTTGTCAGACGGCACCCGGCACTCAGACATAAGTATATTGAATGTTATTGTAGTGAGTGTTGATTGGCCAATTGCATGTTTGTGGAACCTTGATATATCCAATAAGTCTGTTTGTCATTACAGGATGGGGCGACGCCCCATATTTCAGTAAGTTTTTATTAATCTTTCAGTCACTGAATCTTTTCAATTTATCTAGACACTCATTTACCAAAACTTCAGTCATTGTATCTTGACACTCATGAGGTACACAACCTCAGTTATTGCCAGCCAAGCTCAACTGAAACTCTTCATATAATTTGAATATATCTGTATATAATTGATAATATACATTAAGTTAACAATTGCTTATTTAGTTATCTTTAATTTATCATATAAGTTTATCATATTGAATATAATGTCTTGTACTTAGTTAACAGCACTTGGACCACATATTAAAGGCCTTTGCTTACATATTCATATATATATCATACCCCTATAATGCACATTGTTGTGTTTATTAGTATGTGAATATTGTCTGTTGTAGTTATGGTGCTAGGCTGGACTGTGTACATGTTTAGATCCAAGATTTGATTAGATTTAAACAGAACCAGTGTTCAGTTATAGAACTGAGTTATTAAAATCTTATCCTTGTATTACCAATACAAGTTGATGTTGAATTGTCTGCAGGTGGATTGTGGATCTTCAATCAACTTCTCCATTCACCCTTAGGGACCCTACCTGCCCCTTACAGCCCACAGTCTGTCATTAGGAAAAGAGGAGTTAGGCTTTACAACCCTAGCTAGGGACTTTAGTTGAATTAATTTTGCATACAGTAATTTTTTAATTTAGTGCAGTACAAGTCCCAAGTAGTTCTCACTAATCATTCCCGACAATTACCCCACAACTTACACTGACTAGTTGTTGGTAACTTACACTAACTAGTTGTTGGTAACTTACACTAACTAGTTGTTGGTAACTTACACTGACTAGTTGTTGGTAACTTACACTGACTAGTTGTTGGTAACTTACACTGACTAGTTGTTGGTAACTTACACTGACTAGTTGTTGGTAACTTACACTGACTAGTTGTGGTAACTTACACTGACTAGTTGTTGGTAACTTACACTGACTAGTTGTTGGTAACTTACACTGACTAGTTGTTGGTAACTTACACTGACTAGTTGTTGGTAACTTACACTAACTAGTTGTTGGTAACTTACACTGACTAGTTGTTGGTAACTTACACTGACTATTTGAAACTGAAAATTGAAATTGAAATAAGTTTATTGAGGTAAAATACACACAAAGGGATGAGGTAGCTAACGCTATTCTCACCCCGTTCAGTTCAGATATATAGACACACATCACAAACAATAAACATATTACCAAACATTCTGAGAGATAAACATATACATCTCTTCCTTTACACATGTAGTATGTTACCAGACATACACACAAATACTTTTTATGATTAGTTATGTAGACAATTTGCAATAGACATTCAGACAATTTAACAAAAGGTTACAATCTTGGTGCAAAATTCTTATATCCAGAATATCATCAATCTTTCCGGTTGACACATCCTAGGCTATTTGTTCAGGAACAGTTCTTATCTCAGTGTTTCTATATACATTAATCAACGAGCAATCAAGAACATAATGGGTGAGGGTGTGAGACCTTAACATACCACATAGTTCACACTTCGTTTCATTATCATTAACACCTATTCCATATTCCCAGTAATATTTGTACCCAAACCTGAGCTGCATGTGCACAGAGTCACTCCAAGCATTTTAACTTTTGCCATAAGTGAAATGGGTGTTTTGACTCACACACATGTAGTGTTGCATAGTTTTGCTTTCCTCATATTATACTTCTCCTCGCCACTCCAATGACTAGTTGTTGGTAACTTACTAGTTCTTGATAATTTACACTGACTAGTTCTTGGTAATTTACACTGCAAGTCCTAAGTAGCAGTGAGTATCAAACTGACGAAGTGCATCTCAGCATACTTGCAGAGCAATTGTTTTCACATATATTCCTGAGCGGGCCTTAAGCATCTGCCTGGCTCGCTAAATGTTACTTAATGAAGAACTTTATGCAACTCTTCTTCCAGAGATAATAGTAACTATAGCTACTGCTGGTGAACTGTACAAATTACGAAGTTTTGTACCCAAAAGTTAGTCTAAATTTGAACTTTTGAATTCTAAAGGGCATAACACAGTAGTCTAACAATAAGCCTAAATTAACCTGTTCTAGATCAAAATAAGCAATCCTAGGCCTAATACATTTGATCTAAAGCCTAATTTAGTACATATATGCTCTTAAATAGGCCTAGAATTTCTCATTTTAAAATGCCGTTTCTTACTCTGGATTTTTTTACAGAATAAACAGTACAAACATGCAATTGTTGTATACAACAGTCTATATTTTGCACGTTCCGTCCATCATGGCTAAATGTAATATTAATTTCCATGTATTTTCCATATTGCTTAAGAGATTTGGAGCAGAATGACCAGGTAGGTCATAACCACGCTGATTATCTGTAAAAAAAATATAACATCTTTAAATAATGTTTTGTAAATTGCATTCTTAAAAATTTTATCATTATATCTATGAGGATTTTTTTTATTTTTTTTTTATTAGAGTGATAATATTAGAACGCAAGAGCATATTTAACGAACTTTGAAGAAGGACTTTACTGGCCTTTATCTTAGTGTTCAGACTTGCAATTTTTTTATACTCAAACATGCTATACAACCCTTTTGCAGAACTAAAATATTTGCCAATACCAATACTGCCCGAAACTCTATGTGTGTTAGTGGCTTTGCAAGAATGTAAGAACACCAATGTAATGTATGCTCAGAACTCAATTAACCTTCTTGTATATAAATAAATAAATAAATACATAAATAAAATATTTCCCTTCAATTGAATTGCATTTCATTTATAACAATTGTCACGAGTTTTGACCTGGTTTGAAAACTATATGACCCTTCTTTTATTTTACATGTAAATGTCTCCCGTCCACTTGTAAATTTTGAGGAACAAGCTAGAAAGAGAAAGTAATTTACAGTGAAACATAACTTACAGTACAAAGATTATATAAGATATACAGCTAGAGAGACAGACAGACAGACAGAGCTCTTGCTTGCAGTTTCACCAGGTTCCTTATATGAAAGTTCCCTATGTGATAGTTTCTGAGTACATGCATATGAAATAAATGAGTTTCTAGGAGCAGGCGTCAGATGAGCTGAGGTTGGATAACAGCTCTTGCTTGCAGTTTCACTATGTACGTCATTTGACAGCCCTTATGATCACTAGGCTTAGTTAAAAAAAAGAAAGAGGGGAAGCACTCGCATTTACAACTGTCATGGTAAAATCTCTAGGAAGAGATTCAGCCTGCTTCATCATCACCTATTTTATCATATCACGTCTATATATTCAAGAACTGCAGCCACAAGAGCAACAACAACTACTTTCCAGACGTCTAGACAGTACCACCAATCTTCCCCTTACACCACGGCCCGTCACCCCACCTCACCTGGTCGCCGGGAGCCCACACCACCAGCCGAAACAAGCGGTTAACGAACCGGTTCCTAGTTATCCACCACTACCAGCGCCACCTGGACGGCCGCCGTTCCATATATATAGGGCTACCTAGCCCACCACGATTCAGATTATTCCTGAATGCTCTTCTGAGTAGAGCTGTTGACATATCTCGGTATGGTAGCAGGTTTATGCAGTCTGGGTATTATTATTCTAGCACCATATTTTATTTGCACATTAACGTAACGTAAATTTGATTGTTCATCATGTTTGTTTTGCACACTTTGTATTAGAGCCAAGCCGGGATATTATTTTGTGTTTTGAATTTTTTTTTAACGTCAGTTTTCTATTAAAATAAAGTATTTTTAAATTTTTGTTCTGTATGTCTTATCCTACAGTTGTCACAGTGAAGTTCAACTTGCATTCTAACTATTTTTTCCTTTTTTTATGACTGGCATTCCATCTACCCTGGAGAGACTGCGATACCATCCAGTTTTACAGTCATACAGCATATAATCTCAACTTATTGTTTACAACATATTCTCTCGACTTATTCTCTACAACATATTCACTCACCGTAGATGCGCGTAAAAGGAATTCAACGGGCCATATGAAGGCTCCGGCTCACAGTTAGTGCCTGAGTTATCTAGTAACTAACTTGATTGTAATTTAACATTAAAATAAATTTTATTCATAATAAAAGCCAATGATAAGCTCATAAAGTAAGTGAGTTACTAGGGTCACGCTTCAGAAGAGCTGATGCAAGATAACAGGTCTTAGCTTGTTGTTTCATAAGGAACATCAACGACATTCCTAATGATTCTTAGTTATGATTTCAATTAAAAATGAGACAGAGAGAGAGAAAGAGAACGACCAATAAAACTATGGTTGGCAAGAAAATTAATGCCAAAAGTAAGAAGGTTAAGCTTCGAGGATTGGTCAATGTAACTAACTCTGAAAACCTTAGAGACTAGAAGAAACACGGGAGATATGATCGCAACATATATGATTCTGAAGTAAAAAGACAAGACAGCATCTTTACACTGAGAGAAAGAAGGACCAGAAGACACAGGTAGAAGCTGGAATCATAAAGAAGCCAAAGTGAAATTGCAAGGAAAGAAGAAGTTATAAAAGCCACCACATCATTCAAACTTTAAGTCAAGAATCGACAAAAATAACTCGAACGTCAGGCTTGATCAATTATAACTCAGTGGTTGTGAGACAAGCGGGGCGGGGTACCAAGAGCTAGAGCTCAGGTCCCGGTAGTCAGTGAGAGGTCAACAGAGGGTGATGATGAGGTCTTACTGCCAGGAGAGTGCCGTAGTCCAGCGTGTACCAGCCTCCTATGTTGAACTTCTCCACACAAGCCACACATTGGATCACGTGACTCACCTGCACGAATAAACCAACTTGTTACAATACCAAAATAATCCTCAAATACAGAATTCACTTAATTCATATTTAAAGGAATGGAAGAATAAACATGTTAGTTTAATTCAATTATATATATATATATATATATATATATATATATATATATATATATATAACTGAAAACTCACACCCCAGAAGTGACTCGAACCCATACTCCCAGGAGCAAAGCAACTGGTAACTACAGGGCGCCTTAATCCGCTTGACCATCACGACCGGACATAAGGAAGTGATAGCCTGAGCTATATGAACCACTTCCCCGCCGGCACCTGGATGGTTATCTTGGGCATAGCATTTTATCAAATCACCTCATTTTTTGGGGCAACACGTGAGGAACACAAATGCAAACAAGCCTGAATGGTCCCCAGGACTAGATACAACTGAAAACTCACACCCCAGAAGTGACTCGAACCCATACTCCCAGGAGCAAAGCAACTGGTAACTACAGGGCGCCTTAATCCGCTTGACCATCACGACCGGACATAAGGAAGTGATAGCCTGAGCTATATGAACCACTTCCCCGCCGGCACCTGGATGGTTATCTTGGGCATAGCATTTTATCAAATCACCTCATTTTTTGGGGCAACACGTGAGGAACACAAATGCAAACAAGCCTGAATGGTCCCCAGGACTAGATACAACTGAAAACTCACACCCCAGAAGTGACTCGAACCCATACTCCCAGGAGCAAAGCAACTGGTAACTACAGGGCGCCTTAATCCGCTTGACCATCACGACCGGACATAAGGAAGTGATAGCCTGAGCTATATGAACCACTTCCCCGCCGGCACCTGGATGGTTATCTTGGGCATAGCATTTTATCAAATCACCTCATTTTTTGGGGCAACACGTGAGGAACACAAATGCAAACAAGCCTGAATGGTCCCCAGGACTAGATACAACTGAAAACTCACACCCCAGAAGTGACTCGAACCCATACTCCCAGGAGCAAAGCAACTGGTAACTACAGGGCGCCTTAATCCGCTTGACCATCACGACCGGACATAAGGAAGTGATAGCCTGAGCTATATGAACACTTCCCCGCCGGCACCTGGATGGTTATCTTGGGCATAGTTATCTTGGGCATTGCTCCTGGGAGTATGGGTTCGAGTCACTTCTGGGGTGTGAGTTTTCAGTTGTATCTAGTCCTGGGGACCATTCAGGCTTGTTTGCATTTGTGTTCCTCACGTGTTGCCCCAAAAAATGAGGTGATTTGATAAAATGCTATGCCCAAGATAACCATCCAGGTGCCGGCGGGGAAGTGGTTCATATAGCTCAGGTTATCACTTCCTTATGTCCGGTCGTGATGGTCAAGCGGATTAAGGCGCCCTGTAGTTACCAGTTGCTTTGCTCCTGGGAGTATGGGTTCGAGTCACTTCTGGGGTGTGAGTTTTCAGTTGTATCTAGTCCTGGGGACCATTCAGGCTTGTTTGCATTTGTGTTCCTCACGTGTTGCCCCAAAAAATGAGGTGATTTGATAAAATGCTATGCCCAAGATAACCATCCAGGTGCCGGCGGGGAAGTGGTTCATATAGCTCAGGCTATCACTTCCTTATGTCCGGTCGTGATGGTCAAGCGGATTAAGGCGCCCTGTAGTTACCAGTTGCTTTGCTCCTGGGAGTATGGGTTCGAGTCACTTCTGGGGTGTGAGTTTTCAGTTGTATCTAGTCCTGGGGACCATTCAGGCTTGTTTGCATTTGTGTTCCTCACGTGTTGCCCCAAAAAATGAGGTGATTTGATAAAATGCTATGCCCAAGATAACCATCCAGGTGCCGGCGGGGAAGTGGTTCATATAGCTCAGGCTATCACTTCCTTATGTCCGGTCGTGATGGTCAAGCGGATTAAGGCGCCCTGTAGTTACCAGTTGCTTTGCTCCTGGGAGTATGGGTTCGAGTCACTTCTGGGGTGTGAGTTTTCAGTGGTATCTAGTCCTGGGGACCATTCAGGCTTGTTTGCATTTGTGTTCCTCACGTGTTGCCCCAAAAAATGAGGTGATTTGATAAATGCTATGCCCAGATAACCATCCAGTGCCGGCGGGGAAGTGGTTCATATAGCTCAGGCTATCACTTCCTTATGTCCGGTCGTGATGGTCAAGCGGATTAAGGCGCCCTGTAGTTACCAGTTGCTTTGCTCCTGGGAGTATGGGTTCGAGTCACTTCTGGGGTGTGAGTTTTCAGTTGGTCTAGTCCTGGGGACCATTCAGGCTGTTTGCATATATATATATATATTATATAATATATATATATATATATATATATAATTGATTGCTAAGAAAATAGTGAGAGGGATAGAAGCCCTAAATCAGAAGATATAAATACAGAATATGCGGTCATATTCATGAGACATGTTTAACAGAAAATCTGCTGCCAGTATACACCAATATATATATATATATATATATATATATATATTAATAGTAGTATATAAAAAGGAAGGGAGTACCACCTCTGGCTGGAAGAAGGGGGACCCATAGCCTCGGAGGAAATCACACATAACGCATTGGAGGGAATGTAGGTCCCCTCCAATACAGTTTCTGTGTGCTTTTCTCCTACCACCCCCTTCCTTTTTTTATGCTTTATTGTGTATTTAAAGGTTACAAACATACAAGACAATGCCTAAAGGTTGTATCTCTTGAAGCTCCTCCGCTTCCGGACAGGACATATATATAATATATATATATATATATAATATATATATATATATATATATATATTATATATATATATATATATATACTGTATATATATATGTCATACCTAGTAGCCAGAACGCACTTCTCAGCCTACTATGCAAGGCCCGATTTGCCTAATAAGCCAAGTTTTCATGAATTAATATATTTTCTCTAATTTTTTTCTTATGAAATGATAAAGCTACCCATTTCATTTTGTATGAGGTCAATTTTTTTATTGGAGTTAAAATTAACGTAGATATATGACCGAACCTAACCAACCTACCTAACCTAACTTAACCTATCTTTATAGGTTAGGTTAGGTTAGGTAGCCGAAAAAGTTAAGTTAGGTTAGGTTAGGTAGGTTAGGTAGTCGAAAAACAATTAATTCATGAAAACTTGGCTTATTAGGCAAATCGGCCTTACATAGTAGGCTGAGAAGTGCGTTCTGGCTACTAGGTACGACATATATATATATATATATAATATTAATATATATATATATATATATATTATATATTATATATATATATATATATATATAATATATATATATATATATATATAAACCTAACTGAACCAACCATATGCTAACCAAACCTAACCAACCTTAAGCTAACCTAATCTAACCAACCTAACCTAACCAATCCTAAGATAACCTACTACAACTCTGTTAAAAATTGTTAGTATTGCATTGTTATATATTAACAGATTTGTAAGCATTTTTATATGTAATATATTTCTTCTATAATATATTTTATTGCATATGTTAGCATAAAACGCATATTTTAAAAGCTCTTTCACATTTTACTATGAAATCGCAATACCGTAAAATATATATGAGAAAATGGTGCGATATATATAAATGAAAATGGTTCGATCCCATAGTATTTCCTCCCAAAAAAATTTCTTCATTTTTACTAAGTACAATAAAATGTTGTTCGCAAATGCCAATTAAAACTGATTGGAAAATGTGCAAATTTGAGTTAGAACAAAGTATTCAATGTCCCGTAAATAAATTTTTCGAGAATTGTATAGGACTGCAACTCACTCGATATTTGATGGTCTGATCAGAAGTCTTACAACTGAGGTCCCTCAAGAGCTTCGCCGCCTTCTTTACCTGGAAGAGTAAACAAACGACATGATGAAAACGACCGATAGGCTAACAAAAATAATGTATGAAGTTATTCGTAATTTGTTGTTAAATCTAGTGATAGGGATTGTGAGAATGTTAAAGTTGTCAATTTTGTCTCATTTGGTTACCATATTTATGGATAACGAAACTTGGATAGACAATTTTCAAATAAATTTTTTAGATTGCATATTATTGGTTTAATACTTTGTGCATAACATGGTTTTGGAAAACATCATGGATGTGTATGTTTTCCAAACATACACAATATTTTTGTATAAACATACACACCATACGAAAATACATAGATAGACATTTTTCAGATATCATTTTGGGTAGCCTATTATTGTTTATAACTGTTTTTAAAATATATTTTTTAGAAAAAAAAGTTTGGTAAAACATAAATGGGTCTTGCATCATTGGGCAATATATATTTGGAGAACAGATCTGATTAACACAGCACTGGATTACTGATATATGGAGAAAATCAATAATTTTACTCTTTGTTGTTGTTAAAGATTCGCTACCTGGAACAAAAAGTTCCAAATAGCACGGGCTATGGTGAGCCCGTAGTGCCTTTTTTTTACATTTACTCATAACTTATAACGCTATGTGTGATTAGTGACCTTATGCAACAAATAGCAATGCTTTACCATCAAGCAATACAAATATAATAAATACTGCTTTAATTTCGTTATAAACAAGTATTATTATTATTATTTAAATAAAACGGTTCTGTATCAGTTTCAAGTTATTAAACGTAAGTTTTCTAACAAATTCAGAATATATCTATTAACAACATTCTGGATATTTAAAATAAGGAAGCATATTTAAACTATTAGAAAACTTAGTTATCTATATGGCACAGATGCCAATCTGGTAAAAAAATTATAACAGGCTAAATAATTATGGGTCTTATCATTGAGTATCATTTTGCTGCAATAATTATGAATGAGAAGCGGTAACTATATCTCAGTTACCTGGAGTTCTGCTGAACACACAATGATTTATTGAGGCTTCACTACTGAAGCCGGAACAGGATTTTCACTCAATTTCCACATGCACTCTGGCTCTGTCATCTAGGCATGTTCTACCTCTGATGCTCCTCTTTCAATACACAGAGAGCAATTACACTAACGTGATTGCATCAACGAGAAAATCCATAGGAGCTAATGCAAGGGTTTGAACCTATGTACTGTTCGACATGATAAGGGAGCAATCCTTTCATGTCGTGGCCCTATTGTTTGGGGCATGTGCGTGGAAACACCTCCTGTTGAGGTTCGAACCCTCAACACGGCTCTTACAAATTTTCTCATTGATGCAGTCACATTAGCGTAACTACTCTTTGTGTATATCACAGCTATTATTATTTGTATTATTATTTGAAATTACCAGATTGCACTTCTTTACAATAATTATTATTCTTACTTATTATTTATAGTAAAATATTGCTTGGATCTAATTGCAGAGTTTAAATAGGATGTGATTGTATAATTTAAAAATGCCTGATCTCACTAATAAACACAGCTTGCAAATATGTAACAAAAACGTTCAATTTATATTGCCATTACGTTAATAACGTTGTAACAACGTAAAAAAAACGCCGATTGGAGCCCATACTAATTACCTAATAGTAAGTAATTATTAAAGTTAATAAGCCCTTGATGTATACCTCAATTTAAATGCTAAACTTTGTTGTCAATGAAAATGGGGCCGCTGCTATCGTTCTTAACTTATTTAGAAATAGTTTATATCTCAGTAGTAGTGGCAAACTTCTCTATCTGTGTAAATGTAACTATCATTCTTACCCGATTGGTAAACATTTGACCCAAGTCACAGAGGTAGAAGATCAAAGCATAGGTTATTATTAGCATGACCACAGACGATCCTCCCATTCTTAATAATTTACAAAGTATATCGTAAGAGCTGGAGACACACGAGGCTATGCCCGTCACAAGGAATATGTTGATCATTTCACTGAAGTAATCAGCTGCCATCTCTTGCAGATCTTCAACCTTAAATTAGAGAATTAACAAGACTTATTTCATGTCATCTTTTTGCCAGGAGATACGAGATATTGTTATTATTATTATTATTATTATTATTATTATTATTATTATTATTATTATTATTATTATTATTATTATTATTATTATTATTATTATTATTATTATTATTAAGAAAATCAGTTCTAGCAATGCCGGGAGTTGAGCCATTGTTCAAATGACAGTGACATTGTCTAATGTCACTCGACCACGATATGAGTATGACAAGTGTCTGATATTCACTAGAACACTCGTTCATATCCCTGCCCGGCTAAAACTGATTTTTCATTGATGTATCTCTCCATTGTGACTTATTATTATTATTATTATTATTATTATTATTATTATTATTATTATTATTATTATTATTATTATTATTATTATTATTATTATTGTTATTATTATCATTATTTTTATTATTATTATTATTACACAGAGAAATCACATTATCATGATATCAATGAACAAATCTACAGGATCCATGATGAGGGTTCGAGCCTATGTGCCGCGTGTTGCCTAATGCACGCTTTAGTCGACAGCACCACGACATGGAAAAGACTTGCAGCCTGGGGTACTACTGCACCCACAAGGATCCCGAGGCTTCCAATGAAGCCAAACCAGGGTTTCACTCAATTTGTGAGGAAATCTGGCTCTAGATTTAATGCTAATAAAATAATATATAATTCTAATATGCTCGAAGAACCAGAATTCTATTCTAAATGAGAGAACCTGTGCCTTATTGATCTCTATGATTAAATGCAATTAAATTCTAAAGATTCTATTAATATGCAATAAATGAACTGTAAATTCTATAAATTCTAAAGCCGCTTCCCATAACACATTTTGGGGGGTTATTCTATAAGGTTAGTCTACGTAATTCATGTAATGTATAATAAATTACATAAATGATGAGAATATGAAATGCATGTATTTAGATTATAATTCATTCAATATTCAATGGTTAGTTAAATGAAATGTTTGTCTACTAAAAACGAGAAAGACAGCTTAGCTGTAAGCAGGTATTACAGCGTGCGTCTCGCAAATAGTACACTCGTAGACGTTAGACGTTAGACGTTAACTTGTTGCACAGGCTACTCGAGGAAACATGTGATCGTGGCAGATGTTAGTGTCTCGCATACGTTTGTTCTCCAGCTGAAATCAAATATTATGTAAATTCCACTCCAAACCATAGAATTGGGGTTTGGTAGTAATAGTAAATAGTAATAGTAAATTTATTAGTAAATTCTAAATGGATCTGGGGATCCAAAGTACACTTACATGAGGATTATACGGTGCCATGCATCGTCACGACAGGGAAAGAACCTAATTAAATTTTAAAGGCCTGTACAACTTATCGAAGGATACTTATTCCCTGCCGTCCGTGGTGTCTGTAAATAACTAAAGTTGCAGAATCAGTCTAGATCCTGTAGGTAGCCAGATGCCCCAAATTTGGACCGATGTCAATAAGCGAACTTCAGAACACCTATACAATGGCGGTTCTCCTGTGTCTCTCTCTCCTTCCTCCTCGTGTGGCGCATAAGCAAGAGCTCCCAAAACTGGTTATCCCGAGTTTAAATAATATGGAAGGAAATAGGGTATGACGAATATTTATGTCATAAATAAATGGATATGTGGCAACAATTCTTTTCTCGTAATACAGGTCAATTAATTTATATGATATTAAATGAATGAGAAAGATTTAGAGTAGAGATACGGCTTGTCATTTTATTCATTGGTGCAGCTAATTGTGGCTGTATAAGTTAATTCCTGTAAAACATGATAGAATAACTAACTAGAGATGAATCTATTAATAAACGATTATCCTTAATAAAAATAAGCATAATATAAAATAATATTATAAATAAAAGGATAATATAAAAATAAGGGCAAAATAAGACTAGATTCTACTCGATCTCTAAAGGAATGAAATGATTCACTGTGTTAGTTGACTAACGCAACACTGCCACGATTCTAGGAAAATTATATGACGTTCTACGCCTTAATTAATTAAAATTAATTTGCCCAAAACGCTATGCGTATTAGCGGCTTTAGGTATTGTATGTACTAGCTCTATCTATAAATCCAACATTATGTTTTTAAGTCATCTATGTATGTACTTTTCCTGAATACAAATTTTAATTTGAATTTTGAATTTTGAATTCAGTATCACTAAACTACTGATTAGTAGTGTTAGTAAATTATGACGCCTAGTACAAGAAATACATCCTTTTGTACTAAGGATTAGTATATGAGTTTTGAATGATTATGATGCCTAGTACAGGAAATACATCCTATTGTATTAGGGATTAGTAATTAGGAGTTGGAAATTTCCAACACAATTCCCCGTCATGCTCGTGGCTCATATATATCACAATAATGTGATTTCTATGTGTTTCATGAGGTGTAGGACCACTTCAACTGCCCTTCCACCCGAGTACTTGTTGGTCAGACGTAAAACCTGGGCTGGTTTTAGTAGAGACCGCCTCCAGACTTCCTGTGATTTTAGTAGAAATTCGGTTGTATGACATTTTTACAAGTCTGTGTTCTTTAGTGGTAGATTATGCGGCTTGGCAATGCCGAGATCGTAGGATCGCGCCCACCTCATTGCCCAAGTGGGTTTTGTCGTTGATATATCAATATATATAATATATATATTATATATATATAATATATATATATATATATATATATATATATATATATATATATATATATATATATATATATTTATATATATATATATATCGATATATCACGATAAATGTGATTTCTGTGTGATTATTTTTATTAGTTTGTTTCAAATTTATTAATTAAGACGTATTGAAAAATATCTTGAAATACATTCTCTAAAAAAATGATATACTAATATATTTAGTGACGAAACGTTATCAAATTATGAGAACTTTAAATATAATATCATATACCCTTTCAACTGAAGAGCTGTTAACAAATGCTTAATTTTCCTTCATTTTCCTGGTGGATACTTACGTGTAACCGAATCACGTGTTTGTGTAACTATTCTTGCAACTAACTATTTTCAAGATTAAATTAGAAAATAACAGTTGGTGTATTTAATCAATAACTGACATCAGTTCTAAGTGCCATTATAGCATTTCATTTTAATTAAATAATACAATTTCTGATGTGCTCTTAGCATTTAAGGTTTTGCCTTTTTACATTTCTGAATGTGATTTTTGCGACATATTGCACAATGAAATCGCAAAAATGTGATAGATCTTTAATGAAATATTAAGGCAATTCGATGGGATTGTAACCATATCTTGCGGAATTTTCCGCAAGATATTTATAATTTCTTGCGGTATATTATTCAATTGACTGTAAATATATTTTGTTTTCTCTTGACAAAATATCATTAGGAATGTTTAGATCTTGATCGTTAGTTCTAGAAAAATGTACATGAAATGTAGAAAATTGCAGAGATCTTTTGGCCCATGCGAGGTATGTTCACTGCATAAGAACTACACACATATAATATGTCTAAACTACGCTTGAAACAGCAAATGGCCATCGAGGCCTGTGATGTTACCCGGAATCTATGTTTTAGATTAAAGCTAAGTTGGTTTTAGTCCATTGGTTAGTGTAGTCGACGAACAAACGACTAGACCCATTAAGTGTTTCCAAGACAATCAACGCACTAACCACGTCCTTTTGAATGTCAGACACTTTGCTTAAAAGAATATTAATGTTTACCAACACCAGAGCATAAAATATTTGCCAACGAGTGACCATGTCACAAAAATGTAAAAAATGTGAACTATTTGCAATATTTACATATCTAAGATACACACAAATTAAACCACAAAAAATTAATATTATTTTCAGCGAACACAAACTTAATAATTTTCCCTGACACCTCACCTGGTGAATCTGACATTCCAAACTGTGGAAAGCGGATAAAATCATCTGTGAGTTAACCTTGGATATTTGGACGTTTTCAGGGCCTAGAGAATCATCTGTAGGGTCAATGGTAAGTAGGTGAGTACAGACCTTGATCGTTTCTTCCGTCATCGTTAACACTTGACTCGAAAGGACATGAGAAACAGTCTGGAGAGCTCAATTGGTGCCAGAAACCAAAGCATCACAAGAAAGAGGAAACCGAACCTGGCGATAATTTCACTAATACTGCTCTCGCTCAGAGAAATAGATATGTAATATATTCCAATCCTATGTTGATGGTGAAGAACCAGATAAGCAATATTTTTCATCTTTTGGTACCACTCTTTCCATTAGGCAAACTTGAGGGTAACTTGGAGAAAGCCGCTAAAATC
>WNGS01009202.1:20680452-20697145 GCA_020271785.1 Procambarus virginalis
CGTCAACAACCTGGTTGACCAGTCCAGCAACCAGGAAGCCTGGCCGCGGGGACGCTAAGCCCCGGAAACACTTCAAGGTAACTATGCACAAGGTGATTCCAGATGCATGTTCCAGTCGACTGCACCACGACATGGAAAAGAACTGCAGCCTGGGGTACTGCTGCACCCACAAGGATCCCGAGGCTTCCACTGAAGCCAAACCAGAGTTTCCTACAATTCCCCTCATGCACTCGGGCTCATATATATATCACATTAATGAGATTTCTATGTTTCTTAAGTCGGGGTGTAAAGTGTAGATCACTCCAGTTGCCCTTCCACCCGAGTGCTTGTTGGTCAGACGTAAAACCTGGGCTGGTTTCAGTAGAGACCGCCTCCAGACTTCCTGTGATTTCAGTAGAAATTCAGTTGTATGACATTTTTACAAGTCTGTGGTAGAGTATGCGGCTTGGCAATGCCGAAATCGTTCGCGCCCACCTCATTGCCCAAGTGGATTTTCTCGTTGATATATATCACGTTAATGTGATTTCTGTGTTATTATTATTATTATTATTAGTTTGTTTGATACTAATTAATTAAGACGTATTGAAAAATATCTTGAAATACATTCTTAAACAAAATTATTTACTAATATATTTAGTGCCGAAACGTTATCATATTATGAGAACTTTAAATATAATATCATATACCCTTTGAACTGAAGAGCTGTTAACAAATGCTTAATTTTCGTTTCATTTTCCTATTTCATACTTACGTGTAACCGAATCAGGTGTTTTTGCGACTACTCTTGCAACTAACATTGTTTCTAGGATAAGGTAAAATTATACATATTTGAATGTCATTTTTGCAACACATTGTACAATGAAATTGCAAAAATGTCATAGATCTTTGTTGAAATATTGAGGCAATTCGATGGGATCGAACCCACATCCACGGACTTTTAAATGTCTGCGTGGATGTCCTTTTTAATTAATGGACTTCAGTGTATGCGTTTTCAAGGGTTGCGGGTTACATCCTGTCTTATGACATCAATAAATTCTTGCGGTATATTATTCAATTGACTGTAAAATATATTTTATTTTTTCTTGACAAAATATAATTAGGGATGCTAAGATGTTGCTCATTAGTTCTAGAATTTTTTTTATATGAAATGTAGAAAATTGCAGAAATATTTTTGCCCATGCGAGGCAGGTTCACTGCATAAGAGCCACACACACTTATATTTATGTCTAAACTAATCTGAAAATAGCCAAGTAGCCCACGGGGCCTGTGATGTTACCCGGGAATCTATGTTTCAGGCTACTGTTACGTTGGTTTTAGCCCATTGGTTAGTGTGGTCGACTAACAATCCTACTGGACTCAGTGTTTCCAAGACAATCAACGCACTAACCACGTCCTTCTGAATGTCAGCCACTGTGCTTAAAAGAAGATTAATGTTTACAAACACCAGAGGGTAAAGTATTTGCCAACGATTGACCATGTCACATAAATTAAAAAATGTGAACTATCTATAATATATTACATATATATATACATATATATATATTATATATATATATATATATATATATATATATATATATATATATATATATATATATATATATTAGTATATTTTGGTAGCAGTCTTTCCTGTAGACATATGTTATTAAATATGACCGAAAAAGTAAGATTAATAATTCTAACACGAATTTTCTCAATTTTCCTTATGTTTGTTTTTACTGATGACGGTAAATTAAAAATCAATTCTCCAAAATTCATTCTTTATTTCTTAGTCTGACGCGACACTTGAGCGCGTTTCGTAAAACTTATTACATTTTCAAAGACTTTAGTTACACACACACAGAACAACTATAACTGAACAGAGTTTAAATACCTGCATTTGGGTGAGGTGACATGTTACAATGGTTTGGGGTGAGGTGAGAACAAACACAGAACACGAAACAATGGGTATAAGGGAAGAATAGATCTGTAACTGCAGAAGGCCTATTGGCCCGTATTTCTTGATGTTTCTATATTGGAGCGGAGTCTTGAAGTGGGTAGAATATAGTAGTGCGTTAATTGGCTGTTGATTGCTGGTGTTGACTTCTTGATGTGTAGTGCCTCGCAGATGTCAAGCCGCCTGTTGTCGCTGTATCTATCAATGATTTCTGTGTTGTTTGTTAAGATTTCTCTGGTGATGGTTTGGTTGTGGGAAGAGATTATATGTTCCTTGATAGAGCCCTGTTGCTTATGCATCGTTAATCGCCTGGAAAGAGATGTTGTTGTCTTGCCTATATATTGAGTTCTTTGGGGCTTACAGTCCCCAAGTGGGCATTTGAAGGCATAGACGACATTGGTCTCTTTCAAAGCGTTCTGCTTTGTGTCTGGAGAGTTTCTCATGAGTAGGTTGGCAGTTTTCTTGGTTTTATAGTAAATCGTCAATTGTATCTTCTGATTTTTGTCTGTAGGGATAACGTTTCTATTAACAATATCTTTCAGGACCCTTTCCTCCGTTTTATGAGCTGTGGAGAAGAAGTTCCTGTAAAATAGTCTAATAGGGGGTATAGGTGTTGTGTTAGTTGTATCTTCAGAGGTTGCATGGCGTTTCACTTTCCTTCTTATGATGTCTTCAATGAAACCATTGGAGAAGCCGTTGTTGACTAGGACCTGCCTTACTCTACAGAGTTCTTCGTCGACTTGCTTCCATTCTGAGCTGTGGCTGAGAGCACGGTCGACATAAGCGTTAACAACACTCCTCTTGTACCTATCTGGGCAGTCACTGTTGGCATTTAGGCACATTCCTATGTTTGTTTCCTTAGTGTAGACTGTAGTGTGGAAACCTCCGCTCCTTTCCATGACTGTTACATCTAGAAAGGGCAGCTTCCCATCCTTCTCCATCTCGTAAGTGAAACGTAACACAGAATTCTGCTCAAACGCTTCTTTCAGCTCCTGCAGATGTCTGACATCAGGTACCTGTGTAAAAATGTCGTCAACATACCTGCAGTATATGGCCGGTTTCAAGTTCAAGTCGACTAAGACTTTTTCCTCAATAGTACCCATGTAGAAGTTTGCAAACAGGACGCCTAGGGGAGAACCCATAGCGACCCCATCTACTTGCTTATACATGTGCCCATCCGGGCTCAAGAAGGGTGCCTCCTTAGTACAAGCTTGGAGTAGTTTCCTCAGGATATTTTCTGGCATGTCAAGGGGAGTACATGCCGGGTCTCGATACACTCGGTCCATTATCATCCCGATTGTTTCATCCACAGGTACGTTGGTGAACAGTGATTCTACGTCCAACGATGCTCTTATCCCTGTAGCCCGTGTTCCCCGCAGTAAGTCAACAAATTCCTTCGGGGATTTCAGGCTGAAGTTGCACGGGACATAAGGAGTCAGTAAGCCGTTGAGTTGTTTCGCCAGTCTGTACGTGGGTGTGGGTATCTGGCTGATAATTGGCCGAAGTGGGTTTCCAGGCTTATGCGTCTTGACGTTTCCATACGCATATCCAGGTTTATATTCTCCAATAATCTTTGGCAGGTGGAGTCCGGATTTCTTGGCATTCACAGTTTCAATCAACTTGTTGACCTTTGTTTTCAATTCGGCTGTAGTGTCCTTCGTTACCCTTTGGAATTTAGTTTGGTCAGAGAGTATGAATATTAGTATATATATATATATATATATATATATACTAATATATATATATATATATATATATATATATATATATATATATATATATATATATATATATATATATATATATATATATATATATATATATATATATATTAGTATATTTTGGTAGCAGTCTTTCCTGTAGACATATGTTATTAAATATGACCGAAAAAGTAAGATTAATAATTCTAACACGAGTTTTCTCGATTTTCCTTATGTTTGTTTTTACTGGTGACGGTAAATGAAAAATCAATTCTCCAAAATTCATTTTTTATTTCTAGTCTGACGCGACACTTGAGCGCGTTTCGTAAAACTTATTACATTTTCAAAGACTTCAGTTTATCCACACAACTTTATGACTGAAACAGCATTTGGCTCTTATACCTGCATTTGGGTGAGGTGATGTAATACAATAGTGGGGTGAAAAACAAACTTTCAACAAAACACAGAACACGGAACAATGGGTATAGATTTGCAGAAGTTGGGTAACAGATAGAACTGCAGAAGGCCTATTATCCAATATTTCCTGATGTTTCTATATTGGAGCGGAGTCTTGAAGTGGGTAGAATATAGTTGTGCGTTAATTGGCTGTTGATTGCTGGTGTTGACTTCTTGATGTGTAGTGTCTCGCATATGTCAAGCCGCCTGCTGTCGCTGTATCTATCAATGATTTCTGTGTTGTTTGCTAAGATTTCTCTGGTGATGGTTTGGTTGTGGGAAGAGAGTATATGTTCCTTAATGGAGCCCTGTTGCTTATGCATCGTTAAACGCCTGGAAAGAGATGTTGTTGTCTTGCCTATATACTGAGTTTTTTGGGGCTTACAGACCCAAAGAGGGCATTTGAAGGCATAGACGACGTTTGTCTCTTTTAGAGGGTTCTGCTCCGTGTCTGCAGAGTTTCTCATTAGTAGGCTGGCTGTTTTTTTGGTTTTATAGTAAATCGTTAGTTGTATCTTCTGATTTTTGTCTGTAGGGATAACATTTCTATTAACAATATCTTTCAGGACCCTTTCCTCCGTTTTATGAGCTGTGGAGAAGAAGTTCCTGTAAAATAGTCTAATAGGGGGGTATAGGTGTTATCTCTTCCAAGACGATAATCTCTTCCAAGAGTTTTAGCCTGCTCTTCCCTTCAATCGTCACGTTCAAAGCTACATTCAAGATACGTTCTACAGTAGCTTAAACGTATGTCAAGGCAGCCACACGCACCTGCATACCCCCTCCCCCCACTCCTGCACACCTCTCCTCACCGCCGGCCCTTCAACTGCTGCACTTCAAGTATCAAACTACCGAGTTGTCGGCCTTCCTGCATTCTCATTGGCTGTTCGAAAACACACCACTTCAGCTCTCCACCACTGACGTTCCTCGCCTAGGCAACTTCGGGGTCGACTTGCAGTACCACCGCAGAATATATCTAGTGCTCTGGCTGAGAACAACTAGTTGATTCACCTCGTGTGTGATCAAATAGTGGTTTTTAGCTTGCGCATATATTCCCAGCACCACTTTATCTTTGTATTCCTGTTAACGTAACCAGTCTCATATTCATTTTGTTATATATTTTCACTTGTTATTTTTTACACTATTTCAATGCCAAGGAATTGTCTTTATTTCAATTTGTTTTCTAGAGTAATTAAATTTCACTGTTTATATTTTGTGTTTCTTGTGTCTTACCTTACCTTACCACAGACTATCAGGCAAGCAGTCTATTTTTTGTTTAACGTGTATGTGGCCAGGCATTGACATCTGCCATTGGAAGACTGCCGAACACCATATTCCAACACTTTACCGTCACATATACTTGGGGGCCTGTCCGGGAGCTTCACTCAGGTATTGGTAATTTGTGGTAAGCGTACTTGGCTTTCATTCCCTTGCTCTCAATATTTTCACTAATCACTTTTATTATTCATATGGTGCTGTGTATATTGTGCATTACGGGAGTAGCATATGGTGAGTGTGAGACAACTTTGGATTACGTGGTGATTGTAGGCCGCAGTCATACTCTTAATTGGTCGTCTCTCCCTCTGTGTTATTACCCGTGTTTAACATCTTTTGTCCCTCAGATATTTCTCATATTTTCGGCAGATCATCATATAGGTATCCTGGTACTGTGGTCTGTCTCCGGGTCAATAGCACCTAATTTCTGCAATCCGACTCTAGGAGGATAAAGAGGGCCATAGTTCCTCTCGCACGGACTTTTATTGACGAGTTGGGACCTCGCCAATAGTTCTCGTCACCAGTTGACACTCGCACCCCTACTCGTCGGTCAGAATTGATGGTACTTACTTAAGGTAGGGAATTAGCTTTCTTTCTTTTGAGCACAAAGTTCGCTAATTCTGTAAGTACCATATTTAATTTCAGTGGGAAACTTGCTTATGTTCTATAGTGACTCGGCAAGGTATGCCTACATTTTTAGACTACCTAATATACTTTGGAACCATTTAGTGTTTCATTTGTTTTTCGAAACTCAGTTTCAACTAATTAGTAGGATTTTCTTGCCCTTATCCTCCCACAGTGAGTACCGGGTACAAGATTTCCTGCGACCTTAATCATTTACCATCTTGAATTAACTTTAATTGTTAACAATTCCACAGGATAGGTATCAGTTGCCACGTTTCCTGTTTCTGACATTCACCATATCACCACAGTATATTCGTGTCACATTTATTTGCTATTTTCACCATGTTTCGTATGCAAGCTTTCCAGACAGATCCAGAAGGTGAAATAGGGAACTTACGTCATGCTAAGAGGGTCGACTTGTTAGCTCTTGTACATGAGTATCACCTAGAAGTTCCCCATGGAGCCAACAAGCATGAAATACATAATATACTTTTGGATCACTTTGTGGAAGAAGGGATTATAGACTCTGATACTCACGAACAATACACTATTTCAGATAAGCATGATTTGACGGCAATGAAACTCAAAATCGAGCTCGCAAAGCTCGAGAAGGAGCAACAGCAAGCATCCCTACAGCAACAACAAGCCGCCATACAACAACAACAGGAAGCAGCTGCAATCAGGGAGCGTGAGGCTACCATCAGAAAGGAAGAGCAAGAGCGTGAAGCTGCGATCAAAGAACGTGAGGCAGCCCTGGCGAAAGAAGCTCTACAACTCAAGGAGCGTGAGGCCGCACTGCTTAAGGAACAACAAGAACGTGAGTTGGCCCTATTCAGAGAGCGTGAAAGAGTACAACTTGAAACAAGACGACGACAACTAGAGATGCAACGCGAACACGACAAACGGCAAGCGGAAACGGCTCTAGAATGTCATGAAAGGGAACTCACGTTGGACACTACACACCAAGCTCAACGCCAGCAAGCTGCAGCTAGTCTTCCTCCAAGTTTCAATGTCTCCCATGCAAGTAAGTTAATGCCACCGTTCGTAGAAACGGAGGTTGATGTTTTTTTCACAACTTTTGAGACCCTTGCTAATCAACTTAGTTGGCCTAACGACCAATGGGCTACCCTTCTCCGAGTACATCTTACAGGTAGAGCAGCAGTCACACTCAGCACTTTGGCGTCTGAGAATGACTACCCAACCCTGAAGCAAGCCGTGTTGGACGCCTACCTTCTCTCCACCGAAAGCTACCGACGAAAATTCCGTGACTACATAAAGGCAAGTACCACCACCTTCTTAGAATTTCCCAACACCAAACGAAGATATTTTATGAAATGGCTGGAGGCAGCACATGTCTCTACTTTTCCAGAACTCGTCAACCTCATGCTGGTTGAAAAATTCTTGAGGCGTGTACCTCCTCCTGTCCGCCTATACTTAGCAGATAAGGAAGAGACCGACTTGGTGAAATGCGCGAAGTCGGCTGACACTTACAGCCTCATCCACCGGCTGACACCAGAACCACCTACCAGTAAGAAGTCTTGGTACAGTTACGAGAAAGTGAGCCCCGATCACGGTACCTCTCAACTGTACTGTAAATATTGTAAACTCTATGGACATACCATAGAAAAATGTGGTAAGTTTCAATACAAAAGTACTACTGAATCCAATAAACCCAAACAGACTCCTCCTAAGTCCGGTAAGCCTGTAATGAATATTGGTGTTCATGTTAATGATCTTTCTCTCTTCAGTAAGCATCTGTATCCAGGAACTATCACTACCAACGGTTCAAATTCTGAGGGACGTTTTGGACTTAAGATCTTGAGGGACACAGCGGCTCTTCAATCGATCGTCTTGAAATCAGCTGTGCCCAACGTCGCCTACACAGGAGAGACTGTCTTCATCACTGACCTCACTGCTACTACTCCTTATCCTCTCGCCAGAGTCCACCTGGATTGTCCCTTCGTGACCGGTGAAGTCCAAGTCGCCGTCAGGGAAAAGCCTTTTCCCATGCCTGGAGTACAACTTCTGGGCAACGACTTGGCAGAAGACCTGCAACCGACCAACCTGATCGTCAAGGACAAACCCCAGGTGGGTACCTCTGTGTTGGATAATCAGATTTTTGAGCATGTTCCAGCAAAGGTTCAAGAGAGTGATGAAGTTTCTCCTCCTGTTATGGTGACCACCCGTGCTCAAGCAGCACGACCGCAGCCAGCTGACTCTACTGCTACCGCTGTCCCTCAAGACCCTTCGAAACTACCCCCAAATCTCACCGCTTTGGAGTTCCGTAAGTTAAAGAGGGAAGATCTTACCTTGACACCATTATTCTTTCAGGCTGAGACTCAATCCGACAGTATTCCTGGGTTCTTCTTGGAAAACGAGTTACTCTATCGCAGATACAGACCCAGTAAACTGAAGGAGGAGGACGATTGGGCAAGCGTTGAACAACTAGTGATTCCTACCAGCCTGCGGCCCACGATTCTACACCTGGCCCAAGGAGCTCTATCACACTACGGGTTTAACAAGACTTACCATGGGATTCGACAAGACTACTACTGGCCAGGTATGGTTAATGAGGTCAAACAACATGTCAACCTGTGTCACGTGTGTCAGATGGCAGGTAAACCGAATGTTTCTATCCCCAGAGCGCCACTGACACCCATCCAGGTGCCTGCGGAACCTTTCCACAGACTTATTATTGACTGTGTTGGTCCTTTGCCTCGGAGCAGTTCTGGCAAAGCCTATATCTTAACCATCCTGTGTCCTACCACCAGATTCCCCATAGCAGTTCCAGTGAAAAACATTACGGCTGCTACAGTGGTGAAGAATTTGCTGAAAATCTTCACCCAGTATGGATTTCCGAGGGAGATTCAGAGCGACTGTGGCACCAACTTCACCAGTGATCTCTTCAAACGGACTCTGGAGGAGTTCAACATCAAACAGGTACTGTCCAGCCCCTATCATCCTGCTTCACAGGGTTCTCTTGAGCGTAGTCATCAGACTATCAAAGCACTCCTAAAAAAGTTTTGCAATGAAACCGCTAAGGATTGGGATAGGCAACTTGATCTCATCATGTGTATTTTCAGAAGTCTTCCCAACGAGTCACTAGGAGTATCTCTTTATGAGATGCTCTACGGACGTAAGTGCCGTACACCTCTCAAGGCTTTCAAGGACTCTCTACGTGATGCCACCTTCAGTGAGCATCAGAATGTGCCCCAGTTTCTTCAAAACCTCCGACACATTCTAGAGAGGGTCCATTCCTTTGCCAGCAACAACCTACTGAAAGCCCAAGAGAGGATGAAGACTCGTTACGACCAGCACTGCCAAGTAAGGAAGTTTAAACCGGGAGACTTAGTCCTTGCCTATTTCCCTATCCCAGGTTCTCCTTTGCAAAACAGGTTTTCAGGACCCTACCGTGTTAAAGAGTGCAGAAATAACTTCAACTACGTTCTCGAGACCCCCGATAGGCGGCGGAAGACCCAGCTGTGCCACATCAACTTATTGAAGCTTTATCATGGTGTTCCTCCCACTGTGCTAACCAACTACTCCACCTTTACAGGTCCATACAGCCACAGTGAGACCTTCCCTGCTTCTCCTTCCGAAAGCACTGACACTGAGACAGCGCTTTCCAACTCGGAAATCCTTACTGACATCCATAATTACTTTCAGGACAATAATTGTGCTCCTTTATCATATTCTAATACTACTCTCGCCTCCCAGATATCACCAAGTCTCCCATCCTCCATATCGACGCCAGTGGTACCGGCATCGGGGGTGACCTTGTACAACAACAAGGCGAAGAGACTCTACCTACTAACTACCATAAACGACAGCACGATCAAAAAGGAGCTACTCATCGTCCTGAACAAGCAACCCTTTGCACCATACCTGCAAAATACTCGGTCCACCACCTTCTACACGGACCACAACCATCTTCACTTCCTGCAGCCAGCCCAACTCAACCATCGACTACTTCTACAATGGGCTTGCTAGCTGCATCATTTCAGCCTGGAGATTACTACACCCAGGAGTCTGACTACATCATATCAGACGCCCTCTTCAGCATCACTGAGGTAGAGCCTGCTCCACCTACCACTCTACCTCCCGAGAACGTGACTTCACCGGAACCACAGGCTTCGGGGGAGAGTTGTGACGATAATCTCTTCCAAGAGATTTAGCCTGCTCTTCCCTTCAATCGTCACGTTCAAAGCTACATTCAAGATACGTTCTACAGTAGCTTAAACGTATGTCAAGGCAGCCACACGCACCTGCATACCCCCCCCCCACTCCTGCACACCTCTCCTCACCGCCGGCCCTTCAACTGCTGCACTTCAAGTATCAAACTACCGAGTTGTCGGCCTTCCTGCATTCTCATTGGCTGTTCGAGAACACACCACTTCAGCTCTCCACCACTGACGTTCCTCGCCTAGGCGACGTCGGGGTCGACTTGCAGTACCACCGCAGAATATATCTAGTGCTCTGGCTGAGAACAACTAGTTGATTCACCTTGTGTGTGATCAAATAGCGGTTTTTAGCTTGCGCATATATTCCCAGCACCACTTTATCTTTGTATTCCTGTTAACGTAACCAGTCTCATATTCATTTTGTTATATATTTTCACTTGTTATTTTTTACACTATTTCAATGCCAAGGAATTGTCTTTATTTCAATTTGTTTTCTAAAGTAATTAAATTTCATTGTTTATATTTTGTGTTTCTTGTGTCTTACCTTACCTTACCACAGACTATCAGGCAAGCAGTCTATTTTTTGTTTAACATGTATGTGGCCAGGCATTGACATCTGCCATTGGAAGACTGCCGAACACCATATTCCAACACTTTACCGTCACAATATATATATATATATATATATATATATATATATATATATATATATATATATATATATATATATATATTGTGACGGTAACGAGTTGGAAATGGTGGTCGGCAGTCTTCCAACTAGCAGGTGTCAGTGCTGGGCCACATATAATATATAAAAAAGAAAAGGAAAAAAAAGAAAAAAAAAAGAATGACTGCGTGATTTGGTAATCTGTGGTAAGGTTGGAAAGACTAAAAGCAATAATAAAAATATGGATTTTAATAACAATAAAAACACAAATTGAAATAAATGCAAAATCTTGGCTTACTGGCAAAAATAATAAACAATATAAACATGAAAATAGATTACGTTAATGGGGAGGAGAATTGATATACAAAAGTAAGTAAAATATGAATGCTGGAATATATGCACTAACTATGAACCTCTATTTGACCACACAGAGTGAGTCACTTAGGAGTTCACAGCTTGCGAGCACACAATATTCTGGCTGGCAGAAACGCAAGGGACTCCAACAATAACTGGTGAGGTCTTGTGATTGGCGGGGAGCCGGAGTGGAGTGTTGGTTGGCGGCCAATGAGGAAGCTGGATGGCCGCAAGTCGCTAGTTAGGCCGTTGAAGGGTTCGGCGCGTCGACCAGGTGCAGCAGTGGGGGGAAGGAGGGAGTTGCTGGTACGTGTGGCTAATATGTACGTTTAGCCACTACAAAACGTATCTTGTATATTGATGAGGACAGGCGTGATTCGCAGAAATAGCAGGCTAAATCTCTGATAAGAGATTATCGTCACAACTCTCCCCCGAAGCCTGCCGTTTCGGGTGAATCACGTCCACTGGAGGTAGAGTGGGAGGTGGAGCTGCCTCTACCTCATGCACTCTGGAGAGGGCATCAGCGATGATGTTATCAGGCCCCTTGATGTAGCAGATCTTTAAGTTGAAGCCTTGAAGATATAAAGCCCATCGCAGCAGACGTTGGTTATTAAATTGGGCTTGATGTAAAAATCTCAGAGGGTTGTGGTCCGAATAGATGGTAGTGGACCTAGCACCGTGCAGATATGGTGCAAAGTGTTGTAAGCTCAGGACGATGGACAGGAGTTCCTTCTCTATAGTACTGTAGTTCTTCTGATGAGGCTTCAACTTGCAACTGTAGTAGCTGACAGGTAGAACCTCCTCGCCTCGCTGCTGCATTAAGACACTTCCGATGCCGGTACCACTGGCGTCGACATGGAGGATGAAAGGCTTCTTGATATCTGGTGAGGCGAGAATGGGATTAGAACAGAGGAGGAATTTGAGTTGTTCGAATGCAACGGTTTGCTCTCTGGTCCAATTATACCGTTGCTTGGGACTGGTTAAGGTGATTAATGGGGTTGCAACAGTGCTAAAATTCTTCACAAACCTACGGTAATAGGAAGCAAGACCAAGGAAGCGCAGGAGCTGCTTCCTGGTAGTAGGCTGTGGATACTGTTGGATTGCTTGAATGTGAATGTTTAACGGAGCCAGGTTGCCACTCCCTATAACATGACCCAGGTACCGCACTTTACCTTTCGCGAAGGTGGACTTGCCCAAATTGATGGTGAGGCCGGCTTTCAGGAGCTTGTAGAACAATCGTTGTAGCTGGAGCAGGTGTTCGCTCCAGGTGTTGGATGCTACCACAATGTCGTCCAAATAGGCATAGGTGTTTTCCAAGCCCTGGATGACGCGGTTGACAGCTCTCTGAAAGGTGGCTGGGGCATTGCAGAGTCCAAAGGGAAGGCGATTGTACCTGTAGAGACCAAAGGGGTTATAAAGGCGGACAGTACCTTAGCTCGCTCCGTTAAACTCACCTGGTAGTAGCCCTTTAGTAGGTCTACCTGAGACAGGTAGCGGGCATTACCAATGGCATCCAAAATGTCGTCTACTCTGGGTATTGGGTAGGCGTCCTTCACTGTGACCTGGTTCAACTTCCTATAATCCGTACACAGACGGATTTTGCCGTGAGGTTTGGGTACCAGGATGCATGGTGAGGCCCAGGGGGACTCACAGGGGGTAGCCAGTCCATGGTCCAAGAGATACTGTACCTCAGCCCGCATGACTTCCGTTTTGCTCGGGCTGATTCGGTAGAATGGTTGGCGAATCGGCTGGGTGTCAGGTAGCAGTTGGATGTCGTGCCGAGTTACAGTACACTCTTGGGGGTCATCTCGAAACAACTCTTGATATTCTCTGACGAGTTTGATTAGTGGAGCACTATTATCGTCCTGAAAATGATGTTGAAGGTTAGTAAGGATTTCCGAGTTAGAGAGCGCTGTCTCAGTGTCAGTGCTCTCGGAAGGAGAAGCAGGGAAGGTCTCACTGTGGCTGTATGGACCTGTAAATGAGGTGAAATTGGTTAACACAGTGGGAGGAACCCCATGGTAGGGCTTGAGTAAATTAATGTGGCACAGCTGGGTCTTCCGCCGCCTATCGGGGGTCTCGAGAACGTAGTTGAAGTTGTTCCGGCACTCCTTAACACGGTAGGGTCCTGAGAACCTGTTCTGTAAAGGAGAACCTGGGATAGGGAAATAGGCAAGCACTAAGTCTCCTGGTGTAAACTTCCTTACTTTACAGTGCCGGTCGTAACGAGTCTTCATCCTCTCCTGGGCTCTCTGTAGGTTGTTGCTGGCAAAGGAATGGACCCTCTCTAGAATGTGTCGGAGATTTTGGAGATACTGGGGCACACTCTGATGCTCACTGAAGGTGTCATCACGTAGAGAATCCTTGAAAGCCTTGAGAGGTGTACGGCACTTACGTCCGTAGAGCATCTCATAAGGAGATACTCCTAGTGACTCGTTGGGAAGACTTCTGAAAATACACAAAATGAGATCAATTTGCCTATCCCAATCCTTTGAGGTCTCATTACAGAATTTTTTTAAGAGTGCCTTGATGGTTTGATGACTACGCTCGAGAGAACCCTGTGAAGCAGGATGATAGGGGCTGGACAGTACCTGTTTGATGTTGAACTCCTCCAGAGTCCGTTTGAAGAGATCACTGGTGAAGTTGGTACCACAGTCGCTCTGAATCTCCCTCGGAAATCCATACTGGGTGAAGATTTTCAGTAGATTCTTCACCACTGTAGCAGCTGTAATATTTTTTACTGGAACTGCTATCGGAAATCTGGTGGTAGGACACAGGATGGTTAAGATATATGAGTTGCCTGCACTGGTCCGAGGCAAAGGACCAACGCAGTCGATAATGAGCTTGTGGAACGGTTCCTCAGGCACCTGGATGGGTATCAGTGGTGCTCTGGGAATGGAAACGTTCGGTTTCCCGGCTAACTGACACACGTGGCATAATTTGACATGAGATTTGACGTCGTTTACCATACCTGGCCAGTAGTAGTCTTGTCGAATTCCATGGTAAGTCTTGTTGAACCCATAGTGTGACAAAGCGCCGTGGGCCAGGTGTAGAATCGTGGGCCGCAGGCTGGTGGGAATCACTAGTTGTTCAACGTTTGCCCAATCGTCCTCGTCCTTCAGTTTACTGGGTCTATACCTGCGATAGAGTATTTCGTTCTCCATAAAGAACCCAGGAACACTGTCGGATTGGGTTTCAGCCTGAAAGAATAATGGTGTCAATGTAAGATCATCTCTCTGTAACTTACGGAACTCCACCGCGGTCAGGTTAGGGGGTAGTTTCGAAGGGTCCTGAGGGACAGCGGTAGCAGTAGAGTCGGCTGGCTGTGGACGTGCAGCTTGAGCACGGGTGGTCACCATAACAGGAGGAGAACCTTCATCACTCTCTTGAACCTTTACTGGGAAATGTTCAAAAATCGGGTTATCCACCACAGAGTTGCTTACCTTGGATATGTCCTTGATGATCAGGTTGTTTGGTTGTTGGTCTTCTGCCAAGTCGTTGCCCAGGAGAAGTTGCACTCCAGGCATGGGAAAAGGCTTTTCCCTGACGGCGACTTGGACTTCACCGGTCACGAAGGGACAATCCAGGTAAACTCGGGCAAGTGGATAAGGAGTTGTAGCAGTAAGGTCAGTGATGAACACAGTCTCTCCTGTGTAGGCGACGTTGGGCACAGCCGATTTCAAAACGATCGATTGTAGAGCCGCTGTGTCCCTTAGGATCTTAAGTCCGAAACGTCCCTCTGAATCTGAACCGTGGGTAGAGATAGTTCCTGGATAGAGATGCTTGGTAAAGAGAGAGAGATCATTAGCATGAACACCAACATTCATTACAGGCTTACCGGACTTAGGGTGAGTAGTTTTAGACTTAGGGGGTTCGACGTTACCTTTAGATTGGGACTTACCACATTTGTCAATGGTGTGTCCATATAATCGACAATACCTGCAGTACAGTTGAGAGGTACCTTGATCTGGGCTCGCTTTCTCGTAACTGTACCAAGACTTCTTGCTGGTAGGATCTGGAGTCAGCCGGTGGATGAGGCTGTAAGTGTCAGCTGACTTCGCACACTTCACTAATTCCGTCTCTTCCTTGTCTGCTAAGTATAGGCGGACAGGAGGAGGTACACGTCTCAAAAATTCTTCAACCAGTATGAGGTTGACAAGTTCTGAAAAAGTAGAGACATGTGCTGCCTCCAGCCATTTCATGAAATATCTTTGTTTGGTGTTAGCAAATTCTAAGAAGGTGGTGGTACTTGCCTTGACGTAGTCACGAAACTTTCGTCGATAGCTTTCGGTGGAGAGAAGGTAGGCGTCCAACACAGCTTGTTTCAGGGTGGTGTAGTCGTTTTCCGAAGCCAAAGTGCTGAGTGTGACTGCTGCTCTACCTGTTAAATGTACTCTGAGAAGGGTAGCCCATTGGTCGTCAGGCCAATTAAGTTGAACAGCAAGGGTCTCAAAAGTGGTAAAGAACACATCAACCTCCGTTTCGAGGAACGGGGGCATTAACTTACTTGCATGGGAGATATTGAAACTGGGAGGAAGACTAGCTGCCGCTTGTTGGAGTTGAGCTTGGTGTGCAGCGTCCCTCGTGAGTTCTCGGTCACGACAGTTTAGAGCTGCTTCTGCCTGTCGTTGGTCGTGTTCGCGTTGTATCTCGAGTCGCTGTTTGTATAAGGCCAACTCACGTTCTTGCTGTCCTTTGAGGAGTAGGGCCTCCCTCTCACTTTCTTCCTTCTTCAGGGCAGCTTCACGCTCTCTGATTGCAGCTTCACGCTCTCTGATTGCAGCTTCACGCGTTTGTTCTTCCTTTCTGATTGCAGCTGCTTCTTGTTGTTGCTGTAGCTCGATCTTGGCAAGTTCCAATTTGAGCTTTATCGCTCTCAAGTCATCCTTATCTGAAATAATGTACTGTTCATGAGTAGAAGAATCTATAATACCTTCATCAGCAAGGTGATCCAGTATCATATTATTAATGGCAAATTTGTTGGCTCCATCAGGAACTTCCAAGTGATACTCATGTGCAAGAGTTAACAAATCGACCCTCTTAGCGTGACGTAAGGTCCCTATTTCACCTTCTGGATCTGTTTTGAATGCTTGTAGGCGGAACATTGTGAAAATATAGCAAAACAAAGGAGACACGAATATAGTGAGAATATGGTGAATGTCAGAAACAGGAAACGTGGCAACTGATACCTATCCTGTGGGGAATTATTAATAATTAAAGTTAATTAAGATGGTAAATGAATAAGGTCGCAGGAAATCTTGTACCTGGTACTCACTATGGGAGGATAAAGGCAAGAAAATCCTACTAATTAGTGAAAACTGAGTTTAAAATACAAGTGAAACACTAAATGGCTTCAAAATAAATGAGGTAGTCCAAAAAATGTAGTCATACCTTGCCAAGTCACTATAGAACATAAGCAATGGTACCCAATGAAATTGAATATGGTATTTACAGAATTAGCGAACTTTGTGCTCAAAAGAAAGAACGCCAATTCCCTACCTTT
>WNGS01009202.1:20709546-20719573 GCA_020271785.1 Procambarus virginalis
AATTACGAGAAAAAAAGCCTATGCTAATTTAATCTAATATATCTTATTTAACCTAGCTTATCCCGACCCTACTAACACCATCTATCATAAACTAACCTAATTTATGCTAACTTATCCAAACCTAACCTTACACAATATATCATAACTTCTCCTACCCTAACACACTCTATCCTAATATAAACCCAACTTATCCTAATCTAACACATCTTCTACTAACCAAATAACCTAGCCTAACCCAACTTAACCCAACTTAACCTAACCTGACATATTCTAACCCAACCGAAGCAACCCTAACCAAACCGAACCTAACGGAACTTAACCTAACGTAATATCAACAAAATACATATGAGGCTGCGGACACTACACACGTCTTTGGTGACAACTAAAATGGAAATGATGACGTCACTTCCTGATCAATGCTTTAATGATGTCCACGGGAGCCAATCACATTGAGTCATTATTTACCTCTGTGCGATGATTGGCCGAGCGGTTATATACAGCCTCCCTCAGGGTATAGCCTCATTTTGATTGGCTGTCCGTCTTCCAGTTTGAAAATAACCTACATGAGTCTATAGCCTCTTCTAGGGTTAAAACCGAACTTGGCGTAATATATTCCGTTGACGGAGCTTTGTCCTCACACACCTGGGTTCGAGGTCCGTGGTTTATTACTATTTTTTTTACAACGACGCTCCGATGGTACCTCAAGGATTCGAACCTGGGCCACGAGGGCGTCAACCACCAGCTACTGACTCTAGGAAGGTGATGAGCCCTACCTACACTTAGGACGCTCTCGCTGGCATGGTGGCTATGGTTCCCAGCTGCTAGTGGGTGGCGCTCTGGTGGCCTCGGTTCGAATCTTTGAGCGTTGTTGATTAAAATAAATATGTGAGTTGTTATACACCTTGCGACAATAATGGTCGGTGAAGGAGAAGGAGAGAACGGGAATAACAAGAGAACAAGGAGAACACTATAACAGTTCTCCAGGAACAGCACGACGGAGGAACTGTTCAACACATAATGAACAAATATAAAGGCACAAAGTGGGTGGAAGAATAATTAAGAAGAGGAATGAAGGGAAATATGAAAATAAAGAAGAGGATCGAGGAACAGAGAGAAGATGAGGAGGAAGTGGAGAAGCCAGAGGTGTGGGCCCCACCCGTGGCCAGGCCAGAGGTGTGGGCCCCACCCGTGGCCAGGCCAGAGGTGTGGGCCCCACCCGTGGCCAGGCCAGAGGTGTGGGCCACACCCGTGGCCAGGCCAGAGGTGTGGGCCCCACCCGTGGCCAGGCCAGAGGTGTGGGCCCCACCCGTGGCCAGGCCAGAGGTGTGGGCCACACCTCTGGCCGGCCCACGGGTGTGGGCCCCACCCGTGGCCAGGCCAGAGGTGTGGGCCCCACCCGTGGCCTGGCCACGGGTGTGGGCCACACCCGTGGCCAGGCCAGAGGTGTGGGCCCCACCCGTGGCCAGGCCAGAGGTGTGGGCCACACCCGTGGCCAGGCCACAGGTGTGGGCCCCACCCGTGCCCAACCGGAATAGCAAGAGCGGCCTCACACACGACAAACGCAGTAATAAAATAAAGAATTTACATAACCACTTCCATCGCCGCCCACGGGACGCTGTCGTCTGTCTGCGGCGCCAGTGGGTTACCTGCGGGCGTGCGGGCATGTGGGCGTGCGGGCGTGCGGGCGTGCGGGTGTGTGGGCGTGCGGGCGTCTCCACCTGCACCTGGTAGATGGTCCAGGTGGATGACAAACGGGCATGTTCTCACCTAGTTGTCCTTGCCGGGGTTGGGCTCTGGCTCTTTGGTCCCGCCTCTCAACTGTCAATCAACTAATGTACAGGTTCCTGAGCCTACTGGGCTCTATCATATCTACACTTGAAACTGTGTATGGAGTCAGCCTCCACCACATCACTTCCTAATGCATTCCATCCGTTAACTACTCTGACACTGAAAAAGTTCTTTCTAACGTCTCTGTGGCTCATTTGGGTACTCAGTTTCCACCTGTGTCCCCTTAACACGTGTTCTTGTCCCACCCGTGCTAAATAGTTTGTCTCTGTCCACCATGTCAATTCCCCTGAGAATTTAGTAGGTGGTGATCATGTCTCCACTTACTCTTCTGTCTTCCAGGGAGGTGAGGTTTAGCTCCCGTAGCCATTCCTCGTAGCTCATATCTGTCAGTTCTGTGATTAGTCTGGTGGCATACTTCTGTATCTTCTCTCACTTTGCCTTGTGTTTAACTGTGTATGGACTCCAGGCTGGAGCTGCATGTTCTAGGATTGGTCTGACATAAGTAGTACACAAGGTCCTAAACGATTCCTTACACAAGTTTCTAAAGGCAGTTCTTATGTTGGCCAACCTAGCATATGCCGCTGATGATATCCTTTTGATGAGGGCCTCTGGGGACAGGTTCGGTGTGATATCAACCCCCAGATCTTTCTCTCTAATATGACTCATGCAGGATTTCACCTCCCAGATGGTACCTTGGGTTCAGCCTCCTGCTCCCTTCGCCTAATTTCATTGCTTTAAAATTTCATGTGTTAAATTTTAGTAGTCATTTTCTAGACCATTTCTCCAGTTTGTCCAGGTCATCCTGTAGTCTCTGTCTATCTTCATCTGTCTTGATTCTTGTCATAATTTTGCATCATCAGCAAACATTGAGAGGAATGAGTCTATATCCTCCGGAAGATCGTTTACATATATTAGAAATATGATTAGTCTAAGTACAGAGCCCTGTGGGACTCCGCTGGTGACATCTCGCCACTCTGATATCTCTCCCCTCACAGTTACTCGCTGTTTCCTGATGCTCAGATACTCCCTTATCCACTGGAGCACCTTACTTGGGAGCCGGTCGGCCGAGCGGACAGCACGCTGGACTTGTGATCCTGTGGTCCTGGGTTCGATCCCGGGCGCCGGCGAGAAACAATGGGCAGAGTTTCTTTCACCCTATGCCCCTGTTACCTAGCAGTAAAATAGGTACCTGGGTGTTAGTCAGCTGTCACGGGTTGCTTCCTGGGGGTGGAGGCCTGGTCGAGGATCGGGCCGCGGGGACACTAAAAAAAGCCCCGAAATCATCTCAAGATAACCTTTTACTCCTGCCTGTTGCTCCAACTTTTGTAACAGCCTTTTATGGGGTACTGTGTCAAAAACTTTCTGACAGTCCAAGAAAATGCAGTCTGCCCACAATTCTCTTTCTTGTCTAATTTTATCGCTTGGTCATAGAACTCTATTATGCCTGTGAGGCTCGATGCCATGCTGGTGGTGTGTTACAAAACTCTTTCCCTCCAGATGTTCTACGAGCCTTTTCCTCATGCTGATCTCCATCACCTTGCAAGGTATACAAGTTAGGGAAACTGGCCTGAAGAACTTTCGTATTTAATAACACATCTTCAGAAGGATGGATTTACAGTTCAGTGGGTGTGGATATGTAGGCAGGAAAGAGGTGAGGTACAATGTCTTTAATGAGATAAGGGGATATTAATAAGGTATTAGTGAGATAAATGTGTATCAATGATCCTACTCAAATCGCCCTTTAACTGATCAATCAAAAATGGATCTGTATTGTGCAAGCCAAAGCTAATGTTCAAATTACATGATTTTGTAATCTGTATTAAAACAGATTCAATAATGTTCCTATTGAAAATAATTTTACAATTCGTTATTGAGAAAGCCATCTCCCAATCAATTTGGTGAGCATCTTCTGACAGATGAACAAACGAAGCATTAGACAATTGGCCATGTCTTACAGAGTATTTATGTTGCGAAATTCTACATTTCAAATCTTTGGATGTTTGTAATGATATAGTTTCTCGTTGGTGATTAGCCACTTCTTCCGTGGCTGCTGCAACTGTGTGATTGGTCAACCGATCAGAGACAAACATATCGTTTTCTTTCTGATTGGTAAAACTAAAGCTACTTCCACCTTCTGTCACTAGACATTAGAAGTACGAATATTCATACGAAGTACATGTTGAATTAGAGCCCAGAATACAACTTTTACGAGTCATCCGTGACACACAGACTTAAAAAGAGGTCATCTCATGACGTTTATCCAATCTTTGACCTAAACCTCATATCACTGGAGAAGAGCAGCAGGAGGAGACGTGATCGCGATATACAAAATGTTCAAATCAAAACGGCAGACTAAAGGAAGTAGCCTGGCGAAAAAATTAATATATAATTACAGTATTTACAAAAGAATTGTAGGAAATGTTTTTAAACGTTATGTGTGTGTCTATATATACCGATTGCTACACTGGATATCTGGAGCGATAGTTACGGTGGCTATCTAGAGCGATAGCCACACTTGAATAATGCATGTGGACAATTGTGTATAAAATCATCGCAGTCACGTACACTCAGTGTTTTGGGCACGAGGTAAACTGTGTTATTCATTTCCACTTCCTGAATACCATTATACTCTCCACGGTAAACACGTAAGAATCAAATGACGTCAATCGGGCTCTTAAAGTGTGTTTACATTTTGGTCAGCAGGGACGCCCTCGTCCTGCTGATGAGCCGTTGAGGGCCACTGTGGGCCGCTGAGGGCCACTGTGGGCCGCCGAGGGCCACTGTGGGCCGCTGAGGGCCACTGTGGGCCGCTGTGGGCCGTTGAGGGCCACTGTGGGCCGTTGAGGGCCACTGTGGGCCGTTGAGGGCCACTGTGGGCCGCTGAGGGCCACTGTGGGCCGCTGTGGGCCGCTGAGGGCCACTGTGGGCCGCTGTGGGCCGCTGAGGGCCACTGTGCCACTGTGGGCCGCTGAGGGCCACTGTGGGCCGCTGAGGGCCACTGTGGGCCGCTGTGGGCCGCTGAGGGCCACTGTGGGCCGCTGAGGGCCACTGTGGGCCGCTGTGGGCCGCTGAGGGCCACTGTGGGCCACTGTGGGCCGCTGAGGGCCACTGTGGGCCGCCGTGGGCCGCTGAGGGCCACTGAGGGCCACTCTGGGCCGCTGGGGGCCACTGTGGGCCGCTGCGGGCCACTGTGGGCCGCTGCGGGCCACTGTGGGCCGCTGAGGGCCACTGTGGGCCGCTGCGGGCCACTGTGGGCCGCTGCGGGCCACTGTGGGCCGCCGAGGGCCACTGTGGGCCGCCGAGGGCCACTGTGGGCCGCCGAGGGCCACTGTGGGCCGCCGAGGGCCACTGTGGGCCGCCGAGGGCCACTGTGGGCCACTGTGGGCCGCTGTGGGCCGCTGAGGGCCACTGTGGGCCGCTGAGGGCTACTGTGGGCCGCTGTGGGCCGCTGAGGGCTACTGTGGGCCGCTGTGGGCCGCTGAGGTCTACTGTGGGCCGCTGTGGGCCGCTGAGGGCTACTGTGGGCCACTGTGGGCCGCTGAGGGCTACTGTGGGCCGCTGTGGGCCGCTGAGGGCCACTGTGGGCCGCTGAGGGCCACTGTGGGCCGCTGAGGGCCACTGTGGGATGGGAAAGTCAGCAGCGGGTGTAGCTTGCAGGATGTGCTGACAGTGTGTATGTGTACTCACCTATTTGTGCTTGCGGGGGTTGAGCTCTGGCTGTTTGGTCCCGCCTCTCAACTGTTAATCAACTGGTGTCCAGGTTCCTGAGCCTATGGGCTCTATCATATCTACACTTGAAACTGTGTATGGAGTCAGCCTCCACCACATCACTGCCTAATGCATTCCATTTGTCAACTACTCTGACACTAAAAAAGTTCTTTCTAACGTCTCCATGGCTCATTTGGGCACTCAGTTTCCACCTGTGTCCCCTAGTGCGTGTGCCCCCTTGTGTTAAATAGTCTCTCTTTATTTACCCTATCAATTCCTCTGAGAATCTTGTATGTGGTGATCATGTCCCCTCTAACTCTTCTGTCTCCCAGTGACGTGAGGTTTAATTCCCATAGTATTTCCTCGTAGCTCATACCCCTCAATTCGGGTACTAGTCTGGTGGCAAATCATTGAACCTTTTCCAGTTTAGTCTTATGTTTGACTAGACATGGACTCCATGCTGGAGCCGCATACTCCAGGATTGGTCTGACATATGTGGTATATAATGTTCTGAACGATTCCTTACACAAGTTTCTAAAGACCGTTCTTATGTTAGCCAACCTGGCATATGCCGCTGATGTTATCCTCCTAATATAAGCTTCAGGGGACAGGTCTGGCGTGATATCAACCCCCAGGTCTTTCTCTCTCTCTGACTCTTGAAGTATTTCATCTCCCAAATGATACCTTGTATCTGGTCTCCTGCTGCCTACACCTATCTTCATTACATTACATTTGCTTGAGTTAAACTCAAACAACCATTTGTTCGACCATTCCTGCAGCTTGTCTAGGTCTTCTTGAAGCCTCAAGCTGTCCTCCTCTGTCTTAATCCTTCTCATAATTTTGGCGTCGTCAGCAAACATTGAGAGGAATGAGTCTATACCCTCTGGGAGATCATTTACGTATATCAGAAACAGGATAGGTCCGAGTACAGAGCCCTGAGGAACTCCACTGGTGACTTCACGCCAATCTGAGGTCTCACCCCTCACCGTAACTCTCTGCTTCCTTTTGCTTAGGTATTCCCTTATCCACTGGAGCGCCCTACCAGTTACTCATGCCTGTTTCTCCAGCTTATGCATCAACCTTTTATGGGGTACTGTGTCAGTACCCCATAAAAGCTCAAAAAAAAATGCAGTCCGCCCATCCTTCTCTTTCTTGCTTAATTCTTGTCACCTGATCGTAGAATTCTATCAAGCCTGTAAGGCAAGATTTACCCTCCCTGAACCCATGTTGATGGGTTGTCACGAAGTCTCTTCTCTCCAGATGTGTTACTAGGTTTTTTTCTCACAATCTTCTCCATCACCTTGCATGGTATACAAGTCAAGACACTGGCCTGTAGTTCAGTGTCTCTTGTCTGTCACCCTATTTGTATATTGGTACTACATTAGCAGTCTTCCATATTTCTGGTAGGTCTCCCCGTCTCCAGTGACTTACTATACACTATGGAGAGTGGCAAGCAAAGTGTGTGTGTGTGTGTGCCACTCTCCATAGTGTGTGTGTACGTTTCTAAGTGTGTATACACACCCTGTAGTGTATACCTCTCTTTTTGGTGTATAGGCACTAAGAGTTAGTTTTAGCCCTGTATTGAAGGATTCTGTGGTTGGCTGGGCGGTAAGTTTAAGCTTAGCCGTTCTGTGGGTGGTGGTGGACCCCATACCCATCCTGTGGGTGGTGGTGGTGGACCCCATACCCATCCTGTGGGTGGTGGTGGATGTCAGGAGACATATTTTTCCTGCTCTCTCGTGCACTGAATGAAGTACGAAATTGCATAGTGCACCAGTGATGTGCACCATGATTCAACTTTCCGATTATAAACTTTTCCACAGTCGTGTTGGGTGTCAATGGACAGCCCAGGACATATACTAGCTAGTGATGTCATTCTGATCGCTGTATCAGGTCTGTGAAGGAAATTACAGGAGGGAGTTGATTTCAGGGAGATTTGGTACAATTCAAGTGTAGAGAGGGAGGTATGGGGGGTTAACGGCTGTAGACCAACCCCCCCTATCACGTGTCCACCTCGTGAGCGAGGGGGGTAGCGCCATGAGGCAGGTGCGCCATTGGCCGAGGCCCCTGGGCCTCAGGAATGCTGAACCGTGATTGGTCAAGACGCTGAGGGGTACCACATGGTACGCTTGAGGCCGACTTGGCGGGAAAAGTTATTCTTACCTCATACGTTTGCTAGGGGAGACGTATCTTCCCGTGCTAGGCCAAGCCACGGGAATACCGCCTGCAACGTTACTAAAGTCACGCCTATATTCGTGCTATCTTGCCGTGTGCCGTCCGTAAGAATCCGGTAATCGGGAAGGTGCATGAACCGTACCAGTGTGAACTTTGTCGCCTAAGCGCGGGATAGTGAGACGCCATCTTAGAGCAACTGGACTAGGTGAGGCCGTTAATTATCGCGCTAGGATAGTGACATCAGCCGTCTAACGCATCTGTGCGTGAAGGTACTGCAGTGAGACGTGCTAGAGAAGGTTTCAGTGTTATGAGAGAAGCCTGAAATACGAAACTCTGAGAAAACGAACGAACAGTGTAGAACTCTGTCGCGTGTACCGTGTAGCACCGTGTACCGTCGTATCCTGGGGTACCTTGTCAAGTGGAAGGGCGTGGTACCGCATCCCCGCTGTGTATATCTGTTGTGCGCACACCCTGGTCGGCCAAGGCCTGAGTGCCCGCGACACCTGGTCGCTGTGTGTGGAGCTAAAACCCGTGGTCGACGACCCTGTGCTCCACCTGACCACGTGTAGGAAGTGAGGACGTCTACGTCATCATCCAGCAGCAGCAGTGGGAGTGCATGAGGGTGACGAATGTATGAGTGTGTGTAGCGGGCCCGCATGTGATGTAAGTACAGTACACTGTTTCAGTTTGGGTAATAAAACTCTGAAGCTGGGTTCGTCCCCAGTGTTCCGTCTATCCTCTGTCCCTGTGACCACCTAGTGAGGTGAATGGGAATTGGAGACGTGTGAGTTACCCTGTTTGACGTCACCAAGTTGAGGTTGGGCCCAACTGTGATTTTGACGTGTGTGAGGACACAGAGAGACACATCCAGTGGTGGAGTACAGTGAGTTAATTGCTTCTATGTTCTCTATGTACCGTGTATGTAATTTGCTGTAATTTGATTCCCTTTTTCAGCAGTGAAAGTGGTAACAGGGAGGTTTCCCTTGGTTATAAATAATTTTCATTATTATATTGGCCAGCGCTTATTTTACTGTTGTGTGGTGGTAAAGTGTGAATTATTGGGGAATAATTTACTGGGTAATCATTTACAAGTTTTGCCGTGAGTGGCAAGGATGTACTGTGTTGTACTGTGATGTACTGTGTGTACCGTGTGTAAACCGTAGACAAGTTTGTCCTTGGTGGAAGGCGTTGTGTACTGTGGAGGATTCCGTGAGAATTAAAGTCAGTTAACGTCACCGGGGGTCACGATTTACTTAACGAGGTCACTTGTTCGTTGAACATTGTTGTGATTAACGTAGAGACGTGTAAAGGCAACAGTCACAGTGAAGTTCACGCCGTGGAGGAATTGTCAAGTGAAGACTAACGTAGTGTTAACGATTTAACGAGCTGTCGTTAATTGATTGATTAACGTAAGGGGTTGATCGGTCTGTTATGATCGGAGTCAATTGCGCTGTAATTAAGCTGCTGTAATTCGTTGGACTGATCAGATCTGTCTGTGGACAGAGTGATTAAGCACTCGTAGCTAATTAAGGAGAATTAGTAACCGCCACTTAGTGAATTCACCAGGTGTGATGTTGTTGTTACACGTAGTGTGTTGTAACCTTGTGTGTGTACAGTAGTCTACCCTCGTTAAGGTAATCTTGTCGTAAGACCGGAAGTGAACTGTCAGTTGAGAGACAGTAGGCTTTATCAATACTCGTCTGAATTAATAGGCTGTTGTATTCAGTAATTAATTGGGAATTACTCACCGAATGCTTGACTTTCAAGTTGATGTAATTAATTGATTTACGTAGTTGTTGCCATTTAAGTGTCGTTGGACACGTGTGTGTTAACGTAATGTTTAAATTCATTAGAGTAACTTTTGTTGTTGATTGTCCTGAGAGACAAGTGTTAACGTAAGATTTTTATAAGGGGTTATCATTCTTGGATTAACCGCCTTGTTACTTGGTACCTCGTTGAGAGCAGCGAGCGCCAGTCAGTTAGTGATTAGAGTATTGTTCACCGTGAAGCCGTGACAATATTGATTGCAAGCTTGCGTCACCAGTGGGCACCACTTTGTTCAGTTAGTGTCATTGTTCAGTCAGCGACGACGGGAAGGATCCCGTGGGTCCATCAGGCTGTTGATTAGCTGTTCTTGAATGTGCCACTGGAGTGACAGTAAAGTAACGTCAATTCACTGTGTAGTAGTTCTAGTTTATTTTGTGAATAAATTGTTTGTTATAGAAAACGGTCGTTTACGTCAAACCTTCCAATATTACTGCCCCACATTTCATGTTCTGCAACGCTTTGCCTGCTTATGTTCATATCAAGTCTGTATCTAAAGCTCGAGTCCATTGCACAGCACCACACTTCTATA
>WNGS01009202.1:20724880-20748018 GCA_020271785.1 Procambarus virginalis
GTTGGAAGACAGAAGAGTTAGAGGCGACATGATCACTACATTCAAGATCTCAAGAATCGGCTTGGTTGATAAAGACAGCCTATTAACACAAGGGGGACACGCACTAGGGGACACAGGTGGAAACTGAGTGCCCAAATGAGCCACAGAGATATTAGAAAGAACTTTTTAGTGTCAGAGTGGTTGACAAATGGAATGCATTAGGAAGTGATGTGGTGGAGGCTGGCTCCATACACAGTTTCAAGTGTAGATATGATAGAGCCCATTAGGCTCAGGAACCTTTACACCTGTTGATTGACGGTTGAGAGGCGGGACCAAAGAGCCAGAGCTCAACCCCCGCAAGCACAACTAGGTGAGTACAATTAGGTGAGTACATACACACACTCACACACGGCTTGATAGCTGAGTGAACAGCACTCTGGACTCGTAATCCTAGGGTCCGGATTCGATCCCCGGTGATGGCAGAAACAAAATGGGCTGAGTTTCTTTCACCCTAATGCTCCTGTTACCTAGCAGTAAAGCAGTAAATTGGTACCTGGGAGTTAGTCAGCTGTTACATGCGGCTTTTTGTGGGTGTGTGTGTGGTGGGGGGGGGGGGTGGAATTAGTTAGTAGTTAATAACAGTTGATTGACAGTTGAGAGGCGGGGACGAAATAACAGAGCTCAGCTCCCGCAAGCACAACTAGGTGAACACAACTAGGTGAACACAACTAGATGAACACAACTAGATGAACACAACTAGGTGAACACAACTAGGTGAACAAACTAGATGAACACAACTAGGTGAACACAACTAGATGAACACAACTAGGTGAACACAACTAGGTGAACACAACTAGGTGAACACAACTAGGTGAACACAACTAGGTGAACACAACTAGGTGAACACAACTAGGTGAACACAACTAGGTGAACACAACTAGGTGAACACAACTAGGTGAACACAACTAGGTGAACACAACTAGGTGAACACAACTAGGTGAACACAACTAGGTGAACACAACTAGATGAACACAACTAGGTGAACACAACTAGGTGAACACAACTAGGTGAACACAACTAGGTGAACACAACTAGGTGAACACAACTAGGTGAACACAACTAGGTGAACACAACTAGGTGAACACAACTAGGTGAACAAAACTAGATGAACACAACTAGGTGAACACAACTAGGTGAACACAACTAGGTGAACACAACTAGGTGAACACAACTAGATGAACACAACTAGGTGAACACAACTAGGTGAACAAAACTAGATAAACACAACTAGGTGAACACAACTAGGTGAACACAACTAGGTGAACACAACTAGGTGAACACAACTAGGTGAACACAACTAGGTGAACACAACTAGGTGAACACAACTAGGTGAACACAACTAGGTGAACACAACTAGGTGAACACAACTAGGTGAACACAACTAGGTGAACACAACTAGGTGAACACAACTAGGTGAACACAACTAGGTGAACACAACTAGGTGAACACAACTAGGTGAACACAACTAGGTGAACACAACTAGGTGAACACAACTAGGTGAACACAACTAGGTGAACAAAACTAGATAAACACAACTAGGTGAACACAACTAGGTGAACACAACTAGGTGAACACAACTAGATGAACAAAACTAGATGAACACAACTAGGTGAACACAACTAGATGAACAAAACTAGGTGAACACAACTAGGTGAACACAACTAGATGAACACAACTAGGTGAACACAACTAGATGAACACAACTAGGTGAACACAACTAGGTGAACACAACTAGATGAACACAACTAGGTGAACACAACTAGGTGAACACAACTAGGTGAACACAACTAGGTGAACACAACTAGGTGAGTACACACACACACTACAGGGACACCATTGTGGGAAATCATTTTTTGGATGGTGAGAAAATGGTCGCAAGTGTCATGTTCAACCCTCCTGAGGACCACACAAGACCCAGACAAGAATACGACATTCGGAACACAGCAAGCCTGGGTATCCTCCAAGGGCTGACAGATACATACAGCCCGTAGACTCAAAGCAAAGAGCCAAGTAATGGAATATTTCAATCATGGCAAAGTCGACTGGGAATCAATGAACCCAAGAGGAGGAGGAGATGAGATTTGGAGAGAAAAGCTTGTAGAAGTTGTAGAGAGGAACTTCCTGACATAAATGTCAGCTAGGAAACAAGGAGAAGGGGGTGCATGGTGACCATTCAGCTATGCCAGACAAGGTCTTATTAGGGGGGGGATTAGACAGAAACCTTTCCACAACAGACCCGTATCACAGACAAGTATTCCCCTGCAAGTTGCTCGCGACAGCCATCCAAAACAGGCTAATGGAACGTTTACAAGAGATAAACATTGCCTCGAGGTACCAGCATGGTTATAGTAAAGAATAATCCTACTTGACGAACTTGCTGGAGTTCTATAACAAAATGATAAATCAACCAAGATAATGGAACCCTTATCTGAAAAAAGATAAAGAGAAACTAGAAAAGGTCCAAATATATGCAATAAGACTGGTTCCTGAGCTGAAGGGGTTGAGCTTTGAGGACAGACAGCACTGGGCCTCACCACACTGGGGGGGGGGGGGGAAAGGAGAAATAGTGAGGACATGATAACAATACATAAGAATGTATGGGAAACTGACAACGTCAGTAAAGCAGCGTTGTTCAGAGTTTGAAACAGCAGAATGACAGGTCATGAAGAACGGAAGGGGAAGAAGAAAGGAAGAGAGCAGAATGGGAGAGGGAGGGGAAGGAAGAGAGTAAGACAGAGGAAGAAGGAAGGGGAGGAAGAGAGAGAGAGAGAGAGAGAGAGGGAGAGGGAGGAAGGAAGGAGGAGCAACAAAGAGTGTGGTGGACGGAGACAGGGAGGCCGTCTGTGGTGGTTAAGGAGGAAGTGGTCCTTAACAAGCGGATGGCTGTTTAACTGTGGTGCTGCTACTACTTGGCGCCACCCACACGCCGCCCTGACCACCCAAACGCCCAAAGTTTATCATAGTTCACCATGTAAACACGCTCCGTAAAATAAAAGATGTTGACACAGTCGAAACGGCAGTAATCTTGAGCCACAAGAAAACCAGATCAGTCGAGGTTAGTGAAACANGGCCTATTGGCTCTATCATATCTACACTTGAAACTGTGTATGGAGTCAGCCTCCACCACATCACTTCCTAATGCATTCCATTTGTCAAACCACTCTGACACTAAAAAGTTCTTTCTAATATCTCTGTGGCTCATTTGGGCACTCAGTTTCCACCTGTGGCCCTTGTGCGTGTGCCCCTTGTGTTAATAGCCTGTCTTTATTACCCTATCAATTCCCTTCAGAATCTTGAATGTAGTGATCATGTTCCCCCTAACTCTTCTGTCTTCCAACGAAAGTGAGGTTTAATTCCGTAGTCTCTCCTCGTAGCTCATACCTCTCAGCTCTGGTACTAGTCTGGTGGCAAACCTTTGAACCTTTTCCAGTTTGGTCTTATCCTTGACTAGATATGGACTCCATGCTGGGGCTGCATACTCCAGGATTGGCCTGACATATGTGGTATACAAAGTTCTGAATGATTCTTTACACAAGTTTCTGAATGCCGTTCGTATGTTGGCCAGCCTGGCATATGCCGCTGATGTTATCCTCTTGATATGTGCTGCAGGAGACAGGTCTGGCGTGATATCAACCCCCAAGTCTTTTTCTTTCTCTGACTCCTGAAGAATTCTCTCCCAGATGATACCTTGTATCTGGCCTCCTGCTTCCTACACCTATCTTCATTACATTACATTTGGTTGGGTTAAACTCTAACAACCATTTGTTCGACCATTCCTTCAGCTTGTCTAGGTCTTCTTGAAGCCTCAAACAGTCTTCTTCTGTTTTAATCCTTCTCATAATTTTGGCATCGTCCGCAAACATTGAGAGAAATGAACCAATACCCTACGGGAGATCATTTACATATATCAGAAACAAGATAGGACTGAGTACAGAGCCCTGTGGGACTCCACTGGTGACTTCACGCCAATCGGAGGTCTCACCCCTCACCGTAACTCTCTGCTTCCTATTGCTTAGGTACTCCCTTATCCACTGGAGCACCTTACCAGCTACACCTGCCTGTCTCTCCAGCTTATGTACCAGCCTCTTATGCGGTACTGTGTCAAAGGTTTTCCGACAATCCAAGAAAATGCAATCTGCCCAGCCCTCTCTTTCTTGCTTAATCTTTGTCACCTGATCGTAGAATTCTATCAAGCCTGTCAGGCAAGATTTACCCTCCCTGAACCCATGTTGGCGATTTGTCACGAAGTCTCTTCTCTCCAGATGTGTTACTAGGTTTTTCTCACAATCTTCTCCATCACCTTGCATGGCATACAAGTCAAGGACACTGGCCTGTAGTTCAGTGCCTCTTGCCTGTCGCCCTTTTTGTATATTGGGACCACATTCGCCGTCTTCCATATTTCTGGTAGGTCTCCCGTCTCCAGTGACCTACTGGAGTGTGTGTGTGTGTGTGTGTGTGTGTGTGTGTGTGTGTGTGTGTGTGTGTGTGTGTGTGTGTGTGTGTGTGTGTGTGTGTGTGTGTGTGTGTGTGTGTGTGTGCTCACCTAATTGTACTCACCGAATGGTGCTTGCGGGGGTTGAGCACTGGTTCTTTGGTCCCGCCTCTCAACCGTCAATCAATAGGTGTCAATCAATAGGTGTCAATCAACAGGTGTGTGTGTGTGGGGGGGGTTAATTAGTAAGTAGTTAGTAACAGTTGATTGATTGACAGTTGAGAGGCGGGCCGAAAGAGCAGAGCTCAACCCCCACAAGCACAACTAGGTGAACACACACACACACAGTGTTGCCAACTCACCCAAACAACCGGTGTTCTGTCGTAAGAACACCCAAGCGACACAGAATTAATGACACTCTGTTCAGAGGAATCACAGCCTTATGGAGTTGACGATAAGGGCCATTAGAGCGCTCCTTGCTGCTCGTGCCTCTACCCCCCAACGTGGAAATGTCCCAAGAACCCGTAGAGCTCCTACAGTATGTAACTCTATTACAAGAACCCGTAGAGCTCCTACAGTATGTAACTCTATGACAAGAACCCGTAGAGCTCCTACAGTCTGTAACTCTATGACAAGAACCCGTAGAGCTCCTACAGTCTGTAACTCTATGACAAGAACCCGTAGAGCTCCTACAGTATGTAACTCTATGACAAGAACCCGTAGAGCTCCTACAGTCTGTAACTCTATGACAAGAACCCGTAGAGCTCCTACAGTCTGTAACTCTATGACAAGAACCCGTAGAGCTCCTACAGTCTGTAACTCTATGACAAGAACCCGTAGAGCTCCTACAGTATGTAACTCTATGACAAGATGTCTCAGAGTCAAGACCAATTAAATGTTCCATGTCTGTTGGCTGTGCTTGTGCAGGGTCGCAAGATTCATCAGACATTTACACAACCAATTACGAAACCTGTTCATCTTTTCTCAATCATGGCGGGATTGTTTACACTTTATATAAACAGTTGATGCTCTCAGAGGCGCTGTTATTGTCTATAACAACAACAACCTCGGGGTTGTAAAGTTACCAAGCTCGTAAACTGGTTCATAAATGAACACAAAAGTGCCACGATTGTGGAAAGATGTACAGGTTCCGTAATTGGAGGAGTAAATGAGTTTAATAAGACAAAAATTGGTGTTCTCTTTCTCTGTGATGGTCAATGACCCGCGGGATGCCTGCACTAACAGCCCGCTTACCCCATGATGCCTCTGTGTAGCCTATCACGTCACTAGGGTAGTCTATCACGTCACTAGGTAGTCTATCACGTCACTAGGGTAGTCTATCACGTCATTAGGGTAGTCTATCACGTCACTAGGGTAGTATCACTATCACGTCATAGGGTAGTCTATCACGTCACTAGGGTAGCCTATCACGTCACTAGGTAACCTATCACGTCACTAGGGTAGCCTATCACGTCACTAGGGTAGCCTATCACGTCACTAGGGTAGCCTATCACGTCACTAGGGTAGTCTATCACGTCACTAGGGTAGTCTATCACGTCACTAGGGTAGCCTATCACGTCACTAGGGTAGCCTATCACGTCACTAGGGTAGTCTATCACGTCACTAGGGTAGTCTATCACGTCACTAGGGTAGTCTATCACGTCACTAGGGTAGCCTATCACGTCACTAGGGTAGTCTATCACGTCACTTGGGTAGCTTAGAGAGCGTCCAGGTAGGCTTCACTGCCAACAGGTCACTTATAATGATTCTCAGGTAAACTACAATGATGACCAGGTGGAGTATAATGACAGGAGCCGGGGACGGTTGGCGTATAAATCAGCCCTGGACTCATTACAACCCATTACACAGCCAGGTAATAAAGAAGACTGGAGAACCCGGATGTGAGGGGGTGTGAGATGGGCCCCTTGCCTCACTCATCCCCCCCCTTGATCATCATTCATGCACTCATCTCTAGCCTGTGTAGTCGTCTGTTCTCTCGTGTGGGGTTATCTGTTCCCACAGGTACCTCTCATCTGGAGGTGTTGTGGATGATGCTCTCTGTCTCTGTCTCTCTGTCTCTCTGTCTCTCTCTCTCTCTCTCTCTCTCTGTCTCTCTGTCTCTCTCTCTCTCTATCATGCCCAACCACTTGGGCTGGGTGGTAGAGGGACGGTTTCGCTTCATGCAGGTCGGCGTTCATTCCCCTGACCGTCCACAAGTGGTTGGCCCTCATTCTGATTCCCTCCCAGGGTTATATTCTGGTAGTTCCCTTCTCTTCCTATCTCCCATACACCTCTGAAGGATCCACCTGGATTGACGGAGGGATATGTGACGGGTCTGGACGTTTGCTTGCCTATCCACGAACCTAGCCACTAGGATATATTGGTGTGGATTAAATCCAGCCGACTGAAAAGTGGAATGGTGTTGGTGGTGCCTGATCTCTATCCTTGGGTACACACTAAGGGATATCTACCAATCCAAGAACGTAGATATCTACCTATCCTTCTATCCACGTAGAACATCTACACAATATAGAGGTGATTTATATTTGTTGCATTACCGCCAGAATAGTGATGAAGCTTGGCCATTCTCCGCAAGATATACTCGCGTCTGCACCCGCATATAACCATTTGATGACGATCTGGAAATATATTCTCCTCGTGGAAGACCAGGATGAGGATGCTGTCTCCCGCTGTCTGTCTGTCTATCTGTCTGTCTGTCTTTCTCTTGACCATCAGGGGAAGGATCCTAGGTGGGATACAGACTGTTCCTTCAGCTGTTCTGTTGGGGTATACTGTCCCTTCAGCTGTTCTGTTGGGGTATACTGTCCCTTCAGCTGTTCTGTTGGGGTATACTGTCCCTTCAGCTGTTCTGTTGGGGTATACTGTCCCTTCAGCTGTTCTGTTGGGGTATACTGTCCCTTCAGCTGTTCTGTTGGGGTATACTGTCCCTTCAGCTGTTCTGTTGGGGTATACTGTCCCTTCAGCTGTTCTGTTGGGGTATACTGTCCCTTCAGCTGTTCTGTTGGGGTATACTGTCCCTTCAGCTGTTCTGTTGGGGTATACTGTCCCTTCAGCTGTTCTGTTGGGGTATACTGTCCCTTCAGCTGTTCTGTTGGGGTATACTGTCCCTTCAGCTGTTCTGTTGGGGTATACTGGCCCTTCAGCTGTTCTGTTGGGGTATACTGTCCCTTCAGCTGTTCTGTTGGGGTATACTGTCCCTTCAGCTGTTCTGTTGGGGTATACTGTCCCTTCAGCTGTTCTGTTGGGGTATACTGTCCCTTCAGCTGTTCTGTTGGGGTATACTGTCCCTTCAGCTGTTCTGTTGGGGTATACTGGCCCTTCAGCTGTTCTGTTGGGGTGTATACCCCAGTGTATACTGCGGTATACACTGAATGGGTGTAGCGTATATACAGTAATCCGAACATTGGGAGGTATAGCGTAGTGTATATTCAGACCGGTGGGTGTAGTGTTGGGTATACTCTGAACACTTGCTGGTAGTGGGGGGTATACTCCCAACAGTCTACTGTTGGGAGGCATACTCCCCAACAGTCTAATTTTGTGGGGTATACTCCCAACAGTCTAGTGTTGTGGGGGGTATACTCCCAACAGTCTAGTATTGTGGGGGGTATACTCCTAACAGTCTAGTATTGTGGGGGGTATACTCCTAACAGTCTAGTATTGTGGGGGGTATACTCCTAACAGTCTAGTATTGTGGGGGGTATACTCCTAACAGTCTAGTATTGTGGGGGGGTATACTCCTAACAGTCTAGTATTGTGGGGGGTATACTCCTAACAGTCTAGTATTGTGGGGGTATACTCCTAACAGTCTAGTATTGTGGGGGGTATACTCCTAACAGTCTAGTATTGTGGGGGGTATACTCCTAACAGTCTAGTATTGTGGGGGGTATACTCCTAACAGTCTAGTATGGTGGGGGGTATACTCCTAACAGTCTAGTATGGTGGGGGGGTATACTCCCAGCAGTCTAGTGTTGTGTGAGGGGGGGTATACTCCCAACAGTCAGTGTTGGGGGGGTATACTCCTAACAGTCTAGTGTTGTGGGGGTATACTCCCAACAGTCTAGTATGGGGGGGTATACTCCCAACAGTCTCAGGTTTTAAGGTCATCATCAGTTTATCTCAGTATAAACATCTGGCTCTTCTCTGCACAGGTATGTGTGATGAAACGGCCTACAGGTATGTGTCCACGTATCCGGCTGTGTCCACGTATCCGGCTGTGTCCATATATCCGGCTGTGTCCATATATCCGGCTGTGTCCATATATCCGGCTGTGTCCATATATCCGGCTGTGTCCATATATCCGGCTTGTTTGATTGTTGCCGCCGAAGGCGGCTAGTTTATTGTGCACCCCATACTCATCCTGTGAGCGGTAGCGCAAAAGCATTACAGAGGGCACAAAAGGTCTTTATCAGACCTCATCTTAGATTATTACATAAACAATTTCATCTATCCTTCACACCTTATAGTTACAATGTCAGCTAGTTACAGAGTAAGTGCTATTTCAAGAGCTACATATTTACAGTAAGTCATCATACATTAATGGTAGGTCTTATCGCTAATACATAATAGTTTGACCAATGGGGACATTACAGAGTCATAGGGGAGCTTCTGTTTCTTGTTAGTCTTCAAAATACACTACTTGTTTCTGAATCTCGTATGTCGTTCATCTACTGGAAGCGAAATGTGGATACAGTGCAAGTATTTCAGGTAATTTTCCCATGGTAATAAGATAGGTTGCCATATCATACAGAGTGAGTTTAGATCTATCTCTAAATGGCTCAATTTTACTACAATCCAAGATATAGTGTTCTAGTGTGTGTCCCTGTCTTTGTCCACACACTTTACACTTTACTTCATCTAGATCCCTATACAAGCCGAACTGCCAGAGATACTTGTAGCCAAGTCTTATACGAGCTGTGACAACATCTGTTAGTCTACTGACTTTATTACTTGCCCCATACACATGTTTTACTTCACACATTTCAATGTGATGAACAATGGACCTGCTAATTCCAGTTTGCACAGTTCTACTTTCTTCAAATCCATCCAGGAGTTCTCGTCTAATGACACTTTTAAGGGACCTATTTGATAACTCAAGATTCCGTTCAATACTATCTTTATTTACTGCAGCCTTAGCAAGGGCGTCAACTTTGTCATGTTCCTGCAGGCCAATGTGAGAAGGAATCCACAACATTTTTATATTTACCCTCTTGCTATTCTTATATATCTACGTCTAGCTTCCAAGACAAGCACGTTATTACTTGATTGCAAACTGTTTATTGCTCGTAGTGAGGAAAGGGAGTCAGAAATAATTAAGCTGTCTACTTCAGTGTTGTCAATAATTTCGAGTGCTACCAGTATCGCTACCAACTCGGCTTGCATAGTGGACGCCCAGTTACTAATTCGGATATTCCTTTCAATTGTGCTGCCATCGGGCTGATGAGCAATAACAGCACTTCCCGCCCTCCCTGTAGCTGTATTGAGTGATCCGTCAGTGTATATTGTCTGTGCAATGTTGTTTTCAGCTTGTATATTGTGAATGTGTTCTATGGTGCTTAATTTAGCAGCAAGCTGAGCATGAGGGTTGTTTGTGATTAGTTTCTTGGTGGGGTATGCAGGGGTCAGGATGTCAAAAGGTACTATCTGCCAGGGTGGAAGGAAGTGCTGAACTCTTTCATCTGTATATACATCATGCAGTCCCATCATTTTAATATGAGTGGCTGTTCTTTGAATCCACTTAGACTCGCTAGTTCCATTTCGTATGTGTATATATCCGGCTGTGTCCACGTATCCGGCTGTGTCCATATATCCGGCTGTGTCCACGTATCCGGCTGTGTCCATATATCCGGCTGTGTCCACGTATCCGGCTGTGTCCATATATCCGGCTGTGTCCATATATCCGGCTGTGTGCATATATCCGGCTGTGTCCATGTACCCGGCTGTGTCCATATATCCGGCTGTGTCCATATATCCGGCTGTGTCCATATATCCGGCTGTGTCCACGTATCCGGCTGCGTCCATATATCCGGCTGTGTCCACGTATCCGGCTGTGTCCACGTATCCGGCTGTGTCCATATATCCGGCTGTGTCCACGTATCCGGCTGTGTCCATATATCCGGCTGTGTCCATATATCCGGCTGTGTCCATATATCCGGCTGTGTCCATATATCCGGCTGTGTTCATATATCCGGCTGTGTCCACGTATCCGGCTGTGTCCATATATCCGGCTGTGTCCACGTATCCGGCTGTGTCCATATATCCGGCTGTGTCCACGTATCCGGCTGTGTCCATATATCCGGCTGTGTCCATATATCCGGCTGTGTCCATATATCCGGCTGTGTCCACGTATCCGGCTGTGTCCATATATCCGGCTGTGTCCACGTATCCGGCTGTGTCCATATATCCGGCTGTGTCCATATATCCGGCACGTGTCCTAGGGAATAGTTACGACTGTCCCGCGTGTATTTTGTTGCTCACGATGTATGTTCGCGTATACCTCTGGTTATATGTTATATGGATGACTGAGTGTCCGGGTACGTGTATCAGGTTATATGTGTCATGTGTCTATGTGTCTCACGGGAACACGGGGAGTAGGGAAGGTTAGGTCTGTTGGGTCTTACTGTTTTGGTTGAAATCCACCCAATCCTATCCTCGGTCCTATCCACTCTACTCTTGAGACCTGTCAATCATCACCGTTGGCAAGCAATTCCACTCATCCACCCCATTTGGGGGGCGGGAGTCATCACGCATTTACACAACCACTTACGAAACCTTTATATCTTTCCTCGCCATATGCAGCCTTGCCTATAATAATAAACAGTCCACGAACGTGGAAACTTCACAACCCAAGACTGTCATTGTTATTTGACAACTTCGAAGCGTTGCACAACTTGTAAACTTAAGTCAAACTTAAACAAAACCGCCGTGACTGTGAGAGGGAAAAGATGCACAGGTTTCGTAACCGATTGCGTAAAATGTTTTAACCCCATCCTGGCCCAGTAGGTCCCTATATACCCCAACGCTGAAACGAAAGTTAACTCCATATGCACACTCAGGTTCATAACTAATCCTCTTGAGAAACCTCTATCTCATATCTCCCCCCCCCCTTGTCCGGCATCAATCTTGCAATTGCAACTTGAAACGCTTTCAATCTGTAGTCACAGGAAAGGTTCCAGTTACATTATATCGTAGTAACTACCTTAAAATGTTAAATATGTGATTTTAAGTGTCTGTGTGTATAGCCATGTTGCCATTGATGGGCTCAGATATTGCAATATTGATAATGATCCAATGACAAGAGCTACAAAACGACTGAGCTCTTGGCAGCAACAGTAACGGAATTATAGATCTTGGCAGCAACAGTAACGGAATTATAGATCTTGGCAGCAACAGTAACGGAATTATAGATCTTGGCAGCAACAGTAACGGAATTATAGATCTTGGCAGCAACAGTAACGGAATTATAGATCTTGGCAGCAACAGCAACGGAATTATAGATCTTGGCAGCAGCAGCAACGGAATTATAGATCTTGGCAGCAACAGTAACGGAATTATAGATCTTGGCAGCAACAGCAACGGAATTATAGATCTTGGCAGCAACAGCAACGGAATTATAGATCTTGGCAGCAACAGCAACGGAATTATAGATCTTGGCAGCAACAGTAACGGAATTATAGATCTTGGCAGCAACAGTAACGGAATTATAGATCTTGGCAGCAACAATAAACAACTTATACTCCTCAACACTTGAGGACTGAATGTAAACACACTTTCCAAAGTTGCTTAACCATCGTGCTAACTTTTCTGGACACTTGGACACAACTTTGATAAAAGTCTCCACCTAAGACAATTTTCACATCTTTACATGAGCAACATAACAGACATGGGACCGCCGGACAGTTTCAAGCGTAGGTTAGACAGATATATATGCATAAGTTTAGGAGGAAGAGTTCTCGGACATGGGCCAATAGGAGCTAGCTGCATCTTAGCCGCCTCGTATGGGCCAATAGTGCTTCTCTAGCATCGTAAACTATGTTATTATGCTCCCTGTAGTGCCCGACTCCTCCTCCCAGGCGCCGAGTACTAAAATTGGTGTGCACCTGTACGCCTGCTAAAGTCCATTATTACGTGTCCATTACGCGTTATTACTTGTGAAACACGGCTTGTGGCAGTATTGGCCAAACGTGATGCATTATCTTCCAAGATATGACGACTCTGGAGGGCAGGAAGTGCTGTTATTGCTCATCAGCCCGATGGCAGCATAATTCAAAGGAATATCCGAATTAGTAACTGGGCATCCACAATGCAAGCCGAGTTGGTAGCAATACTGGTAGTACTCGAAATTATTGACAACACTGAAGTAGACAGCTTAATTATTTCCGACTCCCTTTCCTCACTACGAGCAATAAACAGTTTGCAATCAAGTAATAACGTGCTTGTCTTGGAAGCTAGACGTAGATATATAAGAATACTTAGCAAGAGGGTAAATATAAAAATGTTGTGGATTCCTTCTCACATTGGCCTGCAGGAACATGACGACCTTGCTAAGGCTGCAGTAAATAAAGACAGTATTGAACGGAATCTTGAGTTATCAAATAGGTCCCTTAAAAGTGTCATTAGACGAGAACGGGATGGATGGATTTGAAGAAAGTAGAACAGTGCAAACTGGAACTAGCAGGTCCATTGTTCATCACTATGAAATGTGTGAAGTAAAACATGTGTATGGGGCAAGTAACAAAGTCAGTAGACTAACAGATGTTGTCACAGCTCGTATAAGACTTGGCTACAAGTATCTCTGGCAGTTGGGCTTGTATAGGGATCTAGATGAAGTAAAGTGTAAAGTGTGTGGACAAAGACAGGGACACACACTCGAACACTATATCTTGGATTGTAGTAAAATTGAGCCATTTAGAGATAAATCTAAGCTCACGCTGTGTGATATGACAACCTATCTTATTACAATGGATAAATTACCTGAAATCCTTGCACTGTATCCATATTTCGCTTCCAGTAGATAAACGACATATGAGATTCAGAAACAAGTAGTGTATTGTGAGGACTAATAATAAACAGAAGCTCCCCTATGACTCTGTAATGTCCCCATTGGTCAAATTATTATGTATTAGCGATAAGACCTACCATTAATGTGTAATGACTTATATATAGCTCTTGTAATAGCACTTTCTCTGTAACTAGCTGACATTGTAACTATGTGAAGGATAGATGAAATTGTTTATGTAATAATCTAAGACGAGGTCTGATAAAGACCTTCTGTGCCCTCTGTAATGCTTTTTGCGCTACCGCTCACAAGATGGGTATGGGGTGCACAATAAACTAGCCGCCTTCGGCGGCAACATTAAAAAAAATCAATCACGTGTTGGAACATTCCTCTCCCTGGCCTCAAGACCAGGGAGAGGAAGAGGACCATATTTCTCTATGCCCCTGTTACCTAGCAGTAAAATAGGTACCTGGGTGTTAGTCAGCTGTCACGGGCTGCTTCCTGGGGGTGGAGGCCTGGTCGAGGATCGGGCCGCGGGCACACTAAAGCCCCGAAATCATCTCAAGATAACCTCAAGATAAGACCATACAACTGCTGTCCTGTTATACAGACCTCAGTCAGTTTCGTGACTGAAACACGCTAGGCTCCTGTTGAACACACCCACAGGGCGCTGGTGGCTGAGTGGACAGCAAACTGGATACGTAGCTATGTTCTGTAGTTCGGGGTTCGATTCCCGGCTCCGGCGAGACACAAAATGGGCAGAGTTTCTTTCACCCTGATGCCCCTGTTACCAAGCAGTAAATAGGTAGCTGGGAGTTAGACAGCTGTTACGGGCTGCTTCCGGGGGAGGGGGTGAAAAAAATTTGTTAATAGTAGTTAGTAACAGTTGATTGATTGACAGTTGAGAGGTGAATATAAACATTAAAAGCCAATTTCTGTCTTTAACATACATCTGGTGAAATCTGGGGCCGTATAGATGGCACCCACCCACAACCCAGCTTGATCTTATCAAACACACGACAACTACATCTAACCGAACATACACACGACAACTACATCTAACCGAACATACACACGACAACTACATCTAACCGAACATACACACGACAACTACATCTAACCGAACAGACGCAAGCCCTCTACATCAGACAAGGCAGCTACATCAATACGAACAAAAACAAGCCCGCCCTACATCTAAACGAACACACACAAGCCCTCTACAACAAAAACACACAGCCGCTCCGACCAACCCAACACACACACACACCCCCGGGTCCTCTACATGAAAACAAACACACAGTAACTATGTCTAAACGAACACAAACAAGCCAGATAAATCTAAACGAATGCAAGGACGAACATGACGACCAACTCCCGCCAAATCACAACCCATAATCTTCGTTCCCATTTTGTAAACGCCAGATCTGTATGTATGTATACTTTAAAGTTAAAATAGCTTTCAAACGAGCAAGAGGTCTACACAAGAGCCCGGCGGGAGCCCGCACGCACCTCCACTTCCACTGACCAACACACACTGAGCGACTTCTAGATTCTCCCACGAATGAGGAAGATTGCACTTGCCAAAACCTGAACTTTTGCTCGATAATATTCCCGCTTTTCAGACATCTTTAATATGGATGNTATCAAAAGTCGTCAATCTGGGGTGGTCAGGTGCCTCACCTGGTGGAGGTGGTCAAGGTGCCTCACCTGGTGGAGGTGGTCAAGGTACCTCACCTGGTGGAGGTAGTCAAGGTACCTCACCTGGTGGAGGGTAGTCAGGTACCCTCACCTGGTGGAGGTAGTCAAGGTACCTCACCTGGTGGAGGAGTCAGGTAACCTCACCTGGTGGAGGTGGTCAAGGTACCTCACCTGGTGGAGGTGGTCAAGGTACCTCACCTGGTGGAGGTGGTCAAGGTACCTCACCTGGTGGAGGTGGTCAAGGTACCTCACCTGGTGGAGGTAGTCAGGTACCTCACCTGGTGGAGGTTGTCAAGGTACCTCACCTGGTGGAGGTTTGTCAAGGTACCTCACCTGGTGGAGGTTGTCAGGTACCTCACCTGGTGGAGGTGGTCAAGGTACCTCACCTGGTGGAGGTGGTCAAGGTACCTCACTGGTGGAGGTGGTCAAGGTACCTCACCTGGTGGAGGTTGTCAAGGTACCTCACCTGGTGGAGGTTGTCAAGGTACCTCACCTGGTGGAGGTGGTCAAGGCATCCTGCTTCACAGACGAGCAGATTGTGGAATGAAATCAATTAAAAAAGTGGATTCGGTGAGACACCTTAGATGTGTAAGAGAAGGAAGAGTGGGCACGGAGAGCAACACACACCAGGTGCGGTTGAAGACATGGCCTGCACGACCAACAAAGGACATCCTTCTGCTCAACAACAGAAACCTTCACAAACTACTTTTCCTGGTTGTCCTGGAGTATACTTCAAGTGGGTTGTGGAAGTTGCGTTGCTCCCCAAGCCTGGTCTGGGCTGAGGGTTGACCTGTGATAACTGAGTCCAGCAGACTGTTGCTTGCAGCCTCTGGTTCAAGGCCGCCTGGAACAGTCCTCTGAGGACACAGTCTCGCCATCTGGCTGTTACAGCTGACAACCGGGGCCAGGACACATTAACAACAAGGCAAGTGGGGGCCAGATAAGGTCAGTCCAAGACTGTTACACAATTGTGCAGACCAACTGCCCCTTTCACTCTCCACTACCACCTCTGGCTAGCTTAACTGGTCCTCCCCATCGAAGCCGGTAAATGAAGTCCCAATTCCCAAAAGGAATAACCTTCCAGTAGTCACAAACTATGGACTAGTGACTACCAATTACTACCGAGAGTTGTGAGCGCAGTTGTAGACACCACGGACACTCCCTTACTGAAGTCCAGACTCGTGGCTTAACTACTCAACCACCGCCTGAGACAGGAATGAGTGACAGTGGGCCAGGTACAGGATATTCCGCCTCGGGAATATCTACGAAAAACATTGATTGGATAATTTCAAGTGTCACTTATCTCTTTCTTTAGGAGTTAACATTCTCACAATATATGAGCATTTACCTTCCTCTTGCTGTGTGGTAGACAATACCTTCCTCTTGCTGTGTGGTAGATCTACCTTCCTCTTGCTGTGTGGTAGACAATACCTTCCTCTTGCTGTGTGGTAGACAATACCTTCCTCTTGCTGTGTGGTAGACAATACCTTCCTCTTGTTGTGTGGTAGACAATACCTTGCTCTTGCTGTGTGGTAGACAATACCTTCCTCTTGCTGTGTGGTAGACAATACTTCCTCTTCTTGTGTGGTAGACAATACCTTCCTCTTCTTGTGTGGTAGACAATATAGGTTTAAGAAAGGTCGCTCTGTTGCTCATCACTTACAAATTTACATCACTCACTAAAGTAAGTGATGTAAGTGAAGTCATTAATTACATAACTAAACTCAAATTCCTAAACTTTTTTTTATAATGTTTATACAGTATACTAGATTTAGTTTACACAAAATTGCAATAAGTTATTTACCAAAGATAAAGTCATATACAGACGCGATAAAAAACCCTAAATTATTGGGATCGTCTCAAAGCTCTCCAAATGTACTCACTAGAAAGGAGACGAGAGAGATACCAAATAATATACACCTGGAAGATACTGGAGGGCCAGGTCCCAAATCTACACAGTAAAATAACGACGTACTGGAGTGAACGATATGGAAGAAAATGCAGAATAGAACCAGTGAAGAGCAGGGGTGCCATAGACACAATCAGAGAACACTGTATAAACATCAGAGGTCCGCGGTTGTTCAACGTCCTCCCAGCGACTATAAGAAATATTGCCGGAACAACCTTGGACATCTTCAAGAGAAACTAGATTGTTTCCTCCTAGGAGTGCCGGACCAACCGGGCTGTGATGGGTATGTGGGCCTGCGGGCCGCTCCAAGCAACAGTCTGGTGGACCAACTCTCACAAGTCAAGCCTGGCCTCGGGCCGGGCTTGGGGAGTAGAAGAACTCCAGAACCCCATCAACCAGGTATCATGGTACCCCCCCCCCCTACACTTTTTTTCCCTACCCTCTCCCCTTTTACCCCATTTCTGGACAAGGAAAAGAAGAGAACAGAACAAGACACATGCCAAGTCTGGACCAAGTGTTGTTGAACTGGTCGCCACACGAGTCTTCAACACCAGAGTTGTCAGAGGTCTTACTGGTATGCCACAGCTCTCAAGGCTGCTTACTTTGCAGACAACCAGAAGACAGCTCCCAAATATAAGACATTGAGCTATCAACACCTCATGTTGGCCGTGCTAATGTCTAGAGTCTAGATCTCAGAGAGAGAGAGAGAGAGAGAGAGAGAGAGAGAAGAGAGAGAGAGAGAGGAGAGAGAGAGAGAGAGAGAGAGAGAGAGAGAGAGAGAGACATAAGGTGCAACATTGCAAGACAAGCCGAATATGGAAGAAGGGAAGGCAGGTGAACGAATGTACAGCCAGCGGTGACACTGTCCTCACCTACACTTAGTGCCAGATCACCTGGTATACTCAACACCGTACACAAATATACACACCCAAGGTAGACAGTACACCCTACACTCACCCAAGTAGACAGTACACCCATACACTCACCCAAGGTAGACAGTACATCCATACACTCACCCAAGGTAGACAGTACACCCATACACTCACCCAAGGTAGACAGTACACCCATACACTCACCCAAGGTAGACAGTACATCCATACACTCACCCAAGGTAGACAATACACCCCATACACTCACCCAAGGTAGACAGTACACCCATACACTCACCCAAGGTAGACAGTACAACCCATACACTCACCCAAGGTAGACAGTACACCCATACACTCCACCCAGGTAGACAGTACACCCATACACTCACCCAAGGTAGACAGTACACTCATACACTCACCCAAGGTAGACAGTACACCCATACACTCACCCAAGACAGACAGTACACCCATACACTCACCAAGGTAGACAGTACACTCATACACTCACCCAAGGTAGACAGTACACCCATACACTCACCCAAGACAGACAGTACACCCATACACTCACCCAAGGTAGACAGTACACTCATACACTCACCCAGGTAGACAGTACACCCATACACTCACCCAAGGTAGACAGTACACCCATACACTCACCCAAGGTAGACAGTACACCATACACTCACCCAGGTAGACAGTACACCCATACACTCACCCAAGGTAGACAGTACACCCAACACTCACCCAAGGTAGACAGTACACCCATACACTCACCCAAGGTAGACAGTACACCCATACACTCACCCAAGGTAGACAGTACACCCATACACTCACCCAAGGTAGACAGTACACCCATACACTCACCCAAGGTAGACAGTACACCCATACACTCACCCAAGACAGACAGTACACTCATACACTCACCAAGACAGACAGTACACCCAATACACTCACCAAGGTAGACAGTACACCCCATACACTCAACCCAAGGTAGACAGTACACCCATACACTCACCCAAGACAGACAGTACACTCATACACTCACCCAAGACAGACAGTACACCCATACACTCACCCAGGTAGACCGTACACCCATACACTCACCAAGGTAGACAGTACACCCATACACTCACCCAAGACAGACAGTACACTCAACACTCACCCAAGACAGACAGTACACCCTACACTCACCCAAGACAGACAGTACACTCAACACTCACCAAGACAGACAGTACACCCATACACTCACCCAAGACAGACAGTACACCCATACACTCACCCAAGACAGACCGTACACCCATACACTCACCCAAGACAGACAGTACACCCATACACTCACCCAAGACAGACAGTACACCCATACACTCACCCAGGGTACACATAAGGTGTGCCCATATCAACACATCCTCAACAGGTATCAGATAATAATTATCACCTCTAAAGAGTGAGTGAACAACTGTGGCGGTTGACAAATACTGAACATTTCTAAGATGTGAGCTTCATGTGTGTACTCACCTAGTTGTGCTTGTGGGGTTGAGCTTTGGCTCTTTGGTCCCGCCTCTCAACTGTCAATCAACTGGTGTACAGATTCCTGAGCCTACTGGGCTCTATCATATCTACATTTGAAACTGTGTATGGAGTCAGCCTCCACCACATCACTGCCTAATGCATTCCATCCGTTAACTACTCTGACACTGAAAAAGTTCCTTCTAACGTCTCTGTGGCTCATGTGGGTACTCAGTTTCTACCTGTGTCCCTTTGTTCGCGTATCGCCAGTGTTGAATAGTTTATCCTTCTCCACCCGGTCGATTCCCCTGAGGATTTTGTAGGTTGTGATCATGTCTCCCTTTACTCTTCTGTCTTCCAGTGTCGTAAGGTGCATTTCCCGCAGCCTTTCCTCGTAACTCATGCCTCATTGTTCTGGGACTAGTCTAGTGGCATACCTTTGAACTTTTTCAGCTTCGTCTTGTGCTTGACAAGGTGCTGGAGTATGTGGCCCCATGCTGGGGCCACATACTCCAGCATTGGTCTTATATATGTGGTATACAAGATTCTGAATGATTCCTTACACAGGAATAATTACACAGGATTCCTTACACATTTAAGCCCAGGCCTTGACCCAGTACCAGGACACAGGGCTCGACCCAGTACCAGGACACAGGGCTCGACCCAGTACCAGGACACAGGGCTCTACCCAGTACCAGGACACAGGGCTCGACCTAGTACCAGGACACAGGGCTCGACCCAGTACCAGGACACAGGGCTCGACCCAGTACCAGGACACAGGGCTCGACCCAGTACCAGGACACAGGGCTCGACCCAGTACCAGGACACAGGGCTCGACCCAGTACCAGCACACAGGGCTCGACCCAGTACCAGGACACAGGGCTCGACCCAGTACCAGGACACGGGGCTCGACCCAGTACCAGGACACATGGACAACCGAAGGCTTCGACAAGCACAGTCAAGAGTGACAGACAGACAGACAGGAAGGCTCTAAAGAATGACAGAAAATAGTACATGAGGCTGGTCCTCAAGTTAATAAATCAGGCTGGGGGGCAGGGGATGAGTATTTCAGATAATACAGAACAAGATGAAGGAGTATCTAACAGCTAGGAAACAGAGGGCTGTAGTGAGAGAAGAGTCAGGACGCAGGAAAGTGACCAAGTGGGTCCTGCAGGGCTATGTATCACTAGGCACTAAAGAGTGCCAGAAACTAGGACACTCTCACCATCACCAGGATATATACCAAATGTGTGTGACTTACCTTCAATGTCGAGCTCCAGGGGATGTGGCTTGGGTGGTGGGGCCGAGATGGCCACCTCCGTGCTCATAGTGGCTCTAAGGGAGTGCCAGGCCTGGGAGAAGGGGGCTAGGGGGCTAGAGGGATGAGGACAGGTGGGAGGGGTTAGGATGACACCTCGTGAGGCCTGAACTCCTCCTCCAAACGTGACTTCTTAAAGTCAGTTCCGACGATAATCTCCAAGCCAGCGCCTCCTGAAGGCAGTGCTCGGGCAAGGATCCTCCAGGCAGTAGCACGGAAGGTGTTCTTTCTTTACCTGCACGAGTAGGCCCTTCCTGAGCACGTAAATACTTTACAGAAATCTATTTTACCGTAGTTTGGAATTTTATTTAATCCAGTCTTATCTGTTTTAATCTTATCTTATCTGATAAATTAAGTTTTAAACTTTATTTTTTTGTGATGTTGGGATGAGGAGTTCATTGTTCATTTTAATGAGTAACTACCATGACCCCAACACCGTGACTAACTACCACCACCCCTACACCGTGACTACCACCACCCCAACACCCTTGTGTCTTCTCTCTCAAACACAAATACACCCCCCCCCCTCCGTCCCCCTCCCCCACACAAACCAAATAGGCAAGAACATACCTACCAGACAGGAACCAGAGAGTCATAGTGAGGGTCGAACAAGAGTAACAACCTGTATGAAAATACATTCTTATGAATATTAACGAAAACAACACCCGCACCTTTTTTTCTTGTTCTTTGCTAAAAAATACATACATATGTGTCCCCAGAGCACTAAAAGCACACACACACACACACACAGCACGGGGCTCTGTTTATGTATCAACATCCAGGCCATGTTTAATATGTTCCCCTTCACAGACCTGGTCATACATTATACAATGCTGACATTGTATGTATATATATATATAGATATATATATATATATATATATATATATATATAGATATATATATATATAGATATACATATAGATACATATATAGATATATAAATATATATATATAATATATATATAGATAAGATATAGATATAGATCTTATATATATATAGATATATATATATAATATATATATATAATATATATATATATATATCTTTAATCTGTCCCACCTAGCGTTGCTACGGTACATAGGTGATTAACATTTAACCATAAGTGATGAGGTGATTGACAGGGATATATGTCGATACCTTACATATAGAGCAGTTGAACACTGGTTACTCAGAACCTGTTCTACCACCCTCATCTAACAAGGAGTAGTTCATTCCTCGCAGGTCTGTGATGACTAACGTGAGGAAGATAGAGAGAAGAGCTGTGATAGCGTAGGAGAAATAGACATGATCCTATAGCGAGGTGAACGACGCCACAGTGGATGCTGGGAGTTCTTGCAGAACAGACGTGACAAAATCTCTCCAACCGTCAGTGACATAGTTACGATATATGTACAGTATAATACATGAACACTAGTTCACCAGGAGGCATAACAGTCCAACACCCGTCCCCCAGGCTTAGATAGTACGCATTGTGACTATGTACACCATCTTGAGGTTATCTGAGATGATTCCGGGGCTTTTAGCGTCCCCGCGGCCCGGTCTCGACCAGGCCTCCTTTTGGTTACAACCCCCCCCTAAAGGAAGCAGCCCGTAGCAGCTGTCTGCTAACTCCCAGGTACCTATTTACTGCTTAGGTGACAAGGGGAATCATGGGTGAAAGAAACATTTGCCCATTTGTCTCCTCCACCGGGGATCGAACCCGGGACCTCAGGACTACGAATCTGAAACGCTGTCCACTCAGCTGTCAGTCAGGCGCTTGTACCATAGTACAAACAGTGACGTACAAGGCAATTAGATGGTAGAGTCCAATAAAATAAAGCTAGAAAACAAATGTAAATATTCCTAGGTCTTGTATAGTACACATATATACTATATTAGGCCTCTGTACTAGGCTTAGGAAGGTTAGGTTTGGGTAGTTTTGGCTTGTCTTTGAAATATAAATACAAAACCTTTTCAGGTTTTGTTAAAATTTAATTTAGTAACGATTTCTACTTTCTAATTGTCCATTAAAGTCATATATATATACCTTGTTCCTCGTGTACACAGACCTGTACACATGTTACTCTCAGACCTGTACACATACCTGGACACATGTCTACTCTCAGACCTGTACACATACCTGGACACATGTCTACTCTCAGACCTGTACACATGTCCAACTCTCAGACCTGTACACATACCTGGACACATGTCCACTCTCAGACCTGTACACATGTCCACTCTCAGACCTGTACACATACCTGGACACATGTCCACTCTCAGACCTGTACACATGTCCACTCTCAGACCTGTACACATATCTGACACATGTCCACTCTCAGACCTGTACACATACCTGGACACATGTC
>WNGS01009202.1:20775334-20811930 GCA_020271785.1 Procambarus virginalis
CACTCTCAGACCTGTACACATACCTGTACACATGTCTACTCTCAGACCTGTACACATGTCTGCTCTCAGACCTGTATACATATACCTAGCACATGTCTACTCATCATATACCTGACTGTTGATGAGGGCGAGGAAGAGGGGGGATAGGGACTGTTAACATGGGGGGAGGTCACTAGTGGGCACTTCCTCCCCCTCTTATTTCAACCCCCCTCCCCCTCCCCTCCCCTCCCCTCCCCTCCCCTCCCCTCCCCCTCCCCTCCCCTCCCCTCCCCCTCCCCTCCCCACTCATCCCCTTCTGAACCTATCTATAATGTGTTTGTTGTGTGGGAGGAAACTTGGCCCTTAATCTTGGATTCCAGAGAGAGAGAGAGAGAGAGAGACAGAGAGAGAGAGAGAGAGAGAGAGAGAGAGAGAGAGGGGAGGAGGGAGGGAGGTTACTGCACAAGACCTGACAGCACAACAATTATTGTACCTGCCACCAGGGTAAAGTGCAAAGATATTTTACCATTAGAATCCACTCAATAAAACACCAAAAATTTAGAACCTCCTAAAAAAATTAAAACTATTCCCTAGAGCGCAGGCGGGAGAGATACATATAATTTACACTTGGAAAATATTAGAAGGACTGGTTCCAAACGCAGGCGAGGAGTCACAATAACGTGGCTAAAGTATGTTGACCAGACCACACACTAGAAGGTGAAGGGCGACGACGTTTCGGTCCGTCCTGGACCATTCTCAAGTCGATTGTGACCATTCTCCCAATCGACTTGAGAATGGTCCAGGACGGACTGAAACATCGTCGTCCCTTCACCTTCTAGTGTGTGGTTTGGTTGCAAACCTTTACACAGAAATAACACCACATGAGCCCAGAAGGCATAGCAGGATGTGCAAAATAGCGCCTCTGAAATGCAGAGGTGCAACAGCTACGCTGAGAGAGAACTCAATCACCATCAAAGGCCCGAGACTTCTCTACACTCACCCTACACATTCAGGGCATAACTCTCCGACCTGTCGCACTGTTCAAAAGAGACCTTGACAAGCAGCTTCAAAGGATACCTGATAAACCAGGTTACGACTCGTATATCAGGCTGCGAGAAGCCGCATCGAACACCCTGGTTGATCAAACCATCAACCAGGAGGAGACCTGGTCATAGGTCGGGGCCTCGGGGACACTGATCCCCGAAATCGTCAACAGGTAGGGTGGACACCATATATATTTTTACATTTTGAAAATAATTTTTTTTAAACAATGTTTCCAACTTAACAGATATCAAGGAGTTATGAAAGACCTTGAAGATAGTTAACATTGTGTTCATTCGTCAAGAGAGCAATTATCGGCAGCACTAGCAATACTAAAAAAAAAAAAAAAAAAAAAAAATACTAGCGACGGCTGGACAAGCAGCACAGGTGTGGGTAAGCGTAGCCATAGTGCTACTGTAATATTAACAGCTGTGACAGCAGCATTACACATGTGTACACACACAGTTGTATTTATCAACATGTCTGAGAATCAGACGGCCATTATAACTGAAGGCGGTCAGCCATCACCAGGATCACTCTAAGTGAGGACGACCATTATAACTAAAGGCGGTCAGCCATCACCAGGCCCACACCAGCTGTACCTCTGAACACATCATCACCGCATGAGTGATAATTCACGCCTCTCGTGTCTGACATGTGGGACACGCCCCAGCAACGTGTATATGACTTCCACTCTACCCTTTAACCAAGATCAAAGGTCAATTAAGCATCAAGTATATATACCTATCAAATAATTTGATGATATTTTAAATACAAGAGCTTAAGCACGATGACAGATGGCAGATGGCAGATGGCGACATATGTGGATAGAAAGATAGATCCACATAGATATAAAGAGTGAAGGAGCATGGCAGAGTTAGTGACAGGAGATGGGAGACAGAGAGAGACGGGGCAAGAACAAATGAGAAAGAATGGAAGCTTGACGGAAAGGCAGAGAGTAGCAGGCAGAGGGAGACTGACAATGAAAGTGACTAAAGAAAACGTGGATAGGGATAGACGCTACCACCCCCCTCCGTGATCCACGCTCCTCTTCCCTAATCCCGTCCCTCATCCCCTTCCTCAGTGTCAATTCGGCTAAATACAAGACCATTCCCTTCCCTACCGGCTTGTCAGGGTAGCTCGGTGAAGGGTGACACGGGAGGGTCCGCCACCAACAACAGATGCTGACAGGTGTTGGGGGGGGACACATACGACTGTCAGGTGGTGACAGGTGCCCATCAGAGGTGATATAGAGATTATACGGGGTGTGTGAGGGAGACACAGGTGGTGACAGGTGGTCATGACAGGTGGTCATGACAGGAGGGAGCAACATGGCCACCCGTTGACAGGTGGGAATTAAGAGGCGATAGCTTTTATGTGCAATGATGGGAATAAAGACAGATGGTGACTGATGTCACGGGTGACAGAAGTGACAGGAGGATGTGGCCGGTGGTGACAGTATAAGACACGGACAGGTGAGCCACTTGGTGACAAAAATAATGAAGAGCTGAGTAACGGATAGGAGACAGAATTAGTAACAATTAGCAACAATGGTTTACAGCTGGTTAATGGTTAAGTGCTAACACGCCCCCCAGAGCCAGAACGACCTTCCACACCCACGCCAGGAAGGTCGCGACACTCCCCCCCCCCCATCATCCGAGCCAGCAAGAGTGCCACCACCCCAGCACTGAGCGAGCACTCTGGGAACTCCACCCCCCATTGTCCTGACTTGACAAACACTGTCACTGACTGTTGTGAGTTGCATGTGCAAGTCAGGCACCATGATAACCAGCTCTGCAACATGGCAGGCGGCGCAACTTACTTCCCCTTAAACCCATACTGACGTACTGAGATCAACATAATTATTAAAATTTTGTGCTACGATGTCAATTTGTACTAAAATAGGATTATGACCCGCCAGCGGCCCTAGACCCGGTGTTTTGACCAGCATGAGGCGGACAAAATAGAGTATGAGGCTCCAGGAGTGAGCCAAGTGTCTTGCTCCATCACATAGTGCAGCTCAAGAAGTTGGTTACAAAGAGACACATCTTGAAGATGTTACACATGTGAGGACGACGATAAGACTAGAGACTTTTTGCAAGAGATCCAGTGGGAAGGCAAAGTAGAAGGGAAGATGGCGAACGAGACGATGGGCTCTTTTTGCTAGTAAATGACCGAGAGAATGGAGAAGTTCACATCTTTCAAGGTGCAAAAGCAGGAGGCATATTTAGTAAATCCTTGGTTCAATAGGCAATGCAGAAAAGTTAAAGATGGGGAAACAACAACAAAAACAAGGAAAAGTACAAAGAACTAGGAACAGGGAACAACAGAGAGATATTAAAAGAAAAATACATGAATAAATAGTATGAGTTACGAGAGAAGATCAGAGGTAATTTGGAAATGACATTGCTTCAAAAGCTAAGGACGAGCCAAAGATGTTGTATAGCCATATAAGGAGAAAAGGAACACTGAGACCAAATACTCACAATGAGGAGACAAGGGGAAATTCTCATAGAAAACGATAATGAGATATGTGAAGAACTCAACAAAAAGTTTCAAGAGATCTTTAGAGTTAAACCAGCATGGAGACCAAGGTTGTGAGATGAAAGGCTAGAAGAAACAATGGTTGACATTGTAGTTACTGTAGAAGAGATAACAAAACACCTGGAGGAAATAGACGTGACAAAGTTAATGGGGCTAGACTTGATCTCGTCACGGCTGCCGAAGTACTCTGTCACCCATTATGTGAAATTTTTAATAAACACTTGAGACGGGTAATTTTCCAGACATCTGGAAAAAGGCAAATGTGGTCCCAATACTAAAAAAGGGGATAGAAAGGCGGCACTAAATTACAGTCAGGTGTCACTGACAAATATTCCGTGTAAAGTTCCGGAGAAACTGACCAGGTGGAGAATGGTTGGACATCAGGAGAGGACCAATTATGTGACAAAACGTCAGCATAGATTTACAAAGGGGAAGTCATGCCTGACAAGCTTAGTTGAGTTCTATGCCAGGGTTATTAAAATAGGAGAGGAAAAACAAGACTGGGCAGACTATACTTTCTAGATTGTAAACAAGACGTTGGCAGTTGCTCACGAGAGACTGGTGTACAAGATAGAAGGGCAGGCTGGGATGACTGGGAAAACAATGAACAGGGTAAGGACGTACCCGAAGGACAGAAAGCAAAGAGTCACGGACAGAGTGGAGGTTTCAAGCTGGTGGAATGTAACAAGTGCGGTCCCACAAGGCTTCGTCCTAGGACCGCTGGTGTTCCTAATTTATGTCAACGAGCTAAGTGAGCTCGAACATGTGCAGATGCAGATGATGCAAAGATGCCGAGGAATGTAAAAATAGGGGAGGACCGCAGGAAGTTACAAAAGGACCTAGACAATCTTCAGGAATGGTCAAAGAAATGGTTGCTAGAATTCAATCCCAACTAATGTAAGGTAATGAAGAAGAAAATAAGAAAATGATGAAACGACGACGTTTCAGTTCATCCTGGACCATTATTAAATGGTCTAATGGTTCAGGAAGGATCGAAACGTCGTCGCTTCTTAATTTTCTTATGTTTAGTTTAGACATCATATCTTCACCCCGTTACTGTGACTCATCGTCTATACAAGAGGGTCGCCACACCTTAAAGGGAAGGCAACTACAGAAATCTTAAAGAGAAAAAAAATTGGGAGTGGATATAATTCCAACACTCACACCAGAGGCCCACATAAACAAGATAACACTGGCAGCATATCGGACGCTGGCAAATATAAGAACATCGGTTAGAGAACCTAAACCAGTACCCCTTCAAAGCCATCTACACAACATTTGATAGACCAATATTGGAATATGCAGCACAGGCATGTAATCTGCACTTTGTGAAGTAATTATCAAAAGAGGGCACTGACGCACAAAGGCCAGAAACCACGAGTATAAAGAGCTATGACATGTTTAGAACCCAGAATTATATGTACGGGCAGCATAAAACATCCACTAGACAGTGTGACATTGTAATGGCCAGAATTAGGCTGGGGCATCTATATCTATGGCAGGTGACTGCAGGTAATGAATCTCCTCCAATGGTGAACATTCATATTGTAAACTATGTGAACAAGAGCTAGGACACTCTCCATCACTATATCTGTGATTGCCCTGTTATCAGTGACTTCAGACCAAATGGTATGAGGTACTTTGAGCTCTGTAACTACTTCATACACTCAGGAATATTGGAAGATATTCTTGTGCTGTACCCAGATTTTGCCAGTGAAGGCTAATAGATCAGCCTTGCATTTTCATGTTCTCTCCTGATTCCATGTATGACTGGCCGTCCTAGGAATATTAGATGAACCTAGAGCTAGTTTTTGATCTACACTGTGTAATATTTCATATAGAATAGGGTAGCAGCACGTTGCTGTGTATACCTAAACTTATTAACAAAAAAATCCGTTTGTTAATCTCCCCTCATTGTCCACCTCAACACCTTGCCTTGCCACCTCCGTAGCGTGAAGGTAGACACGCTATGGAGCATGTCTACCTTCCATAGCCAGCCAGATGCTCCTTGAGAGCATCTGGCTGCTTCGTTTCCCATCTTGCGACGTCTAGGGGGAAACCATGGAGGCTTAGAATTCATAACATCCGCCTCCGGCCAGGATGTGCATGGCGGGAACGCCTGGCAGTGAAGGATCTTGGGAAACTTTCAGATGAACATCCTGCCCGGTCAAGATTCATAAAACATTTACCCCGTCCACTTACGAAACCTATACATCTTTCAACAAACATGGCGGCTTTGTTTACATTTATTAAACAGTTTACGAGTTTGGAAACTTCACAACCAAAGGTTATTATTTTTTTTTTGAGATATATACAAGAGTTGTTACATTCTTGTACAGCCACTAGTACGCGAAGCGTTTCGGGCAGGTCCCTGGAATACGATCCCCGCCGCGAAGAATCGTTTTTTCATCCAAGTACACATTTTACTGTTGCGTTAAACAGAGGCTACAGTTAAGGAATTGCGCCCAGTAAATCCTCCTCGGCCAGGATACGAACCCATGACATAGCGCTCGCGGAACGCCAGGCGAGTGTCTTACCACTACACCACGGAGACTATTGTTCCAAGCAACCTCGTAGTGGTTGATAGGAAAGAAATTACTGACTCCCAACGACCTGAAAGTACTAGTATAAAAAGCTATGATTTGTTCAGATCTGAAACCTATATCTATGGGCAGCACAAAACGTCCACCAGACTGTGCGACACAGTGGTTGCCAGGATCAGGTTGGGTTACCGTTACCTGTGGCAGGTGGCAACAGGTGACGGAGCTCCCAATCCTGAGCCCTCCAGTTGCAAACTCTGTGAGCAGGAACTACGGCACGATCTCCCACACTACATCACTGAATGCCCAGTTATTAGACCTTTCAGACCAGTTGGCATGAGGTACCTGGAGCTTTGCAATTACTTTATTCACTCTCGTGTTCTTGAAGATATCCTCACAGTGTACCCAAAATTTGCCAGTGCAGGCTACTAAACATATGGCCCTGTATGACTAACCATCCTGCGAGATGGGGACTTTATTACCACTGCTACCTTATTCAATCTTGAGTTGATAATATCCTCAAAATGCTTCCGGAGTCTGCCAGTGCAGACTGCCCATCACATGCCTCTGTATGACTAACCATCCTGTGTGATGGGGATAAATTAGCATCACCTAGTTAGCTTTTTTGACACACTGTACTCCACTTCATATAGTCTAGGGTAGCTGCACAAATGCAGATGTACCTCATGTATTAATAATAATAATAAAAAAAACGTAGTAGTTGTACAGATTTCGTAAGTGGTTGCGTAAATGCTTAGTGAATCCTGACCATTACCAAACCACAGTCGTATCCTAAACAATGGTTTATATAAACATGTCGACAGTGCACATACTAAAGGATTGATGTATACAATTTATTTATTTATTATTTATTTATATTATACAAGAAGGTACATTGGGGTTAACAGAGAACATAGAGTTTAAGTTGAAATTACATTCTTGTAAAGCCACCAGCACGTATAGCGCGTCGGGCAAACGCTATGAGGGGAATGAGATCCTCTACAATGAGGGAATGAGATCCTCTACAATGAGAGGAATGAGATCCTCTACAATGAGAGGAATAAGATCCTCTACAATGAGGGGAATGAGATCCTCTACAATGAGAGGAACACTGTGTTTGTCGGTGTATACACACACTTCACCAGACACCCTCCCCCAATGTTCAGAACTAAAATGTACTTGCTAATGTGTCAATATACAATGAAGCGTTTACTTTAGTCTTGGACTATGTTGAGGGAGTAAAGTATGACTGGTGGTTGGTCAGTAACTGTTGTGGTCGCTTTAATACAAAACAAATACAAATATTTATTCAGGTAAAGTACATACATACAAGGTACGATACAAAAGTTGATGGATTTATAGATAGAGCTAGTACATACAATGCCTAAAGCCACTATTACGCAAAGCGTTTCGGGCAGGAAAAACACTAAGACTAAAACTTAATACTAATTGAGATTAAAGTATAAATTGTGTTGAGAAAAAAAATGAAAAAGGGGGGGGGGGTAAACATGGCAGAAAAAAGCAAAAATACAATTTGGTCAACAAAACAGCATTGTTTAAAATAGCAGACATGGGTTGACATTTTGAGGGTGAGGTAGGTACATTGAGTTAATTAGGTAGTACTTAGTTTTTATCTTAAACTGGTTGGGAGAGGTACAGTCTTTGACATAATTAGGCAGGTCCTTCCACATTCGAGGTCCCTTGATTTGTAAAGCATTTCTAGTTTGACTAAGTCGTACTCTTGGAATATCAAATAGGTATTTGTTTCTGGTGTGGTGCTCATGGGATCTGTTACAACCTTCTAGGAAGCTTTTAAGGTCAGGATTGACATTACAGTTCAGCGTTTTATTTATATAAAATACACATGAGAGGATGTGCAGGGACTTAATATCTAACATATTCAGAGATCTGAGTAGGGGTACCGAGTGATGTCTGGGGCCAGAGTTAGATATTGTCCTAATAGCAACTTTGTGTTGAGTAATTAGAGGACGTAAATGATTTTGGGTAGTAGAACCCCAAGTTGATAGGTCTTAATAACTTTCCAGAAGTTGATAGGTCTTAATAACCCTTCAGAGATTCATAGCCCTTAATAACACGAAGCCTATTAAGACCTTGTAGGCCAACACTAACCCAACCAAAACTAAACATCGTTCCCAGCAGGAGCAGTTTTTTGCTATAGTTAGCCATGCATATTGTAGAAAATGGTGAGGCTTCTTTTTACGTAGAGAAAACGGATATAAACCAATGTATACTTAAATATTTAAGATGGTTTCTGTATTTACCTAAATTTACCTGAGGGCTACTAATACTAGTGGCCTCGATGAGAACAGGAAGCCAGCGGCTTGTCAAAGATCCTCCATCCCCCCCCCATGGGAAGGGTCCCGGTGGTACAGTCGGGTTCGTTCTCGCCGCACAATCGAGAATTCCGCGTTCGATTCCCAACCGGGACAGAAATGGTTGGGCACATTTCCTTTCACCTAATGCCTCTCTTCACCTGCCAGTGAGTAGGTACTCCGGAGTTAGTCAGCTTGTTGTGGGGTGGCATCCTGGACGGGGTCAGCAATTAGGCCTTTGGGGACACCTCAATAAAAGCCAAACGTGTATGAATACACTCTGGCTTCCTGTCCCCTGTCCTGATGATCTTTTCCCGCTGTATTTTAAAACCCGGCGGAGTTTGGCGTTTACGGCTTCGGCGGGTAGGCGGTTCCACGGGTTTCAACCCTATGGGTGAAAAAGCATCTCCTGTTTTCTATATTACATTGTGGCTTGTTGAGCTTTAAACCGTTGCTCCTCGTTCGTATTACCTCTGACCTTTTGAAGAAATTGTCCGGATCGACATCCTCCAAAGTTTTCACATTTTATACCAGTTATGAGTTCCCATATACAAGGGGGGGATGTATTACTCAGATAAACACCCAATGGAAGCTGTTACTGATATACACACCCGGGAGGCGTTACGTTACATACACCCCCCCCCCCTCAAGGGGAGCTGTGTTACGGCGATACACAACCAAGCAATGTTGCCACTGTAGCTACCTGATAAAACAGTATTAACACTACTTCTGTCTGATATAACAGTGTTGCCACTGCTTCTACCTGTATTTTAATTTAATTTTGCATCGAGGGGCGACTTTATTGGTCACCACTCATCCTGTGAGTGGCTACACCGCCATAGTCGCAGTATTGGGCAGCGCCACTCATTCTGTGAGTGGACACACACCGCCATAGTGACAGTATTGGGCAGCGCCACTCATCCTGTGAGTGACTACACCGCCATAGTGCAGTATTGGGCAGCGCCACTCATTCTGTGAGTGGACACACCGCCATAGTAACAGTATTGGGCAGCGCCACTCATCCTGTGAGTGGACACACCGCCATAGTGACAGTATTGGGCAGCGCCACTCATCTTGTGAGTGAACACACCGCCATAGTGACAGTATTGGGCAGCGCCACTCATCCTGTGAGTGGACACACCGCCATAGTCGCAGTATTGGGCAGCGCCACTCATCTTGTGAGTGGACACACCGCCATAGTGACAGTATTGGGCAGCGCCACTCATCCTGTGAGTGGACACACCGCCATAGCAGCATGTACAACACTCCCCAATAGGAAGAAAACCCGCTGGGTTGTTCATCCTGTCACTTGTACCCAGACACAGCTGGGACTTGCTTAACTGTCTCAAGTGAACAGTGTATCAAAACAAAAAGATTAACATTTCTCAATTGAAATTTACGTTATCTTGCGGGTGCTTGCTTTTACCTGATATAGAAAACAGTGTTGCCATTACTTCAACTTGAAATAACAGTATTGACACTACTTCTGCCTGATATAACAGTATAACTACTCCCAGGTCCTTTTCTCTTATTACTTCTTGTAACTGACTTCCCTGTATCCGTATAGTATAGCTAAATACAGGATTCCTATCTCCCCTTACACATTTTCATGACTTTGCGTTTATTTTGATTGAATTCTAGCAGCCATTTATCTGGCCACTCCTGAAGTTTGTTAAGGTCTTCTTGCATCACCCTACAGCCCCTTTCTAGTTCTTATTCTCCTCATTAACAGCATCATCTGTAAACATGGACATGTACGACCTCACTTCCTCTGCCAGGAAATGTACATAAATTAAAAGAAAAATTGTCCCAGGACAGAACTCTGTGGAACACCACTTTCCATTCCTCTCCAGCCAGACATATCTTCTCTGACTATGACCCTATGTTTCCTGTCCATCAAGCACTCCGATGCACAACCCAGTGCTTTTCCAGTTGACGTAGCTTGTCTCTCAGTCTCGTACGGTAGTCTTTTGTAAAGAGCGGTAACAAAAACTTCTTGGCAGTCTAGGAAGATGCAGTTTACCCATCCTTCTCCTGTCTTATTTTGGTGATCCTGTCATAAGATTCAATCAAGTTTGTTTAATAATGCTTTTATTCTCTAAGGCCGTGTTGTATTTCTCTTATGACATTTACTCTCTCCACATGTTTTACAATCCTTTGTCTGGTGACTTTTTCTAGTTTCTTACATGGAATGCAAGAGTATAGTTCAGTGCTTCATGTCTGTCCTCTTGGATATTGGAACTACATTTGACTTTTCCAGAGTTCCAGAAGCACTTTGTCTCTAGAGTAGCATTAAACTCTATAGTTAAGGTATAACACCAGAGCCCAGGAGCTTCCTCCAGTACCCAGGAGGCCTGGTCGATGACCGGGCCGCGGGGACGCTAAGCCCCGGAAGCACCTCAAGGTAACCTCAAGGTACCATGGTACTATCTGGTCCGGTCATACTGCTTTGGTCACATCCACTTCCTGCAGGTCTTTTGAGCCCTTCTACACTAACTTCACTTTTGTCTAGTGTTTTTGGTTTGCTGTTGTTACCCTTCTTTAGACACCAGTCTCGTTCCGGTGTGAAGACCTCCTGGAACCTTTTGTTGGGTTCCTCACACATCTCCTTGTCATTCTCCAAGAGTGTTCCTACCTGCCTGTCCCTGCAGTCTGATCACTTGGTCTCGTACCGTTGTTTTCCTCCAACATGGCTCACTTCTTTTTCCTCACTTCTCTCCTGCTTCTTTGTACTTCTTTATTATGTGTTCTATAATCTCATTTGTTGACTTTCCAACCACATCAGTCTCCCATTGAACCTCTTTCAGATATGCCAAACACTGCTGTAATCCCTCTTCTGTATTCTCTCTTGCTCCTTGTAATGATTCAATGATTCTCAACTCTCTCTTTCAGTTCTACAGTGCACGATAACGCAATGGTCAGAGCTCCTAGTCGCACCTCATATTTTAAGTTCTCTACATCTTTAGTGTAGGTAAACACCAAGTCTAAGGTAGCTGGTAACTCTTTCTCTCGTCGGCTTACACGAGTTCTTACACTCTTGTACAGCCACTAGCACGCGTAGCGTTTTGGGCAGGTTCTTAATCCTAATTTAACCGGAATACGACCCGCCACATCGTTTAACAATCAGGTACCCATCCACTGCTGGGTCAACAGAGGCGTACAGTTAAGGATGGGCGCCTAGTCAATCCTTCCCAACCAGGATACGAACCCAGGCCAAATCGCTCGCGAAGCGCAGGGGGACGTGAGGTCTAGTTAGTATTCCCCGTCAACTACCCTTGTTGTTCCCTGTTACGTTAGCATTTGTATTCCGAGCTTCGTAATCGGGTCTGGCCTTAAAGTTGTGGAAGGAGGTGGCTTCCACAACGTCTTCTTTCAGTGCGTGTTGACCATGCGCACAGCAGCTCAACACTGCTACTGATACTCAACACTCGACTCTCGATCACACTTTCCTTCATTTTCCTTACATTTTCCTTACATTTTCCTTACATTTTCCTTACATTTCTTCGACTCGCTTGCGTTTGCAGCTTCCCTTTATGTGTGGTTAAATGTATCAAAGTGTGTGTGTGTGTGTGTGTGTGTGTGTGTGTGTGTGTGTGTGTGTGTGTGTGTGTGTGTGTGTGTGTGTGTGTGTGTGTGTGTGTGTGCGTGTGTGTGTGTGTGTGTGTGTAGAGGCCCACATATGTTTGCAGATAAATAGCTTTAGCTCTTGGGTCCCGTCTTGTTACCATCAATAGAGCTGTGGCATCCATCACTTCGCTAATTTTGCATTTGAATCCGTATGTGGAGTTTGCCATCGACGCATTCTCTTGTAGTACCTCACCTTGAGTACCACCTGTCACCTCACACACTCACCTTGAGTAACACCTGTCACCTTACACACTCACCTTGAGTACCACCTGTCACCTTACACACTCACCTTGAGTACCACCTGTCACCTTACACACTCACCTTGAGTACCACCTGTCACCTTACACACTCACCTTGAGTACCACCTGTCACCTTACACACTCACCTTGAGTACCACCTGTCACCTTACACACTCACCTTGAGTACCACTTGTCACCTCACACACTCACCTTGAGTAACAACTGTCACCACACACACTCACCTTGAGTACCACCTGTCACCACACACACTCACCTTGAGTACCACCTGTCACCACACACACTCACCTTGAGTACCACCTGTCACCACACACACTCACCTTGAGTACCACCTGTCACCACACACACTCACCTTGAGTACCACCTGTCACCACACACACTCACCTTGAGTACCACCTGTCACCACACACACTCACCTTGAGTACCACCTGTCACCACACACACTCACCTTGAGTACCACCTGTCACCTCACACACTCACCTTGAGTACCACCTGTCACCTCACACACTCACCTTGAGTACCACCTGTCACCTCACACACTCACCTTGAGTACCACCTGTCACCTCACACACTCACCTTGAGTACCACCTGTCACCTCACACACTCACCTTGAGTACCACCTGTCACCACACACACTCACCTTGAGTACCACCTGTCACCACACACACTCACCTTGAGTACCACCTGTCACCTCACACCCTCACCTTGAGTACCACCTGTCACCTCACACACTCACCTCGAGTACCACCTGTCACCTTACACACTCACCTGAAAAGAAGAAAAATAGTCACATCAAAAAAGTCAAAGAATTTGGCCAAAACAGAAGTCAAACATTGAATTCCCTGGATCAACGGAGGTTCGAACTCGGGCCTCGGAAGTATGATACTGTTTGTCCAACCAATCAGGCCATGGACGAGGCCCGGGTTCGAACCCCCGATGATCAAAGCGAATGAAACATGATAAGCCACACTATTGTGGTTTACATGTCACAAGACAATCAGTAATACCAAGCAAAATAGTACAATGTTGTTGTTGTTGTTAAAGATTCGCTACCTGGAACAAGAAGTTCCCAGTAGCACAGGCTATGGTGAGCCCGTAGTGGATGATTAATATAATAGTACAATAAATTTTGTATACAAAATCAATTCATTCTCCGGTTAATATCGGGACAATAATATGGACAAAATTAATACGATAAAGGGAATATAACGATGCATTTTTATTGCTGAAAACTGCGAAGGGTAGATGGAGAAAAACAGGCAACAAAAAACACAACACAATCTATCCTCGGCCCAACATATCCTACTAGTAACAGGCATCCATCAGTCTCAGGAGACTATGGAGTTGCGCTCTGGTTGTCGGTCTGGAGTGGCCTCTCCAGGGCGCAAAGCCAGGGTAGGTTGATACAGCGGAGAAGCTGTTACCCAGGCAGCAGGTCTCCCCCTCTCCACGGCGCCAAAAGTCTCCAATGGAAAGGCAAACGCCAATACGATTGGTTCGAGCGCCGTCGCAGGAACTGTGAGTTCCGGGTTGACCTCGAAGGTGGTGAAGAAGGGCACAGGGACCTCCAAACCCGGAGACCGCCGTGGTCGGGGCCGGAGAAGAACCACCCCAACAAGGTATGAGCGACCCCAGCCTCCTGAAGCAGAGCCTGGGGGGCCGCACGACCCCCGGGAGGTGGACGACCCGGTCCCGCACCTGCGGGTTCCTGACAGTGATCGTCACAGCCCCCCTTCACCCGAGGCCGGCCTCCTTCAAGACCCAGCAGAAGGAAGAATAATAATTATTAATACAAAAATTATTATTATAATAATGTAATTAATAATGATCACTCTTCCTTCTGCTTGGTCTTGAAGGAAGTCCAACCTAAGTCCAACATAACCTAACCTATGTTCAACATAACCTATCCTCTGCCCAACATAACCTATCCTCTGCCCAACATAACCTATCCTCTGCCCAACATAACCTATCCTCTGCCCAACATAACCTATCCTCTGCCCAACATAAACTATCCTCTGTCCAACATATCCTATCCTCTGCCCAACATAACCTATCCTCTGCCAACATAACCTATCCTCTGCCCAACATAAACTATCCTCTGCCAACATAACCTATCCTCAGCCCAACATAACCTATCCTCTGTCCAACATAACCTATCCTCTGCCCAACATAACCTATCCTCTGCCCAACATAACCTATCCTCTGCCCAACATAACCTATCCTCTGCCCAACATAACCTATCCTCTGACCAACATAACCTATCCTCTGCCCAACATAACCTATCCTCAGCCCACATAACCTATCCTCAGCCCAACATAACCTATCCTCTGCCCAACATATCCTACTCTAGGCCTAACGCAGCATATATATGTACTATAATAGTCTAAAGAATAATATTATTAAACACAATATAAGTTGGGAGTAAGATAGTGCAGGTTATTTTACTCCTTCACCTGGAGCATACCTGCAGAAGGTTTCGAGAGTTATTCTGCTGCCCGGGGCCAGGCTCGACTTGGTCCAACAGGCTGTTGCTTGGGGCGGCCCGTTCCTTGTGAACAGTTTCATATAGGATAAAAGCTCAACTTAAATTCTGCAGTCAATATGTTGACTATAGGCCTCCATGTCTTAGCCTGGATGATGACACAATAGACCTTTATAGCGGAAAGGTTTGTACAAGTTCACGTATATATATATATATATATATATATATATATATATATATATTATATATATATATATATATATATATATATACTCACATAATTGTACTTGAGGGCGGGGTGAGTTTCTGCTCTTTGGTCCCGTCTGTAAACATCTAATCAACTGGTGTACAGTGCCAGGGTTTAGTGGCTTCAATCATATCTACATTTGAAACTGTGTACTCACCTAGTTGTACACACCTAGTTGTGCTTGCGGGGGTTGAGCTCTGGCTCTTTGGTCCCGCCTCTCAACCGTCAATCAACAGGTGTTCAGATTCCTGAGCTACTGGGCTTTATCATATCTACACTTGAAACTGTGCATGGAGTCAGCCTCCACCACATCGCTTCCTAATACATTCCATTTGTCAACCACTCTGACACTAAAAAGTTCTTTCTAATATCTCTGTGGCTCATTTGGGCACTCAGTTTCCACCTGTGTCCCCTTGTGCGTGTGCCCCTTGTGTTAAATAGCCTGTCTTTATCAACCCTGTCGATTCCCCTGAGAATCTTAAATGTGGTGGTCATGTCCCCCCTAACTCTTCTGTCTTCCAACGAAGTGAGGTTCAATTCCCGTAGTCTCTCCTCGTAGCTCATACCTCTCAGCTCGGGTACTAGTCTGGTGGCAAACCTTTGAACCTTCTCCAGTTTAGTCTTATGCTTGACTAGATATGGACTCCATGCTGGAGCCGCATACTCCAGGATTGGTCTGACATATGTGGTATATAATGTTCTGAAAGATTCCTTACACAAGTTTCTAAAGGCCGTTCTTATGTTAGCCTACCTGGCATATGCTGCTGATGTTATCCTCTTGATATGAGCTTCAGGGGACAGGTCTGGCGTGATAACAACCCCCAGGTCTTTCTCTCTCTCTCTGACTCTTGAAGTATTTCATCTCCCAAGTGATACCTTGTATCTGGTCTCCTGCTTCCTACCCCTATCTTCATTACATTACATTTGCTTGGGTTAAACTCTAACAGCCATTTGTTCGACCATTCCTGCAGCTTGTCCAGGTCTTCTTGAAGCCTCAAACTGTCCTCCTCTGTGTGGAGCACTAGTTATGTTTGTGTTCTAAGCTTTAGCACCTGGGCCTGTACACGTAGGGAAGCTGAAGAACACCCGGAACCCTCTTCAGGTATGTTCCAGGTACATGGATTCAACATTCAATGCTGCACGTGTATGCAATCAATCTCAACTATGTAATTTACATTCCCAAGGTTCAGTTTGACACGGAGCCTCCAGGTGTGCCTCAACTTCTTGTGTCTATAGATGTTTCTATCTGTTGATTCCTCCGAGTATTTTGCATATCGGGATCATTTAACTCCTCTTTCGTATCTCCTCCAATAGTGTGAACTTCCGTTCCTCGAGTATAAATCCTCGTAACTCATTCACCTCAGCTCTGAGGCCAGCTTGCCGACATATTTCTCAGCTTTCACCCGATTCTGTATGTATTTACCAGAGTGAATGTTCGATAGTGGCGCTGCATGTTATATAACTTGTCTGACGTATATGGCGAATGTTGTTGTGAAAGAATGCATTCCAGTGGTATTAGCTGCATACAGCTGTATCATTAATTATCCTCTTCATGTTTGTTTGACAGCTACGCTTTCCCTTTGGTCAGATGGGAAAACGTTTTGGAATTCTGAGTTGAGCTCCTCACACACTTCCTTATTATTGAGTGTGTAGGGAAATGTTTTATTCTTAATTAATGTCACTCCCTGTGTGCAAGTGTGTACTCACCTAGGTGGACTTCCAGGGTCAAGCTTTAACTACTAAGCCCCAGCCTCTCGAGCATGCACAAATAAGGTAAATACACATACAGTGAAGGAAGGGAGATGGGATTATCAAGGGAAAGCGCCAAGCCATTACGACTGGGAAGGGTCAAGATAAGGATTTGGTATGGGACGGGGGGAAAGGAATGGTGCCCAAGCACTTGGACGGTCGGGGATTGAACGCCGACCTGCATGAAGCGAGACCGTCGCTCTACCGTCCAACCCAAGGGGTTGGAGTGATACAGTGAAGTGATACAGTGATACAGTGAAGGAGAGATACACGAGATAAATCCCGTCAGCCACCAGAACAGCCGCGAGAATAGCAAGCAAGACAGACCGTATAAACTAAGCGTGCCAGAAGCCACGAAGGGACTCGGCCAGGCTGGACACAGCCCGAGCTCACCTTTTTCTCCATTCACCCCACAACAGCAGCCTTCCCGCCCCAGCCCACTCAACACACAGACCCATCCACCATTTACCTCCCCCCCCCCCATCCAGACCCATAACTCCTCCCCATCTATTTCTTCCCTCCCCCTAGTTCCAGGGCCTTTCTCCCCCCCCAACCCCCCACCCCACTCCTTCCCCCTGGATCTCCCCTGGAGAGGGTTATCTTGAGGTTATCTTGAGATGATTTCGGAGCTTAGCGTCCCCGCGGCCCGGTCCTCGACCAGGCCTTCTTTTTTTTTACACACCCCCAGGAAGCAGCCTGTAGCAGCTGTCTAACTCCCGGGTACCTATTTACTGCTAGGTAACAGAGGAATTAGGGTGATAAGAAACATTTTGCCCATTTGTCTCCGCCTCCATCGGGGATCGAACCCGGGAGCTCAAGACTACAAATCCGAAGCGCTGTCCACCCAGCTGTAAGGGTCCCCCCATCTCTGCCCCATCACCCCTCCACCATCTCCATAACACCTCTATGCGGCGCCACAAGCCCCTATCCCACGGGGCGCCTGGTACATCATCGCAAGATATCCCCTATCCCACGGGGCGCTCAAATCATCGTAAGGACTCCCAACCACACACATCCCTCCCTAGTGCTATCCTCCCCCACACCAGCTATCCTCGACCTGCTCCTTCCCCTTAACTCCACTCCCCACACAGACCATAACAGAAGCTTTAAGGGGTGTTTCACGATAGCCAATCACCTGGTGCTGACGTCACTCTCCACGGTGTGTACAGCGGGCGCTCTTTGAACTATCCCAGGGGGGGGGGCGGGGGGGGTAACACCCCCCTGTGTCTAGGTGTATACACTCCCAGAGGTTACACCACTCTTCTCGGTGAACGTACACTCACCGTTTATTTTAGTTCTGGACTATGTTCAGGGGTAAAGGATACAGGCTGGTTGGTCAGTATGGTATTGTGGTGGCCTTGATACCCCTCCAGAGGTTGATAGGGTTTAACAACCCTCCAAAAGGGTGATAGGCCTTAACAACCCTCCAGAGGTTGATAGGTCTTAATAACCCTCCAGAGGTTGATAGGCCTTAATAACCCTCCAGAGGTTGATAGGCCTTATAACCCTCCAGAGGGTGATAGGCCTTAACAACCCTCCAAAAGGTTGATAGGCCTTAACAACCCTCCAAAAGGTTGATAGGCCTTAACATCCGTCCAAAAGGTTGATAGGCCTTAACAAAACATGGCCGCTTCAGACATAAAATTCAATTTGGATTGACTGAGATTGAGAATTAATGATAAACTACGAATTTAGTGTGGACTAGTGTGGACTAGTGTGAGAGTAGTGATGTGCCTTTAAGTATATGTGACTTGGGGGGGGGGAATATATACTGATGAGCTACTGTGGCCAAGAGTATGATTTACGGTGTTATAAATAACTCAATGTGTGCGTAAGTAGTTTTGACTATAATATCATTTATATGACAATGGTAATATTTATATAACTCTTGGCCAAGAGACCCCTGGCCAAGAGATCCTCTGGCCGAGAGACCCCTGGCCAAGAGATCCTCTGGCCGAGAGACCCCCTGGCCAAGAGATACTCTGGCCAAGAGACCCCTGGCCAAGAGATCCTCTGGCCAAGAGACCCCTTGGCCAAGAGATCCTCTGACCAAGAGACCCCTTGGCCGAGAGACCCCTGGCCAAGAGATCCTCTGGCCGAGAGACCCCTGGCCAAGAGATCCTCTGGCCGAGAGACCCCTGGCCAAGAGATCCTCTGGCAAAGAGACCCTGGCCAAGAGATCCTCTGGCCAAGACCCCTGGCCAAGAGACCTCTGGCCAAGAGACCCCTGGCCAAGAGACCCCCTGGCCAAGAGACCCCTGGCCAAGAGACCCTGGCCGAGAGACCCCTGGCCGAGAGACCCCTGGCCAAGAGACCCCTGGCCAAGAGACCCTGGCCGAGAGACCCCTGGCCGAGAGACCCCTGGCCAAGAGACCCCTGGCCGAGAGACCCCTGGCCGAGAGACCCCTGGCCAAGAGACCCCTGGCCGAGAGACCCCTGGCCAAGAGACCCTGGCCGAGAGACCCCTGGCGAGAGACCCCTGGCCAAGAGACCCCTGGCCGAGAGACCCCTGGCCAAGAGACCCCTGGCCAAGAGACCCCTGGCCGAGAGACCCCTGGCAAGAGACCCCTGGCCGAGAGACCCCTGCCAAGAGACCCCTGGCCAAGAGACCCCTGGCCAAGAGACCCCTGGCCAAGAGACCCCTGGCCGAGAGACCCCTGGCCGAGAGACCCCTGGCCAAGAGACCCCTGGCCGAGAGACCCCTGGTCAAGAGACCCCTGGCCAAGAGACCCTGGCCAAGAGATCCTCTGGCCGAGAGACCCCTGGCCAAGAGACCCCTGGCCAAGAGACCCTGGCCGAGAGACCCCTGGCCAAGAGACAAGAGAGAAGTGGCCAATTATCCTCAGCTGTTGGAGCTTATTTGAGAAAACTATAAATTCCTTAAATCGTGTGGGAGGCGTGGCCTCGTTAGTGGTAATTTGTAAACCGGTATTTATCAAGCATTTACGCTACCCCTTACGAAACCTGTACATCTTTCTTCAATCATGGCGGCTCTGTTTACATATATTAAAGAGTTTACGAGCGCCGAAGCGCTACGAGGTTGTTTATTACAATAATAACCTTGGGTTGAGAAGTTTCCGAGCTCGTAAACTGTTTAATAAATTCTTAAGGAAGATGAATCGGTTTCGTAAGTGCGTAAATACTTGATGACTCCTGTCCAGGTCATAAGTGCACTTGTATGTTGGTATCTACGGTGTAGCGAGGTGTAGCTTCTTATGCCGCCGCTTCCTTGTACTTGCTGTGTTATAACTCAACTATTCTGTCGCACGAATTGTTTGTCGAGTCTGAGCTTAGAGTTGTGGATGGAGGCGGGGCTCCTGGCTGGCATTCAGGTCTCGTTATTAGTTGTGGCGCGCTCAAGGGCAAGTATTATATATATATATATGATGGCACTAACTCATATGTGGAGTTGGTGGTGTGACAGGAGAGCGAGGCCGGCGTGGATGTCCACATGTGGTGTGTGTGTGTGTTAGGGTCAAACACTGTGGCACTATGAAACAGTTTACCCGGTGCCGCAATAGAGGCGGGAACACTCATCACTTCAAGAGCGGGTTAGACATGTGTGAATGTGTGTGAGGAAGGTGGATTTTCCTCAGCCAGTCGTGCACACTCAACATGCAGGATGACTCGTGCACGTTATCAACAGCGTTATGTGAGGTTGTGTTACCACCGTGTTGAACATTCCCGGGGTAGCTGCTTACATTTGTAGTCTAGATATAGCATGATGGTCAGCATGGGGTGTGGGGGTGGTGCTACATGATCACGGGGCAACCTTACTGCACTTGTCTATGGCCACGGGTGATTGCCGCCATTTTAGGATGGCGGGAATTGGCCCAGACCCATGAGGCATGTGTGACTACAGGGATCCCACGACCAAGGCTGGGAGAACGCCCTTGACACTCACCAGTGACCTCACGCCAACACTAGCAGCAACCAATCACATGATAGGTCAAGGCAGAAGCTACATTTCGATTGGTGCGTTTATACCGACGTTCGGTGAAGCCAGCCGAACGATCTCGCTCACAGAGCACTGAATCTTCTCGCCGTGAGCCAAGAGAATCATTCGCTGGGGGGTCGTGGCTTCTGCTACATGGGAGATCCTCCACCAGCCACGCGGGCCCTCCACTTCCCACTGTATTCAGTTTATCGAAGCAATTGCAAGGGTAGTTGTGGTGTTTGTGTGGACGCGTGACCCCGCGTTGTAGAGCAGAGAACAGCCGTAATACAGAGAACATCTATAATGTTTACAGAAGCTCCAGCAACATGATCAGCATAGTTTCCTGCCGTGTGTAGTAGGGAGAGCGAGGGAGAGTCATCAAGGTGCCCACGCCACCGGCGGCCGCAGCGAAGGGTCGTGTGACTGAAGGAGAGTGTGAGTGCTTGCTGTCAACTGATGTACGTATTCACTCATTTTGTGTAGCAATTATCTGACAGTGATGGCGGCCCACGAGGCAGTTTGATGCACTTGCACACATCTTTGAGAGGTCAGCAGTGGGACCAGAGAGGCCGGAGAGACTCTGAGCTCAACCAGGTGTACCCAGCGTGACGAATCTCACGAGTGCCGCTAAGCACCTGAACGGGATTATTTCACCACCGGCAGCTACACCACCGGCAGCTACACCACCGGCAGCTACACCACCGGTAGCTACACCACCGGCAGGAGAGTATATTGTGTGTGCATGTAAACTGATCTCCCGAGTAACCGCACTCATGTAATTCCTTTTAACTGCAGCAGTGACAGGAAGCTGTTAGTGGTCATAAACGGAGTGTTAAGGTAGGGTCCCTCACCACGGTTCTCACGCCCATCATTGTGTGGGCGTGAGTTACCTGTCGCCCTCGTTATCTTAGTGTATAATGCTTCGTAAAGAGAATCCCAGCAGCGCATATCTTGGATTAAGTGTAATAATCAGTTACTTAATTACACATGGTTGTATCTATGAACCTTTTCCCTCTATATATATATATATATATATATATATATATATATATATATATATATATATATATATATATATATATATATATATATATATAACTGAAAACTCACACCCCAGAAGTGACTCGAACCCATACTGGCAGGAACACATTGCAACTGGTGTAGCTGCTTGCTACATGCAATGTGCTCCTACCAGTAAGGGTTCGAGTCACTTCTGGGGTGTGAGTTTTCAGTTGCATGTACGCCTGGGGACCATTCAGGCTTGTTCGCATATATATATATATATATATATATATATATATATATATATATATATATGTGTGTGTGTGTGTGTGTGTGTGGCGCCCCCCTCCCCTCACGGAGCCTAATCCAGGCTTGCACTACATCAAACAAATGTTGGTGTGAACAGAATCCCTAATACCGGTTGAGATAGACATGACCAATACTCTGGCAGAGTTCATTTGGCTTGTGTGTTGTTGCTGTAAACTGTTCACACCACAATAACCTCCTGTGAAGTGTTGGTCAGCCTGCAGCTGACGGCTGAACAGGCAGAGGCGGTGTGGGAGCAGCTTGGGCGAGTGTAGGCTGCTTCGTATGGGCCAACAGGCCTCCTGTGTTTTTCCTGTATTCTTATATTCGTATTGCTTTATAGGCGTATGACCTATAAACGTCCGAGATAAGAGTAATATATTTATAACACAAGTCCCGACCCCCTTTGCCGGACTGAAGGGTTCTAAGGGATATATTTTGTAAATGATCATATTCATATAACGCGAAAAAAGTAATACTATTTACTTCAGCGTTTTTACCGCCTGCTTGTAAGTCCCAGATGTAATAATTATCATCAAGACATAACGTCATATGAAAGTCAAGTCAATACGAGACAACAACCACTATAAACTTAAATAAATTAGGAAAGAAAGAGAGAGAGATAAGATTATTTAACAAGCCACCAACCACAAATGGTCAAGAGGGCCAATGATATTCTTCAAGATACATTAGCAGATGTTGAGAGGACGAGGGCTGGCCAGTTGGACCACACGAGAGTGAGGCACAGGTAATGTTAGCAGTATACTGCTTCAGTGGGGAGCCTGTTCAAGTTCAAGTATGTTTACTGAGACAAGAAAAAATACATATCAAAGGGATAGAGTAGCTTAGGCTGTTTCTACCCCCCCCCCCCCCCCCCGGTAGAAATAGCCTAAGAATACTGCCTAATAGCCTAAGAAATAGCCTAAGAATACTGCCTAATANATACCAGTCTACCATCACTCAAGTGACTGTGTGGGTGTAGTATACTAGTCTACCAGCTCACAAGTGACTGTGTGGGTGTAGTATACCAATCTACCATCACTCAAGTGACTGTGTGGGTGTAGTATACCAGTCTACCAGCTCACAAGTGACTGTGTGGGTGTAGTATACCAGTCTACCAGCTCACAAGTGACTGTGTGGGTGTAGTATGCCAGTCTACCATCACTCAAGTGACTGTGTGGGTGTGGTATACTAGTCTACCAGCTCACAAGTGACTGTGTGGTTGTAGTATACCAGTCTACCAGCTCCCAAGTGACTGTGTGGGTGTAGTATACTAGTCAACCATCTCTCAAGTGACTGTGTGGGTGTAGTATACCAGTCTACCATCTCTCAAGTGACTGTGTGGGTGTAGTATACCAGTCTACCAGCTCCCAAGTGACTGTGTGGGTGTAGTATACTAGTCTACCATCTCTCAAGTGACTGTGTTGGTGTAGTATACCAGTCTACCATCTCTCAAGTGACTGTGTGGGTGTAGTATACCAGTCTACCAGCTCACAAGTGACTGTGGGTGTAGTATACCAGTCTACCAGCTCACAAGTGACTGTGTGGGTGTAGTATACCAGTCTACCATCACTCAAGTGACTGTGTGGGTGTAGTATACCAGTCTACCATCTCTCAAGTGACTGTGTGGGTGTAGTATACCAGTCTACCATCACTCAAGTGACTGTGTGGGTGTAGTATACCAGTCTACCAGCTCCCAAATGACTGTGTGGGTGTAGTATACCAGTCTACCAGCTCCCAAGTGACTGTGTGGGTGTAGTATACCAGTCTACCAGCTCCCAAGTGACTGTGTGGGTGTAGTATACCAGTCTACCAGCTCCCAAGTGACTGTGTGGGTGTAGTATACCAGTCTACCAGCTCCCAAGTGACTGTGTGGGTGTTGTATACCAGTCTACCAGCTCCCAAGTGACTGTGTGGGTGTAGTATACCAGTCTACCAGCTCACAAGTGACTGTGTGGGTGTAGTATACCAGTCTACCATCACTCAAGTGACTGTGTGGGTGTAGTATACCAGTCTACCATCTCTCAAGTGACTGTGTGGGTGTAGTATACCAGTCTACCATCACTCAAGTGACTGTGTGGGTGTAGTATACCAGTCTACCATCTCTCAAGTGACTGTGTGGGTGTAGTATACCAGTCTACCAGCTCACCAGTGACTGTGGGTGTAGTATACCAGTCTACCAGCTCCCAAGTGACTGTGTGGGTGTAGTATACCAGTCTACCATCTCTCAAGTGACTGTGTGGGTGTAGTATACCAGTTTACCAGCTCCCAAGTGACTGTGTGGGTGTAGTATACCAGTCCACCATCTCTCAAGTGACTGTGTGGGTGTAGTATACCAGTCTACCAGCTCCCAAGTGACTGTGTGGGTGTAGTATTCCAGTCTACCAGCTCCCAAGTGACTGTGTGGGTGTAGTATACCAGTCTACCAGCTCTCAAGTGACTGTGTGGGTGTAGTATACAAGTTACCAGCTCCCAAGTGACTGTGTGGGTGTAGTATACCAGTCTACCAGCTCACAAGTGACTGTGTGGGTGTAGTATACCAGTCTACCAGCTCCCAAGTGACTGTGTGGGTGTAGTATACCAGTCTACCAGCTCACAAGTGACTGTGTGGGTGTAGTATACCAGTCTACCAGCTCACAAGTGACTGTGTGGGTGTAGTATACCAGTCTACCAGCTCACAAGTGACTGTGTGGGTGTAGTATACCAGTCTACCAGCTCCCAAGTGACTGTGTGGGTGTAGTATACCAGTCTACCAGCTCACAAGTGACTGTGTGGGTGTAGTATACCAGTCTACCAGCTCCCAAGTGACTGTGTGGGTGTAGTATACCAGTCTACCAGCTCTCAAGTGACTGTGTGGGTGTAGTATACCAGTCTACCAGCTCACAAGTGACTGTGTGGGTGTAGTATACCAGTCTACCAGCTCACAAGTGACTGTGTGGGTGTAGTATACCAGTCTACCATCTCTCAAGTGACTGTGTGGGTGTAGTATACCAGTCTACCATCTCTCAAGTGACTGTGTGGGTGTAGTATACCAGTCTACCAGCTCACAAGTGACTGTGTGGGTGTAGTATACCAGTCTACCAGCTCCCAAGTGACTGTGTGGGTGTAGTATACCAGTCTACCAGCTCTCAAGTGACTGTGTGGGTGTAGTATACCAGTCTACCAGCTCACAAGTGACTGTGTGGGTGTAGTATACCAGTCTACCAGCTCACAAGTGACTGTGTGGGTGTAGTATACCAGTCTACCAGCTCACAAGTGACTGTGTGGGTGTAGTATACCAGTCTACCAGCTCACAAGTGACTGTGTGGGTGTAGTATACCAGTCTACCAGCTCACAAGTGACTGTGTGGGTGTAGTATACCAGTCTACCATCACTCAAGTGACTGTGTGGGTGTAGTATACCAGTCTACCATCTCTCAAGTGACTGTGTGGTGTAGTATACCAGTCTACCATCACTCAAGTGACTGTGTGGGTGTAGTATACCAGTCTACCATCTCTCAAGTGGCTGTGGGTGTAGTATACCAGTCTACCAGCTCACCAGTGACTGTGGGTGTAGTATACCAGTCTACCAGCTCCCAAGTGACTGTGTGGGTGTAGTATACCAGTCTACCATCTCTCAAGTGACTGTGTGGGTGTAGTATACCAGTTTACCAGCTCCCAAGTGACTGTGTGGGTGTAGTATACCAGTCCACCATCTCTCAAGTGACTGTGTGGGTGTAGTATACCAGTCTACCAGCTCCCAAGTGACTGTGTGGGTGTAGTATTCCAGTCTACCAGCTCCCAAGTGACTGTGTGGGTGTAGTATACCAGTCTACCAGCTCTCAAGTGACTGTGTGGGTGTAGTATACCAGTCTACCAGCTCACAAGTGACTGTGTGGGTGTAGTATACCAGTCTACCAGCTCCCAAGTGACTGTGTGGGTGTAGTATACCAGTCTACCAGCTCACAAGTGACTGTGTGGGTGTAGTATACCAGTCTACCAGCTCCCAAGTGACTGTGTGGGTGTAGTATACCAGTCTACCAGCTCTCAAGTGACTGTGTGGGTGTAGTATACCAGTCTACCAGCTCACAAGTGACTGTGTGGGTGTAGTATACCAGTCTACCAGCTCACAAGTGACTGTGTGGGTGTAGTATACCAGTCTACCAGCTCACAAGTGACTGTGTGGGTGTAGTATACCAGTCTACCAGCTCACAAGTGACTGTGTGGGTGTAGTATACCAGTCTACCAGCTCACAAGTGACTGTGTGGGTGTAGTATACCAGTCTACCAGCTCACAAGTGACTGTGTGGGTGTTGCAAATGAAGCCGTTGGTCTCTGCTAACGAGAGGAGTTGGTATTTTAGGCAAGTAATTTAGTAAACTTTACCCTAACTTCTTATTTTCCAGACACCTCCCCAAGCAAGACTTACACTGACACCTCCCCAAGCAAGACTTACACTGACACCTCCCCAAGCAAGACTTACACTGACACCTCCCCAAGCAAGACTTACACTGACACCTCCCCAAGCAAGACTTACACTGACACCTCCCCAAGCAAGACTTACACTGACACCTCCCCAAGCAAGACATACACTGACACCTCCCCAAGCAAGACTTACACTGACACCTCCCCAAGCAAGACTTACACTGACACCTCCCCAAGCAAGACTTACACTGACACCTCCCCAAGCAAGACTTACACTGACACCTCCCCAAGCAAGACTTACACTGACACCTCCCCAAGCAAGACATACACTGACACCTCCCCAAGCAAGACATACACTGACACCTCCCCAAGCAAGACATACACTGACACCTCCCCAAGCAAGACATACACTGACACCTCCCCAAGCAAGACATACACTGACACCTTCCCAAGCAAGACATACACTGACACCTCCCCAAGCAAGATTTACACTGACACCTCCACAAGCAAGACTTACACTGACACCTCCCCAAGCAAGACTTACACTGACACCTCTCCAAGCAAGACTTACACTGACACCTCCACAGGCAAGACTTACACTGACACCTCCCCAAGCAAGACTTACATTGACACCTCCCCAAGCAAGACTTACACTGACACCTCCCCAAGCAAGACTTACACTGACACCTCCACAAGCAAGACTTACACTGACACCTCCCCAAGCAAGACATACGCTGACACCTTCCCAAGCAAGACATACACTGACACCTTCCCAAGCAAGACATACGCTGACACCTTCCCAAGCAAGACATACACTGACACCTTCCCAAGCAAGACTTACACTGACACCTCCCCAAGCAAGACTTACATGACACCTTCCCAAGCAAGACATACACTGACACCTCCCCAAGCAAGACTTACACTGAGACCTCCCCAAGCAAGACATACACTGACACCTCCCCAAGCAATACATACACTGACACCTTCCCAAGCAAGACATACACTGACACCTCCCCAAGCAAGACATACACTGACACCTCCCCGAGCAAGACATACACTGACACCTCCCCAAGCAAGACATACACTGACACCTCCTCAAGCAAGACTTACACTGACATCTCCCCAAGCAAGACATACACTGACACCTCCCCAAGCAAGACATACACTGACACCTTCCCAAGCAAGACATACACTGACACCTCCCCAAGCAAGACTTCCACTGACACCTTCCCAAGCAAGACTTACATTGTCACCTCCCCAAGCAAGACTTACACTGACACCTTCCCAAGCAAGACTTACACTGACACCTTCCCAAGCCAGACTTACCCTGACACCTCCCCAAGCAAGACTTACACTGACACCTCCCCAAGCAAGACTTTGACACCTCCCCAAGCAAGACTTACACGGACACCTTCCCAAGCAAGACTTACACTGACACTTCGACTAAGCTGGACGTACACAAACAATGCTGAGATGTGTCAGTATACTGAGAGAAACTTCCTTAGATTGGTACAGCACATTAATTGTTCGAAGACAATGAGCTGTCTGGTGACCCATAAGTTGCTCCATTTGCAACAGTTTTCTACTCAATAATTTCGCGAACAGTTGTTTGGTGGTTAAGTGTGAGGAACCTGAGTAGTCTGAGAGCTTGACCTTCCCCTCGCTCATGTTAAGCCTTACCCGACTGCATGTCCATGGAAAAGTGTCCACTAATCTACTAACAACCGAGTACCTTACCTTGTGGTTACCGTGTGATGATTTCGGGGCTCAGCGTCCCCGCGGCCCGGTCCTTGGATCAGGCCTCCTCGTTGTTGGACTGGGCAACTAGGATGTTGGACTGTGCTGCTCGGAACCTGTCGTATAAATCACAGCCTGGTTGATCAGGTATCATTTGAAGGTGCTTATCCAGTTCTCTCTTGAACACTGTGAGGGGTCGGCCAGTTATGCCCCTTATGTGTAGTGGAAGCGTGTTGAACAGTCTCGGGCCTCTGATGTTGATAGAGTTCTCTCTCAGAGTACCTGTTGCACCTCTGCTTTTCAACGGGGGTATTCTGCACATCCTGCCATGTCTTCTGGTCTCATGTGATGTTATTTCTGTGTGCAGGTTTGGGACCAGCCCCTCTAATATTTTCCACATGTAAATTATTATGTATCTCTCCCGCCTGCGCTCAAGAGAATACAGATTTAGGCTCTTTAGTCGGTCCCAATAGTTTAGATGTTTTACCGAGTGGATTCTAGCAGTAAAGGATCTCTGCACGCTCTCCAGGTCAGCAATTTCTCCAGCTGTGAAAGGGGCTGTCATTGTGCAGCAGTACTCCACTCTAGAGACCACAAGCGTTTTGAAAAGTATCATCATCGGTATAGCATCTCTAGTGTGAAAAGTTCTTGTTATCCAACCTGTCATTTTTCTTGTAGTTGTGACGGCTACTTTATTGTGTTCTTTAAAGGTAAGGTCTTCCGACATGAGTACACCCAGATCCTTTACATTGCCTTTTCGTTCTATGGAAGGCATGTCAAACTGATGGTCCCTCAAGGGCCATACGGGGCACATTTGTGTGGCCATGAGGGCCACACGCAACTAATTGAAATCATATAATACAAATTATTGCAAAATATTTTTATTACTTAAATTCAGAAACATACAATGTGCATAGAAATGGTAGTGCGGCTCGCCACATTCACGAAGTAATGAAATAGTTTAACAAAAGCAAAAAATGTGAAAGGCAACATAGACGACTATGCAACATCAACAAATACATTGTACAAGAATTACAAAAGTTCAAAATGAACATTTATTTACGACTATTCAATCATTTTTAGCGTTTTGTCCTGAGGCTTGACACCTTTTTAACGACAAATCAAATAATAATATTCTATTATTATTTTTAATAATTTAAGACATAATACACCTATTTTTAATAATAAATCTATTAAAAGGTAATAGTTTAAATGATAAAAACAGCCATTTTGGCCGTTAAATGACCAAATTTCAGTATCCTTTATGCGGATCGCAGGTGTGCTTGTAACGGGCCGCAGGTGTGCTTGCAACGGACCGCAGGTGTGCTTGTAACGGGCCGCAGGTGTGCTTGCAACGGACCGCAGGTGTGCTTGTAACGGGCCGCAGGTGTGCTTGCAACGGGCCGCAGGTGTGCTTGCAACGGACCGCAGGTGTGATTGCAAAGGGTAGCATGCGGCCCGCACGACGCATGTTTAGCATGCGTGTTCTATGGCATAATCTGAATGCGTTTTATACATGGTTTTATACATGGATCATGAGCTGGAACTTTTCTTCATTAAACACCATATTATTTTCTGTAGCCCATTGAAAGACCTGATTTACATATGATTGGAGGTTCGCCGTGTCCTCTATGTTGTCTACTCTCATGAAGATCCTGGTGTCATCTGCAAAGGATGATACAGTGCTATAGGTTGTGTTCTTGTCTATGTCCGATATGAGGATGAGAAAAAGTACTGGAGCAAGCACAGTACCCTGGGGGACTGAGCTCTTCACGGTTGATGGGCTGGATTTTATTTTGTTGACTATTACACATTGGGTTCTGTTAGTCAGGAAATTGTAGATCCATCTGCCTATTTTTTCCGGTAAATCCTTTTGAACGCATTTTATGTGCAATAACACCATGGTCACATTTGTCGAAGACATCAAATTATAATAATTGGATATTATAATTGAAGTATCCAATTATAATAATTGGATATTATAATTGGAGTATCCAATTATAATAATTGGATACTCCAATTATATTAATTGGATACTCCAATTATAATAATGGGATACTCCAATTACTCTTGTGTGACCGGTTAAGGATTGGCACCCAATCAATCCTCCTTGGCCAGGACTCGATCCCAGATCAAATCGGAGTGGAGGCGCGTGGCGAGGAAGTAACCCCTCGCCACCAGAGACTGGTGACGAGAGGCTGGTGGTCAGCTGCTGACGTGACAAGAGATGGTGGCGGCAGCGGCTGCTGCTGCCCCTCGTCAGCGTCCACGGCTAACAGGAAGAAATGATCCCGTTACTAACAGAACTGCCACGGTGCTTTTGTTTATGTAGTTTGGTGTTGTAGGATATATACCTCTGTGTATATATGAAGGTATACCTCTGTGTATATATCCATCATTTGGATTAAAGCCTGTCAACCTCTAGAGGTTAGGCCATCACATTTGCCCCCTGCCCATCCGTCTAGTTGACTTTAGCACTGATCACAGTCCAGGACTACAATAAACTCATTGTCTATACACTGTGAAGCGGAGTATACCTTACTTTCTATATCATTTTTGGCCCTACATATCGCAGTCTTCCTGTTATTGCTCTAAGAATTGTCTGCGGCCGTTCCCGTGCTTGTTGAACATTTATATATTATTTCCCTTGTTGTTCTTGCCTATTAATCATATCTACCAAATCCTTATCATAACAGAATTGTCCTGAAACTGATACCTGTTTTCTCACTGTAGACTTGGAAGCCTACTTTTACCAGCGATGGCCTGCAGCTGTAAATTTTCTGTCTTCGTCTGAATTTATGTCCCGCACTATTTTACTTTCATCGCCCAATTTACAAATTTGCTGTTCACTTCTGTATCTAAATCATTTTATATGTATGATGAATAGTAACGGCCCCAGGAAAGCACTCCACTTCGCGACCATCCCCCGCTGTGACTTACACCATTCTTGAAGGTCAGCGTCCTTCTAAAGGTACTACAAAAGCTGCCACTGTACTCTGAAAATATAATGTTCATTATCTCTATCAAGTTAGACAAGTGACTTGGTGTTGATTGATGTTAATGATAAGACATCACCCATAAGATAAGACATCACCCCCACATTGGTAATAGGATTGTTGTGAGTCGCTTGAGACTTTAACGTTTGATAAGTCCCTGGTGACTGTTGGATAACATCACTATCCATCTAAAAAAGAAAACATGTAAAAAACCTGGGAATTGTGATGTCTGACGACCTCATATTTAGTGAACATAACCGAGCAAATATAGCGGCGGCGGCCAGGAAAATGATAGGATGGATTATGAGAAAGTTCAAACCCAGAGACCCCACAGCAATGTTAACACTGTTTAGATCACTGGTGCTGTCCCGTCTTGAGTATTGCTCGGCACTCCCTTCCCCTTTCAGAGCGGGAGAGATCTCTGAATTAGAGGGAATACATAAAACATATACGGCACACATAGACACGATAAAACATCTAAATTATTGGGACCGTTTCAAAGCTCTCAAAATGTACCCTTTAGGATGGAGATGAGAAAGGTATTAAAATAATATATACATGGAAGATACTGGATGGCCAGGTCCCAAATTTGCACAGAAGAATAACAACATAATGAAGCGAAAGATATGGAAGGAAATGCAGAATAGAACCAATGAAGAGTACAGGTGCCATAGACACAATCAGAGAACATCGTCTGAACATCAGAGGTCCGCGGCTGTTCAACAACCTCCCAGCAAGCATTAGAAATAAAGCCGGAACAAAGATGGATGTATTCAAGAGACACTTAAATAAGTTCTTGCAAGAAGTGCCGGACCAACCAGACTGTAGGGAATATGTGGGCCTGCGAGCCGCTCGAAGCAACAGCCTGTTGGACCAAGTTATTACAAGTCGAGACTGGCCTCAGGCCGGGCTTGGGGAGTAGAAGAACTTACAGACCCTCTCCAGGTATGCTCCAGGTAGGCTCCGGGTATGCTCTAGGTATGCTCCGGGTATGCTCCAGGTATGCTCCGGGTATGCTCCAGGAATGCTCCAGGTAAGCTCCAGGTATGCTCCAGGTAAGCTACAGGTATGATCCAGGTATGCTCCAGCAATGCTCCAGGTATTCTCCAGATATGCTTCAGGTATTCTCCAGATATGCTCCAGGTATGCTCCAGGAATGCTCCAGGTAAGCTCCAGGAATGCTCCAGGTATGCTCCAGGAATGCTCCAGGTATCCACTTTGTCCACAACTTAGATGCAACTTAGACGTCATATGTTGCCTAGTGCACCCATGTTGTTAAGTTAGGTTAACTTAGTAACATCTAGCTGCAGTGACTAGTGCCTTAACATATTTGGTTACATGATTATAACTCTGTTGTGGAGTGTAAATATTATACATGAGCTGTATCATGGGGATTAGACTGGTGGATATACACTCAGACCTTAGACTTTTAAAGTGTGATATACTTGGGGCCAGGAGATCCATTGATCGAGCAGGGGGAAAGGTCAGCAGCACCAGCCTTACTTGGGAGGGTCATGATATAACAATGATATATGCTATATGCTAAATATGATATTTATGCCTATGTGTTCTTATCACTGTCATCTCAACAATACTTCATGACATTTTCCCTAAGTGTTTCCTTAATTCAAACATTTTTTCCTCGTCACTTTCGGGTCAGTTCTTATACAGTGTAAATGTGTACTTATCTAATTACCTAATTGTGCTTGCGGGGGTTGAGCTCTGGCTCTTTGGTTCCGCCTTTCAAATGTCAATCAACTAATGTACAGGTTCCTGAGCCTATTGGGCTCTATCATATCTACACTTGAAACTGTGTATGGAGTCAGCCTCCACCACATCACTTCCTAATGCATTCCATTTGTCAACCACTCTGACACTAAAAAAATTCTTTCTAACGTCTCTATGGCCATTTGGGCACTCAATTTCCACCTGTGTCCCCTAGTGCGTGTGCCCCTTGTTAAATAGCCTGTCTTTATCTACCCTATCAATTCCTCTAAGAATCTTGTACGTGGTGATCATGTCCCCTCTAACTCTTCTGTCTCCCAGTGACGTGAGGTTTAATTCCCGTAGTCTCTCCTCGTAGCTCATACCCCTCAATTCGGTTACTAGTCTGGTGGCAAATCATTGAAACTTTTCCCGTTTAGTCTTATGTTTTGACTAGATATGGACTCCATGCTGGAGCCGCATACTCCAGGATTGGTCTGACATATGTGGTATATAAAGTTTTGAAAGATTCCTTACACGAGTTTCTAAAGGCCGTTCTTATGTTAGCCAACCTGGCATATGCTGCTGATGTTATCCTCCTAATATGAGCTTCAGGGGACCGTCTGGCGTGATATCAACCCCCAGGTCTCTCTCTATCTCTCTCTCTCTCTCTCTCTCTCTCTCTCTCTCTCTCTCTCTCTCTCTCGTCTCTCTAATTCTTGAAGTATTTCATCTCCTAAATGATACCTTGAATCTGGTCTCCTGCTCCCTACACCTATGTTCATTGCATTGCATTTGCTTGGGTTAAACTCTAACAACCATTTGTTCGACCATTCCTGCAACTTGTCCAGTCTTCTTGAAGCCTCAAGCTGTCCTCCTCTGTCTTAATCCTTCTCATATTTTGGCGTCGTCAGCACATTGAGAGGATTGAGTCTATACCCTCTGGGAGATCATTTACGTATATCAGAAACAGGATAGGTCCAAGTACAGAGCCCTGTGGGACTCCACTGGTGACTTCACGCCAGTCTGAGGTCTCACCCTCACTGTAACTCTCTGCTTCCTATTGCTTAGGTACTTACTCCCTTATCCACTGGAGCGCCCTACCAGTTACTCCAGCTTATTGCATCAGCCTTTTATGGGGTACTGTGTCAAAGGCTTTCTGACAGTCCAAAAAAAAATGCAGTCCGCCCATCCTTCTCTTTCTTGCTCAATCTTTATCACCTGATCGTAAATTCTATAAGCCTGTAAGGCAAGATTTACCCTCCCTGAACCCATGTTGATGGGTTGTCACGAAGTCTCTTCTCTCCAGATGTGTTACTAGTTTTTTCTCACGATCTTCTCCATCACCTTGCATGGTATACAAGTCAAGGACACTGGCCTGTAGTTCAGTGCCTCTTGTCTGTCACCCTTTTTGTATATTGGGACCACATTTGCCGTCTTCCATATTTCTGGTAGGTCTCCCCGTCTCCAGTGACTTACTATACACTATGGAGCAAAGCAAAGTGCTCCTGCACACTCTTTCAATACCCATGGCGAGATTCCGTCTAGGCCAACAGCCTTTCTCACGTCCAGATCCAACAGGTGCCTTTGACCTTATTTCTGGTAATTTCGAACCCTTCCAAGGCCGCCTGGTTTAATGCCGCCTCTCCTAGCGCGTGACCCCCTCCTTGATCTATTGTGAAGACCTCCTGGAACCTCTTGTTGAGTTCTTCACACACCTCTTTGTCATTCCTGTGTTACCTGTCCTCACCCGTTCCTAAGTTTCATCACCTGTTCCTTCACTGTTTGTCTTCCTCCTGATGTGACTGTGTAGTAGCTTTGGTTCAGTCTTGGCTTTATTAGCTATATCATTTCATACCTTTTCTCACTTCTCTTCCCACACTGACATACTCGTTCCTGGTTCTCTGGTATCTCTCTCTACTTTCTGGTGTTCTGTTATTACGGAAGTTCCTCCACGCCCTTTTGTTCATCTCCTTTGCTTTCATACATTCCCTATTAACCACGGATTCTTCCTTTGCTTCTCGTTTTTTTCCTGTCGGGCTGGGACAAACCTGCTTACAGACTCCTGACACTTTGGGTGACATAGTCCATCATGTCTTGTACGGACTTAGTTCCGAGTTCTGTGTCACATGGTATATTCCATAGGAATTTTCTCATCTCATAGTTTCCCTTCGGTACGCCAGCCCTTTGTTCCTAGTTCTTTTTTGGGGGTGATAATTCCTAGCTCAACCAGGTACTCAAAGCTCAATACACTATGATCACTCATTCCCAAGGGGCTTCCAACTTAACTTCCCTTATATCCGACTCATTTAGGGTAAATATCAGATCAAGCAAGGCTGGTTCATCCCCTCCTCTCATTCTTGTCGGTCCCTTATGTGGTGTGTGTGTGTGTGTGTGTGTGTACCTGGAGAGAAATGATATAATAATCTAGACAGACAGTATGGTTTTCGATCTGGTAGATCCTGTGTATCGAATTTACTCAGTTTTTATGATCGAGCAACAGAGATATTACAGGAAAGAGATGGTTGGGCTGACTGCATCTATCTGGACCTAAAAAAGGCTTTCGACAGAGCTCCACATAAGAGGTTGTTCTGGAAACTGGAAAATATTGGAGGTAGTGACAGGTACGCTTCTAACATGGATGAAAAACTTTCTGACTGATAGAAAAAATGAGGGCTGTGATCAGAGGCAATGTATCGGACTGGAGAAATGTCACAAGTGGAGTACCACAGGGTTCAGTTCTTGCACCAGTGATGTTTATTGGTCTACATAAATGATCTACCAGTTGGTATACAGAATTATATGAACATGTTTTGTTTGCTGATGATGCTAAGATAATAGGAAGGCTAAGAAATTTTAGATGATTGTCATGCCCTTCAAGAAGACCTGGACAAAATAAGTATTTGGAGCAACACTTTGGCAAATGGAATTTAATGTGAATAAATGCCATGTTATGGAATGTGGAATTGGTGAACATAGACCCCACACAACCTATAAATTATGTGAGAAATCTTTAAAGAATTCTGATAAAGAAAGGGATCTAGGGGTGGGTTTTAGATAGAAAACTGTCACCTGAGGACCACATCAAGAACATTGTGCGAGGAGCCTATGCTACTTTCTAACCTAAGAATTGCTTTTAAATACATGGATGGAGAATACTAAAGAAATTGTTCACGACTTTTATTAGACCAAAGCTGGAATTTTCAGCGGTTGTATGGTGCCCTTATCTTAAGAAGCACATCAACAAACTGGAAAAGGGTGCAACGACATTGCCACTAAGTGGCTCCCAGAAATGAAGGACAAGAGCTATTGAGGAGAGGTTAGAGGCATAATATATGCAAAAACTAGAAGATAGAAGAAAAAGAGGCGATATGATCACTACGTACAAAATAGTAACAGGAATTGATAAAATCGACAGGGAAGATTTCCTGAGACCTGGAGCTTCAAGAACAAGAGTCATAGATTTAAACTAGCTAAACACAGATGCCGAAGAAACGTAAGAACATTCACCGTCGCAAATAGAGTGGTAGACGGTTGGAACAAGTTAAGTGAGAAGGTGGTGGAGGGCCAAAACCGTCAGTAGTTTCCAAAGCCTTATATGACAAAGAGGGCTGGGATGACGGGACACCACGAGCATAGCTCTCTCTCTCATCCTGTAACTACACTGTAGGTAATTACACTTAGGTAATTACACACAGCCACACACACACACC
>WNGS01009202.1:20826608-20851202 GCA_020271785.1 Procambarus virginalis
TTCTCCTTCGCTATAAAGACCACTTATCACCCAGTATTTCTCTACCCCCAGCAACACAACAATTTCTCACTCTAAAGCCACTTAAAATCTCTGCCAGCCCTCAATATCATACCGTAATCTTCTAGAAATTATAAGGTAAGTAGGTCCTTCAAGAGGTGTTTCCAATAAGGTATCATAAAGCTTGTCTTAATTTCATATATCAAAGACTGGCAAAGTAACCAGTTATTTCACAAGGTTTCGTATGGCGTGGGTTTAGACTGTGATTATGTAATGGCAAAATCAATACATCGATCAACCAAATTCATTCATCCAATTATCAACCAAATAATTGAGCAACCAAGTCATTTATCAATCAATACACTTGTCAACTGTGTTGAAGTTATCAGCTAAGCAACATCAGTAGTTAAATCGTGTAAATAATAATTCAGAATGAAATAATTCAAAATTTTTAGTATTATCATCTTTTTCAAAATTTCCAACATATTGCTCCCACGGAAATTACTCAAGCTTAGGCTAGGCTAGGCTTGAACAATGTGTTCTCGTTATAGCAGGTCACATCTTGACGTACACTTTACCCAAGGCCAAAAACTGTCGTACTAGAAATTGGTCGTGTCTCGTAAAATCGACATAATGTCAAGTTTACTGTTCGTGGTTAGGGCACCATAGTACGACAGTTTCTTGACGTAGGGAACGCTCGTGAGAACGGGCTGCATACACAACCTACCTCCTGTCCTAACGCTTATATTGTCTACGTCAGCCTATACTAACTGTATAGGCTGTATGCTACCTACATCCTAATATAGCTAGAAATTCGAATATTCTTGAAATTTCAACCCGAATCCAGAGCAAGGAACTTGCGGCTATATAAAGAGTTCCGGGGCGAGCCAGACACACTTTAAGATGTTACTCGACCAGAGACCACAATCACTCCAATCATCTATACCACCTTACGGGGCTATTCATGCCCGTGCCACCTGTTGTGGTACCTTAATCTTCCTCATTCGGTCCATCTGTGCACAGACCTAACTGGTACACTTCATGTGTAAATCTTAATTAAATGTCTGTGAAAACTTTGTAAAGGGAAGACTTATCTAATCATCAGTGTTAACTTTCTAGATACCAGGGAAGCCATTGATCTATAATCTGATCAGCAATCCTATCTTAAGAACTTTTATCAAGTGGCATGAGGCAAGCTCGTGTACCCAGAGTCTCGCCATATTTTCTCCCTTATAACCCACATCCTAGCAACCGCTACAAGAAGTCATCCCACAGCAAACACTACCTGAGACATAACCAACATCAAGGCTGCCAAATCCCCATCAAAAATATAGAGCCTAGTCTCAGCAAGAGGAACATCATCTGTCTACTGACAGATGGGCTCTGGTTCTCAGTTCAGGATAAGTTATTAATTGTTTTAGTGCGTAGATTGGCCAATTAGCATGCTTTATAACATTAATACATCCATATATAAATTGAGAGTCGTTAGGAGAAAGTTCTGACTTAATCTTTTCAGTTAAAACCTCTTTTATTGCTAAATATTCAAATAATCAGAATACCCATATCTTGTTTATTAAAATTCTTAAATATAACTCATCATACATTAATTGCCATATCCATTAATCTTAATTTATCAAGTTAGTCTATTCCATTGCATATCATAATTTTTATGCATATTTCCATATACGTTTGTGTATTTATACTCTGTGTGCAACACCAACGATATTCCTAGGACTAGGCTAGAGTGCAAAGACTGCAACCTGTCCTCTTAAAAAGAACGTCGCTTTTTGAGAGGACGGGTTGAGTTCAGATCCCACATCATGAACCTTACCAGTGCTTGCAGTCATAGAGCTGTCTTATCATATCCTTGTAAACTTACATGTTAAATGTGTGGGTGTACCTGTAGGTATATTGTGTTCTGCAATTTATGAGCCAGATCAGCGTTAAGAACCTTACCTGCTCCAGCCCATTACCAGTATCAAGATCACAGAGGAGTGGACTTACCATCCAGCATAGGAACCTAGGGCCAGATTCACGAAGCAATTACGCAAGCACTTACGAACCTGTACATCTGTTCTCAATTTTTGCCGGCTTTGTTTACAATTATTAAACAGTTAATGAGCTCCGAAGCACCAGGAGGCTGTTTATAACAATAACAACAGTCGATTGGGAAGTTTTCGTGCTTGTAAACTGCTCAATACATGTAACCAAAGCCGTCAAATATTGAGGAAAGATGTACACGTTCGTAAGTACTAGTGTAAATGCGTCGTGAATCCGGGTCCTTGCATTCCAACCCGTCCTCTTAAAAAAACGTCACTTTTGGCCCGTATGTGCGATATGGCCAAATTTGGACGTAATTTGAAATGAAATCGACTCACAAAAGTGACGTTCTGTTCCGTTTTCTATTTGAGTCGTCCGGCGTACGAGCAGAGGTTATGAGAGGACACTTTAAATTAACGTTTTTCATAGCGTTTTAAAACTTTATGAGAATTTCCTGCCCACCTAACCTATCGGAGGACCCTTAACTTACTGTTGTTGAAAAAAAAAATCCTAAATTTATTTTCATATTTTTTTCATTTTCAAATTACGTCCAAATTCGGCAATACGGGCAAACGGCCAAATGCGACGTTCTTTTTAAGAGAACAGGTTGTTTCAGCTAAGAGCTTTTGTGTTTTACTTTATTAACAATTTATATAATTTTAAATTTATGATTCCACTAACCACATTTTTGTTTCTATCTAATTCTCCTCATGGATCCTATCCCGGTATTTCCCCCCCACAACAGTGACGTGTACAAGGGCCACAGTGACGTGTACAAGGGCCACAGTGACGTGTACAAGGGCCACAGTGACGTGTACAAGGGCCACAGTGACGTGTACAAGGGCCACAGTGACGTGTACAAGGGCCACAGTGACGTGTACAAGGGCCCACAGTGACGTGTACAAGGGCCCACAGTGACGTGTACAAGGGCCACAGTGACGTGTACAAGGGCCACAGTGACGTGTACAAGGGCCACAGTAACGTGTACAAGGGTCACAGTAACGTGTACAAGGGTCACAGTGACGTGTACAAGGGTCACAGTGACGTGTACAAGGGCCACAGTGACGTGTACAAGGGCCACAGTGACGTGTACAAGGGTCACAGTGACGTGTACAAGGGCCACAGTAACGTGTACAAGGGCCACAGTGACGTGTACAAGGGCCCACAGTGACGTGTACAAGGGCCCACACCAACACCTACCCTCTCGCCATCGTCGTCGTCCTCCTCGGGTCGTAAGCCTCCGCGAACACCGACTTCCTCCTGGTGAACCGGCTCAGGGGAGGTTCTGCAAGACAAGAAGCCAAGGGTAAGTGCCTCGCGTGTATACCTCTTATATAAAGTGCCGCCAGTATACACACTTACGGTATATGTGTCAGTGAAAGGTAATCAAGTTGTGAAGTATACATATACACACACACACNATATATTATATATATACCTCATACCTCATCACCAGATGTCTGTCCCTCCCCAGGTTAACCTACTTTCTGAGGTGTTCACCATCTTACAGTAGCCAAAAACTAAGTGAGTATGACCGGTTACTGAAATCAATGCTAGAAAAAGCCCTTAACCTCTCTTTTGATGACCTGCAGTGGAAACAAGCCTCTCTTCCCGTAAGACTTGGGGGCCTCGGAGTTCGAACAGCAACGCAAATCGCTGTTCCAGCCTTCCTGTCCTCCTTATCAGCATCCGACGACCTTGTGAAGGAAATTCTACCTGCCCACTTACATCAGCTGGCAGGTGTACATGATCCCAATTTTACACGCTGTGCCACAGAGTGGGCCTCTCGTGCAGGCCCATCACCTCAACCACCATCCCCAAAAGCCCACAGGCAATCCAGCTGGGATGGCCCCATTGTAGACAAAGTTGCTGCAGAGTGCCTGGGTGCTGCATCAACACAGCACGACATTGCTCGCCTCACAGCAGTAGCAGCCCCTCATGCAGGGGATTTCCTGTTAGCAACCCCAATGTCGGCAACTGGCACGCGTCTCACACCACACGCCCTCCGAATTGCTGTGGCCCTCCGCCTTGCTGCCCCAATCCACACCAGATATAGGTGTATTTGCGGCGAGGTGGTGGCTGACGGGTACGGCCACCATGGCCTACTCTGCCAAAGCACGGGAGGATGGCACTCGAGGCACAGTGAAGTTAACGACATCATCAAGAGGAGCCTCACCACAGCTGGATGCCCAGCCGAGAGAGAGCCTCGTTACCTAACGCCCCGTAACTCTGATGCTCTTATTGGTCGCCCGGATGGTATCACAGTGAACCCCTGGAAGAATGGCAAGCAGTTGGTATGGGACTACACGTGCGTATCAACCCTGGCTAACACCTACATTGACCTCAGTGTTGCACAACCAGGTGGCGCTGCCACCCACAGGGAAGCAGCCAAATCCCGTAAGTATAGAGAACTTGATCACCACTACAATTTTGTCCCCATTGCTTCTGAGACACTCGGCGCCTGGGGTAAAAGTGCTACCAGTTTTTTGAAGGAACTGGGTTCTAGGCTCATTGAAACAACAAGGGACCCTAGAGCTGCCAGCTTTCTTTTCCAGCGCCTCAGCGTGGCGATACAGAGGGGAAATGCGCACTGCATCCAGGGTTCCTGCCCGCCATCTGAGGAGCTGGAGGAACTCGACAACCTATGATAACCATCTTTGTAACCTATATGTAACTCCTTTTTTGTAACACAGTTCAAATAAAGCAAATATATATATGTACATACAAAAGAATGGGGGTGGTAGGAGAAGAAAATATTAGTGTTCAGTGAGAAACCACAAGGTCTCCTCTGAATACGTTTTATTTTCTTCTCCGAGGCTATGGGTCCCCACATTGGCACCAGAGGTGGTACCCTCACAAACTTTATATATATATATATATATATATATATATATATATATATATATATATATATATATATATATATATATATATATATATATATATATTCCATGCAGTGGTGTTTGATAAGTTAGGCTCTGAGAGTGGAACAGATTCCGGTCTGAGTTCATTTGGTAGTGTTCCCGAGGTCTAATTACATATTTGTCCCATGTACTATCTACTCGTGCCGGGCACAGCATCAAGCCAATAGGCTGCCCACTTGAACGATGGCCAGAATAACTAGATTCACAACCTTAGATAAAGTTTACATAGAGAGAGATGTCCCATATCCACTGGATTGGTTAACTCAATAGAAATAAAATAAATAACTAATTGTATGTGAACGTGAAGCAACCATATAATTATACAGTCTACTTAAGAACAGAATTAGCATAATAATGTCTCACATGATTGGTCCTTGGAGCCTAGATGTGCTATACAGCACGTCAAACAGTTACTAGTCACACATAATTAGAACACGAGGCTATTGTTTCCGGGTTGATACTGAAACACGGTAGGCGTCAAAGAATTAATGACCTAGTTCCTAGTTTCTCCTTTAAATTGGTTGAGAGAAGGACAGTGTTTGATATGATTAGCGAAATCATTCCACATTTTGAACTGGGAATTAGTGGATATATATATATATATATATATATATATATATATATATATATATATATATATATATATATATATATATATGGACCAGCGGGCGGCTCGAAGCGAGAGACTATTGCAACATGCTATCACAAATCAAATCCAGCCCTAGGCCGGGCCTTGGGGGGGGGTAAGAGTTCCTCAGAACCCACTCCAGATGTTACCACTGATTGCAATGACCATTAGCGAGGCAACCAGAGGGATCCAGCAGGGCATCTGGCCTTATATAAACTATTCAAAATGAAATACAAGCTAATACTACCTATAATAGCCGACCTGACAGCTATTTATTTAGGCTAGGCGGGGTAGCCAACCGCCGCTTATCCAGCCACAGTTGAGCCGGCCACTAGCTGAGCCGGCCACTATCCGGCCTGACCTGCTGGCTACACTCTGGGTTGCCTAGGTAACGTGAGAGAGACTAAGCAGGGAGGAAGACCGGAACTCAGACTCACTGCTTGGATCAGCAGTAGCCAGCAGAACACTGTCAGAGTACAGACATGCAGGAAGCACCACAGACAGACTACAGAGTACAGACATGCAGGAAGCACCACAGACAGACATGCGCTTCAACTCTGATTTCGAAAGATTGATCAATTCACTGACAACCATGGACATCTACTCCAAAAAAAATGCAGATTGAACAGCCATCAACAGATGTCTAGTGGGAAACAATTGTGCAATCTTTCAACCTTGTGAGACACCGTTGCCCAAGCTTGAAAGGTACGCATACCTGGAGAGGGTCCAGTCTAGCCATTAGACCAGACCTAGACCTGTGCGGTATGAGTTTCGAGGAAAGGCTACAGGAATTAAGCATCATGTGGCAGGATGAGTAGACCTAGGGGAGACATGATTACCACATACAGAATTTTCTGGGAATTGGCATAAAGGGGCACAGGTGGAAAGTGAGTACTCAAATGAGCCACATTAGAAAGATTTTTGTTGTCAGTGTCAGAGTAGTTAACAAATGGAATGCTATTAGGCAGTGATGTGGTGGAGGCTGATTCCCTGCACAGTTTCAGATATATATATGATAGAGCTCAATAAGCTCGGTACCTAAACACCAGTTGAGAAGCGGGACCAAAGAGCTGAAGCTCAACTCCCCCCCCCCCCGGTAGCACAATTAGGTGAGTAAAATCACTCACAAGTTGTTACAATCACTGACAATCACTCATAAGTACTCACAACCACCCACAGTTACTGCTTATTCCTCCGGCTCTCTCACATCCTGCGGTGTGTGGCTGGCCGCCTTGACGCATGTGCAGCTGCTCTCACACACACACACACACACACACACACACACACACACACACACACACACACACACACACACACACACACACACACACACACACAGGATTGTAGGATCCTCCAAGAGGACTTAAACAGGTTGCAGAGATGGTCAGGGAATTGGCTACTGGAGTTTAACACCAGTAAATGTAAAGTTATGGAAATGGGATCAGGTGATAGGAGACCAAAGGGACAGTACACAATGAAGGGGAACAGCCTACCTGTAACGATTCGAGAAAGAGATCTGGGAGTGGATGTGACACCTAATCTAACTCCTGAGGCACATATAAATAGGATAACGACAGCAGCGTACTCTACACTGGCGAAAATTAGAACTTCATTCAGAAACCTAAATGAGGAGGCTCTTAGGGCGCTTTACACTGCATACGTGAGACCCGTCTTAGAGTATGCCGCGCCATCATGGAGCCCCCACCTGAAGAAACACATAAGGAAACTGGAGAAGGTTCAGAGGTTTGCGACGAGGCTTGTCCCAGAGTTACGAGGGAAGGGATATGAAGAGCGACTGAAGGAACTGAACCTTACGACACTAGAGAAAAGAAGGAAGAGAGGAGATATGATAGGGACATATAAAATACTCAGGGGAATTGACAAAGTGGAAATAGATGAAATGTTCACACGTAATAATAACAGAACGAGGGGACATGGGTGGAAACTGGAAACTCAGATCAGTCACAGAGATGTTAGGAAGTTTTCTTTTAGCGTGAGAGTAGTGGAAAAATGGAATGCACTTGGGGAACAGGTTGTGGAAGCAAATACTATTCATACTTTTAAGACTAGGTATGATAGGGAAATGGGACAGGAGTCATTGCTGTAAACAACCGATAGCTGGAAAGGCAAGATCCAAGAGTCAATGCTCGATCCTGCAAGCAAAAATAGGTAAGTACAAATAGGTAAGTACACAGTAAACAGATTCATCCCAGCCCAAAGGGAAAAATCCGAGAAGCAACAGAAGAATCCAAGGTATAATAGGGCATGTATGGAAGCAAGGGGACTGAACAAAAGGGCGTGGAGGAACTTCCGGAATAACAGAACACCAGAAAGCAGAGAGAGATACCAGAGAACCAGGAATGAGTATGTCAGGGTGAGAAGAGAAGCAGAGAAAAGTTATGAAAATGATATAGCAAACAAAGCCAAGACCGAACCAAAGCTGCTCCATAGTCACATCGGGAGGAAAACAACAGTGAAAGAACAGGTAATGAAACTTAGAACAGGCCAGGACAGGTATACAGAGAATGACAAAGAGGTGTATGAAGAACTCAACAAGAGGTTCCAGGAGGTCTTCACAATAGAACAAGGTGAGGTCACTGTGCTAGGAGAAAGGGAAGTAAACCAGGCGGCTTTGGAAGGGTTCGAAATTACGAGTGAGGAGGTCAAGAGACACCTGCTGGATCTGGATGTTAGAAAGGCTGTTGGTCCAGATGGGATCTCGCCATGGGTACTGAAAGAGTGTGCAGAGGCACTTTGCTTGCCACTCTCCATAGTGTATAGTAGGTCACTGGAGACGGGAGACCTACCAGAAATATGGAAGATGGCGAATGTGGTCCCAATATACAAAAAGGGCGACAGGTAAGAGGCAGTGAACTACAGGCCAGTGTCCTTGACTTGTATACCATGCAAGGTGATGGAGAAGATCGTGAGAAAAACCTGGTAACACATCTGGAGCGAAGGGACTTCGTGACAAATCGCCAACATGGGTTCAGGGAGGGTAAATCTTGCCTGACTGGCTTAATAGAATTCTACGACCAGGTGACAAAGATTAAGCAAGAAAGAGAAGGCTGGGAGGACTGCATTTTCTTGGATTGTCGGAAAGGCTAGGGCCCCACCTAGCCTAACCCACAATAAAGCGAAAGAAAGTAAAGAGATCTGCTACAAGACTGTTGCCAGGAATAAACAAACATTGAAGCCAAGTTAAATGACCTGAATCAGATAAGACTAGACGAGAAGCGCCAGGGGGGCAGGGTTCATCGGACACTTACGAAACCTGTACATCTTTCCTTGATCATGGCGGCTTTGTCTACATTTATTAAACACTTTACGAGCTGCGAAGCGCTACGTGGTTGTTTATAAGAATAATAACCTTCGGTTGTGGAGTTTCCGAAGCTCGTAAACTGTTTAATGTAAGTACACGAAGCAAAAGGAGTGAGATGGAATCACTCAATTCCTTTGGTTGAGGAAAGATAGAAGGTACCGAGGGGGGTAGACGAGGTGGCCAGAGATACTGTTGTACCTCACGCTCATTAGCAACAGGAGCAAGTTGGAATGCAAGTGCTTACGTGGTGAACCACTTTGGTGAACTGGCGGGCTGGGAACCACCACTCGTGTGTGAATTAATGAATGAATGAATGAATGAATGAATGAATGAATGAATGAATGAATGAATGAATGAATGAATGAGAGAGAGACAGACAAACAGACAGAGACAGAGAGACTCAGAGAGAGACAGACAGAGACCGAGACAGAGAGAGACAGATAGAGAGACAGAGACAGAAACAGAGAGGGAGAGAGCTGTTGCTTCACAAACAGACAGTGAAGCAACAGGTGATGCAACTTTTCCCCCTCGCCACAACAGCCCGTGGCGCTACCGTCGGCGTCTTTACCCATCACGAGGAAGTAACGACCAAGCACGCCATGTTTCCCTTCCTGGTCCAGCCCCGTTCTCTTCATGTGCCACTCCGTAAAAAAAAACTGTTTTGTTTAACTACAAACATAAGCCTACAACAGTTGTGTCCAGCAAGCAACGTACTAACCAGTAAGCCCCACCTATCATAAAACAGGGTGTACAACAAGTTATATCACTAACACGAATCTCCATAATGGCATTATTTTAATTATCATTTTTTAATTACACAAGTAACGTATTGTCTCTTTTCACTGCTTACATAAGAAGCTATTTTATATTTAAGAATTATACAAAAAATTGATAACAAGACGATGTATCGACAGGATGTATATACAACAGTTAATCATACAAATGACTTGTATGGGGTTCGGGTAATTACTGAAGCCCCCCCCCCCCCTTCATCCCCCCCCCCTGTCAATACTACTCAAAGCCACTTATGTTTCCTAATACCATTGTCGGGGACAGGAAGCCTTTTGTGGTCATCGAGGTCCCCCGCACGACAAGCCTTTCGCCAGGATGACACCCCACAGCAATTCCCTATAACTGCCAGGGGCGTGTTTACTGGCAGGTGAACAGAGCCATCAGGTGAAACAGAGCCATCAGGGCAAGTACTTACGAACGAGTACATCTTTCCTCAATCTTTGACGGCTTTGGTTACATTTATTAAACAGTTTACAAGCATGAAAACTTGCCAATCAACTGTTGTTATTGTTATAAACAGCCTCCTGGTGCTTCGGGGCCCATTAACTGTTTAATAATTGTAAACAAAGCCGCCAAAGATTGAGAAAAGATGTACAGGTTCGTAAGTGCTGGCGTAACTGCTTTCGTGAATCTGACCCCAATTTCTTAGTCTTTGGGAAAGTATAGGTAAAAATGCGAGGTATTATTAGGAGGGAGAGAGGGGATTATGAGGGGGAAGCACCAAGCTATTACGACTATATGGCACTGGGAAGGTATCAGGATTGGGATTTGGGATGGGACGGGGGAAAGGAATGGTGCCCAACCACTTGTGGACGGTCGGGGAGCCTGCATGAAGCGAGACCGTCGCTCTACCGTCCAGCCCCGAGTGGTTGGGCGGTACTGTAAGGAAAACCGGTTCATTTACCTACTATGGGAAGCGAGAGATAACACGCGAGAAGAAACTTTACCCAGTTATTCTAAACCGGGAATACAAGCCGGGACCTTTGCGTTGTGACCCAATATGGAACAGCATGGGATGCAAAACAGTAATTAGCTTGGAACAGCATGGTGTGTGATATAGTAAGTAATCTGGAACAGCATGGTATGAGGAACCGTAACTAATATGCAACAGAATAGGATGTGAAACAGTTATGTGGATTATGGGAACCCTTCAACTACACCAATCCCACAGCAGTTCCTTGGGAACTGCTCCCCACCCACTTCCCCTGGCAGAGCGGGAGGGGCTGCTGAAACAGTGGGAATACAGAGAACCTATATGACGCACACACACCAACAAACACCTAGATTATTGGGACCGTCTCAAAGCTCCACAATGCACTCTCTAGAGACAAGACGGGTTATGAAATAATATACACGTGGAAAATACTGGAGGGCCAGGACCCAAATTGCACAGTAAAATAACAAACGTACTGGAGTGAACGATATGGAACGAAATGCAGAATAGAACCAGTGAAGAGCAGAGGTGCCATAGGCACAGAGAACACTGTATAAACATCAGAGGTCCGCGGTTGTTAACATCCTCCCAACGGGTATAAGAAATATCAGGATCAGCCGGGCTGTGGTGGGTATGTGGGCCTGCGGGCCGCTCCAAGCAACAGCCTGGTGGGACCAAACTCTCACAAGTCAAGCCTGGCCTCGGGCCGGGCTTGGGGAGTAGAAGAACTCCCAGAACCCCATCAACCAGGTATCAAGCAGTAGCCTACGCGTAGGGATCATCCAAGACATAAAGTCTTGATTCATCTTTACCGTACCACACAGACTTTCCATAACAATCAAGTCTAACAAATCAAGAATCGGCAAAAGTTGACGAAATTTACCATCTTTCAGCGCAGGAAAGGTCACTCCTAGGTGTTATCTAGACTGGATGAACATGTTGATCTTTCCCAAGGGTCAGTTCTAGGACCTCTATCTAGACTGGATGTACAATGGCCCAAGAGTACACACGGGAAATTTGATTCTGTCCGGAATTCCTATGGAGATATATGTGGGAGGGGCATGGCACTGTGGGTGTGGGGGAGCATGGTACCGTGGGTGTGGGGGAGCATGGTACCGTGGGTGTGGGGGAGCATGGTACCGTGGGTGTGGGGGGAGCATGGTACCGTGGGTGTGGGGGAGCATGGCGGTGTGGGGGGAGCATGGCACTGTGGGTGTGGGAGGAGCATGGCACTGTGGGTGTGGGGGGAGCATGGCACTGTGGGTGTGGGGGGAGCATGGTACCGTGGGTGTGGGGGAGCATGGCGGTGTGGGGGGAGCATGGCACTGTGGGTGTGGGGGAGCATGGCACTGTGGGTGTGGGAGGAGCATGGCACTGTGGGTGTGGGGGGAGCATGGCACTGTGGGTGTGGGGGAGCATGGTACCGTGGGTGGGGGGGAGCATGGCACCGTGGGTGTGGGGGAGCATGGCACCGTGGGGGGAGCATGGCACTGTGGGTGTGGGGGAGCATGGCACTGTGGGTGTGGGGGGAGCATGGTACCGTGGGTGTGGGGGGTGTGGGGGAGCATGGCGGTGTGGGGGGAGCATGGCACTGTGGGTGTGGGAGGAGCATGGCACTGTGGGTGTGGGGGGAGCATGGCACTGTGGGTGTGGGGGGAGCATGGTACCGTGGGTGTGGGGGGAGCATGGCACCGTGGGTGTGGGGGGAGCATGGTACCGTGGGTGTGGGGGAGCATGGCACCGTGGGTGTGGGGGGAGCATGGTACCGTGGGTGTGGGGAGCATGGCACCGTGGGTGTGGGGGGAGCATGGCACTGTGGGTGTGGGGGAGCATGGCGGTGTGGGGGGAGCATGGCACTGTGGGTGTGGGGGAGCATGGCGGTGTGGGGGGGGAGCATGGCACTGTGGGTGTGGGGGAGCATGGCACTGTGGGTGTGGGGGAGCATGGTACCGTGGGTGTGGGGGAGCATGGCGGTGTGGGGGGAGCATAGTACCGTGGGTGTGGGAGGAGCATGGCACTGTGGGTGTGGGGGGAGCATGGCACCGTGGGTGTGGGGGAGCATGGCGGTGTGGGGGGAGCATGGCACTGTGGGTGTGGGAGGAGCATGGCACTGTGGGTGTGGGGGGAGCATGGCACTGTGGGTGTGGGGGGAACATGGTACCGTGGGTGTGGGGGGAGCATGGCACCGTGGGTGTGGGGGGAGCATGACACCGTGGGTGTGGGGGGGAGCATGGCACCGTGGGTGTGGGGGGAGCATGGCACCGTGGGTGTGGGGGAGCATGGCACCGTGGGTGTGGGGAGGGAGCATGGCACCGTGGGTGTGGGGGAAGCATGGCACCGTGGGTGTGGGGGGAGCATGGCACCGTGGGTGTGGGGGGAGCATGGCACCGTGGGTGTGGGGGGAGCATGGCACCGTGGGTGTGGGGGAGCATGGCACCGTGGGTGTGGGGAGGGAGCATGGCACCATGGGTGTGGGGGAGCATGACACCGTGGGTGTGGGGGGAGCATGGCACCGTGGGTGTGGGGGGGGTGGAGCATGGCACCGTAATGTCTGGCCTGGGAGGCAACATTAGGATTCTGTGATCAATACTAACGTCAGACATGGTAACCCCCCCCCCCCCACATCCACCTCCCAGTCCCCTAGTGATGACCCCCCCCCCCCTTCCACTACTATACTCCCTCTCCCTTCCAATACTATATACTATATTACCTCTACCATCACAATAATATATCCCCCCTTCCCTAACTTATACACTAATCAATAAATGGCTGAGAGGCAAGTACACGTATGTGAGTGCAAGTAGGCGAGTACATCTACGTGTGTGTACACCTAGGCGTGTTCACATAGGTGAGTACAACTGGGTGACTGGTGTTGTGACGCAAATGAATACAAGTAAATTAGTTGTGTCTCGCGGAAGAGTTCATGGGTGTGTGGGTGTATGGATGGGTGAGTGTGGACGCGTGTATGGCATAGACATAGGAGACATATGCTGGGATATGCCACCATATATCGCAATCCTCTGAGAGCATCCGCCAATTATGAGAGGCTGGCAGTAACCTCAACGACCCGGAGGCTACAGGAAATTATAGGCAGTAGTGGTGAAGACTAAGGCACAGGGCGGAATAGTGGAGGAGGGCCAGAGGGCATAACACAGATGTGGGACAGTGAGATGGTATATGGGCTCAGGGAAGTGGGACAGGCATTTCTGTTCTGCACGTTGTCGTGAGCGGGTGACGAGCTAGCCAGGGAAGCATCTCATGTGGGTGACAGATCCTACGCTTCTCGAATCTGGATTCCAAATTATTATTTATATAGATGTGACAGAGAAGTTAGGTCAAATGAAGGAGTAGGTCTCTGTGTTAAAGAGAATCTGATATGTACAAAGCTACTAAACTCAACCAGTGAGGTGGTAGAGGTACTTAGAATTAAGGAAGAAAAAATAAACCTAATTATTATTCTAATGTATAAACCGCCAGATGAAACGGTGGAGGAATTCACAGAGCAGATGCACAAAATAGAGAACATCCTTGATAACCTAGCAAATCCAGCTCCAGATATTATCTTCTTTGGAGACTTCAATCTACCACTTCTAAGATGGAGAATGGCAAACAAAAATATCATAGCGGGGAATGACCCGGGAAATAATCAGCCACAGGTCAGAGAACTTTTGAGATTCTGTGACAAATTCTCGCTCAATCAACAGATTACAGAACCAACTAGGAACGAAAACATACTAGACTTGTTATTCACAAACAATGATGAACTAATCAGAGACATTACAATCTCAGATACTACATACTCAAACCATAAGCTCAGTGAAGTGCAAACTAACATAAATACCGGTAGTAGGCCCAAGAGAACCACCAACAAGAGAGAAGGGGTATTACATCAATTCAATTTCAACAATAAGGGAATCGACTGGGAAAAATAAATATAGACCTTGCAACCATTCAATGGGAGACGGTCGTAAGCGACAAAACTCCCACATAGGGAATAGCTCAACTGACAGCTGAAGCTTACAAGGTCTGCTTGAAGCACGTGCCTGTGAGGAGGGGCAGAAAGAGGACCACTCTAGAAAGAGAACGCAGACGACTGTACAGGAGAAGGAAAAAAATAACGGAAATGCTTAGACACGACTATCACAAGAAAGGAAAATAAAGCTAAACACGGAGATCGAAGAAATAGAGCAGACGTTGAAGTGACTACATGGAGACCAGACCACACACTAGAAGTTGAAGGGACGACGACGTTTCATTGCTGTGGGGTCTCTGGATTTGAACGTTCTCATAATCCATCCTATCATTGTCTTGACCGTGACTCCATGACTACATGGAGTACTCCATGACTACATGGAGTCTGAGAAAATGTAATTGGAACAGAAAGCTATACAAGAGATAAAGAAAATCCAAAATTTTTTCACATATGCAAAATTAATATTAAAAAAACCTCCACGTATTGAACCTTTAATTGCACCTGAAGGTACATACACAGAGGACAACAAAGAAATTTGTGAAATTCTAAGAAGCCAGTATGAGGCTATGTTTAGCACACCAATAAACAACATGAAAGTTGATGACCCAGACAGCTTCTTTATGAATGAGATTCAAGCTGCAGATAATATAACGGCATGCACTCAGCTCCTGGGCCTGACTCGTGGAACTCAATATTCATAAATAAGTGTAAAGTACCAGTAGCGCTCGCGCTCAGTGTAATATGGAGAAAGAGCCTGAATACAGGGAAGATACCAGCAGCACTTAAATCTGCAGATATAACTCATCTGCATAAGGATGGTAGTAAAGCTTTGGCAAAAAATTATAGACCAGCTGCACTAACATCACACATAATAAAAGTTTTTTGAAAGAGTGATTAGGAATCAAATTTCTAGTTTTATGGAAAACAATAAACTTCACAACCCAGGACAACGTGGACTTAGAGCGGGAAGATCCTGTCCGTCACAGTTACTCAACCACTATGACAGAATCACAGAAGCGCGAGAAGAAAAACAAAATACAGATGTTGTATACACAGACTTTGCAAAGGCATTCGACAAATGTGACCATGGAGTGATGGCGCATAAAATGACATCAATAGGAATAACGGGTAAAGTTGGGCGTTGGATTTTCAACTTTCTGTCAAACAGAATGCAGATAGGAACGGCCAATCAAATAAGGCCAAGTCCAAGTACAGTGAAAAGCTCTGTACCCCAGGGCACAGTCCTTGCACCGCTGCTATTCCTCATTCTTTTCTCCCATATAGACAAAAATACTAGTCACAGCTTCGTGTCATCCTTTGCAGATGATACGAAAGTCAGCATGAAAATTTCCTCTGTAAAAAACACTGAAAAACTGCAGGCAGATATTAATAGTCTTTGATTGGGCAACTGAAAATAACATGATGTTTAACGGTGATAAGTTCCAGGAATTTAGGTATGGTGGAAACGAGGAACTTAAACGAAACACAGTTTACAGGACACAATCAGACAAAATCATAGAAGGAAAGCAACAGGTAAAAGACCTGGGAATTGTGATGTCTGACGACCTGACATTTAATGAACATAACCGAGCCAATACAGCTGCGGTCAAGAAAATGATAGGAAGGATTATGAGAACGTTCAAATCCAGAGACCCCACAACAATGTTAATACTATTTAAATCACTGGTGCTGTCCCGTCTTGAGTACTGCTTGGTACTCACTTCACCTTTCAGAGCGGGAAAGGTCTCTGAATTAGAGGGAATACAGAGAACATATACGGCACGGATAGACACGATAAAACATCTAAATTATTGGGACCGTCTCAAAGCTCTCAAAATGTACCCTTTGGGAAGGAGACGAGAGAGGAATATAATTATATATACATGGAAGAAACTTAAAGGCCTGGTCCTAAATTTGCACAGTAGAATAACAACATATTTGAATGAAAGGTACGAAAGGAAACGCAGAATAGAACCAATGAAGAGTACAGGTGCCATAGCCACAATCAGAGAACACCGTCTGAACATCAGAGGTCCGCGGCTGTTCAACACCCTCCCAGCAAGCATTAGAAATAAAGCCGGAACAAAGATGGATGAATTCAAGAGACACTTAGATAAGTTCTTACCAACTAGACTGTAGGGGATATATGGGCCTGCGGGCCGCTCCAAGCAACAGCCTGTTGAACCAAGTTATCACAAGTCGAGCCTAGCCCCAGGCCGCGCTCGGGGAGTAGAAATACTTCCAGAACCCTCTCCAGGAATGCTCCAGGTATACGCTGGCGGACATCCTAAGCTGGTATGAATATTATCCCTAGACCAGTAATTTGAGAGAGAGTCGAGTTAATCTCCGGAGATTAGGACGGTATAAGCATCAGGATTTTGTAGACCGGTGGAAGCTGCCTAGAATTAAGGGGCTTATACTGAATACACATATATATATATATATATATATATATATATATATATATATATATATATATATATATATATATATATATATATATATATATATATATAACTTCTGTGTTTTCTGCCAATCCGGTAACCTCGTGTAGCGATTGGTGCATGATAAATGACATGAATTATATATTAACTTGAATATATATATATATATATACATATATGATATATGGATATAGTAGTTACAACGCTAGAATTAGGCGAGCATAACAAGGCGAGTACATCGCGGTAGGTTCACCAAAGACAAGTACAACAAGGCGAGTACAACAAGCTGAGTACAACTAGAAGTAGTGTACCCAAGACTCTCCACAACAAGAAGTAGTGTACCCAAGACTCTCCACAACAAGAAGTAGTGTACCCAAGACTCTCCACAACAAGAAGTAGAGTACCCAAGACTCTCCACAACAAGAAGTAGAGTACCCAAGACTCCCGCAACAAGAAGTAGAGTACCCAAGACTCTCCACAACAAGAAGTAGTGTACCCAAGACTCTCCACAACAAGAAGTAGAGTACCCAAGACTCTCCACAACAAGAAGTAGTGTACCCAAGGCTCCCCGCAACAAGAAGTAGTGTACCCAAGGCTCCCCGCAACAGTTACCAGCCCAATACACTTCTCCTTCGCTATAAAGACCACTTATCACCCAGTATTTCTCTACCCCCAGCAACACAACAATTTCCTCAACTCTAAAGCCACTTAAAATCTCTGCCAGCCCTCAATATCATACCGTAATCTTCTAGAAATTATAAGGTAAGTAGGTCCTTCAAGAGGTGTTTCCAATAAGGTATCATTAAAGCTTGTCTTAAATTCATATAATCAAAGACTGGCAAAGTAACCAGTTATTTCACAAGGTTTCGTATGGCGTGGGTTTAGACTGTGATTATGTAATGGCAAAATCAATACATCGATCAACCAAATTCATTCATCCAATTATCAACCAAATAATTGAGCAACCAAGTCATTTATCAATCAATACACTTGTCAACTGTGTTGAAGTTATCAGCTAAGCAACATCAGTAGTTAAATCGTGTAAATAATAATTCAGAATGAAATAATTCAAAATTTTTAGTATTATCATCTTTTTCAAAATTTCCAACATATTGCTCCCACGGAAATTACTCAAGCTTAGGCTAGGCTAGGCTTGAACAATGTGTTCTCGTTATAGCAGGTCACATCTTGACGTACACTTTACCCAAGGCCAAAAACTGTCGTACTAGAAATTGGTCGTGTCTCGTAAAATCGACATAATGTCTAGTTTACTGTTCGTGGTTAGGGCACCATAGTACGACAGTTTCTTGACGTAGGGAACGCTCGTGAGAACTGGCTGCATACACAACCTACCTCCTGTCCTAACGCTTATATTGTCTACGTCAGCCTATACTAACTGTATAGGCTGTATGCTACCTACATCCTAATATAGCTAGAAAATCGAATATTCTTGAAATTTCGACCCGAATCCAGAGCAAGGAACTTGCGGCTATATAAAGAGTTCCGGGGCGAGCCAGACACACTTTAAGATGTTACTCGACCAGAGACCACAATCACTCCAATCATCTATACCACCTTACGGGGCTATTCATGCCCGTGCCACGTGTTGTGGTACCTTAATCTTCCTCATTCGGTCCATCTGTGCACAGACCTAACTGGTACACTTCATGTGTAAATCTTAATTAAAATGTCTGTGAAAACTTTGTAAAGGGAAGACTTATCTAATCATCAGTGTTAACTTTCTAGATACCAGGGAAGCCATTGATCTATAATCTGATCAGCAATCCTATCTTAAGAACTTTTATCAAGTGGCATGAGGCAAGCTCGTGTACCCAGAGTCTCGCCATATTTTCTCCCTTATAACCCTCATCCTAGCAACCGCTACAAGAAGTCATCCCACAGCAAACACTACCTGAGACATAACCAACATCAAGGCTGCCAAATCCCCATCAAAAATATAGAGCCTAGTCTCAGCAGAGGAACATCATCTGTCTACTGACAGATGGGCTCCGGTTCTCAGTTCAGGATAAGTTATTATTGTTTTAGTGCGTAGATTGGCCAATTATCATGCCTTATAACATTAATACATCCATATACATAATTGAGAGTCGTTAGGAAGCCAGCAACTCTTCATCATCTAGAAAGTTCTGACTTAATCTTTTCAGCAAAAACCTCTTTTATTGCTAAATATTCAAATAATCAGAATACCCATATCTTGTTATTACAATTCTTAAATATAACTCATCATACATTAATTGCCATATCCATTAATCTTAATTTATCAAGTTAGTCGATTCCATTGCATATCATAATTTTATGCATATTTCCATATACGTTTGTGTATTTATACTTTGTGTGCAACCCCACCGATATTCCTGACTAGGCTAGAGTGCAAAGACTGCAACCTGTCCTCTTAAAAAGAACGTCGCTTTTTGAGAGGACGGGTTGAGTTCAGATCCCCATCATGAACCTTACCAGTGCTTGCAGTCATAGAGCTGTCTTATCATATCCTTGTAAAACTTACATGTTAAATGTGTGGGTGTACCTGTAGGTATTTGTGTTCTGCAATTTATGAGCCAGATCAGCGTTAAGAACCTTACCTGCTCAGCCCATTACCAGTATCAAGATCACAGAGGAGTGGACTTACCATCCAGCATAGGAACCTAGGGCAGATTCACGAAGCAATTACGCAAGCACTTACGAACCTGTACATCTGTTCTCAATTTTTGCCGGCTTTGTTTACAATTATTAAACAGTTAATGAGCTCCGAAGCACCAGGAGGCTGTTATAACAATAACAACAGTCGATTGGGAAGTTTTCGTGCTTGTAAACTGCTCAATACATGTAACCAAAGCCGTCAATATTGAGGAAAGATGTACACGTTCGTAGGTACTAGCGTAACTGCGTCGTGAATCCGGGTCCTTGCATTCCAACCCGTCCTCTTAAAAAGAACGTCACTTTTGCTCGTATGCGCGATATGGCCAAATTTGGACGTAATTTGAAATGAAATCGACTCACAAAAGTGACGTTCTGTTCCGTTTTCTATTTGAGTCGTCCGGCGTACGAGCCGAGGTTATGAGAGGACACTTTAAATTAACGTTTTTCATAACGTTTTAAAACTTTATGAGAATTTCCTGCCCACCTAACCTATCGGAGGACCCTTAACTTACTGTTGTTGAAAAAAAAAATCCTAAATTTATTTTCATATTTTTTTCATTTTCAAATTACGTCCAAATTCGGCAATACGGGCAAACGGCCAAATGCGACGTTCTTTTTAAGAGAACAGGTTGTTTCAGCTAAGAGCTTTTGTGTTTTACTTTATTAACAATTTATATAATTTTAAATTCATGATTCCACTAACCACATTTTTGTTTCTATGTAATTCTCCTCATGGATCCTATCCCGGTATTTCCCCCCCCCCCACAACAGTGACGTGTACAAGGGCCACAGTGACGTGTACAAGGGCCACAGTGACGTGTACAAGGGCCACAGTGACGTGTACAAGGGCCCACAGTGACGTGTACAAGGGCCACAGTAACGTGTACAAGGGTCACAGTGACGTACAAGGGCCCACAGTGACGTGTACAAGGGTCACAGTGACGTGTACAAGGGCCACAGTACACGTGTACAAGGGCCCACAGTGACGTGTACAAGGGCCACAGTAACGTGTACAAGGGTCACAGTGACGTGTACAAGGGCCACAGTAACGTGTACAAGGGCCACAGTGACGTGTACAAGGGCCACAGTGACGTGTACAAGGGTCACAGTGACGTGTACAAGGGGCCACACCAACACTACCCTCTCGCCATCGTCGTCGTCCTCCTCGGGATCGTAAGCCTCCGCGAACACCGACTTCCTCCTGGTGAACCGGCTCAGGGGAGGTTCTGCAAGACAAGAAGCCAAGGGTAAGTGCCTCGCCTGTATACCTCTTATATAAAGTGCCGCCAGTATACACACTTACGGTTATGTGTCAGTGAAAGGTAACCAAGTTGTGAAGTATACATATATATATATACACACACACACACACACACACACACACACACACACACACACACCACACACACACACACACACACACACACACACACACACACAGGAATCGACAGGGTTGATAAAGACAGGCTGTTTAACACAAGGGGCACACGCACTAGGGGACACAGGTGGAAACTGAGTGCCCAAATGAGCCACAGAGATATTAGAAAGAACTTTTTTAGTGTCAGAGTGGTTGACAAATGGAATGCATTAGGAAGCGATGTGGTGGAGGCTGACTCCATACACAGTTTCAAGTGTAGATATGATAGAGCCCAATAGGCTCAGGAACTGTACACCTGTTGTACAAATACACTCTCATACGCGGCCGAGTAGACGGCGGTCTGGGAAGGGGGGGGGGAAGGGGTCGTAGTCCTAAGAACCCGGGTTCGATTCCCAGCCGAAGCAGAAACAATTGAGCAGTTTCAATCGCTGTATGCGTCTATTCACCTGGTAGTAAATAGGTACCTGGGAGGTAGACAGCTGCTACGGGATGCTTCCTGGGGAAGTGTGTGCAAGAGAAATATATGTGTAATTAATATAAGATTAATATAGGTTGGGAGTCAGTACAACCGTTATAAAGGCGGGAGTCCAAGAGCTAGCAGTTCGATCGTGCAGGCGCAAATAGTAAACACACATACACATACACACAAGGGGCCAGGTGGAAATTGAGTCCCCAAATGAGCCATAAAGGCATTAGAAAGAATTTGTTTAGAGTCAGAATGCATTAGGAAGTGATGTGGTGGAGGCTGACTCCATTCACAGTTTTAAGTGTAGATGTGATAAAGCCCAATAACCTCAGGACCCTGTACACCTTGTGACGGTAATCTCTTTCAAGAGAGATTGAGCCTGCTCTTCCCTACATAAAGTTACTCATATACATACAACAATAAGATGCTACCTCTAAGATACGTATACCAGTAGCACAAAATGCTTTGACCAGGGGGTAAAACGTACCCTAACTCCCCCCACTCCACACTCCCTCCATGCCGGCTCGCCACTGTCGTCAACCACCAAACTACCATTTCCAGCCTGCCTGCTGAAATTGGTGATTGGTGACCCTGCCGTCTGCACACCTGCACTCTGCACCTCAGCGCCCTCTACCTAGCCGATGTCTGGGCTTGTACCAGTTAATGAAGTTAGAATATCTTGTGCTCTCAAGCTGGAAAACAACTGACTGATATACGCTCTGTCTATTGGTGGATGTTCTCAGCTAGCGCCTTATTTCAGCACCTGTTTATTTCATTTTGTCTTTATTTTATTCATAGAGTAACGTCATCCCTGTTCTTAATTTTTATGTTATATTTTTTGACTTGTTTGTTTGCACTGTACATAGCCAAGGGATTCTCTTTGTTCATAATTTGTTTTCAATTTAAATAAAGTTTCAATGTTCATACTATGTGTTTTGCGTGTCTTCCCTTACTTTACCACAGACAACAGCCAAGCGGTCTATCTTTTTTTTTTTTGTAAATGTGATAGGCATTGACACCAGCCATTAGGAGGGCTGCCGAACATCTACACTCCTTCATTTTTCCATCACATCCTGTTGATTGACAGTTGAGAGGCGGGACAAAAGGGCCGAAGCTCAACCCCCGGAAGCACAACTAGGTGAGTACATATACACCACACACACAAACACTTAGGTGGGATCCAAGAGACAATGCTCGATCCTGAAGGCACAAAAGGTGAGTACACACATATATATAAAAAAAAACACGCTTAAGAAAACTCTAAGTTTAAAAAATTTGCAACGCGTCTCGTCCCAGAATTGCGAGAGAAGGGGGCATAAAGGCTCAAAGAAGTGGACCTTGAAAGAACAAGACTCGGGAGTAGAAGAATTCTCGAAACCCTGTCCAGGTATGTTCCAGGGATTCAGAGACATGGCGCAAATCTTATTAATTCCTGAACCGAAAAGATAGGAGTATTATGTGGATAAACTGAAGGAGCTGCATTATACTACATTATCTAAGAGACGGCAGACAAAAGACATGATCGCGATGCATAAAATCCCAAGAGAAATTGCCACAGTAGGTAAAAGAGAAATATTTTTCAATATCATCAGCACAAACTAATGATCATGAGTGGAAATTGGAGACACGGGAAAATAATTTACACATGGAAAATATTAGAGGGACTGGTTCCAAATCTGCACACGGAAAAAAAAACACCACATGAGACAAGGAGGCATGGCAGGATGTGCAGAATAGCCTCGTGAAAAGCTGCGATTCAAGAGACACATTAGAAACAATTTTAAACAAACATATGGGCATAACTGGCCGACCCCCTCACGGTGATCAAATGAGAACTTGGTAACCCCCCTCAAAAGAATATTTGATCAGCCGGGCTGTGATTCATAGGTCAGGCTGCGAACACCTACGTCTAACAACTTTGTTGACCATTTTTTTAGTTTAGTTCATTTGTTGTGCACCCCATACCTATCTTATGGGCGGTAGTGAAAGGGATACAGAGGCACATAATGGATTGACCAGACAACCAGGCTACTGGTCTCTACCAGTATCCTGGGTGGGCCATGGAGACGTTGATCATCGAACCACCTCAAGGTACCGGGAGTCTTAGATTTCGGTTACCTATTCGAGGATCAACGTACCCGCGGCCCGGTCTTCTAACCAGGCCTCCTGGCTTTTGGTCTGGTAAACTAGGCTGTTCGACGCGGCTGCTTGCAGCCAGATATCGGTCACAGCCTGGTTGATCAAGTACCCCATTGACGGTGTTTGTCAAGTTCTCATTTGAATACTGAGAGGTCGGCCTGTTATGCCCCTTATGTGCGGAGGAAGAATGTTGAAAAGTCTTGGGCTAGAATTCTCTCTCGGCGTACTTATTGCTCCAAATGATTTTCTCATTGATATATCATGCTGTTGTGACTTCTTTGTGTTCTGAAGGAAGGGCATTTAGTAGAGAACTCTATTACACACAGGCCAGAGTGTAGGCGGCTGTTCGTAAAACCTGGTTGTGGCGCCAGCAGGGTCCTCCACACACTCTTTGTGGACCCGGCAGTGTTCGGGTTGAATAGCTTTTATCCTATCGTGGCCGAATGGGTTAAGGCAAGCGGCTGGTATTCACTACAATGCTGGTTCAAATGGCTGCATTGTTCCCAATAACTCTCTCATTATTATATTATTATTATTAATATTTGTTGTACACAGGTGGGTGCAGGACTAGATGACTTGTGTTAGCAGGTTTTAGAGGTTTTCCCTTCCCACAGAATCATTTATCATGTTCAGTCTTCCCCTACTTTTTTATATACGTTCCCTGGTACAAGACTCTACGCCAGGGACTACACCCACCCATACAACAATTATTGATTAAATATATACCCAAAATATATCCTGTCGCTCTATTTAGTGCGGTCTGTATATTCTAATGTTTGGGCTGTTTGGTGTGTGTGTGTGTTTGTGTGTGGTGTTATCCTAATTGTGCTTGTGGACTCTGGTTCCGCCTTGCAAACGGTGTACAGGTTCCCAGCCTATTGACCTTTATCATCGTCACT
>WNGS01009202.1:20857759-20868922 GCA_020271785.1 Procambarus virginalis
GCTGGGATTCTCTTTACGAAGCATTTACACTAAGATAACGAGGGGCGACAGGTAACTCACGCCCACACAATGATGGGCGTGAGAACCGTGGTGAGGGACCTACCTTAACACTCCGTTTATGACCACTAACAGCTTCCTGTCACTGCTGCAGTTAAAAGGAATTACATGAGTGCGGTTACTCGGGAGATCAGTTTACATGCACACACAATATACATCCTGCCGGTGGTGTAGCTACCGGTGGTGTAGCTGCGGTGGTGTAGCTGCCGGTGGTGTAGCTGCCGGTGGTGTAGCTGCCGGTGGTGTAGCTGTCGGTGTGTAGCTGCCGGTGGTGTGCTGCCCGGTGGTGTAGCTGCCGGTGGTGTAGCTGCCTGGTGTATCTGTCGGTGGTGTAGCTGCCGGTGGTGTAGCTGCCGGTGGTGTAGCTGCCGGTGGTGTAGCTGCCGGTGGTGTAGCTGCCGGGTGGTGTAGCTGCCGGTGGTGTAGCTGCCGGTGGTGAAATAATCCCGTTCAGGTGCTTAGCGGCACTCGTGAGATTCGTCACGCTGGGTACACCTGGTTGAGCTAAGAGTCTCTCCGGCCTCTCTGGTCCCACTGCTGACCTCTCAAAGATGTGTGCAAGTGCATCAAACTGCCTCGTGGCCGCCATCACTGTCAGATAATTGCTACACAAAATGAGTGAATACGTACATCAGTTGACAGCAAGCACTCACACTCTCCTTCAGTCACACGACCATTCGCTGCGGCCGCCGGTGGCGTGGGCACCTTGATGACTCTCCCTACTACACACGGCAGGAAACTATGCTGATCATGTTGCTGGAGCTTCTGTAAACATTATAGATGTTCTCTGTATTACGGCTGTTCTCTGCTCTACAACGCGGGGTCACGCGTCCACACAAACACCACAACTACCCTCGCGATTGCTTCGATAACTGAATACAGTGGGATGGAGGGGCCGCGTGGCTGGTGGAGGATCTCCCATGTAGCAGACGCCACGACCGCCCAGCGAATGATTCTCTTGGCTCACGGCGAGAAGATTCAGTGCTCTGTGAGCGAGAAGATCGTTCGGCTGGCTTCACCGAACGTCGGTATGAACGCACCAATCGAAATGTAGCTTCTGCCTTGACCTATCATGTGATTGGTTGCTGCTAGTGTTGGCGTGAGGTCACTGGTGAGTGTCAAGGGCGTTCTCCCAGCCTTGGTCGTGGGATCCCTGTACCCACACATGCCTCATGGGTCTGGGCCAATTCCCGCCATCCTAAAATGGCGGCAATCACCCGTGGCCATAGACAAGTGCAGTAAGGTTGCCCCGTGATCATGTAGCACCACCCCCACACCCCATGCTGACCATCATGCTATATCTAGACTACAAATGTAAGCAGCTACCCCGGGAATGTTCAACACGGTGGTAACACAACCTCACATAACGCTGTTGATAACGTGCACGAGTCATCCTGCATGTTGAGTGTGCACGACTGGCTGAGGAAAATCCACCTTCCTCACACACATTCACACATGTCTAACCCGCTCTTGAAGTGATGAGTGTTCCCGCCTCTATTGCGGCACCGGGTAAACTGTTCCATACTGCCACAGTGTTAGACCCTAACACACACACACACCACATGTGGACATCCACGCCGGCCTCGCTCTCCTGTCACACCACCAACTCCACATATGAGTTAGTGCCATCATATATATATATATATAACTTGCCCTTGAGCGCGCCACAACTAATAACGAGACCTGAATGCCAGCCAGGAGCCCCGCCTCCATCCACAACTCTAAGCTCAGACTCGACAACAATTCGTGCGACAGAATAGTTGAGTTATAACACAGCAAGTACAAGGAAGCGGCGGCATAAGAAGCTACACCTCGCTACACCGTAGATACAACATACAAGTGCACTTATGACCTGGGACAGGAGTCATCAAGTATTTACGCACTTACGAAACCGATTCATCTTCCTTAAGAATTTATTAAACAGTTTACGAGCTCGGAAACTTCTCAACCCAAGTTATTATTGTAATAAACAACCTCGTAGCGCTTCGGCGCTCGTAAACTCTTTAATATATGTAAACAGAGCCGCCATGATTGAAGAAAGATGTACAGGTTTCGTAAGGGGTAGCGTAAATGCTTGATAAATACCGGTTTACAAATTACCACTAACGAGGCCACGCCTCCCACACGATTTAAGGAATTTATAGTTTTTCTCAAATAAGCTCCAACAGCTGAGGATAATTGGCCACCTCTCTTGTCTCTTGGCCAGGGGTCTCTCGGCCAGGGGTCTCTTGGCCAGGGGTCTCTTGGCCAGGGGTCTCTCGGCCAGGGGTCTCTTGGCCAGGGGTCTCTTGGCCAGGGTCTCTCGGCCAGAGGATCTCTTGGCCAGGGTCTCTTGGCCAGGGGGTCTCTTGACCAGGGGTCTCTTGGCCAGGGGTCTCTTGGCCAGGGGTCTCTTGCCAGGGGTCTCTCGGCCAGAGGATCTCTTGGCCAGGGTCTCTTGGCCAGGGGTCTCTTGGCCAGGGGTCTCTTGGCCAGGGGTCTCTCGGCCAGAGGTTCTCTTGGCCAGGGGTCTCTTGGCCAGGGGGTCTCTTGACCAGGGGTCTCTTGGCCAGGGGGTCTCATGGCCAGGGGGGTCTCTTGGCCAGGGGGGTCTCTTGGCCAGGGGTCTGTTGGCCAGGGGGGTCTCTTGGCCAGGGGGGTCTCTTGGCCAGGGGGGTCTCTTGGTCAGGGGGTCTCTTGACCAGGGGTCTGTTGGCCAGGGGGTCTCTTGGCCAAGAGTTATATAATATTACCATTGTTATATAAATGATATTATATTCAAAACTACTTACGCACACATTGAGTTATTTATAACACCGTAAATCATACTCTTGGCCACAGTAGCTCATCAGTTATATATTCCCCCCCCCCCCAAGTCACATATACTTAAAGGCACATCACTACTCTCACACTAGTCCACACTAGTCCACACTAAATTCGCAGTTTATCATTAATTCTCAATCTCAGTCAATCCAAAATTGAATTTTATGTCTGAAGCGGCCATGTTTTGTTAAGGCCTATCAACCTTTTGGACGGTTGTTAAGGCCTATCAACCTGTGGAGGGTTGTTAAGGCCTATCAACCTTTTGGAGGGTTGTTAAGGCCTATCAACCTTTTGGAGGGTTGTTAAACCCTATCAACCTCTGGAGGGTTATTAAGGCCTATCAACCTCTGGAGGGTTATTAAGACCTATCAACCTCTGGAGGGTTGTTAAGGCCTATCAACCTTTTGGAGGGTTGTTAAACCCTATCGACCTCTGGAGGGGTATCAAGGCCACCACAATACCATACTGACCAACCAGCAAGTATCCTTTACTCCCTGAACATAGTCCAGAACTAAATAAACTGTGAGTGTACGTTCACCGAGAAGAGTGGTGTAACCTCTGGGAGTGTATACACCTAGACACAGGGGGTGTTACCCCCCCTCGCCCCCCCGCCCCCCTGGGATAGTTCAAAGAGCGCCCGCTGTACACACCCTGGAGAGTGACGTCAGCACCAGGTGATTGGCTATCGTGAAACACCCCTTAAAGCTTCTGTTATGGTCTGTGTGGGGAGTGGGAGTTAAGGGGAAGGAGCAGGTCGAGGATAGCTGGTGTGGGGGAGGATAGCACTAGGGAGGGATGTGTGTGGTTGGGATTCCTTACGATGATTTGAGCGCCCTATGGGATAGGGGATATCTTGCGATGATGTACCAGGCGCCCCGTGGGATAGGGGCTTGTGGCGCCGCATAGAGGTGTTATGGAGATGGTGGAGGGGTGATGGGGCAGAGATGGGGGGACCCTTACTGCTGGGTGGACAGCGCTTCGGATTCGTAGTCCTGAGCTCCCGGGTTCGTTCCCCGGTGGAGGCGGAGACAAATGGGCAAAATGTTTCTTTCACCCTGATTCCTCTGTTACCTAGCAGTAAATAGATACCCGGGAGTTAGACAGCTGCTACGGGCTGCTTCCTGGGGGTGTGTAACAAAAAAAGAAGGCCTGGTCGAGGACCGGGCCGCGGGGACGCTAAGCCCCGAAATCATCTCAAGATAACCTCAAGATAACCCTCTCCAGGGGGAGATCCAGGGGGAAGGGGTGGGGGGTGGGGGGGGAAGGCCCTGGAACTAGGGGGGAGGGAAGAAATAGATGGGGAGGAGTTATGGGTCTGGATGGGGGGGGGGGTGGGAGCTAAATGGTGGATGGGGTGTGTGTGTTGAGTGGGCTGGGGCGGGTAAGGGTGCTGTTGTGGGCTGAATGGAGAAAAAGGTGAGCTCGGGCTGTGTCCAGCCTGGCCGAGTCCCTTCGTGGCTGCTGGCACACTTAGTTTATACGGTCTGTCTTGCTTGCTATTCTCGCGGCTGCTCTGGTGGCTGACGGGATTTATCTCGTGTATCTCTCCTTCACTGTATCACTCCAACCCCTTGGGTTGGACGGTAGAGCGACGGTCTCGCTTCATGCAGGTCGGCGTTCAATCCCCGACCGTCCAAGTGCTTGGGCACCATTCCTTTCCCCCCGTCCCATCCCAAATCCTTATCTTGACCCCTTCCCAGTCGTAATGGCTTGGCGCTTTCCCTTGATAATCCCATCCCCCTTCCTTCACTGTATGTTTATTTACCTTATTTGTGCATGCTCGAGAGGCTGGGGCTTAGTAGCTAAAGCTCGACCCTGGAAGTCGACCTAGGTGAGTACGCACTTGCACACAGGGAGTGACATTAATTAAGAATAAAACATTTCCCTACACACTCAATAATAAGGAAGTGTGTGAGGAGCTCAACTCAGAATTCCAAAACGTTTTCCCATCTGACCAAAGGGAAAGCGTAGCTGTCAAACAAACATGAAGAGGATAATTAATGATACAGCTGTATGCAGCTAATACCACTGGAATGCATTCTTTCACAACAACATTCGCCATATACGTCAGACAAGTTATATAACATGCAGCGCCACTATCGAGCATTCACTCTGGTAAATACATACAGAATCGGGTGAAAGCTGAGAAATATGTCGGCAAGCTGGCCTCAGAGCTGAGGTGAATGAGTTACGAGGATTTATACACGAGGAGCGGAAGTTCACACTATTGGAGGAGATACGAAAGAGGAGTTAAATGATCCCGATATGCAAAATACTCGGAGGAATCAACAGATAGAAACATCTATAGACACAGGAAGTTCAGACACACCTGGAGGCTCCGTGTCAAACTGAACCTTGGGAATGTAAATTACATAGTTGAGATTGATTGCATACACGTGCAGCATTGAATGTTGAATCCATGTACCTGGAACATACCTAAAGAGGGTTCCGGGAGTTCTTCTGCTTCCCTACATGTACAGGCCCAGGCGTTGAAGCTTAGAAGACAAACATAACTAGTGCTCCACACACTAGTGTGTGGAGCACACCGCACACTGTGTACAACTAGGTGAGTACACAGTTTCAAATGTAGATATGATTGAAGCCACTAGACCCTGGCACTCTACACCAGTTGATTAGATGTTCACAGACGGGACCAAAGAGCAGAAACTCACCCCTCCCTCAAGTACAATTATGTGAGTATATATATATATATATATATATATATATATATATATATATATATATATATATATATATATATATATATACACGTGAACTTGTACAAACCTTTCCGCTATAAAGGTCTATTGTGTCATCATCCAGGCTAAGACATGGAGGCCTATAGTCAACATATTGACTGCAGAATTTAAGTTGAGCTTTTATCCTATATGAAACTGTTCACAAGGAACGGGCCGCCCCAAGCAACAGCCTGTTGGACCAAGTCGAGCCTGGCCCCGGGCAGCAGAATAACTCTCGAAACCTTCTGCAGGTATGCTCCAGGTGTAGGAGTAAAATAACCTGGACTATCTTACTCCCAACTTATATTGTGTTTAATAATATTATTCTTTAGACTATTATAGTACATGTATATGCTGCGTTAGGCCTAGAGTAGGTTATGTTGGGCAGAGGATAGGTTATGTTGGGCAGAGGATAAGTTATGTTGGGCAGAGGATAGGTTATGTTGGGCAGAGGATAGTTTATGTTGGGCAGAGGATAGGTTATGTTGGGCTGAGGATAGGTTATGTTGGGCAGAGGATAGTTTATGTTGGGCAGAGGATAGGTTATGTTGGGCTGAGGATAGTTTATGTTGGGCAGAGGATAGTTTATGTTGGGCAGAGGATAGTTATGTTGGGCTGAGGATAGGTTATGTTGGGCTGAGGATAGTTTATGTTGGGCAGAGGATAGGATATGTTGGGCTGAGGATAAGTTATGTTGGGCAGAGGATAGGTTATGTTGGGCTGAGGATAGGTTATGTTGGGCAGAGGATAAGTTATGTTGGGCTGAGGATAGGTTATGTTGGGCTGAGGATAGGTTATGTTGGGCTGAGGATAGTTTATGTTGGGCAGAGGATAGTTTATGTTGGGCTGAGGATAGGTTATGTTGGGCAGAGGATAGTTTATGTTGGGCTGAGGATAGGTTATGTTGGGCTGAGGATAGGTTATGTTGGGCTGAGGATAGTTTATGTTGGGCAGAGGATAGTTTATGTTGGGCTGAGGATAGGTTATGTTGGGCTGAGGATAGGTTATGTTGGGCTGAGGATAGGTTATGTTGGGCAGAGGATAGGTTATGTTGGGCAGATTATAGTTTATGTTGGGCACAGGCTAGGTTATGTTGAACATAGGTTAGGTTATGTTGGACTTAGGTTGGACTTCCTTCAAGACCAAGCAGAAGGAAGAGTGATCATTATTAATTAATTATATTATTATAATAATAATTTTTGTATTAATAATTATTATTCTTCCTTCTGCTGGGTCTTGAAGGAGGCCGGCCTCGGGTGGAAGATGGCTGTGACCTTCACTGTCAGGAACCCGTAGGTGCGGGACCGGGTCGTCCACCTCCCGAGGGTCGTGCGGCCCAGGCTCTGCTTCAGGAGGCTGTGGTCGTTCATACCCTTGATGGGGGTGGTTCTTCTCCGGCCCCGACCACGGCGGTCTCCGGGGTTGGAGTCCCTGTGTGCCTTCTTTCACCCACTTCGAGGTCACCCCGGAACTCACAGTTCCTGCGACGGCGCTGGAACCAATCGTATTGGCGTTTGCCTTTCCATTGGAGACTTTTGGCGCCGTGGAGAGGGGGGAGACCTGCTGCCTGGGTAACAGCTTCTCCGCTGTATCAACCTACCCTGGCTTTGCGCCCTGGTGAGGCCACTCCAGACCGACAACCAGAGCGCAACTCCATAGTCTCCTGAGACTGATGGATGCCTGTTACTAGTAGGATATGTTGGGCCGAGGATAGATTGTGTTGTGTTTTTTGTTGCCTGTTTTTCTCCATCTACCCTTCGCAGTTTTCAGCAATAAAAATGCATCGTTATATTCCCTTTATCGTCTTAATTTTGTCCATATTATTGTCCCGATATTAACCGGAGAATGAATTGATTTTGTATACAAAATTTATTGTACTATTATATTAATCATCCTCTACGGGCTCACCATAGCCTGTGCTACTTGGAACTTCTTGTTCCAGGTAGCGAATCTTTAACAACAACAGCATTGTACTATTTTGCTTGGTATTACTGATTGTCTTGTGACATGTAAACCACAATAGTGTGGCTTATCATGTTTCATTCGCTTTGATCATCGGGGGTTCGAACCCGGGCCTCGTCCATGGCCTGATTGGTTGGACAAACAGTATCATACTTCCGAGGCCCGAGTTCGAACCTCCGTGATCCAAGGGAATTTAATGTTTGACTTCTGTTTTGGCCAAATTCTTTGACTTTTTTGATGTGACTATTTTTCTTCTTTTCAGGTGAGTGTGTGTGGTGACAGGTGGTACTCAAGGTGAGTGTGTGAGGTGACAGGTGGTACTCAAGGTGAGTGTGTAAGGTGACAGGTGGTACTCAAGGTGAGTGTGTGAGGTGACAGGTGGTACTCAAGGTGAGTGTGTAAGGTGACAGGTGGTACTCAAGGTGAGTGTGTGAGGTGACAGGTGGTACTCAAGGTGAGTGTGTAAGGTGACAGGTGGTACTCAAGGTGAGTGTGTGAGGTGACAGGTGGTACTCAAGGTGAGTGTGTAAGGTGACAGGTGGTACTCAAGGTGAGTGTGTGTGGTGACAGGTGGTACTCAAGGTGAGTGTGTGAGGTGACAGTTGGTACTCAAGGTGAGGTACTACAAGAGAATGCGTCGATGGCAAACTCCACATACGGATTCAAATGCAAAATTAGCGAAGTGATGGATGCCACAGCTCTATTGATGGTAACAAGACGGGACCCAAGAGCTAAAGCTATTTATCTGCAAACATATGTGGGCCTCTACACACACACACACACACACACACACACACACACACACACACACACACACACACACACACACACACACACACACACACACACACACACACACTCCTAATAAAGCGGAAATGGCAGTTTGAAGACCTGGGAAATCAGGTTACCAATGAGAGCACAAGCTTCATACATGGAACTCTAACAGTAGATGGGAGGAAGATTGTGATCTTAGTAATCTACAATCCCCCACCAAACAGTAGAAGACCCAGGCAGGAGTATGATGACAACAACAAGGCATGCATAGATGAACTGCAGAAGGCAGCAACACTAGCCCACAGAATGAGAGCGAAGCTGCTGGTCATGGGGGACCTAAATCATGGAGAGATAAATTGGGAATCAAGGAATCCCCATGGAGGGGACGAAACGTGGGGAGCAAAATTAGTAGATGTTATAGACAGGAATTTCCTAACACAGCATGTGAAGGAAGACACAAGGGAAAGAGGAGGAGATGCACCGAGCCTATTAGACCTGATTTTCACCCAGAACGTAGAAGATATCGAGAATTTGGAGCATGAAATACCTCTAGGGGCCAGTGACCATTGTGTCCTAGTCTTTGACTACATGATGGAATTCAAACTTATGACGATGGGACAAGAGATCTGGGAAAGGAGAGTTGACTACAGGAAAGGGGACTATAGGAGGATAAGGGACTATCTGGGAGAAGTGCAGTGGGAGGAAGAAATTAGAGGAAAAACAGTCCAAGATATGATGGACCTAGTCATACAGAAATGCCAAGAGGCCGAAGAGAGATTTATACCAACAGTAAAGGGAAAAAATAAGAAGGAATATAATAACCCTTGGTTTAATAGACAGTGTCAGGAAGCAAAAAGGCCAGCAGGCGGGAGTGGAGGAAGTTCAGAAGACAAAGGACAGAGGACAACAGGATCAGATGCAACAGAGCTAGGAACGATTACATTAACATAAGACGAACATCGGAAAGGGACTATGAGAACGATATTGCAATCAAAGCAAAAAAACAACCTAAGCTACTACACAGTCATATAAGAAGGAAAATGTCGGTGAACGACCAAGTGACAAGGCTAAGGAAGGCAGAGGGGGCATATACTGAAAATGACAAGGAAATCTGTGAGGCACTGAATGCCAGTTTCCATGGAGTGTTCACTACCGAGCCCGAGCAGCTCCCATTGTTGGAAGGGGTTACCCTAGATGAAAGACTATCAGATATAGAGGTGACAGCAGAAGAGGTAATGAAACAGTTGACAACTCTAGATGCATCTAAAGCAGTAGGACCAGACAAAGTATCACCGTGGATACTAAAAGAAGCGGCGCAGGCCCTCAGCGTGCCTCTGGCGATGATCTTTAATGAGTCACTTATGTCGGGAGAATTGCCCAGTTGCTGGAAGAAGGCAAATGTCGTGCCGATCTTCAAGAAAGGCGATAGGGAGGAGGCACTTAACTATAGACCTGTATCACTGACAAGCATCCCCTGTAAAATACTGGAAAGAATAATTAGGCTACGACTGGTTGCGCACCTGGAGAACGTTAGGTTTGTGAACAAACATCAACATGGGTTCTGGACAGGGAAATCGTGCCTAACAACCTTCTGGAATTCTATGATAAAATAACGAGGATAAGACAGGACAGAGATGGTTGGGCAGACTGCATATTTCTGGACTGCCAAAAAGCCTTTGATACAGTACCGCACATGAGACTGCTGTTCAAACTCGAGAGGCAGGCGGGGGTAGGGGAAAGGTCCTAGCATGGATAAGGAACTACCTAACAGGAAGGAGCCAAAGAGTTACGGTAAGGGGCGAGAAGTCGGACTGGCGAACAGTAACAAGTGGAGTACCACAAGGATCGGTACTGGGACCAATTCTATTTCTTGTATATGTTAACGATATGTTTACGGGTGTAGAGTCCTACATGTCGATGTTTGCGGATGACGCAAAGTTGATGAGAAGAGTTGTGACAGATGAGGATTGCAGGATCCTCCAAGAAGACCTGAACAGGTTGCAGAGATGGTCAGAGAAATGGCTATGGAATTCAACACGAGCAAATGTAAAGTTATGGAAATGGGACTAGGAGATAGGAGACCAAAGGGTCAGTACACAATGAAGGGGAACAGCCTACCTGTGACGACGCGCGAGAGAGACCTGGGTGTGGACGTAACACCTAATCTATCTCCTGAGGCACATATAAATAGGATAACGACAGCAGCGTACTCTACACTGGCAAAAGTTAGAACATCATTCAGAAACCTAAGCAAGGAGGCATTTAGGGCGCTTTACACTGCCTACGTGAGGCCAGTCTTAGAGTATGCCGCCTCATCATGGAGTCCCCATCTGAAGAAGCATATAATGAAACTGGAAAAGGTTCAGAGGTTTGCAACGAGACTCGTCCCTGAGCTACGAGGGATGGGGTATGAGGAGCGCCTGAGGGAACTGTGCCTTACGACACTAGAAAGAAGAAGGAGAGAGGGGACATGATAGGAACGTATAAAATACTCAGAGGGATTGACAGAGTGGACATAGACGAAATGTTCACACGGAATAGTAACAGAACGAGGGGACATGGATGGAAGTTGGAAACTCAGATGAGTCACAGAGATGTTAGGAAGTTTTCTTTTAGCGTGAGAGTAGTGGGAAAATGGAATGCACTCAAGGAACAGGTTGTGGAAGCAAATACTATTCATAATTTTAAAACCAGGTATGATAGGAAATGGGACAGGAGTCATTGCTGTAAACAACTGATGCTCGAAAGGCGGGATCCAAGAGTCAATGCTCGATCCTGCAGACACATATAGGTGAGTACATATAGGTGAGTACACACACACACACACACC
>WNGS01009202.1:20883720-20886220 GCA_020271785.1 Procambarus virginalis
TAACTAGCGGCTCCAACATCCTAACTAGCGGCTCCAGCACCCTACTGGCGGCTCCAGCACCCTAACAAGCGGCTCCACTGCTCCAGTTATCATTCAACACCATCTTACAGCTTCATCCCTTGAGATCACTGAGCACCATCTTAACAGCTTCATCACTCTGGCCTCGCCTTACACAATTGTATCAGGTTCATCTGTTATAGACACCGCACTCTGGAGAATCCCATTAACATAATGTTAATCAGGAATGGAGCTTGGATGCTCTCTATAAATCCTCGTTAAATCTTCATATGGCTAAGATAATGGAATGTTGGAACCTGAAGAGACAAATTAACACTAATGTGAACATAAATACATTCGCTGGGCCCTGAAAGAGCATAAACAGAACTTTGTGGCCCTGAAAAGAGTATAAACAGAACTTTGTGGGCCCTGAAAGAGCATAAACAGAACTTTGTGGGCCCTGAAAGAGTATAAACAGAACTTTGTGGGCCCTGAAAGAGCATAAACACACTGGTGGGCCCTGAAAGAGCATAAACAGAACTTTGTGGGCCCTGAAAAGAGTATAAACAGAACTGTGGGCCCTGAAAGAGTATAAACAGAACTTTGTGGGCCCTGAAAGAGTATAAACAGAACTTTGTGGGCCCTGAAAGAGTATAAACAGAACTTTGTGGGCCCTGAAAGAGTATAAACAGACTTTGTGGGCCCTGAAAGAGTATAAACAGAACTTGTGGGCCCTGAAAGAGTATATAAACAGAACTTTGTGGGCCCTGCAAAGAGCATAAACAGAACTTTGTGGGCCCTGAAAGAGCATAAACACCACTTGGTGGGCCCTAAAAGAGCATAAACACCACTTGGTGGGCCCAAAAAGAGCATAAACACCACTTGGTGGGCCCTAAAAGAGCATAAACAGCACTTGGTGGGCCCTTGAAAAAGCATAAAATGTTGATGGTGTGCCCTGAAAGAGCATAAAGGAACTTAGTGGCCCTGAGAAAGTTAAAAAGTATGAGTGGAGAGGTGAGAGAAGGTAAGCATAATGCAATGTGAGAGCACACGAATGATTACACCAGCAACAACAACGGCACATGTAAGAAGAAATACTTACGTGATCAAGGGATCTGAAGAGGAAAATATTTTTGACTGCTTCTGACAACCTCTGTCGCTGTTCGTCTGACTTGGCGTGGATAATCTGAAACGAGAAAAGGAAATCATAAATCAATAAATATAAATATGTTTATCAGGAAAGGTACATACATAACGAGATTTTACATAAGTGGATTTATAGATAGAGCTAGTACAGGTACATACAATGCCTAAAGCCACTACAACGCAAAGCGTTTTATGTAATTTACACGGACATAATGAACCCATCAACTCGCCCTAAGGAAAAAGATAACTTCTTTGTGGCAGCCTCAAGTCCTCAAGTGATCTGTTATTAGTAAAACTGGGATATGGGTTTGGCATAACAGTGTGTAGCCTACCCAGTATTAGGCCCGGGTACACTATACTGTTCTATAGTGTATATGGTCGATTGGTACACTGCTGTACACGCTACGGTAGGCCTATATATTCGGCCTATTCACCTGGCCTGCAAGGAGACTCGAACCTCCGTTTATTTCAACGGTTGTGTAGATGACAATTTATGATAAACAATCTTCAGTGTGTCTCGGCTGATTAAAAGAGCATTTAGGATATCTACGATGGATTGTCTCCTCGTAAAGTTGAGATAATTAGCCAGGAGAAAGCACTAAGCCAGTATGACTTGTACAACACTCGGGAGGGGAAGGTAAGGTAACTAACTATCAGGAGAAAGCACTAAGCCTACACTTTCCTTTACCCCAGTACTAGACAGGTACCGGCAGTGCCCGGGTTCCTCCCCCTTCCCTTCTCCCCACCCAATACCGCCCCTCTCCTGTCAAATCTTATCAATTGGCCCAACCTCTCCCGGCACTTCTCCCTCTCTTCAAAACATCTCTCCCTCGTCCCTTTCTCCTCCCTCTCTCCCCTGTCCCCTTCTCCTCCCTCTCCCTCATCAAAAGTTATATAACGATTATTTAATATAAATAAATTTTATTTATATATAAATAAACCTACAGCAACACAATCAATCTGTCAGACAGCATGAAAATCACACCAGGAGAGGATGGGGGGGGGGGGGGGAGGGAGGGAAAGGGGGTTCAGATGCCGATATATCTCTCTTAACGTATGACACTAGGGCCTATCCCGACTGACCTATGACACTTCCCTACCCCCATATGCTTCATGTGTTAAAGTTGAATGCGACTAGCGCCAAGCGTCTGGCCTTCATCCTTGGACAGACTGATTCAGAGCCAATTAGAAATATTAAGACACTTTATTCGAGTTTCACAAAACTCCACTCAAGAATTTTTATTAAAAAATCTAAACAAATCATAATGACAATAATTAATTTATTGCTTAAAACAACTGAATCGCTTTTGTGTTCTAATGACGGGGTACCCATCTATTTATTCATCCATCCTTCTAT
>WNGS01009202.1:20891220-20896693 GCA_020271785.1 Procambarus virginalis
TTGGACATCAAAGCTAAAGTCCAAGGCCCGGTCTCCGACCAGGCCTCCCAGTTGGTGGTCTGGTCAACCAGGCTGTTGGACGCGGCTGGTCTCAGCCTGACGTGTGAATCACAGCCTGGTTAATCAGGAATCCTTTGGAGGCGTTTGTCGAGTTCTCTCTCTTGAACATCTATCCATCCATGTAACCATCTATCTATCTATGCTGTTATTCATCTATCTATTCATCTATGCATGTATTACCCATCCATCCATATCCATTCATCTGTGCATCTATCTATGCTTCCATTTATCTATCCATCTATCTTTCTGTCCATCCATCCATTTATCTATCAATCTATCTATTGGTTTATCCATCCATCTACTCAACTATCTATCCATCTACCCATCCATCTATCTTTGCATCTATTCGTCTATCTATCCACCGACTAATCTGTCCATGTCTCGATCTATTAATCCATCCATCGAGTAATCTATCCATGTCTCGATCTATTTATCCATCCATCGACTCATCAATCCATGTATCGATCTATCTATCCATCCATCTATCTATTCATATATTCACCCATCTATGTATCATCTATATATCTATCCAGTTATCTTTCTATCTATCTATATATTCACCTATATCTATATCTTTATATCTGTCAATCCATCCATCCATCCAGTCATCTATCCATCTATGCACCTATCTTCAACGTATATTCTGTTTTCACCATAAACTCTTTAATTTTTTCCTATTTTTAATTCCGATTTTTTTTAAAAGAGTTCATTCCAAAATCCACGGTAATCACAATCCCCTATTTCACATCTGACTCATGAAAACGACCTGCCTGGCGTTGTGGATAATTTCTCATACTTCTTAAATAATTTAGTTAGGGCGACCTGGGGGCCAGATTCACGAAAGCACTTACGCAAGCACATACAAACGTGCGCACCTTTCCTCAATCTTTGACGGCTTTGGTTACATTTATTAAACAGTTTACAAGCATGAAAAGTTTCCATTCAACTGTTATTGTTATAAACAGCCTCCTGGTGCTTCGGGGCTCATTAACTGTTTAATAATTGTAAACAATGCTGCCAAAGATTGAGAAAAGATGTACAGGTTCGTAAGTGCTTTCGTGAATCTGTCTCCTGACTTGCACATGTTCATCCGCAGACCATCTCCTCTCAACCCCCCTGCGGGTCCCTCCAGTGTGAGTCGAAGACGTAGACCACTGTGCTACAGGAGCCCAATGGCTGGGTGGATGGTCTTGTGTTAATCACTTGTTATGGAGGAAGTAGGTCGTTATTTAAGCTTCCCGCCGCCTCCCACCTGTATATGTGGACCTGCTGCGTCTTGACGTTGGAGTTCTTTGACGTCTCTTCTCCTGAAGACGTCTCTTTCCATGAGTTCTTTCGTGGAAAGAACCACCGCATATTTCATGTGACCAGCCATATATTGTGTACCTGTGTGTTTCCTCACTTTATTTTTTGTCCAGCTTCTACAGATGGGTTCTTATCTTATTATATCTCAATATTTCAATGTATAGAGGCAGTCCTTTCCATATATATATATATATATATATATATATATATATATATATATATATATATATATATATATATATATATATATTCCCCTCAGTATCTTCTATTCCCCTCAGTGATCAGGAATCTACGCATTTTCTTGTATGGTATGACCCTCCAGTCCAACATTCAGTGTGTCCTGCCACTATGTAATTCACTGAGGTTCAAGCTCATCTTCACTGGTCGATACTGTCCCATCCACAACTTTCCTAGCTTACAATAATACTGCTTTCCTGGTTGCCTCGCCTGCCAGAATATTGTTGAGAAGGTGGTCAAATACCTACCAACTGGGTGGCCAGTCATGCAGGACTACCAGAACACTGCCGCAGAGGAAGCTGCTAACTCTTGTCATGGGTAAGACTGAGTGGGGGCAGTCTGAGCTTGGGGGAACAGTACAGTCATAACTCTGTGAATTTTGTGAAGAAATTCTGTCAGTTCTTTCTAAGACTCTCCTTAAATGTGTCATGTTTGTCTGGGCCAGACGGTACAGCAGCAGCAGGAGACTGGTGCCAAACCAGTCCAAACCGAACCAGGACCAGGACCGGAGCGCAAACACCAGGTTCTCGGGTAGTTCTGTGGAGTCGTCACGACCGACAGACGCGGGTGGTTGAAGGAGGAGGTGGGTGGGAGGGGGCATGGAGGAAGCCCCAGACGGCCTTTTTTCCTGACCATAAAAGGAATGGACTTTGCTTGTCTCACTCGGGCCCCCGCCAGGACACCACTCCACGGGCCGAGAGGGGTGGGGAGGGGAGGGACGGGTCGCGTAAACCGGTTTTGTGCGTGTTCTGCTTGGCACTGAAAATGTTTCCAGGGCGGGGCGAGGCGCTAATCCTCAATCCACCAGGCATATCTTCACGAGATATACCTGGTGGGGTGTACACACACACACACACACACACACACACACACACACACAGACACACAGACACACAGACACACAGACACACACACACACACACACACACACACACACACACAAACACAGTACAAACACCATACCGTCTAGACTACGTGAAACAAGGAAAGTCTGTACATTTCTTTGGCAAGTGGAAAACGCAAAGGCACACTGAGACATGTATCAATGTGTCCACATGTTGTATATACACGTTGAGACATGTATCAATGTGTCCACATGTTGTGTATACACGTTGAGACATGTATCAATGTGTCCACATGTTGTATATACACACTGAGACATGTATCAATGTGTCCACATGTTGTGTATACACGTTGAGACATGTATCAATGTGTCCACATGTTGTGTATACACACTGAGACATGTATCAATGTGTCCACATGTTGTGTATACACACTGAGACATGTATCAATGTGTCCACATGTTGTGTATACACACTGAGACATGTATCAATGTGTCCACATGTTGTGTATACACGTTGAGACATGTATCAATGTGTCCACATGTTGTGTATACACACTGAGACATGTATCAATGTGTCCACATGTTGTGTATACACACTGAGACATGTATCAATGTGTCCACATGTTGTATATACACACTGAGACATGTATCAATGTGTCCACATGTTGTGTATACACGTTGAGACATGTATCAACGTGTCCACATGTTGTGTATACACGTTGAGACATGTATCAACGTGTCCACATGTTGTGTATACACGTTGAGACATGTATCAACGTGTCCACATGTTATGTATACACGTTGATACATGTATCAACGTGTCCACATGTTGTGTATACACGTTGAGACATGTATCAACGTGTCCACATGTTGTATATACACACTGAGACATGTATCAATGTGTCCACATGTAGTGTGTACAATCTTCAGCAAACAAGGTGGACTGCCAGTCCGAGGGGCGACATAACAACACCCCAGAGACACCACCACCTGGCGCTTCTCAAGTCTTGCTAAACAATCACCTTCGTCATCAACAACACTGACGTCACCACCACCACCCATCACATGAGCGCCACGTGTTGGCTCAACACCCGCCTCAGCTCGTCTGATCACCTCGTCAACCCCCCCCCCCTCCCCCCCACAAGCGTTGACCTGACAAGACCCATCAGACCTCGTTTACCTAAGGTAGCGCCCCCGTCTTTGACCCCGTCTTTGACCTGACACAACGCTGGTGGACGACGGTTCAGCTGCTGATGCTGCGCCTCAACACCTCAGCTTTCTTTAGCATGTCGGGCAGATGGTTGTGGCCTCACGTAATGGTCGTTTGTGTGCCTCGCTTCCTCCCGAGTGCCAGACAAGGCCATCACCAGACCGCTGAGGATGACGGCATCGTTGCTTCACAGATATGATCACAACATTCAAGATACACTTGCAATAAACAAAGTGGACAAGCACAGCCTCTTGAAAGTGAAAGTAGGACAAGCGGGGGGGGGGGACAGTAGTGGAAGCTGGGAACGAGAACAATGTCGATGAAATGTAAAGAAATCGTGGTGGCCGGTACGGGTGGTCAACAAAAAGTCTGCTGCACTGACGCAAGTTGTGTAAGCCACCGCTACCATGTGCGCCAGGAGTCATCAACCATTTAGGCCGCCACTTACGAGACCTGTACATCTTTATTTTCAATTATGGCGGCGTTGTTTAAGATTATTAAACAAATTATGAGCTCTGAAGCGCCAGAAGATTTGTAATAATAGTGACCCTGGGTTGTGAAGTTTGCACGCTTCTACACTGTTCAATGAGCGTAAGGAAAGCCGCTACCATTAACGACAAATGCACAGCTTTCGCAAGTGGATGTATAAATGATTAATTAATCCTGGCCCAGGTCTTCTACTGGAAGCTCACGTCCCAAATATACGCCGAAGTTAATTAATATATACTGGAGCGGCGCAATATGGAAGGTATATACTGTACTGACCCAGAGAGGAGTAGAGGAGCCATAAGCACAATCAGAGAGGAGTAGAGGAGCCATAAGCACAATCAGAGAGCAGTAGAGGAGCCATAAGCACAATCAGAGAGGAGTAGAGGTGCCATAAGCACAATCAGAGAGCAGTAGAGGAGCCATAAACACAATCAGAGAGCAGTAGAGGTGCCATAAGCACAATCAGAGAGGAGTAGAGGAGCCATAAGCACAATCAGAGAGGAGTAGAGGAGCCATAAGCACAATCAGAGAGGAGTAGAGGAGCCATAAGCACAATCAGAGAGCAGTAGAGGAGCCATAAGCACAATCAGAGAGCAGTAGAGGAGCCATAAGCACAATCAGAGAGCAGTAGAGGAGCCATAAGCACAATCAGAGAGCAGTAGAGGAGCCATAAGCACAATCAGAGAGCAGTAGAGGTGCCATAAGCACAATCAGAGAGCAGTAGAGGTGCCATAAGCACAATCAGAGAGCAGTAGAGGTGCCATAAGCACAATCAGAGAGCAGTAGAGGTGCCATAAGCACAATCAGAGAGCAGTAGAGGTGCCATAAGCACAATCAGAGAGCAGTAGAGGAGCCATAAACACAATCAGAGAGCAGTAGAGGTGCCATAAGCACAATCAGAGAGCAGTAGAGGAGCCATAAACACAATCAGAGAGCAGTAGAGGAGCCATAAGCACAATCAGAGAGGAGTAGAGGAGCCATAAGCACAATCAGAGAGCAGTAGAGGAGCCATAAGCACAATCAGAGAGCAGTAGAGGTGCCATAAGCACAATCAGAGAGCAGTAGAGGAGCCATAAGCACAATCAGAGAGCAGTAGAGGAGCCATAAGCACAATCAGAGAGCAGTAGAGGAGCCATAAGCACAATCAGAGAACACTGAACATCAGAGGTCCGCGGCTCTTGATATAGGAACTGCCGCGAATGTTCCAATAAGCCTTCAGCAGTTTCCTTCATACTTATATTCTTATGCTTTTGTAGGAACGTATTTTTTTCTTGAAGAAGTCAACCTTTTGTTCTGGCAATAGTCTTACGGTTGTTGGGAAGGTGTTG
>WNGS01009202.1:20911520-20944334 GCA_020271785.1 Procambarus virginalis
GAAACTGAGTGCCCAAATGAGCCACAGAGATATTAGAAAGAACTTTTTTAGTGTCAGAGTGGTTGACAAATGGAATGCATTAGGCAGTGATGTGGTGGAGGCTGACTCCATACACAGTTTCAAGTGTAGATATGATAGAGCCCAATAGGCTCAGGAATCTGTACACCTGTTTATTGACGGTTGAGAGGCGGGACCAAAGAGCCAGAGCTCAACCCCCGCAAGCACAACTAGGTGAGTACAACTAGGTGAGTAGTAGTACACCAGCTGACCGCTGTCCATTCATTCTGGTGGCTAGTGGACAGCGCTCGGGATTCGTAATCCTAGGACCCGGGTACGATCCCCCGTGGAGGCGGAAACAAATGGGCAAAGTTTCTTTCAACCTGATCACCTAGCAGTAAATACGTACCTGAGAGTTAGACAGCTGCTACGGGCTGCTTCCTGTGTGTGTGTGTGTGTGTGTGTGTGTGTGTGTGTGTGTGTGTGTTAGAGAGAAATGTATGTAGTAGATATAATAGAAGATAAATAAATTGGTTAGAAATGATGGGTTCAAGAGCTAATAGCTCGATTCTGCGGATACAAATAGTAAATACACATAATGTATCACCGTAGACACTAAAAGAGGCAGCGCAGGCCCTCGGCGTGCCTCTGGTAAGGATCTATAATGAGTCACGAAGGGAGAGTTGCCCAGTTGCTGGAAGGAGGCAAATGTGGCAACAATTTTCAAGAAAGGAGATAGGGAAGAGGCACTTAACTACAGACCAGTATCACTGACAAGCATTCCTTGTAAAGTTCTTGAAAGAATAATCAGGTTAAGATTTCCACTTAGAGAAAATCAAATATGTAAACAAACACCAACATGGGTTCAGGGAAGGGGAAATCATGCCTAACAAACCTTCTGGAATTCTATGATAAAATAACGAGGATAAGGCAATACAGAGAAGGTTGGGCAGACTGCATATTTCTGGACTGCCAAAAAGCCTTTGATACAGTACCGTACATGAGACTGCAATTCAAACTTGAGAGGCAGGCAGGAGTGAGCGGAAAGGTCCTAGCATTTGTAAGGAACTACCTATCAGGAAGGAGCCAGAGAGTTACGATAAGGGGCGAGAAGTCGGACTGGCGAGCAGTAACGAGTGGAGTACCTCAAGGATCGGTGCTGGGGCCAATTCTATTTTTAATATATGTTAACTACATGTTTACAGGAGTAGAGTCCTACGTATCGATGTTCGCGGATGACGCAAAGTTAATGAGAAGAGTTGTGACAGATGAGGATTGCAGGATCCTCCAAGAGGACCTGAACAGGTTGCAGACGTGGACAAATAAATGGCTACTGGAGTTCAATACGAGCGAGTGTAAAGTTGTGGAAATGAGACTAGGTGATAGGAGACTTGGAAGTGGACGTAACACCTAATCTAACCGCTGAGGCACATATAAATCGGATATCAACAGCAGCGTACTCTACACTGGCAAAAGTTAGAACATCATTCAGAAACCTAAGTAAGGAGGCATTTAGGGCGCTTTACACTGCCTACGTGAGGCCAGTCTTAGAGTATGCCGCACCATCATGGAGTCCCCATCTGAAGAAACACATAAGGAAACTGGAAAAGGTTCAGACGTTTGCGACGAGGCTTGTCCCAGAGTTACGAGGGATGGGATATGAAGAGCGCCTGAAGGAACTGAGCCTTACGACACTAGAAACAAGAAGGGACAGGGTAGATATGATAGGAACGTATAAAATACTCAGGGGGATTGACAGAGTGGACATAGACGAAATGCTCACACGGAATAATAACAGAACGAGGGGACATGGGTCGAAGCTGGAAACTCAGATGAGTCACAGAGATATTAGGAAGTTTTCTTTTAGCGTGAAAGTAGTGGAAAATGGAATGCACTTAAGGAGCAGGTTGTAGAAGCAAATACTATTCATAATTTTAAAACCAGGTATGATAGGGAAATGGGACAGGAGTCATTGCTGTAAACAACTGATGCTCGAAAGCCGGGATCCAAGAGTCAATGCTCGATCCTGCAGGCTCAAATATGTGAGTACACACACACACACACACACACACACACACACACACACACACACACACACACACACACACACACACACACACACACACACACACATGTGTTTACTTGGGGCCTCGCGGCTGAGTGGACAGCGCACGAGAGCTGTAGTCCTAAGGGGCCCGGGTTCGATTCCCGGCCGAGGCAGAAACAAATGGGCAGAGTGTCTTTCACTCTGATGTACCTGTTCACCTAGCAGTAAATAGGTACCTGGGAGTTAGACAGCTGCTACGGGCTGCTTCCTTGGAATGTGTGTGTTAGTGTGAGTGAGTGAGTGTGTTAGAGAGAAATATAAGTAGATATAATAGAGGAAAAAATACAATGCTTAAAGAGGCTCGTTGTGGTTCTTCGAACTACACGCTGTAAATGCTTCAACCACACACTACAATACCAGCCCGTCCTCGTAAACACAGACCAAAATCTATTCCATGCACCCGCCAAACCCCAGCTGTTTATGAATGAAAAACGGCTTACACACGACTCACAACTGATGACGTCCGAACACGTCCGGAACAAGTGCTTCACTGTCGACTTGTGTTCGAACCACAACACTATAAATGCTTCACCAACGTACTACAAATACAAATAATCGCCAACAGAACCCAAACACCTAACCTAACCTAAACAGTGCCTAAATGTGTACAGCATGCTACTATATACAAATATTAATTTATATTTGAGAAAATTCCTGTTTTGAATAAACAGCATGTTAATAAAATTGATGAATGCGTCTTTGGGGTCGACCGCTGGATGGAATGGACTTGGTCTGAGTTGTTATAGATTCAGCTACTCGGAACAAGTTCCAAGTAGCACGGGCTATGGTGAGCCCGTAACTTACCTGGCACAGGAGCGGGGCAAGAAGCACGGGCTATGGTGAGCCCGTAACTTACCTGGCACAGGAGCTGGGCAAGAAGCACGGACTATGGTTAGCCTCGTGGACAGGAGATGTCTCCCGTCGTTGGTCTGAGGACGGGTTGCAGCAGATATACCCGGGAATTTGGCAGCTGTTGTGAGTTGCACCCTGGAGGCGTGCAGTTGGTCTAGGGGAAAACCCGCTGGGATAACCGCAAGTACAGGCTTCCTGTCCCCCCGTTAAGGGGGAATTAGCACCACTTTATGTTGTTATTGGTTCCCATATAGAAGAGCGTTGCTGTGACTGGTTGCCTGTGCACCAATGGCAGCAAGACTTACAAGGCTGCCTTGTTGTGAATGAGTCACGCTGGCAGGCCGGGCGCCATCAGTTTATTCAACAAAACACAGCTGCTCTCCTCCTGTGTTATGCTTGTGGCAGTCTTCCCGTGAGAAAATATTGACAGTTTGTAAAGTAATCTCTCTCAGTAGCGTCCTTCTGATACGCCATGTTGGCGGGCGAGGCCCCGGCCGGCGCCGCCCGGGGGCGCCCCTGGCAGCTTCACGGTTAAGACCTGAGACAAGTATGGGGCTCCTCTATGTCATCTCCCATGAAATGTATATGTTTATTACTCAGAATGTATATATATATATATATATATATATATATATATATATATATATATATATATATATATATATATATATATACTATAGGGTGAATGAATAGCTGTATCACCCCATTCAGGTTGTACTGAATGGGGTGAGAATAGCTTGAGCTACCTCATCCCTTTGCGTGTATTTATACGTCAACAAACTTATTTCAATCTCAATCTCCCATCTGTATCTGTCCTCTCTGGGGGATTGAATCCAGGTCACTTGATGATGTAGACTACTGGGCTACAGGAGCCCTGCAGTAGGCCCTCTGGCTCATATGAGGACGTTTTGATTTTTCAGTCGACAAGAATCCCATGAACGGACCCTCGTATTTACCCAGCCTCGAGTACAAGTCACACCTTCAAAAGCAAAAAAAAAATTAGATGCAGGAGTGTGCCACAAAACTGGTGCCTAAATTAAGGGAACTGAGTTATGGAGGTAGGTTAAAGAAAATGTGACAACCCTTATCCAGTTCAAGAGAGAACTGGATAAGCACCTCCAAAGGATACCTGATCAACCAGGCTGTGACTCATACGTCAGGCTGCGAGCAGCCGCGTCCAACAGCCTGGTTGATCAGTCCAGCATCCAGGAGGCCTGGTCGATGACCGGGCCGCGGGGACGCTAAGCCCCGGAAGCACCTCAAGGTAACCTCAAAGTAAGGTAACCCTAGAGAAGAATACGAGCAGAGAGGACATATAATCACCATGTACAAGATACCGAGAAAGATACAGAAGTTGGACGAGAAACAAGAAGTTTCTCTTTATCAACTGAGAAAACAAATAGAACAAGAGTTCATTGGGGATAGTTGAAAACGCAAGTGACTCCTCAGAAACATACCAACCAAACACCCTACCGACCAGTATCCACAACATCAACAACAAATACCACACGCAACTCACTCATAAAAATATTCAAACACACCACAATACGAACAGGTGGGAGGCAGGAAATAAAGCGAGGCGGCTTTCCTGTGGGAGGTGTAGGCAAGCGCACGTGTAAGGACAGCTGTGGTGCGAGCCGCCCCCACATATGGTGGTGCTGTGGTGGTGCTTTGGTGCACGTATGGGCGGACTGTGGTGCGAGCCGCCCCCACATATGGTGGTGCTGTGGTGGTGCTGTGGTGCACGTATGGGCGGACTGTGGTGCGAGCCGCCCCCACATATGGTGGTGCTGTGGTGGTGCTGTGGTGCACGTATGGGCGGACTGTGGTGCGGGTGTTGGAGGCTCCAGTAGGAAATGCAGGCGGGAAATGAGTCACCTGATTGTTGTAGCGCATGTTAAGCCTTCACCCAGTTCTGCTAGTTTTTGTGGGCGGGGCACTTCACAAATTTAAGGCTCAGGGGTGTGTCGGAAGGAGTATCTGTCCCCCCTGTCGATGTTGTTGCCTTGTATCTGTCTGTATTTATTTGAGGTCCTCTCTCTGCCCTACGATCAGAGGAGGAGCCTTGCAAAGTATATATATAATATATATGACAGGCTCACACACCCATCCACTGTTGCCACAGATCAAGGTACACACACCTTCACAGTTCCAGGCACACAGATCACCGTTGTCACAGTTCCAGGCACACAGATCACCGTTGTCACAGTTCCAGGCACACTGACCACCGTTGTCACAGTTCCAGGCACACTGACCACCGTTGTCACAGTTCCAGGCACACAGATCACCGTTGTCACAGTTCCAGGCACACACGCCACCGTTGTCACAGTTCCAGGCACACACACCACCGTTGTCACAGTTCCAGGCATACAGATCACCGTTGTCACAGTTCCAGGCACACAGCCCACCGTTGTCACAGTTCCAGGCACACATCACCGTTGTCACAGTTCCAGGCACACTGCCAACCGTTGTTACAGTTCCAGCTTCAGGTTCAGACACCCATCACCCATATCACTGTTCCAGACAATGATTTAATGTCATGCAATCAGGCATCCCTCGCTGAAGCACCTTCAGGACCGGAGTTAATGCTATGCGTTTCCAGGATTCCAGACGTGAATGTAGTTCCGGGGAAGACACAGACATCCCTCTGGAAATATTTTAGTTTCAAACAATTATGTTGCCTAAAGAGTAAAGGAATTTCCAAGTATTTATTTAAAGTAAGTTTTCATTTATTAATATACACCCCAATACTCTTCCTGTGAGTGGTAGTTGACCCCTTACCCTTCCTGTGAATGATAGTGGACCCCATACACATCCTGTGAGTGGTAGTGGACCCCATACCCATCCTGTGAGTGGTAGTGGACCCCATACCCATCCTGTGAGTAGTAGTGGACCCCATACACATTTTTTGACTGGTAGTGGACCCCATACCCATCCTCTGACTGGTAGTGGACCCCATACCCATCCTCTGACTGGTAGTGGACCCCATACCCATCCTCTGACTGGTAGTGGACCCCATACCCATCCTCTGACTGGTAGTGGACCCCATACCCATCCTCTGACTGGTAGTGGACCCCATACCCATCCTCTGACTGGCAGTGGACCCCATACTCATCCTGTGAGTGGTAGTGGACCTCCATACCCATCCTGTGAGTGGTAATGAACCCCATTCCCATCCTGTGAGTGATCGTGGACCCCATACCCATCCTGTGAGTGATCATGGACCCCGTACCCATCCTGTGAGTTGTAGTAGAAAAGGTTACAAATATGCATAATGGGTTCAGGAATTGAACCCCCAACAAATTCATTTAGATAAGCAAGTTACATCACTGATGAATTAGTTACATACAGTAATAGTTACATAAACGTAGCTTCACCTTGGTCTCAAGACGCTCTAACACACAGTGAGAGTTTGTTTGTTTGAGCCTGCTACTTAGAATATTAATTTACCCATCCACACACATATATCCATCCAGTGGGCAGTTTACTAAATTTTTTAGTAGTAGATCATTTAAATGAAATTCAGTAATTATAATAACAAAAATACATATTTGTTATAATACAAATCATTTTGTATCGCTTTGCATTCGCTTTGCATTCGCACATCGTTTTTTGTATATCAATACAAATCGCTTTGTGTAATAGTGGCTTTAGGCATTGTATGTACTAGCTCTATCTAGAAATCTAGAAATTTTTGTATAACCTCTTGTATGTATGTACTTTACCTGAATAAACATTTGAATTTGAAATTTGAAATACAAATACTTTGTTAAAGTTATCTCTCTAATTTCTTTATTTTTTTTTTTTTTTTGCATTCCACCAGACAGTGATGCAGGGTGTGCGAATATAATTTAGCACATTTTATATTTGGTACGGTCTGTTCCAGCAGGTGTTACAAACTCCCAGAGACACTTATACCAGAGTATAAGCCAAGCAGTGGTAACATTTAGCAGTGTGCTGATTTTATTGGATGATCCATAGCTATGTGGCTCTTCTTTAGTGGTACAGTAGTATGACAATAGATGGGATAGCTAATGGAAATTCAAATTTAAAAATCCCTACCTTATACCAGGTCAACCTTTCCAATTGTTTCCATGCTCTAGCACAATGACAGAGGGTAACCTTTCATTTCAACGCTGTGTTTTTAATTTTCCAGGACCAGATTGGGGAGGTGCTAGACGCCATGTTCGAGCGACGGGTAACAGAGGGAGAGAACGTCATTAAGCAGGGTGATGATGGCGACAACTTCTATGTCATAGAATCGTAAGTAAAGACTTTAGTCTATCCTGCAGTTAATCTTCAGCATCTCCCCACCAGGGGGTATGTAAGGATACTTTGTCCAGCGTCTCTTCACGAGGGTATTACGGGCTCACCATAGCCTATGCTACATGGAAATTTTAGTTCCAAGTAGCTAAATCACCAAACAACATCACTAGAGTAGCTGTAGTGAGGAATATCTCTGCCAAGTAACTTTTAGTAAGCCATCTCTGCCTGGGTAACTATAGTAAGGTGCCCCTCTTCACCAGGGTAAATATAATTCAGTAAGGCACATAACTTATAGCAAGGCCTCTGTTTGCCGGTGTAAATGTAGTAAGACATCTCTCTGCCAGGGGAAACTTTTTTTTAAAGGTAAGGTTTTCTCCAACAGGTAAACTATAATAAGGCATCACTCCAACAGGGCAACTATAATAATACATCTCTCCAACAGGGAAACTAATAAGGCATCTCTCCAACAGGGAAACTAATAAGGCATCTCTCCAACAGGGGAGTATACAACATCTTCGTCAAGACCGACAGTGACACAGAACCTCGTTCAGTGGGAAAATACGATAACTCTGGTAGCTTTGGAGAGCTGGCTCTCATGTACAACCTGCCTCGAGCAGCCACCATCCAGGCTGTTACCTCTGGTGCACTTTGGGCTATGGACCGACACACCTTCCGTAGGATATTACTCAAATCTGCTTGTAGGAAGAGGAAGATGTATGAGGCCTTGCTCGAAAATGTTCCCATGTTAAAAACATTGGAGGTAAGACACTGTCTATGTGAGTTATTATTTTTTAATGCTGAAATTTCAGATTTAATATTCTAGAAGTTAAGTTTTGTTTGGCTGCAGGTTAAACACCATTGAGTATGGTCAGTTAATACCAGATGAATGATCACAATTACCATCTCGGCCAGGAATATACTGTACCTCAATACGGGCCAAGCAGGCTTCATGATCCTGACAAGGGTATTTTAGTACAATATTGACCCATTTCAGGAGGATGAAACAGCATAATGGTTGCATTTGTTGTAACGTATTGTAAGAACAAAAGAACTATGAAGCATTACAGCTGGCTTATTGTCCCATATTAGGCAGGTCCTATTTATATCTTATTTACCCCTCCCCCCCCCACCCCTCCCTCTCCTGCACATATCTACTTTTGAAACCTGTTAAAGTGATTGGTTCTTTGCTAACTTGGGACCCATTCCACTTATCCACAACTATATGATAATATTTATTTAGGCAAGAGTACATGCATAAAAAATACATGAACAGAGAATTCATAAGTAACATACAGTGCCTAAAGCCTAAGCCACTAATACACAGAGCTATTTGGGCATAAGATAAAAATTAAGGAAATGAGATAAAGCATAAGCTTAATGGGTAATTCTTAAAACTACATGAGACAATATAACATCTATGAGTTGATGAAGAGAATTAGAATCGGAAAATGATTGACAATTATTACATGATATTCGGAAAATAAAACTTTTAATTTGATGAAGAGATTAAACAGGTGATGTACAATTTTTGTAATAAGGTGTGTTTTAGTAAAGCTACTAGAACATAGAGTAAATGAGTAAAATTAAAAGGTTTAAATGGAAACAATTAATAAACAGAATGTAAGATAACATATGCGACTCGAGTAAACAATTTTTCACAAATAGATACAGTACACTAATCAGATGACACTTAGTGAAGAAAGACATTCATTTTTATTCATTTAAATTTAAGATAGCACACAAAAATATCACATTTCAATGGGGGAAATTTGATTGAAATTAGTTATATCATATTAAGTGCATATTTCTTAGTCTCTCTTTTAAACTGCTTGGGAGACATATGCCTTTTAGATACAATTGGGAAGTCATCCCACAAAAAAACATACCTGTAAACAAACAATATATGAACGAAGCTGTTACATATACAGTAAGGTAATGTTTGAACTGAGCAAGTGTTTAAACAGCTGTGGTACCATGCACTTATGTGCACCATTTGCCACAAGAGTTCTAGAAATTGCTTTCCCAACTAATTTTGTCCTTATCTAGTTCAACAGTGCTACTTTGATCAAAAAGCTCACTTTAGTAAGTCACTCTTGTTTGTCACTTTAGTTAATAATGTAATAATAATAGTCAACTGAGGGTAGCAAGTTCATGAGTAAAAGCCTGTGTAATATCATGTACAAACACCAGTAACCGAGCAGTTTTTTTTTTTTTTTTTGCAGGGATATTCCTGCGCAGGCCCTAAGCCTCTGGCTGGCCCACTAAGTGTTGCTATTGAGCAGTTGATGAGATTATTGGTTTAGTCAGCTGCTAAGGAAAATAATCCTTTTGCATTGCACTGTCACGTAATTTAAAGTCGATATTTTCACATTTCTGGACTATATATGAACACGGTAATTTAAACTAAAAAGATAAACTTTTTCCATAGGGTCACTATCTGTAAATGGTAGTGGTGTTGTTTTAGCTAAAATATGCACATTCGATTTACCCAGGTTCAGTCCTCTAGCAGGAAATAGGTATCCAGGAGTTAGGCAACTGTTGTGAGTTGACCTCTTCTCTCAAATAATACATCATGTTTGGATGTCCGTACAGTGGACAAAATACATTTTGTCCAACTTCCCAGTGGACAAAATACTGCATACAATGAATTATAGTGGCTCATAAACAGTAACATTTCTGTGATTTTTAATTATAGCAGACTGCTATTAGAACTTGGTTTGGGATAAACACTCAGAAACATAAATAAGAAAGTTGAAACAAATATACAGTACTAATACAGTATATGAATCGTTGTGATAAGGGTTCAGGGCAGATTAAAATGATTTTTTTCATTAAAATGAATCTTTCCTTTCATATGTGTGAGGTCGGGTTACATATTTTCAGCCATGTTATTGTGACTTATTCTCTACATGTAGCTCCCATTCTGGGATAATTATATATATACTGTTGGATAAGTAAATGATCAATCCTGATGGTCCAAATGGTTAGGTATTATTCCTTCCCACAATCCTATCCCAGAACCTCATCCTTGTATTCCTCCAAGTGATAGTCATATGGGCTTAGCACTTTCTCCTGAGGTAATGACACCAGGAAAATTACTCATATGGGAGAGATAGATGGTCATATGGGCTTAGTACTTTCTCCTGATGTATTTACCTCACCAAATTACCTTTGGTGAGGTAATTACCTGACCTCACCAAAGACCCCCTGGAAATATTTGATAACTAGAGCATGTAAAATGGCCTTCTCAACCACTGATGTTGCAATGTTATTGAAGCACAGTTCTTTGGTTTGTTTAACTCTGGTGCAATGTCCTTGTGAACCTGTGCATCCTAATCCAACCCTGCTGTGAAAGTTTTTCATCAGTGAAAAAGAATACCAACTTACTATGTACTCAAGGTAACTGTAAGTTACATATACAGTACTGTATATACAGTACTGGTATACTGCACCCATAAATAATGATAAATTTAAATATGCTGATTTATAGAAATGTAAACATTTTTAAACATTTCTGTACCATTGGTGTAGAACAACTTAAAGTATTAATCATTTATTTCTTAATTTTATATGCAAATTTTCCCAATGAAATTTGATTAAGTTTAATGTAAGTATCATTAGTAAGGAAATTAAGATCTAGTTCTCTTTAACAGAAATACGAACGGTTGAACTTGGCGGATGCCTTGGTGCCAAAAGTATATGTGCCAGGGCAGCAGATTATTTTGCAGGGTGATAGTGCCGATGGCATGTACTTTGTGGAGGATGGTACGGTCCGCATTACCATGGCCAAAGAAAATAATGAAGAGAAAGAGGTAGGTTTATCAAGGCAAACAATGTTGTGTGTATTCTCAGGTTCACTAAAGGTCAAACATGCATTGAAGAGTCTACTCAACAGGTTTAAGGGGGGAAAGAGTTGGGAAGGATATACACAACCTATGTATTCTCCAATGTGTGCACAATGAAATCACAATAGCATAACATAGAGAAAATCTATGGAGCAGTAATGAATTGAACTTGCATCCTGGATCACCTCAGATGCACACGTACATTACCCACTAGACCACATAAAGCTTAAAAGAACAGAGCCTAAAGTCCTCCTGAACTCCTTGTAAATTTGCCTGGACTTCAGGTTGTGTTGCTTCTAAACCTGTTGTGGCCTCGTGGATAATGTATCTTGGGTTACCCAGGATGCGAGTTCGATTACTGTGGACTCGCACACTGTACTCTCCAACATGTTTACTGGGCATAAGCACACCTTATCTACTCTAAATAGGTTTATTGTGGGCATAATTACCTGGACTTACTTTTTGAAAGAAAAATATATTTTATAAATTAAGTCAAAAACAAAATCTGTTGCCATTGCTTTAGGTATCTGGAATTTTGCAAAAACTGCCACAAATGTTAATGAACTATTAGAGTTATAAGACACTAATATGGTGAGGTAAATCAAAATAAATCATATTTCCAAGATGAAAATATATTTCATGTAGACCATTCAGAGTTAAAACTACAACCTAGAAAATGTAGAAATTTGTGTACATATTTAACATCTTTGAAAGTCTTTTAGGACATCTCTCTGTCCTTAAAAAATTAAACACGACTGAAATACAGTACTGTACTGTATTTGTTACATTTTTTATTACCCATTATTGAATTACTTCAAAGCCTTCATTGTGATAATGGTATACATGTATTCTGTGCTTCATAAGTTTCTTAAATGTTAGTAATGGCAACATGTCAACTATTCATATTAGCATTTATATGTAAAGTATGGAAAGTATTGTAGCTGCTTTTATATTTAATTAAAATTAATACAAGGTATTAGTCTAATAATTTGATCTCTACAGATCAGTCGGGTGTCTGTCGGTGGTTACTTTGGAGAACTTGCCCTCGTCACAAAGAAAGCCAGAGCGGCCTCAGTGTATGCTGTAGGAAAGGCAAAATTGGCATGTAAGTTTTCTTCTATTATTTATCATCTACTATAGGTAGTCTTATGTTGTATAAAAGTTGAAATAGTGGGTGCAGGTGATATGTGGGGGGAGGGGGAGGGAGGGCAGAATATGGTAAAGGTGGCTTGGTGCAGAAATTGAGAAGGGAGGGGCGAGGAGTGCAGGGAATGTGGGGGTTAAAAGGGTGCAGAATATAATAGTAATAATAATAATAATATTTATTAAGCCAGAGTACAAACACAGAGACAATACATTAACAGTGGAGGATTCGTAAGTCACCTAAGTCCAGTGCCTAAAGCCACTAACATGCAGAGCATTTCAGGCACAACATAAATATGTATTTATTTATTTATTTATTTATTTATTTATTTATTTATTTATTTATATACAAGAAGATACATTGGGTTGTTAGAGTACATAACATTGGTGTTCTTACATTGTTGTAAAGCCACTAAGATGCATAGTACTTCAGGCAGATCCTTTTGCATATCTTAAGTACTAAAATTGGGTGAGTGGGTAGCACAAGATACATTTAAAGTTTGAAGCACAAGATAGGAAATTGAGGATGAAATTAGGTACTTTTAGGTTTTATTTTTGAATAAAGCTAGACAGTTTTTTAAATCATTAGGGAGCAAGTTTCATGGATTGGGTTCTTTTATTTGTATGGAGTGTTTGCACAAATTTAGTCTGCCTCTAGGGGTATCAAAGGCATTTATTTCTGGTGTGGTGCTCATTGGTTCTGTTACATCTATCAAGGAAGAGTTTCAGATCAGGATTAGCAGTTAGGAACAAGATTTTGTACATGTAAATAGCACAAGAGAATGGGTGGAGTGAGTGTATGATCAGCATGTTTAGGGATTTAAGAAGAGGGCTGTGTGTTGTCTACAGACAGAATTTGTTATACAGTACATAGTTCTGATAGCAGATATTTGCTGGGTTATGAAAGGCTTGATGTAATTTGCAGTGGTTGAACCCCACGCACAGATACCGTATGTTAGGTAGATATGTTAGATAGATTAGCGAGTAGTATAGTGAAAAGAGAGTAGAGCGGGGGAACATAATATTTGATTTTAGAGAGTATACCGACAGTTTGAGACACTTTTGGCTATGTGTTGTATTTGGTTGGTGAAGTTTAATCTCTTGTCTGTTTATAAGCCAAGCAACTTTCAATCATTTATAATACTAATGTTAACATTGTCTATTTGAAGGTGAATTTGATTTTATAATTTACTTACAAATGAAATGTTGTAGGCCTTTTCTATGTTTAGTGGGGGTTTGTTGGTTGACATCCATGAGTGAATTTTGTTTTAATCCGTTACTTACAATATTATTTAGTGTGTGTGTGTGTGTGTGTGTGTGTGAGCTGGGGTTTGAGTAAATGAAGGTAGTATCATCAGCAAATAGTATAGGCTTAAGAATGTTAAAGACATTTGGCAAATCATTGATGTATATAAGAAATAGAAGAGGTCCCAAGATGCTGCCCTATGGTAGTTCTACAGTTAATGGTAGATTGGGGGAGGTTATGTTGTTGATAGACACATATTGGTGTCTGTCATTAAGTTATAATTTTATTTACCTGATTTACTTGAGGGCCATTAACTAACCCTAGTGGCCTCTAGGATAGAAATCCGGCGACTTGTCAAAGGTCCTCCCATTATCCTTGATGATCTTATCCAGGTATATTTTAAAACTCCATTTGTCCCATTTATCCTGATAATTTTGTAAAGTTGAACTTTGAAATTCAACAGAGTTTTGGCATTTACTGCTTCGGTGGGTAGGCAGTTCTATGGGTTAACCCTGTGGATGAAAAAGCATCTCCTGTTCTCAGTCCTACATTGTGGCTTGTTGAGCTTGAAATTGTTGTACCATTGCTCCTTGTTTATGTTACATCTGACCTGAAAAAAATATCTGGATCAACATCCTCTAACTTGTTCAGTATTTTAAAAGTTTCAGTGAGATTGCCCTGTCATGCCTGGTTTGCAGTGTTATTAGCCCTGTGGCCTTCAAGCATGCGTCATATGAGAGATGACAGCCCTGGAATGACGTCTGTTGCCCGGTGTTGCACCTTCTCCAGAGCAGCTATGTCCTTCTAAAAATGAGGTTTCCATGCTTGGGTACAATAATTCAAATGAGGGCACACCAGAGATTTATACAATTGAACCATTACCTTCTTTTCCATATAGTCAAAAGTACGCTTGATTATCCCAAGAGTTTGGTTAACTCTTCTGACTGCTGCCCCCACCTGTTGTGCAACTTTTAATGAGTGGTGGATTTTGACTCCAAAGTCCTTTTCTTCATCAATCTGCTATTAATGATTATAGCATTAGTATAATTATAGTTTATAGCATTAAACATGATATTTATGTTTAACTGCGGGATCTAATATAGTTCACAACAAGGCCTTGGATGTTCCATAGTTATGAAGTTTAAGAGGTAGTTATGGTTTACAGTATCAAAGGCCTTTCTGAGGTCAACAAAGAGACCAACTGGGAACTTAATTTTTGTCAAGGGCTGTGTACATTATATCAAGCAGACTAATAATGTTAATACTGTACTGATAATGTTAAGCTAATAATAAAATACTGTATTAGGAAAATAACATACAGTGTAAGATTAATGGGGCACTTGATAAAAATTACATGAGCAAGTATAACATATATGTAGAGACTTTAAATTATAAAATGATTGACAATTATTATGATACATAATATTTGGAAATATAAGGGGTTGAGATGAAGGTATGCAATAGGTTTGAGTACAGTGGCACCTCGATTAACGAGTTTAATCCGTTCTGGCACCGAGCTCGTTATGTGGAAAACTCTTCTTAAGAAACAAATGTCTCCATTTAAAATAAAGGAAAAAAATTGCATCCGTTCCACCCCCAAATACATCCACACTTGTATAACATTTTATAATGTAAATATAATACTACACATGTAATTATAAATGTTTTGTTGTACTGTTTTCATGTTTACTTTGCCTTATGAAGAGTCGTTGCTGGCTTGAGGGAGACAATGGGGAGGTGGGAAGGAGGAGAGGGGTTATGGTGTGGAAGGAGAATCCACCTCTTAGTCAGGCAGGTTCTCTCTTCTTGGGAATTTCACCCCACTGGGACCGGGTTGTGGTTCACAATCACTGGCTCTTCTTTTCTCTACTTTTGCAGAGAACGTGTCTATTGACAATTGCTTTTGTCTTTGTTTTAGGATGTCCCTAAAACAAGACAGCAAATTGTCATTAAACATGTTCACACACCGGGTTGTCACTGCTTTATCAGGGTGATGCTTTTCCAAGAATGCGGTCATCTTTTCAAACATTCCCAACACTTCCCTGATCTCACTGGAAGAGGCAGCATCCTCCCTTACCTCCTCTTCCCCTTCCCTTACTAATAATGCAAAGTGTTGATGAGGACCTGCCAAACTCCCTTGTGACATCAGTCACACGGACACCACGCTCATGCTTTGCTATAATTTCCTTCTTCAAATCCACAGTAATTGTGTCTTTCTTCCTCTTGACAACATTATCTCTAGCAAGCAGCTTCTTTGGTGACATCGTGCATTACAAATTGTAGTCACAAAACCACAAAAAAACAAAGAAAAGCGCAAATAAATGCAAATACAAATACAAATTTTTATTCAGGTAAAGTACATACATACAAGGTACGATACAAAAGTTGATGGCGTTATAGATAGAGCTAGTACATACAATGCCTAAAGCCACTATTACGCAAAGCGTTTCGGGCAGGAAAAACACTAAGACTAAAACTTAATAATAATTGAGATTAAAGTATAAATTGTGTTGAGAAAAAATAAGAAAAAATGGGAAAAAAAGGGGGGGAAACATGGCAGAAAAAAAGCAAAAATACAATTTGGTCAACAAAACAGCATTGTTTAAAATAGTAGACATGGGTTGACATTTTGGGGGTGAGGTAGGTTACATTGAGTTAATTAGGTAGTTCTTAGTTTTTATCTTAAACTGGTTGGGAGAGGTACAGTCTTTAACATAATTGGGAAGGTCCTTCCACATTCGAGGTCCCTTGATTTGTAAAGCATTTCTAGTTTGACTAAGTCATACTCTTGGAATATCGAATAGGTATTTGTTTCTGGTGTGGTGCTCATGGGATCTGTTACAACCTTCTAGGAAGCTTTTAAGGTCAGGATTGACAATACAGTTCTGCATTTTATATATATAAAATACACATGAGAGGATGTGCAGTGACTTAATATCTAACATATTCAGAGATTTGAGTATGGGTACCGAGTGATGTCTGGGGCCAGAGTGAGATATTGTCCTAATAGCAGCTTTGTGTTGAGTAATTTGAGCATGTAAATGATTTTGGGTAGTAGAAGCAGAGGGATGCTTGTCGTGCGCGATACAACAACAACACTGGTGTCGGAGGCGTCCGAGAATTTGCGAGAATTCGCAAGATGCTAGGAAGCACCATGTGGTTTTGCTCGTTAATAGAGGTAAAGCTCGTCAATAGAGACAAATTTGCTGCGAGTGGCTCGCTCGTTACTCAAAATGCTTGCTCGTTAATCGAGGTGCCACTGTACTAGGATATGGAAGGGGGTATAGGAAGTATGGGGAGGTTGGATGCTAGCAATATGGATATAGTTTAATCTGTGGCTGGCATTGAACTCTAGTTTTCTTGTTGACATGGAAGGTGGCTGGAAGCATGGGCAGACATATTTTGCCTTGGTAGTACTTGAGCATCCTGCAGGGTGCTTGATGGATGCAGTGGGAAGCTAGAATTTAGGCTCCTGCATAAATGGCAGTATGTGCAAAGACTGGGAGAACAATGGAGTGTAATATCTTTGCTCTAAATCCCTCAGATGCTAAACATTACATATTAACAAGAGGGCAAACAAGTAAGAAAAACCATCTGAAAAAGTAATAATCCACTTAAGGTACATAAGAAGAGTTTATGTGCAGAAATGAAATTAAGGGGGACATGTTCAAAGAGCGGGCCTACAAAATTAATTTGAAAGTATAAAGAAATAGGCAAACTCATTGAACCTGTATAAGTCACTGAACAAGACCTGAATCTTTACAAGGAGTCCTAAAATGAGAGAGAACTAGGACTGGCCAAGAATAAATGCAACAGGTTTTAATTTTTTTATTTTATTTATATATACAAGAGTTTTTACATCCCAATATTACTCTTAATTTATATACATAGTATTATTCCAAATTGATTTGACCATTTCTGATTACAGTATATTTCACCAATTCTAATTCTCCTTAATTAGCTATGAAGCTAGCAAAGGTAGTACAGGTACTGTAAATTATCATTTTATATTGGCATGAAAAGAAAATTAAAAATAATTTTTTACATTTCAGTCCTAGATGTGGAGGCCTTTGAACGTCTGCTTGGGCCTTGCATGGATCTAATGAAGCGGAACATTGAAGACTATGAGAATGAGCTTCTGAAGATCTTTGGCTCCAAGGCTAATATCTCTGACATCCGATGAAGTAACATTTATGTTTCTTAGTATATCAGTCGCCAAATTACGCGTTCGAAAGTCATGGGTGTCGGAGAAACTGGTGTTCGTGCTTCAGTCATCGTTCTAGAGGAATGCTGACTGATAGACGGAGATGATCATACCAATAAAGAGGAAAAAAAAGATGATTGTTGTAACTCACGTTAGCTTTGGGTTTCCTTAGTGTCCACGCCTTTGGCCAAGCTGGCATGGCAACTGTGGGGTTGTCTGTTTCTTCTCCAGGTTTGCCAAGGGCTGCTTAATACGAATAAAATAAATACAATAACAATTATTTAACAATATTGGGATAGTTTCTCACACCATTGATGATTGGGGTGATTAATGTCATATATTTTTACTTTACAGTAATTAAAAGTGATTACAACAGGTATTGATTTGACTCCTTGCTTTGTTTCAATATGTATAATTTTTGCTATTCATGATGTAATTGTCACTCATATATTAAGGGGAAAAGTAAGTTTTGGCAGTGAAACATCTCAGTAAAACAGTGGAACAATCCAATTAAAATACAAATTAAAATTGCACCACAGAAACCTTTGAATAATGCAGTGAGCTTCCTTTGGTGCAAATTTCCTGCCCTCAGTGAGGATGTTACCACCTACGCAGAGCTGCTTCACCGGTTCAACACCACTTCTTTACTTGGACACTGGTCTTTATTCCGAAAAAAATCCTTCTTTGTACAGATTATTGTCTTTTTGTCTAGTGTATAAACATTATATTCATACATTTATTTAATTAATGTCAGTAACTTTATAGACTAGGACAATTCCCAGGTACTATTTTGCCCTTTGCAAGGTGCTACACTTATGAATATATACAGTATACATACAGTATATCAAAACTCTTCTGAATGGCCTATCACACACTTTATAATACCAACTTCACTTTCATATTTTCTATGGGGCCAAGAAACAAAAGTATTGCAAAGATACTCTCCTCTAACTATTCTGTACAGCTCGTGGTGTTTCCATTTCAGTTTTAATATGTGAACGAAAAATCCTTTATTCATTTTATAGTTCAAGTGTATTAACTGTTGGACAAAAATCTTCATTATGGTTTCTCAGGATTATTAATGATTATTTTTCTGACCAATTTTAGTGCCCTGCATCATAGTCGGTAGACTGTTAAATGTCCCCTGGTAAAGTTGTCAGTGTAGAAGGCTCCGTTTCCAGAACTACACCTTGCATTCATCTTAGTTAATCAACTAAAATGCTCATATACTGTTGATGATTCAGGCAATCATGTGGTGCAAGTTCACCATAAAGGAGCATTGTTTTATAAAGTGCTGCCAAAGTTTGTTTCTGGAATCTAGCCGGCCTAAGTCACACCTAGCATATTACCCTAGCATCTCTACAATGGACTAAATTTATGTTTTTTAAAACCCTTAAGTAGTTCAAAGTTCATTGCATATTTAATAGTTCTTTGCTTTCATTATATTTTCTATCACCAGCTACAGTACATATAATGGAAAGAAAATGACATCAGAGGATTATTTAATATTAGCACACAAATTTAGCATTATTTTAAAAAGCAGTTATATGTAGATCAGTTTTTCACTTGCTCAAAACATTGCCAGAGAAGTTATATGCACTATCATTCAGGAAGCACCGATAATAGATGCATTTCTGATTACTCAAGAGACGAGGTTGACTCGGGTCCACTGGATGGGTGCGTCTTGATCGACTAGGTAGGCCAATGCAAGTTAGCCCACATGCTATGAAGACCTAGAGTCAATTAGACTAATGATCAGGGGCAAGCCAGCTTATACAGAAATGTAAAATATACAGACTATGATGGTGTAAGTGACTTATGCTTTATTTACAAACACGAAAAGTATAAATAACTATGGTAATATTAACATCCTTTGAAGGTTTGGGAGACAGGCAAGTCATTCAGAATGTTTTATATGTTACTTTGATTGTTTGATGGTAAATTACATTGCAAAATTAAAAACAATACAATTTAATCTTGAGCCATACAGGACTGAAATAAAGCAAATGAGAATGTTTTAATAGTTAAACAAAAAATAGTGAATGAGGCAGGCTATTGTATAATGTATGTTATACAGTATAGTTAGCCAAATTTCAAGGGTTTGAATATATATAAGATATTTATTCAAAGATTATAAATTTGTTGTTGTATATGGTTTTAGTATTTTATACAATAGCTGTACTGTACTGCTACTTTATTAATATATAAGTAAAATTATATATAGTTTTACTTTCATAAATGACATTACATTTTATAATACTATACAAGAATTTACTAAATAAAAATGTAACAATTTTAATTTATAACTAAGCAATGCAAGTTGTCCTTCACTAAAGTCATAGATATTCAGATAATACTCTTATAATAAAAATAATAGACTGCCCATTGGATTGGAACCAAATGGACATAGAAAGCATTCTTATATATACAGTACAGTCATATGACAATTAACATTGCGTTAAAATCATATCTTCATGCAACGGAAAATGGGTTATTCAATTTAATATACAATAATTAAATTTCCCCAACGTGGTCTAAGTACTCTTAATAAAATCCAACGTTGAATGTAATGAGAGACATCTTTCTGATGCCTCCCAGATTCTGGCCTTTCCTGTGACTATCAGGGTGACCCTGAGGAGCTTCCCTCCCTGAAAATCCATTTATAAAATGGCATTAAATAATTAATAATTCATTGGTCATGGAAAAGGAAGCCAGAGGTGTATTCATACACATTTGGCTATTATCGAGGGCCACCCCCCCCCCCACAAGGCCGAATTACTGACCCCGCCCAGGATGCAACCCCCACAAGAAGCTGACTAATTCCTGAGTACCTACTCACTGCTAGGTGAACAGTGGCATTAGGTGAAGGGAAATGTGCCCAATCATTTCTGTCTCACCGGGATTTGAACCCGGAATAAATGACATCTCAAAACACTCTTGGATATATAAAATGTTAACCAAATGTTAAAATATTCAATAAGAATAAAAGTAAATTATACAATAATTGATATTGTATGTTCCTAATAATGGAGGAATAATCATATCTTAAAATAAATTTACTGTAAAACTGATTAAATTATCACCTATTGTAAGATTTTGAATGAAGAGCATATAATGTTTTAAGCATCAGCTACAAACTAATTATCTATATATATATATATATATATATATATATATATATATATATATATATATATATATATATATAATATATATATATATCTATATATATATATATATATATATATAATCATTTATATATTTATATAGGGGGGGTACCATCTCTGGTTGTGTTTGTAGGGACCCTCGGCCTCAAGAAGAGGATATGTATCCTCCGGAGGCCTTGTGGGACACCCCGCGTACACTCACTTATTGTCTTCGCCTAACCCCCCCCCCCCCTATATATTATATATTTATATATTTTATGAAAGCCTGGCAAGGGTTTTCTGCAAAGAATAAGGATTTATTTTTTGGCAAAAATCTAAATTTGTTGATAATGTGAAGCATAGATGTTGTCAAAATGTTTTTTGAAGAAGTCTATATGTCACCAAACACCTTTATAGTTTTGAAACAAACTGTATTTGTTAATATAAGGAAGAGTCGGTAGTAATATAGATGCCGTTGTCAGCCAAGATGTATGCAAAACTTATTAAAGTTGCTTTCCATCAGGTAAGCAATACCTATTTTTACTCACATTGCAGGTGTTGTTCAAAGCTGTTGTTTCTAGGTGCATGTGGATAAAATTTCTCATTCCTTGTCCAAATCCGCCTGTGGGTGCGTGTCCTAGAGAACGTCACTTCCTCACTGTCGGAAATTTCCTACTCTTGTCCATTGTGAGTCAGAGAGATTTGTTTATAAAGTTTCATTATGTGTAAAATATAATTAATCTCTGGCTTTATGTTGGGTAAGAGAAGAAATATAAGAGCCTATTATATTTTCACTATTTCTTCTATAGAACTATCATCATTAATAAAACTGAGATTAGTCTTGGTGGCTTCTTTCACTGCCCCTTCAGATGCTAATATTTATATATAATTATATAATTGTATATAGGTAATTATAGAATTATATAATTAATGGGAAAATTTTTTAAAAACTTTTTTTTTATTGTTCTACCTGTACTGGTCTGTTATATAATAAAAGTCTCAAAAAATACTATGAAGCATAAAGATGTCATCCCTCAACTAGTTGTGTGTTGACGATATTCAGCATTATCGTGCGAAAAGTGTTTGCTACAGAGAATACAAGTCACTAATCTAAGTAATATTTTCCACACGGCATTTTGTAAGAGGTCAAACATGATTTTTGTAATTTATGTGGCTGTAAATGAGCATTCATTCAAAACTAAGCATACATTATTTTATAAAAGCAGCAACATGGAAAATCTATACAATATAAATTTATATAATATATATTATATATATATATAATACATAATATATTATATATATATATATACAATATAAATTTATATTGTAAATCTATATACAATATAAAATTAAAACCAGTACATTTTATTAAGTATTGTGTTCAAATCTGCAAAACATCAAATAACTGAATTTTCAAATTTAATTTCTAATGTAAATGTACTAATAGATGATGATAATAATTAAAATATTAACAAAAGCAATTTGCCAATGTGAGTGAAAAAGTGCCAGATGATTGAACTTCACAAAATAACCTCACAGATTCCAGCAATACGACTTAAGATAACTCTTATAGAAAGTATAATGTGCTCCATCTCTTACGTCTTAATCCAGCTCACTCGTACTTTGAAATAACATAAATGTACCTTTAACATAATTTGAAATCCAGTTCCTTAATTTCTTGCATTAATTGCAATAGTCATGCCTTAGGTAGTTTGGTTATCATCTTGTTTCATCCATTCTAGCAACTTAATGTTTAAAAGTGTGGTACGTATATTATTATGGTGACAGTTTGTAGTATATAATTAATAAGATTATATCTTGTGATAATGAGCAGTATGAGGCTTGGAGGGTTAATGCTACTGATTTGAAAGTTTGCTATACAGAAGTCCCCAACTTACGACATTCCTACTTACAACTCTTACTTATGAGGATTTCTAATACTTTCTCATCTGCTGTTTTGTGCTCAAACTCAAGAGCAGTGTGGGATCCAGGATTATTATTATTTTTTTAAATAAAAAGTACTGGTCAGGTACATCATGGTAAAAAAAAAAAACCTTAACACAGAAAATTAAAGTGGACATATTATGAATGTCTTATGGAGTGTGCGCGTGTGTGCAGCAAAACCATCCAACAACCAACACCAGAGTCAAAGACAAGACTAGAATTTAGAATTTTATGACACATGAAGAGCTTGGGGCATCAACAAATCAGTAACAATAACCAAAACATAGTATTATATTTCCATAATAAATAAAACCAGTGTTTATTCACACAGTATATATAAATATTTTTTTTTAAATATTTGGAACTCATCCTCCAGTTATAGCAATGCACCTATGGAATTTGTGTTCAGACTTCCAAGCATTTGAAATTGAAATTGAAATAAGTTTATGATGTAAAATACACACAAAGGGATGAGGTAGCTCAAGCTATTCTCACCCCGTTCAGTACATCGTGTTAATACATACATAGACACACATCACAAACAATAATCATATTACCAACATTCTGAGAGATAAACATATACATTTCCTAAGCAATCAACTTATGACAAATCAGTAAGCATTCCAGCGTAAGTTGGGGGACACTGTATTCACATGTCATAACTTTGAATCTGATTTGCATGACCTGTTCGTTTTTTTATATTCTATAAAAATACTTGTGTAATTTTCTTTTTATACTACTGAATAGCCTGATAAAATTCTCACTATGCACTTTTCCCAAATCACTTTTGTATCTCTATCCTTATTTAATGTTTAAATTTTAACAAACTAGATGACACTGGTTGAACTGCAACTTATACTGATGCTAAGTTGTAATTGTATATTTTGTAAAAAATACTAATTGGTATGACACTGTAACGTATGTCATGCACAAGACTGAGATATATGGGGTACACTAGGAGACAGTCACCATTATATATAATTAGTATGCTCTTATTTGACCTTTCTTATGTTCATTACCAAATATATAAAAAAGATTATATGGTACCTTATTCTTTATCAATACCCAAGTTTGTAATTAAATTACAGTTTGTAAAAAAAAAATGCTTTNTTTGTGACCAGGTAAGCTACTGTTCCATAAGCCTTTCCTGAGGCATCACAGAATACATGTAGCTTAATTGTTCTTTTTCATTTACTACTGTGTTCCTGGGGAACTTGACAGACTCTAGGGTACTTAAATCTTTTACTAAACCTTGCCATTTTTCTTGTAGGCAGGTGTTAGAAGATCATCCCAGCCTATCTTTTGTTGCCAACATTCCTGTATTATCAACTTCCCATTAATCAGTACTGGGCTTAATAGTCCTAATGGGTCGAAGGGTTTGCTGACTTGTGATAGTAATTTTCTCATTGTTAAGTTAGTGGTATCAGGCTCCACTGACTTGATTGTCAACTGATCTGTTGTCGTGTTCCATTCGACACCTAGTACCTTTGTCATCTCGGGTACCTGGTAATCGGGAAGGGAAATTCAGTTGAGATCAGTTGATTTAATTTTTCATTGTTAGAGACCCAAGATTGGAGAGGCATATTGGCTCCCATTAATTCTCGATTGGCCTCATGGTATATGTCCAACAGTTTACTTTCACTGTTGGTTGTACCTTGAAAATTATCCACATACAGGTTTTTGCTAATTTCCGTCTTGTTTGGGCTATTGGACTTCTTCAAGTGCGTATCCAAGGTAGCTTGGAGCAGAAAAGGAGATGACGTGGCGCCAAAAAGGACAGAGGCAAACCGGTAAGTGATTAATTCACTGTTCGGATCGTTAGGATCCTTAATCCATAGGAACTTTGTGTAGTTCCGGTCTTCTTCTTGAAGACCTACCCTAAGGAATGCCTTGCTGATGTCGGCCGTATATGCATAAGTCCCAATACGGAACTTTAACAGCACGTCGTAAAGCCTTTGTGTTAGGCTAGGGCCAGTTTGAAGACAGTCGTTTAACGAAACACTACTCGGCCTCATTTTAGCACTGCAATTAAATACTATCCGTAATGGGGTAGTTGCAGAATTCTTCTGTACACAATGATGTGGTAAGTAGTGACCTTCCTTTGGGTTATCATTTGTAACAACTTCGATAAATTTGTCATCGAGTTGCTTCTGTATTATTTCATGGTACAACTTCAAGTTCTCAGGTTGTCTTTGTAAGCGCAACACCTGTGATCTCAATTGGTTTTGTGCCATAAAATGGTTGACGGGTAGCTGAGGGTGATTCAGCTTCCATGGTAGCCTGACCCAGTATTGATTATCTCTGTATATAACTGAGTCCAGGTATTGTTTGTAAGTCCAGTCATCATCTGGGCTAGGTTGTTCAGGGACAATGCCGAGAGTTGCCAGGTCCCATAACTTGTGTACAGGGGATCAAGCTCTTCCTCGGACATGTCTCTGAGTTGCAGTGGAGACTGGTCTCCTAGTCATGCAACCATTACTGGGTTGGCATGTTGTGTTCTACAGGTGCGGGTTGGTTTAGCCGTAATACAGGGCCTGTTAGCAAATAGCCACCTGCAGATGGTAACACGTTCATACCGTGTTTGTATTCCTTTCCTTTGATAAACTTATGGTAGACATCTGATCCCATAAGGATTCCAATATTGGAAAGGTTATCTGTTGTGATTTTATCAGCCAAATGAATTCCCCTTTTTCTAGGAATTTGGCTGTTGTCCCCAGACCATATACATACAGATCTGTTGGGAATCTATCTACTACTAGAGCTTGTACATTTTGTTCGTAACCTCCTAATCGTACTTTGGGTTGTACTACCTTGAAAACTCGGGCTCCTGAGTCAGTCAGGAATCCTGCTATGTTTATTCGTGTCTCCTCTACAGGTGTAAGTTTCAGGGTATCTACCAACTCTTTGGATATAAAGGTCAATTGGGACCCTTGATCAAATAATCCACGTACGGTGGCTTTGTTCTCTCCATTTCTAATGATCAATCGTGCAGTAGGTAGAGCTGATTTATGTTTAGACCTTGTTGAGAAAACACTTATGTCAGGTAGCACAGTACAAAGCTGTACTGAGGTGTTAGTTCCTTCCTCCTCCTGTGGTTTGGCAGACTTTGTACTTGAATCCCCACAAAGTGCTGTATGGTGTTGACCCTTATGGCACCTATAACAGGTGCGTATTGTTGATGTGCAGCTGTCGGGATGATGTTCCCTTATACACTTGGTACATCTATGTAACTCCTTGAGTCGTTTTATGCGTGTTGCACGATCGGGGTATCGTCTGCAATTGTACATGGAATGTGATTGTTCACAGAACAGACATGGTCTCCAGACGTTAACAGTATCTTGAGGAGTCACCGATTTGGGTGACGCGTTACCTGTAGGTTTGGAGGTACCAACTGCGTATGTGCCCACACTGCCTTGTCTCCACTTTGGGGAGGGAGAAGTTGTTTTAGATTTGTTTGGAGTACTGTTTGTACTCTGTTGTTTACTATTAGTAGTAGACGAAGGTTTAGATGTCGCTTTTTCATCTGGGATAACTCTTTCTCGTTCTATGATGGTTTGTAACCCCTTTGTAATCTCTGTTACTGTCAGATATGACTTTCCATACAACACAAACAACTTATCCAGGATGTCCCTGGGTAATTTGCGAGTCATATGGACTTGGATTATCCAGTCTGATTCATCCAAGTTTACTTTATTTTTAAGTGCCTTAAGCAAAGACTCAAGCTCCAATCTAAAGGCTTGGAGTGAGACTGCTGTATTATTTGGATGTTTAATATCTAACAGCTTCTGGGTTAAAATTCTGATAGTCCTTTCAGGCTTTGCATAGTTGTCCTTGAGTAGTTGTACAGCATTGTCATAATCGTCATCTGTGTGATTCAGATTACAGACTACCTGAAAGGCTTCATCCTTCAAGACACTCTGTAAATACGTAAACTTTGTCGTCTTTGGTACATTGACATTAGAATCCACAGAATCGACAAATTTGCTCCAGAAATTGTCCCAATTCTCGTCCTCTGTTCCAGAAAAAGTTGGGAGACTGAGTGATGGTAATTTGACTTCTGGTGCTGTCTGATTCTGGGTAGTTGTAGCTGCAACATTTATATTGGCCTTATGGGCGTTTATCAAATCTTCATAACGTTGAATTAGTTCAAACGTTGCATCTTCATAATCAGAGTGTTCTTGGAGAATGTTGTTCATCGTATCTTCATCAATACTAGAATTGTTCAGTATATCTTGATACTGTTTCATTTGTTGCAACACACGGTCATATTTGTTCCGTGTAAGCTTAAGATAGTTTTCCAGTGCTGCATAATTAACTGGAGTTTGATTACTCATGTCTTCACATTTGTTAATCTGCCTTGTGAGATGCCCCTTTAAGGCCCTAAGGGTTAATTTTACATTTTGGAGTGTAGACATCTTGAAAGTACTGCTAGTCGTATGGACTTTTAACTATTTGGCACTTGAATTAATAAAGCAACTAGTTTCCGAACTAGAGCTGTTTATCATTTAAAATATACACTACTGTATAATCATACACGCTATAATTTGAGTGGTAAGCCTGTATCAATGCTGGTATTCCGCAAGTTAGCCCGTCATTATCACTCTTGGTTGGTACAGAGACACAGGTTAACACTCAAAGGTGAAATGATTATAGTTAAATTATACCTATAATTATATGTATGAATATCAGGTTGACAACACAACTCGGGTTGTCATGAATACTGCATAAAAATATGTACTTGCTAGGTTGTAATATATGTTCAACTCTAGACAAGTGTAAAAAATTCTTACCCTTACACCAGGTTAGCACAATAAATTAAACTAGGTTGCTGTACAACACCAGCCTAAAATGTCCTACCCTTGTGCAAGAATTTGCTGTAAACAATGTGGTATGCAGTATGTAATGGTGCAATATTAAAGTAATGTTTATACTTAAATTACAAAAACATTTATAAGTAACTTATAAGTAAAGTAGCCTCTTATCAACCTCTTGTAATGAAAAAGGCACAATAGTTCTTTGGCATAGGCCTCAGAACAATAATAGTGCTTTGTTGTAGTTTTGTTGCTATGAGATTGAAAAGTTAGGCTAGAAAATGTAAATATAGCAATGTCTTTCTGCTATAATATTGCACTACTAATGTATATCAGGATTTTATAACTAGATGCAATGTACCTACTGGTTAACTGTAATAATCATCTAGGTTCAAAGGACCATAATTTATGTGGTAAAAACTCCAGGCAGTATATCTTCTTTTAATTGACTTCAGTAAATTAAAGTTTATCTTATTTTTTCTTAGTAGGTAAGAAATTGAGTGGACTGTATGTACTTGTTAAAACTGCCTGAAATTAATCTCACACAAATTGGGGGGACAATTTGTAGCTTAAACCACTTTGTAATGGCTCCTTCTTAAACTACAAATTGTTTACCTAAGTTTAATTATTATTTATCATACCACATATGGTGGTCTAATCTACTATTATTTCAACAATTATTACTAGTTATGAATACTACTACTACAATAACTAGAATGGCCTTATCTGAGCCTGTAGTAAGGGCCCACTAAGGCTGTGTCATGGTAGCATCTATGTGGGTGTGGCCCTGTGCCTCATGGTGCCAATGGCGGCTGTGGAGGCCTTCAAGGCTGGCAACAGCTAGGTACATGTGTAGTTCTACTGCTCAGCTACTTGCTGTTCCAAGTCACAATTTACCTGTTTGGGATGCAAGGAGTTAGTACATTTCCCTAAACATATCAATACAGGTATAACATGGTATGTGAGGGCTGTAAAAATGGGGTACACGTACATGGTGTTGGTGTTGTTCATATTTTGTAACCGTCTTAAATTTGATATTAAAAAGTGCACTAGAATAATAAACAAATACTTGGTAAGACGGATACTGGAGTGCTCTCATTTGTAGTAGTGATGTTGCTGTGGCAGTTTCTTAAGGCAGAGTAGGTCTATCCTGTGGCCATTATCACAACACACCCGCGAGCTCCATTGTTATTGTTTTTTTTGAGCGTGGCGTCTGTAAGAGACGCTCTGCCTCCCTTGTTCCAATATTTTTTTACTTCTAAGTTAAATTTACGTTAACAAGGGAATCAAGCTATATTTTGGTGTTAATAATTATATTCAGTCTTATTGAACACTTTTTTATTCAATTTAGACATTAAACTGTTGTATGAACAGTGGTTTAATAATGTAAATACTGCGGCGACGTCGATGACGTCACGGAGTCTCCCATTCTCTAATTTTAAGAGGATACTGTTAAGGGAAGACTATACTATTTGTGTGTCGGTTTCCCGACATTTCTGTACCATTGGTGTAGAACAACTTAAAGTATTAATCATTTATTTCTTAATTTTATATGCAAATTTTCCCAATGAAATTTGATTAAGTTTAATGTAAGTATCATTAGTAAGGAAATTAAGATCTAGTTCTCTTTAACAGAAATACGAACGGTTGAACTTGGCGGATGCCTTGGTGCCAAAAGTATATGTGCCAGGGCAGCAGATTATTTTGCAGGGTGATAGTGCCGATGGCATGTACTTTGTGGAGGATGGTACGGTTCGCATTACCATGGCCAAAGAAAATAATGAAGAGAAAGAGGTAGGTTTATCAAGGCAAACAATGTTGTGTGTATTCTCAGGTTCACTAAAGGTCAAACATGCATTGAAGAGTCTACTCAACAGGTTTAAGGGGGGAAAGAGTTGGGAAGGATATACACAACCTATGTATTCTCCAATGTGTGCACAATGAAATCACAATAGCATAACATAGAGAAAATCTATGGAGCAGTAATGAATTGAACTTGCATCCTGGATCACCTCAGATGCACACGTACATTACCCACTAGACCACATAAAGCTTAAAAGAACAGAGCCTAAAGTCCTCCTGAACTCCTTGTAAATTTGCCTGGACTTCAGGTTGTGTTGCTTCTAAACCTGTTGTGGCCTCGTGGATAATGTATCTTGGGTTACCCAGGATGCGAGTTCGATTACTGTGGACTCGCACACTGTACTCTCCAACATGTTTACTGGGCATAAGCACACCTTATCTACTCTAAATAGGTTTATTGTGGGCATAATTACCTGGACTTACTTTTTGAAAGAAAAATATATTTTATAAATTAAGTCAAAAACAAAATCTGTTGCCATTGCTTTAGGTATCTGGAATTTTGCAAAAACTGCCACAAATGTTAATGAACTATTAGAGTTATAAGACACTAATATGGTGAGGTAAATCAAAATAAATCATATTTCCAAGATGAAAATATATTTCATGTAGACCATTCAGAGTTAAAACTACAACCTAGAAAATGTAGAAATTTGTGTACATATTTAACATCTTTGAAAGTCTTTTAGGACATCTCTCTGTCCTTAAAAAATTAAACACGACTGAAATACAGTACTGTACTGTATTTGTTACATTTTTTATTACCCATTATTGAATTACTTCAAAGCCTTCATTGTGATAATGGTATACATGTATTCTGTGCTTCATAAGTTTCTTAAATGTTAGTAATGGCAACATGTCAACTATTCATATTAGCATTTATATGTAAAGTATGGAAAGTATTGTAGCTGCTTTTATATTTAATTAAAATTAATACAAGGTATTAGTCTAATAATTTGATCTCTACAGATCAGTCGGGTGTCTGTCGGTGGTTACTTTGGAGAACTTGCCCTCGTCACAAAGAAAGCCAGAGCGGCCTCAGTATATGCTGTAGGAAAGGCAAAATTGGCATGTAAGTTTTCTTCTATTATTTATCATCTACTATAGGTAGTCTTATGTTGTATAAAAGTTGAAATAGTGGGTGCAGGTGATATGTGGGGGGAGGGGGAGGGAGGGCAGAATATGGTAAAGGTGGCTTGGTGCAGAAATTGAGAAGGGAGGGGCGAGGAGTGCAGGGAATGTGGGGGTTAAAAGGGTGCAGAATATAATAGTAATAATAATAATAATATTTATTAAGCCAGAGTACAAACACAGAGACAATACATTAACAGTGGAGGATTCGTAAGTCACCTAAGTCCAGTGCCTAAAGCCACTAACATGCAGAGCATTTCAGGCACAACATAAATATGTAATTTATTTATTTATTTATTTATTTATTATTTATTTATTTATTATTTATTTATTTATTTATATACAAGAAGATACATTGGGTTGTTAGAGTACATAACATTGGTGTTCTTACATTGTTGTAAAGCCACTAAGATGCATAGTACTTCAGGCAGATCCTTTTGCATATCTTAAGTACTAAAATTGGGTGAGTGGGTAGCACAAGATACATTTAAAGTTTGAAGCACAAGATAGGAAATTGAGGATGAAATTAGGTACTTTTAGGTTTTATTTTGAATAAAGCTAGACAGTTTTTTAAATCATTAGGGAGCAAGTTTCATGGATTGGGTTCTTTTATTTGTATGGAGTGTTTGCACAAATTTAGTCTGCCTCTAGGGGTATCAAAGGCATTTATTTCTGGTGTGGTGCTCATGGGTTCTGTTACATCTATCAAGGAAGAGTTTCAGATCAGGATTAGCAGTTAGGAACAAGATTTTGTACATGTAAATAGCACAAGAGAATGGATGGAGTGAGTTTATGATCAGCATGTTTAGGGATTTAAGAAGAGGGCTGTGTGTTGTCTACAGACAGAATTTGTTATACAGTACATAGTTCTGATAGCAGATATTTGCTGGGTTATGAAAGGCTTGATGTAATTTGCAGTGGTTGAACCCCACGCACAGATACCGTATGTTAGGTAGATATGTTAGATAGATTAGCGAGTAGTATAGTGAAAAGAGAGTAGAGCGGGGGAACATAATATTTGATTTTAGAGAGTATACCGACAGTTTGAGACACTTTTGGCTATGTGTTGTATTTGGTTGGTGAAGTTTAATCTCTTGTCTGTGTATAAGTCAAGCAACTTTCAATCATTTATAATACTAATGTTAACATTGTCTATTTGTAGGTGAATTTGATGTTATAATTTACTTACAAATGAAATGTTGTAGGCCTTTTCTATGTTTAGTGGGGGTTTGTTGGTTGACATCCATGAGTGAATTTTGTTTTAATCCGTTACTTACAATATTATTTAGTGTGTGTGTGTGTGTGTGTGTGTGTGAGCTGGGGTTTGAGTAAATGAAGGTAGTATCATCAGCAAATAGTATAGGCTTAAGAATGTTAAAGACATTTGGCAAATCATTGATGTATATAAGAAATAGAAGAGGTCCCAAGATGCTGCCCTATGGTAGTTCTACAGTTAATGGTAGATTGGGGAGGTTATGTTGTTGATAGACACATATTGGTGTCTGTCATTAAGTTATAATTTTATTTACCTGATTTACTTGAGGGCCATTAACTAACCCTAGTGGCCTCTAGGATAGAAATCCGGCGACTTGTCAAAGGTCCTCCCATTATCCTTGATGATCTTATCCAGGTATATTTTAAAACTCCATTTGTCCCATTTATCCTGATAATTTTGTAAAGTTGAACTTTGAAATTCAACAGAGTTTTGGCATTTACTGCTTCGGTGGGTAGGCAGTTCTATGGGTTAACCCTGTGGATGAAAAAGCATCTCCTGTTCTCAGTCCTACATTGTGGCTTGTTGAGCTTGAAATTGTTGTACCATTGCTCCTTGTTTATGTTACATCTGACCTGAAAAAAATATCTGGATCAACATCCTCTAACTTGTTCAGTATTTTAAAAGTTTCAGTGAGATTGCCCTGTCATGCCTGGTTTGCAGTGTTATTAGCCCTGTGGCCTTCAAGCATGCGTCATATGAGAGATGACAGCCCTGGAATGACGTCTGTTGCCCGGTGTTGCACCTTCTCCAGAGCAGCTATGTCCTTCTAAAAATGAGGTTTCCATGCTTGGTACAATAATTCAAATGAGGGCACACCAGAGATTTATACAATTGAACCATTACCTTCTTTTCCATATAGTCAAAAGTACGCTTGATTATCCCAAGAGTTTGGTTAACTCTTCTGACTGCTGCCCCCACCTGTTGTGCAACTTTTAATGAGTGGTGGATTTTGACTCCAAAGTCCTTTTCTTCATCAATCTGCT
>WNGS01009202.1:20945334-20955676 GCA_020271785.1 Procambarus virginalis
GCAATGCAAGTTGTCCTTCACTAAAGTCATAGATATTCAGATAATACTCTTATAATAAAAAATAATAGACTGCCCATTGGATTGGAAACCAAATGGACATAGAAAGCATTCTTAATATATACAGTACAGTCATATGACAATTAACATTGCGTTAAAATCATATCTTCATGCAACGGAAAATGGGTTATTCAATTTAATATACAATAATTAAATTTCCCAAACGTGGTCTAAGTACTCTTAATAAAATCCAACGTTGAATGTAATGAGAGACATCTTTCTGATGCCTCCCAGATTCTGGCCTTTCCTGTGACTATCAGGGGACCTGAGGAGCTTCCCTCCCTGAAAATCCATTTATAAATGGCATTAAATCATAATAATTCATTGTGTCATGGAAAAGGAAGCCAGAGGTGTATTCATCCACATTGGCTATTATCGAGGGCCACCCCCCCCCCCACAAGGCCGATTACTGACCCCGCCCAGGATGCAACCCCCACAAGAAGCTGACTAATTCTGAGTACCTACTCACTGCACTAGGTGAACGTAGCATTAAGTGAAGGGAAATGTGCCCAATCATTTCTGTCTCACCAGGGATTTGAACCCGGAATAAATGACATCTCAAAAACCTCTTGGATATATAAAATGTTACCAAATGTTAAAATATTCAATAAGAATAAAAGTAAATTATACAATAATTGATATTGCTATGTTCCTAATAATGGAGGAATAATCATATCTTAAAATAAATTACTGTAAAACTGATTAATATATCACCTATTGTAAGATTTTGAGAAGAGAATATATGTTTAAGATCGATACAAAATTAATATATATATAATTTCTATATACTAGGGGGGGTACCATCTCTGGTTGTGTTGTGTAGGGACCCTCGGCCTCAAAGAAGAGGATATGTATCCTCCGGAGGAGCTGTGGGACACCCCGCATACACTCACTTATTGTCTTTCGCCTAACCCCCCACCCCCCATATAGTCTATAGTTATATATTTTATGAAAGCCTGGCAAGGGTTTTCTGCAAAGAATAAGAGCTTATTTTTTGGCAAAGAATTCTAAATTTGTTGATAATGTGAAGCATAGATGTTGTCAAAATGTTTTTTGAAGAAGTCTATATGTCACCAAACACCTTTTATAGTTTTGAAAACTGATGTTATATAGGAAGAGTCGTGTATATAGAGCCGTTGCAGCCAAGATGTATGCAAAACTTATTAAAGTTGCTTTCCATCAGGTAAGCAATACCTATTTTTACTCACATTGCAGGTGTTGTTCAAAGCTGTTGTTTCTAGGTGCATGGTGGATAAAACATTTCTCATTCCTTGTCCAAATCCGCCTGTGGGTGCGTGTCCTAGAGAACGTCACTTCCTCACTGTCGGAAATTTCCTACTCTTGTCCATTGTGAGTCAGAGCTGATTTGTTTATAAAGTTCATTATGTGTACTAATCTAATTAATCTCTGGCTTTATGTTTGGGTAAGAGAAGGAATATAGAGCCTATTATAGTTTTCACTATTTCTTCTATAGAACTATCATCATTAAATAAAACTGAGATTAGTCTTGGTGGCTTCTTTCACTGCCCCTTCAGAGCGTAATATTTATATAATTATATAATTGTATATAGTCATTATAGAATTATATTAATTAATGGGAAATTTTTTAAAAACTTTTTTTTTATTGTTCTACCTGTACTGGTTGTTATATAATAAAAGTCTCAAAAAATACTATGAAGCATAAAGATGTCATCCCTCAACTAGTTATGTTGACGATATTCAGCATTATCGTGCGAAATGTGTTTGCTAACAGAGAATACAAGTCACTAATCTAAGTAATATTTTCCACACAGGCATTTTGTAAGAGGTTCAGTGAATGCAATTGGGGAATTACTTGTTAATTAACTATGCTGGATACGTTCAAGTGAATGTATATCAATTCTATAGTACGGCGACTAAAACAGAACTGCATAATCAAAATGGGCCTAACCAAAGCAACAAATTGAGTGATTGATAAGAATTAAGCCACCCAAGAGACAGCAGGGAAGAAGAGCTTTAAAGAGCACGCTATAGCTGAAGAACAAACCAGGTGTCTAGTTTCTTACACTTCGATTAATAAATCCTAGGGTACTATTTGCCTTATTACGAACATCATGCATTGATCTCTGGTTTAAATTCTTACTAATCATAATTCCAAGTTCCCTTTCGAAATACCCGACTTTGCAATCACAACCCCATCTATCTCGTATCTTGTACCTCTATCAACATTACCTAACCTCAAAAACTTTACATTGATCAGCATTGAACTGCATCTGTCAACCTTTTGCCCATTTCAAAACTCTATTTAGATCATCTTGAAGAGATAGTGAGTCTTCTTCTGTGTTATTCCCTACGATTTTTGTATCATCGGCAAATTTGCAAATGTTGTTACTCAAACCTGAATCTAATCATTTATATAACGTATTATAAACAACAGAGGTCCCAGGACAGAGCGTTGAGGTACTCAACCTTCAACATTTTCAAACTCTGATTTTAACCCTCATTTATACTAACTCTCAGTTGAGCGTGAACAATTTATACATCAACTCTGTTGATGTGAGCACTTACTTGGCGGTCAGTGGTGGCGCCTAATTCTTAAAAAGCAATATATACGCTCGATCGTGATGTAGTTTTAGGTAATGCGGTTTTAAGAAAAAAGAGCATATCAATGTTATATCATAGAAAATGAATTTATCATAAACTCATGTATTTGTCTTATAGTATGGAAATGCATTCATATTTATAAATAACAATATGAATAGCAAAAATTCTGTAAATCCCCTACCATTTTGGAATCTGGAAATTAATGAACAAATGTGCTGGCTGAAGGCACTGAAGGAAACAACATTGGTTTCATTTTGTCGATACAAATGTCCCCATGAGTATTAGACTGGAAATTAATTATAGTTGAACCTGCAGAGAGGAGTTTAAGAATCTGTGGTGAGAGTGATGGACACAGCCTTCACAATTATGCTTCAGAGAATGTAAACATCTAGAGTCATTAGAAATAGTGTGTTGAATAATAAACCATACAATGTTTGAGTTCGGGAAAACGCCATTTGTCATATATACTAGCTGTTCTTAAAGATTCACCCATTTTGCAACAGCAAGATAATTATAAGATTTTAAGGGTTGACGAATGTTAATCTTCTGTTTGATAAACTGTGCACTCGAGACATAGTTAATAAGAACACGCCAATATAAGACAACAAAACGTTTTCAGATTCTTTCACACCAATTTCCAGCAACTTTTATAATTTATATAATTATTTTAGGGAATAATACATAAATTACATATTTAAACATGATATTAGTGTTTAGTGGAATGCATAACGAGTCAAATTGTGTTAAAAAGAGCGATTTTTTGTAAATTTGGAAAACTACTTTTTTCTGATCATATATATAAGTAAATGGATTGTGAAGGTTTCACTCAGAAAATAAATATCATTCACAATTTATTAATGAATTTTACAAAAAACACCATAAATTTTATATTTAAACATGTAAAAACTATTTGTAATACATTAGGAACAAAATAGTTGTAGAAAAACAATTTATTATAAAACCTATGTGTTTGGATTTTTTGATTAAAAGTTTCTCAAAGGCTCCCCTGCACCATTCTCAATGTAAATCATTCCCACGCCTATGGGAAGAGATAGACGAACGTTTCCTAGATGATTTGTGTTTGCTGGGTTGTAACTTAAAACTGGATCAAGTTTGTACATACCAGTACTAACATTGAGAAGATTTGGACATTGACTAATTAGCGCAGACTCAATTAAATTCCGTTCCACAAAGCCATTGCAATTCGCAATGCTTTTCGCCCCATCCCAATTAATAGTGTGATCACACAAACTTGCATGTAGATACAAAGCATTAGACGTTTGGGCAGTTCTTATACTATAAGCATGTTGGGACATGCGTAATTGTAAGGATTTTCCTGTTTGTCCAAGGTACACAGACTCACAATCATTACAAGGAATCGAATACACACAACCTGCTGTACCAGGGGAGTTTTTTATTAAATTAGACTTGATCGTATTATTAGTGAACACCAAATTGATATTAAGGTTTTTAAAAACTGGGGACAGTTTCTCAAATCCCATCGCATAAGGTACCACCAATGAGTTTCCATTTTCTGGTTTCGCTTTGGAGACATTATTATAAAACGTACATTTAGCTTTCCCAAACGAACAATCCAAAAACATCTTAGGGTACTGTAAACTCTTTCCAATTTCATATATTTTAGCTATCTCTTCATCAAAAAACTCAGGGCTGCATACCCTCAAAGCTCGAAGAAACATTCCTGAAAATACTGCCTGTTTAACTTTACTATGATGATTCGAATAATAATGAACAAACGACCCCACGTTGGTAGGTTTTCTATACACATTAAATTTGAACCTTCTATTGACTCTATGAATCATAATGTCCAAAAATGGAAGAGTACCATTCTCCTCATTTTCACATGTGAATTTTATTGAAGGTACCAAAGAATTAAGTTCATTAAGAAAAACAATTTGGTCTTGGTCACTCGGCCATAAGCACAAAATATCGTCGACATACCTAAACCAGACTACATTAGAGGGGATAATCCTAGATAAGATCTTTGTTTCGAAGAACTCCATATACAAATTGCTCAAAACTGGGGAAAGGGGATTGCCCATAGCCATTCCAAATGTTTGTTTGAAAAATTTTCCATTGAAACTGAAATAATTGTCTTTTATACATAATTTGATAAGTTCCAACACATTATTGGTCTGCAAACTCAAATTATATTTAGGCAGTTCCTCACGTAGGTATTCTAACAAATCATCAACAGGTACTTTAGTGAATAAAGCAGTCACATCAAAACTTACTAGTTTAAAATCAAAATTCAAATTTAGTGTGGATAGCTTATTAATTAAGTCTACATTGTTAGTTAAGTGCGAGTTAGAAATTGTTCCAACGATAGGGGACAAAACTTTAACCAACCACTTAGAAAGTTTATAAGCCGCCGAACCAACTGAACTAATAATCGGTCTAACTGGATTATGAGGTTTATGGGTTTTTATAAGACCATACATATAAGGTAGAGAGGGAGATCGACTTGTTAGCCTAGAAATCAACTCTTTATCGCCTTTGCACAATGTTTTGAGAGTTTTGTTAAAATGTGCGATCACTTTTTCAGTAGGATCTCTGTTAACCAATAGGTAAGTATCCCTATCTTCCAAAAGTAACTCCATTTTTCGAACATAGTCATCCTTATTCATAATAACTACTGCATTTGACTTATCAGCCTTGGTAATATGTAATGAATTATCTTTTTTGAGATTTTTGAACGCATGAATAAATCGACTTGGACAATTAGGTACAGAATTGTTAAGTAAAACACCATACATCATACCTTTACACACATTAATGTCTTCTACTGAGACATCACTATAGTTTTCGAGATTACAGAAACCTTTGGCAATATCTACAAAATTAATTAAAAAATTATGCCTTTCTCCAAGCCATTCCGCCTGAATGGAACCGCTGTTTGATGGATTATTGTTACACTACTCTGAGATCTACCTACAGAAAGATGAGTACTAAACTGGATTTAAAATTGAAGAGACTTATTCAACAAAGTAACTGGAGTAAACACTCCAACCGTGATTTTGTCATCAACCTCTCGGATAGACAACTTGATAACAACACGATTACTGCATTAGGATATGGCCTGAGCTTTGCCACGTCTAACGGGACAGTTAATTTTGTAGATATTGCCAAAGGTTTCTGTAATCTCGAAAAGTATAGTGATGTCTCAGTAGAAGATATTAATGTGTGCAAAGGTATGATGTATGGTGTTTTACTTAACAATTCTGTACCTAATTGTCCAAGTCGATTTATATATGAGGTCAATTTTATTATATTGGAGTAAAATTAACGTAGATATATGACCGAACCTAACCAACCCTACCTAACCTAACCTATCCTATCTTTATAGGTTAGGTTAGGTTAGGTAGCCGAAAAAGTTAGGTTAGGTTAGGTTAGGTAGGTAAGGTAGTCGAAAAAACATTAATTCGTGAAAACTTAGCTTATTAGGCAAATCGGGCCTGGCATAGTAGGCTGAGAAGTGCGTTCTGGCTACTAGGTACGACATATATATATATATATATATATATATATATATATATATATATATATATATATATATATATATATATATATATATATATATTTATATATATATATATGTCGTACCTAGTAGCCAGAACGCACTTCTCAGCCTACTATGCAAGGCCCGATTTGCCTAATAGGCCTAGTTTTCATGAATTAATTGTTTTTTGACTACCTAACCTACCTAACCTAACCTAACCTAACTTTTTTGGCTACCTAACCTAACCTAACCTATAAAGATAGGTTAGGTTAGGTTAGGTAGGGTTGGTTAGGTTCGGTCATATATCTACGTTAATTTTAAATCCAATAAAAAAAATTGACCTCATACATAATGAAATGGGTAGCTTTATCATTTCGTAAGAAAAAATTAGAGAAAATATATTATTTTCTGAAAACTTGGCTTATTAGGCAAATCTGGCCTTGCATAGTAGGCCAAAAGTGAGTTCTGGCTACTAGGTACGACACATATATATATATATATATATATATATATATATATATATATATATATATATATATAATATATATATATATATATATATATATATATGTATATGTCGTACCTAGTAGCCAGAACGCACTTCTCAGCCTACTATGCAAGGCCCGATTTGCCTAATAGGCCAAGTTTTCATGAATTAATTGTTTTTCGACTACCTAACCTACCTAACCTAACCTAACCTAACTTTTCGGCTACCTAACCTAACCTAACCTATAAAGATAGGTTAGGTTAGGTTAGGTAGGGTTGGTTAGGTTCGGTCATATATCAACGTTAATTTTAACTCCAATAAAAAAAAATTTACCTCATACATAAAGAAATGGGTAGCTTTATCATTTCATAAGAAAAAAATTAGAGAAATATATTAATTCAGGAAAACTTGGCTTATTAGGCAAATCTGGCCATGCATAGTAGGCCAAAAAGTGAGTTCTGGCTACTAGGTACGACATATATATATATATGTCGTACCTAGTAGCCAGAACGCATTTCTCAGCCTACTATGCAAGGCGCGATTTGCCTAATAAGCCAAGTTTTCATGAATTAATATATTTTCACTATTTTTTTTTTATCAAATGACAAAGCTACCCATTTCATTATGTATGAGGTCAATTGTTTTTTATTGGAGTTAAAATTAACGTAGATATATGACCGAACCTAACCAACCCTATGTAACCTAACCTAACCTATCTTTATAGGTTAGGTTAGTTTAGGTAGCCGAAAAAGTTAAGTTAGGTTAGGTTAGGTAGGTTAGGTAGTCGAAAAATAATTAATTCATAAAAACTTGGCTTATTTGGCAAATTGGGCCTTGCATAGTAGGCTGAGAAGTGCGTTCTGGCTACTAGGTACGACATATATATATATATATATATATATATATATATATATATATATATATATATATATATATATATATATATATATATATGTGCCACAGAGTGGGCCTCTCGTGCAGGCCCATCACCTCAACCACCATCCCCAAAAGCCCACAGGCAATCCAGCTGGGATGGCCCCATTGTAGACAAATTTGCTGCAGAGTGCCTGGGTGCTGCACCAACACAGCACGACATTGCTCGCCTCACAGCAGTAGCAGCCCCACATGCAGGGGATTTCCTGTTAGCAACCCCAATGTCGGCAACTGGCACGCGTCTCACACCACACGCCCTCCGAATTGCTGTGGCCCTCAGCCTTGCTGCCCCAATCCACACCAGATATAGGTGTATTTGCGGCGAGGTGGTGGCTGACGGGTACGGCCACCATGGCCTACTCTGCCAAAGTACAGGAGGATGGCACTCGAGGCACAGTGAAGTTAACGACATCATCAAGAGGAGCCTCACCACAGCTGGATGCCCAGCTGACAGAGTGCCTCGTTACCTAACGCCCCGTAACTCTGATGCTCTTATTGGTCGCCCGGATGGTATCACAGTGAACCCCTGGAAGAATGGCAAGCAGTTGGTATGGGACTACACGTGCGTATCAACCCTGGCTAACACCTACATTGAACTCAGTGTTGCACAACCTGGTGGCGCTGCCACCCACAGGGAAGCAGCCAAATCCCGTAAGTATAGAGAACTGGATCACCACTACAATTTTGTCCCCATTGCTTCTGAGACACTCGGCGCCTGGGGTAAAAGTGCTACCAGTTTTTGAAGGAACTGGGTTCTAGGCTCATTGAAACAACAAGGGACCCTAGAGCTGCCAGCTTTCTTTTCCAGCGCCTCAGCGTGGCGATACAGAGGGGAAATGCGCACTGCATCCAGGGTTCCTGCCCGCCATCTGAGGAGCTGGAGGAACTCGACAACTTATGATAACCATCTTTGTAACCTATATGTAACTCCTTTTTGTAACAAAGTTCAAATAAAGCAAATATATATGTGTACATACAAAAGAATGGGGGTGGTAGGTGAAGAAAATATTAGTGTTCAGTGAGAAACCACAAGGTCTCCTCTGAATACGTTTTATTTTCTTCTCCGAGGCTATGGGTCTCCACATTGGCACCAGAGGTGGTACCCTCACAAACTTTATATATATATATATATATATATATATATATATATATATATATATATATATATATATATATATATATATATATATATATATATATATATATATATATATATATATATATATATATATATATATATATATATATATATATATATATATATATATATGCGACAAATCTGATGTATACGCGTAATTAATTGGGAATTCACATTAAATACATTATTTTCAATCAACCATTCGTACCGCATTAAATTAGCGAGTAAGATATTGATTAGGAGAGAAACCCTGATTTTATTGCATACTTCGACGTTTCAGCCGGATTAGAGCGGTTTTAGCGTCGGGTTAATCTTTAGCGTCGGGTAAATTTAGCGACAAGTTGCCGTTGCCTGCTCCGCATCAGCTCTAATGCGGCTGAAACGTCGAAATATGCAAAAAAAGAGGGTTTCTCTCATGATCAATATATTACTCGCTTTTTTAACGAGGTACGATTGGTTGATTGAATATATGTAGTGAATTCGTACACTACATGCGAGAGCGGGGGGGGGGGGGGGCTTACTCCCACTGTTTACCCGTTGGAGCTTTCTCTGTGCCAGAACATTGCCGGAGACTGGAGGAGGTTCAACAGGTCACGGCGGAGTAAGCCCCAACTCTCGCATGTAGTGAACGAATTCACTATATATACGATATATATGATGCAAACTCGTATTTAATTGCAAATGCACATTAAATACATTATTTTCAATCAAACATTCGTACCTCGTTACAATAGCGAGTAAAATATTGAATGGGAGAGAAACCTTTTTTTTATTGCATGTTTCGACGTTTCAGCCGCAATAGAGCTGTTTTAGCTCTAATCAGACAAGTTGCCGTTGCCTCCTCCGCATCAGCTCTAATGCGGCTTAAACGTTGAAATATGCAATAAAAACAGGGTTTCTCTCCTAATCAATATCTTAGTCGCTATTGTAACGAGGTACGAATGGTTGATTGAAAACAATGTATTTAATGTGAATTTGCAATTAATTACGCGTATACATCAGATTTGTCGCATATGTAATGAATTAATAACAATAAACTGACAATCCGTATACTGGGTGTTGGAAGTTCTTAATACATTACATATGCGACAATTCTGATATATATGCATAATTAATTGCAAATTCACATTAAATGCATTATTTTCAATCAACCATTCGTACCTCGATAAATTAGCGAGTAAGATATTGATTAGGAGAGAAACCTTGTTTTTATTGCATATTTCGACGTTTCAGCCGGATTAGAGCGGTTTTAGCTCTAATCAGACAAGTTGCCGTTGCCTCCTCCGCATCAGCTTTAATGCGGCTGATACGTCGAAACATGCAATAAAAACAGGGTTTCTCTAATGATCAATATATTACTCGCTGTTTTTACGAGGTACGATTGGTTGATTGAAAATATCTAGTGAAATCGTTCACTACATGCGTGAGCGGGGGCTTACTCCCGCCGTTTACCCATTGGAGCTTTCTCTCTGCCAGAACATTGCCGGAGACTGGAGGAGGTCTAACGGGTAAACGGCGGGAGTAAGCCCCCCCTCTCGCATGTAGTTAACGAATTAACTACATATACGATATATATGATGCAAACTGTATTAATTGCAAATGCACATTAAATACATTATTTTCA
>WNGS01009202.1:20963157-20974704 GCA_020271785.1 Procambarus virginalis
CATACAAACGAATAACCTAAGTATCTATATAACAAAAATATTGTCCTGTGGAGTTGATTTAACTTCCGTACACATTGTTTTAAAATAAATATTAAATGCTTTGTGGCTATTTATGGAAAGATATTATTACAAATACCCATTCTACTTGTTAATATAAATAATTAAATTTGCGACTATTTGAGCAAGACGTCTGACGACTGGTCACTGTGTACAGGAGGCTTTATGGCAGCAAACACTCTCCAGGCGACCATATATCTTGGATAAGTCGCTCCACAAATTTTGTCGCTTGGACCGTCGACTTCCTATGGCGTCACCTGCTACATATTACTTCTAATTTCAATATGAAATTACATTATTTCAGAGTGAAAATAGGTTTGATCATGTTCTACGGCAGCACCAACATTACAGTAAGTAAATTACCATATTTCTTCATTACTTACGTATGCAAGTAGGATTGGGTAGATTTGGGTATGATTTGGGTAATTCTACGGACCCGTTCTCAGTCCTACATTGTGGCTTGTTTATATATACTTATTATTTATTTATTTATGCATATACAAGAAGGTACATTGGGAATGTGTGGATACATAAACATGGTAATTACAGTCTTGTAAAGCCACTAGTACGCGCAGCGTTTTCGGGCAGGTCCTTAATCTAAGAAAATTATTAAGTAGGTAATACTTGCAAAATTTATAAAAAAAATGATAACAGATACATGGCAAGAAAAAAAATTAGAGAAAATTGTAGATACAGTGTATTAAAGCACATAGGCAGCTAAGATTGATTGCAATGACAGCTTGAATGGTAGTTGACAAAAATTGGTAGGCACAAAACAGCATATGACTAGCACATAAAAGAAGACAGCAATGAACACAATGATAAGGTTGGTAGGGTTAAATACATAAAAATTAGGAGATTCGGAGATTGGGTAACACTAGGTACAGAGCAAATTTAAAGCTCAGTGTAGGAAACTAAGAAGATGAAATCAGGTCTTTTTGGTTTTGTTTTTAAATAAGGCAAAACTTTTACAGTTTTTCAATTCACTAGGGAGTGAGTTCCATAGACTAGGTCCCTTAATTTGCATAGAGTGTTTACACAGATTAAGTTTGACCCTGGGGATATCAAAGAGATATTTATTTCTGGTGTGGTGATAATGGGTCCTATTACATCCATCCAGGGAGAGTTTCAGAGCATCGTTTGCATTTAAAAACAGGGTTTTGTAAATGTAGTTGACACAAGAGAATGTGTGGAGGGAGTTAATATTTAGCAAGTTTAGAGATTTAAACAAGGGAGCTGAATGTTGTCTAAAAGCTGAGTTAGTTATTATTCTGATAGTAGATTTTGCTGCGGATGATGGGCTTAAGGTGGTTTGCAGTGGTTGAACCCCACGCACAGATACCATAATTAAGATAGGGGTAGATTAGTGCATAATATAGTGAGAGGAGAGCGGAGTTAGGAACATAATATCTGATTTTGGAGAGTATACCCACTGTCTTAGAGACTTTCTTAGTTATGTGTTGTATGTGGGTGCTGAAGTTGAGTCTCTTGTCTAGGAATAGGCCAAGAAACTTGCCATCATTTTTATTACTGATGTTAATATTGTCTATATGTAGCTGAATTGCATTGATGATTTGCTTCCAAATAAGATGTAGTAAGTCTTTCGATGTTTAATGTTAGTTTGTTCGTTGACATCCAGAAGTGGACTTTTTTTAATTCATTATTCACAACATTATTTAGTGTATGGGGTTGAGGTCTGAATAGATAAGGGTAGTATCATCAGCAAAACAATATAGGTTTGAGAATATAGAGACATTAGGCAGATCATTTATATAATATAAGAAATAGAAGAGGTCCTAAGATACTGCCCTGTGGCACTCCAACGGTAATTGGTAGAGTGGAAGAAGTTGTAACATTGATGTATTGGTGTCTGTCACTAAGATAGGATCGGATGTAGTCAAGGGCAAGGCCACGGATTCCATAATGCTTAGTTTAAGTCAAGAGCGTTGTGATTAACAGTATCAAAGGCTTTTCTTAGGTCAATGAAGATTCCAATTGGAAACTCATTTTTGTCAAGGGCAGAGTAGATTACGTCAAGGAGACTAATGATTGCATCGTTGGTTCTTTTTTGGGACCGGAAGCCAAACTGGCAGGGGCTGAGTATGTCGAATTTTACGAGGTAGGAATAGAGCTGTTTGTAAAAAATTTTTTCAAATATTTTTGATAGAATGGGTAGATTTGATATTGGTCTATAATTGTTTATGTCCACCGGATTGCCTCCTTTATGGACTGGCGTTACTCTTGCTTTTTTGAAGATATCAGGGAAGGTGTGACACTCTATAGATTTGTTGAACAGTAGGGCTATGGGTGGGGCAAGGGCATGGGAGGCTCTCTTGTAAACAATGCACGGAATTTCACTGGTGTTCCCTGCCTTGGTTTTTTAGAGAGTGTATAATGGACACAACATCTGCCGGATGATTGGTGAAAGGAGAAGAGAGTTTGGATAGCTGCCTGAGAGATATGTGTTAATATGTGTCTGAGTCTGTGGGATTTTACTGGCAAGATTAGCACCAACCGATGAAAAGAAACAATTAAATTAGTTTGCCATTTCTAAATCAGTTGACAGTATATCACCCATCCTTGTAGAGCTTTATTTGGTTATGTGAGTGTTGCTTAGTTCCTAGGATACTAGAGATTGTTTTCAAGTGCTTATTCTCGTTTACCTTTTGCTTCATTGAATCTATTCACATAATATGCTAGTTTTGCCTTTCTTATGATACTGGTAAGCATTGATGAGTATCATTTAGCTACTTCCTTTGAAACTAGGCCAATCCTAAGTTTCTTTTCATAATCGTGTTTCTTGTTGAATGAGTTGAGAATGCCACTTGTGAGCCACGGATTGTTTAATCTTTTTGTCAGTTACTTGCTTGGTAAGAAGGGGACAATGAAGGTTGTAGAGCTTAGAGTTTTGGAGAGGAAGAGGTTAGCTAATAAATTTATATCCTGGGTATTGTTGAATTCAGAATCCCAGTTAATATTGTGAAGTGCATCTGTAAGATGTCCTAAAGCTGATTCAATGTGTAGCCTAAATGAAAGTTTCTTGCTTTTTGGTGGTGTTATGTCCATGTTCGCTATGAGTAAAGTAGGATAGTGGTCAGTTGTTCTGTCGTAGATTATACCAGATACAAGGGGAACTGTTATGTTTGTCCATATGTGATCCAAGGAAGTGGCTGATGTTTGAGTGACTCTGGTGGCTTGGTGATTGTGTGGGATTAGCATACAGGAGTTCATGCTGTTAAGGAAATAGTCAACTTGATAGCAATTTTGTTTACCCAGGTCAATATTAAAGTCTCCTCCAGAATGATGGTGGTTTTTGTTGAGATTGTGGTTTATGATAAGATTCCTTAGGTTGTCTGAGAAAGAAGCTATGTTAGTGTTGGGAAATCTATAGATGGCTCCAATAGTCAAAGAGGATTTAAGGGATTTAATTGTGAATTGAGCAAAAGTATATTCACAGTAGTCATCTCTGTCACTAATAACGCTGTTGCAGATAAATGTATCTCGGTAATATATAGCTGTGCCACCCACCTTTTTATTAGGCCTACAGTTATGAATGGCTTTATAACCAGCTAAGTTGTAGAGTTGGGTATAGTCTTTATTTAGCCAGTTTCTGTTAAAATAATGAACGATAAGTTAGTACCGAGTGCTGTGAGTAATGCATTTAAATCGTCAAAATGTTTACCAAGAGATCTAACATTTTGGTTGTAAACTGATAAACAGGTGGTATTTTGGAGTTTGTTTTTAGCCTGGTGTGCTGTGAAATACTTGCATAATGATGATCAATGTGCTGGTTGGTGTAGATATGAGATAGAAGATTTTGATCAGGATCATATCAGTGTGCATAAAGATTGAAAAATGGCCGGATGTCACATATTTTTATCTGATGACTGAAAATATCAGATACAGTATTTGTCGACACGGTTTCCGTTTCCCCAAAATTCCAAAAATAGCGTGTTAACTATTACATCCAAAAAGTGAAACTTTATATTTTATTTTCATCCCACTATTACATGTCGTTTTCGGCTTGGCGCCTTATTTTGCTATTACATACTTTTCATCCTACGATTAACTTTTTTCATTTTTATGTTTACATGCGAGCATGCGTATAAGTACAATAAAAGCAAAACAGAAAACAAACTAGAACAAAAGTAGAGCACAAAAGTACACAATTACAAAAGTACAAACTCGCCAAATTACAAAATAACAAAAGGTCTAAGTACAAAACACCGGTCTGAAGGGACGACAACAAAAACGCAGCAATAATAAAAAACACAACAATAATTACACAGGAAAATAGTACAGAAATGACAACATTGCAACACATAGCACCCAAACCTTCACCAACAACCCAAACACCGGAACAAAGTTGACCAGACCACACACTAGAAGTTGAAGGGACGACGACGTTTCGGTCGACTTGAGAATGGTCCAGGACGGTCGACTTGAGAATGGTCCAGCGACTTGAGAATGGTCCAGGACGGACCGAAACGTCGTCGTCCCTTCAACTTCTAGTGTGTGGTCTGGTCAACATACTTCAGCCACGTTATTGTGACTCTTCGCCTGCACCGGAACAAAATTAATCAAAACGAGCCTACGGGCCCCGTAAATCACACACGGAGAGGCACCAATATATAATGATAATAAAACAAGAAAGGGGGAATACAAATACATAACACAGAAACAAAAAGAAAACTACAACCACAATACATGATAAGGAGAACAAAATCAGGCTGGGCCACGCTAACAGCCTAAAGGGCACGCAACACCACACAAACAAGCGCACAACCAGTACAATAAAAACAAAACATAAAAACATAATAACAGGACATCCACTACCAGACACACACTCAAACAAACACCGGAACGCACAGGAATCGGACAGATACACACAATCCACACTAATAAACCCACAACCATAACCGGAGTACGCAGGATCGGGAAAACACACCCGCACCACCCACACACACACACGCGACCAGCACTCCACAACCACACACACAAACAGAAACAAACTACAACACACAGTAAACAAAGAAATCATGGGCGAGGAATACATTTCTCAGAGACAAGAACATATTTCTCAAGGAACTTATCCCAAGGATACTTCTGCTTATAGGCCTCCCAAACCAAATACTCCTTGTCGGTAGGGGAACGATCCCCCTGCCTCCGCGGGGCCAGCATAAGCTCAGGAATCGCCAAGTCAGGCGGAAACGACCAGTCCCTAAGCTCGCTGACCCAAGTAGCATAACGAGGCAGGGTATGGGGAACCACACTCTCTGAGGAAGCAGAAGACACTGAAGAAGCATAGACAGGCCGACGAGACGGACCTGCCGCCAAACGCACAGGAGAAGGCGATGGCTACTCCACCAATACCGCAGGAGATACAGAAGAGACAGCCGAAGACGGAAGAGGCGTCGAAGCCGCCGCCGAGGAAACAGGGAATGAGGAAGGGGGAACAGAACCCTCAGAGCGGGCAATTTTTTTCAACACCACCACCAGGTCACTATGCGCACCATGAACCTCACCAGGGGAAACCACCCCCACGAAGAACCGGAACCATCCGACGTGAGCGACGCACCCGAAGCATGATCCACAGGCACCACACCAGAAGGAGAGGCCGAAACACCAGCACCAGCAACTGCAGGCACATGCACCTCCGCCACCACCTTAGAATGCGACGCAACCGGAGCTATCCCGTCGTCGCCGGAAGATGCACAGTCGTCTAATTCGCCAACATCGGCCCAGGCAGAAGAAGAACGCCGGGAACGCTTAGGCTCCGGTCGCACATCATCAAAACCGGAAGCTGATTCAGGGACGCGTGCAACACAAGCCGGGCGAACCGACGCTCGTTGCAGAACGGCAGCATCCTCAACCACATGGGGTACCAGGCCGGGCACAGGAGGAGGTGCTGTATCCACCCCAGCACCCAGCATAACCGGGACACACGGCGAGGGCACAGGGACAGACGCAGCAGGTGAAGAACTCGAAGATGGTGGAGCCATGCAGTTGGCAGTCGGAAGATCCATAGAAACTCCAGGGATACCAACCGGAGCAGGACGAGCACCCGACGGCGACACAACCTCAGGAGAAGAGGCGACAACAACACGAGGCGCACCAGTCGACACGGGGGCACAGCATTGGCCAAAGAGACGTTCACATCCACACTCACCAAAGCCTCCTTCACAGGAAGCGGCGGGAAATCCTCCTCACTGAAGAGGTTCATGGGCACAACGGCAGGCACAGAACACCCAGCAGCCTGATGGCCCAAAAGGCCACAATGATAACATGTCCGAGGCTGGCGGGCGTAAAACACCCGAACGTGGTATCCCAGAAGTCTCACGGAGGACGGAATGTCCGATCATAATCCAGCGTGCGAATGTTCGTCCGCACATCCATGAGCGTCCCCGAGGAAAGCATGTGCAACCACACACTAACAACTGTGCCAAACTGGCCAAAGTAACGTCGTTCTCCGGAAACTCCAAGGGTGCTCCATGAACACTGACATAAGTGAGGGCACCACTACGATCGGAAAGGGTCACAGTGCCCGCACCGTCCGGCAGGGGTAAGGTCCGCCCCTCGTAGCGACGGAGAAACTCCTGATACGACAGCTCCTCTGTAAATTTGATAATCGCCCAACGAGCAGTCACCAACTCGACGCCATAAATGTCCACCACAGATCTCAACGGACCCCCATATTCGGGTCGAGGCTTTCTTATAATAATAATAATAATAATTTATTTGCAAGAGGGTACAATGAGTTGGTGAGATTACATAAGATTGGTATTTTCACATTCATGCAAAGCTACTAATACGCATAGCGTTTCGGGTAGGTCTTTAATCTAACACATCAGGTTAGGTGAAAAAGTACATTGTAGCAAGGTTTTATATCAACATATTATATCAATATTTTTATATCAACACACAATCGACTTGAGAATGGTCCAGGACGGACCGAAACGTCGTCGTCCCTTCACCGTCTGCTGTGTGGTCTGGTCAACATATTTCAGACACGTTATTGTGACTCCTCGTCTGCTTAGGTTGATAAAAGTGATTACACTGGCAAGGATATGTCTTAAGTACTAATAATGGGAAAGTGGGTACTACTAGGTACAGTGTGAGTTTGAAGCACAAGGTAGGAAACTATGAGGATGAAATTAGGTACATTTCGGTTTTACTTTTGAACAGGGCATGGACCGGACAATTTTTTAATTCATTAAGGAATAAGTTCCACATTGGGGGTCGAAGTCTCGACAAAACTCCACATTCAACCCGTTCTCGACTCAAGTCCATTACATCCAGAGGTCGACCCCGTCAGAGGTCAGACGCATTCAATAATATTAATTAATATTTGAGAAAATTCCTGTTTTGAAAGAACAGCATGTAAAAATTTAAGAATGCGTCTGTGGGGTCGACCACTGGATGTAATGGATTTGAGTCGAGGACGGGTTGTTCTCAGACCAAGTAGCCATCAATGATATAACCTCTCCCACTCTACCAATAACCGTTGGAGTGCCACAGGGCACCATCTTGGGACCTCTTCTATTTCTTATATACATCAATGATCTGCCTAATGTCTCTAACATTCTTAAACCTATATTGTTTGCTGATGATACTACCCTCATCTACTCAAACCCCAACCCACATACACTAAATAATGTTGTTAATAATGAACTAAAAAAAATGTCCACTTATGGATGTCAACCAACAAGCTAACATTTAACATAGAAAAGACCTACTACATCTTATTTCAGAAGCAAATCAACAAATGCAATTCAGCTTCAGATAGACAATGTTAACATTAGTAATAAAAATGATGGTAAGTTTCTTGGCCTATTCCTAGACAAGAGACTCAACTTCAGCACCCACATACAACACATAACTAAGAAAGTCTCTAAGACAGTTGGTATACTCTCCAAAATCAGATATTATGGTCCTAACTCTGCTCTCATCTCACTATATTATGCATTAATCTACCCCTATCTTAACTATGGTATTGTGCATGGGGTTCAACTACTGCAAACCACCTTAAGCCCATCATCACCCAGCAAAAATCTGCTATCAGAATAATAACAAATTCTGCTTTGAGACAACACTCATCCCTCCTTGTTTAAATGCCTAAACATGCTAAACATAAACTCCCTTCACACATTCTCTTGTGTCAACTACATTTACAAAACCCTGTTCCTAAATGCAAACCCTGCTCTAAAACTCTTCCTGGACAGATGTAATAGGACCCATAATCACCACACCAGAAATAAATATCTCTTTGATATCCCCAGAGTCAAACTTAATCTGTGTAAACACTCTGCAAATCAAGGGACCTAGTCTATGGAACTCACTCCCTAATGAATTAATAAGCTGTCCAACTTTTGCGTCATTCAAAAAAATAACTAAAATGTACCTAATTACATCTTCATAGTTTCCTACCTTACACACAGAAATCACAACAGCGTGATGCATCAATGAACAAATCCACAAGGGCCGTGACGAGGATTCGAACCTACGTCCGTGATCATCCCAGACGCTGCCTTAATCGACTGAGCTACGACATTGTCAAAAGAGTTGAAACTCTTTTTCAGATTGAAAAAAAAAGAGTTGAAAAGATTGCACTGCTAGATTGATGTCCCCTATGTTACCTAATTCGGATTCCCAGTTGACATTAGCAGCAGCAGCTATAAAATTGCCTATAGCAGTTTCATTGTGCAGCCTAAAGCTTATCTCCCTTGTCTCTAGAGATGGTGTGTTAGTGTATTAGGAGGTAGGTTGTGTTAGGAGAAATGTGGGGTAATGGTCTGTAGTGCTATCGAGGATTATCCCTGAAGTAAGCAGAGAGGTTATGTTGGTCCAGATGTGATCAAGAGCCGTGGCAGTACTATCAGTGATTCTAGTAGGTCTAGTGATTAAGGGTATGAGGTACAGGAAAAATGGGACTTTACATAAAATACCCATATTTTTGCCTATAAAATTCACTATTTCATAAGGCCGCATTAGACAAAATACAATTAAAAAAAATCAAGCGATAACACAAATCAGATCAGCTTACCTTAAATTGATTAATTTCAAAGAAAATTTGTAGTAAAATATACGTTTTCTCTGAACTAGATTTTTGGCAACGACTCTGCCATATTGACATACTTTACCTTTACACATTCTCTCTCCTGACAACGGGAATTAAGCTGACCATCCCCAGGATAGTACAGTCGGGTTCGTTCTTCACTCACGATCGAGAAATCCGGGTTCGAATCCCGGGCTGGACCTGACTGACTCGTCTCCCAGCTGCCCACTCTACACTGTCCTACTCTGTTTTCCAGACAGTGAAGCTAGCTAAGATTACTCTGCCAACCTCGCTGACTGCTAGATTTCTAAGCAGGGTTAATTGAACAAACTAATCTTATTTACTGGCCACCTAGATGGTTGAATTCTTACTGAAACTCATGGTAATTCTATAGGCATCTAGAAACCGGCTATTTCTAATTACAATATTGAATAGTGACCTGTATTTATAATTTATGAATTAACAATTGGGAGAGTTGTCTCCCCAGCTGCCTGACCTTGACCCCTGGGTGGGTCAGAGACGAGCCTCACCAACTAGTTCCCTCTCTAAATGACGTCACTTTATCTTTGATAGCGAACGATCCTTGATCTTTACTCTACATTCATGTTAACCTAAGTCCTTAAAATATGCCCTAATTTGACCTATTTGTGCCTGCAGGATCGAACATTGACTTGGATTGACTCTCTTCCACCCATGTCCCCTCGTTCTGTTAATATTACGTGTGAACATTTCATCTATTTCTACTTTGTCAATGTCCCTGAGTATTTTATATGTCCCTATCATATCCCCCCTCCCTTCTTTTTTCTAGTGTCGTAAGGTTCAGTTCCTTCAGGCGCTCTTTATAACCACCATCCCTCGTAACTCTGGGACGAGCCTCGTTGCAAACTTCTGAACCTTTTCCAGTTTCCCCCCACCTGTTTCTTCAGGTGGGGACTCCATGATGGCGCGGCATACTCTAAATTGGTCTCACTCGTGGTGAGACCAATCATCCGTCTCACCCGGTGTGTGGTGTGTGTGTGTACTCACCTATTTGTACTCACCTCTTTGTGCTTGCGGGGGGGGGGGGGAGGGTTGAGCTTTGGCTCTTGTGGTCCCTCCCTCCAACTGTCAATCAACTGGTGTACAGGTCCTGAGGCCTATGGGCTCGTATCATATTTACACTTGAAGCTGTGTATGGAGTCAGCCTCCACCACATCACTTCCTAGTGCATTCCATTTGTCAACCAACCACTCTGACACTAAAAAAATTCTTTCTAATGTCTCTGTGGCTCATTGGGGCACTAAATTTCCACCTGTGTCCCCTAGTTGCGTGTGCCCTTGTGTTAATAGCCTGTCTTTATCTACCTATCAATTCCTTTGAGAATATCGAATGTGATCATGTCCCCCCCCCCTTAACTCTGCTTCTTCCAGCGAACGTAAGGTTTAATTCCCGTAATCTGTTCCTCGTAGCCCATACCTCTCAGCTCGGGTACTAGTCTGTGGCAAACCTTTGAACTTTTTCTAGTTAGTGTGTGTGGGGGGGGGGGGGGAAGAGGCTCACTCTTTGAAAAGTTTTGACTCCTATGTGAGTGACCCTGAATCGCTGCCACAACCAAAACGTACCTATTAGTTATTAAAATACATCGAACTGGAATATAATAATACTGCATAAAGCGTCTCAAGAGACCAGCTTAAGTGAGTGAAGTAAATATAAGACTAATCAATATTGGGAAAAAACTACGATTACGGCCACTTTATTTGCACCGGGGGAGCGACTCAATCCTTAAGCAATATTGATGCTCAGTCCACAGAGCATTCTCCCTCTCAAACATATACACTGATGTTCCCTCCCAAAGAATAGATTCCCTACGCCGCACCACGGGTGCAGCTGGAAGTGCAGTTGTCCTGACAATGGGTGTGAGGGAATGAAGTATCTTCCTCAGCTAGTTTTCCTAGTTCTAGATTGCTAGAATGTCGCTCTAGGGACTCTCAGACAAATGAAGTCTTTCAAACTAACTGCACTTGTGGGTGTGTTGAATGAAAGCTCATGCTATGGACTATCATTTAAGACTAATAGAACGTCTGTGATATGCTCCGTAGAGTGAGATACAGAATTTTTCCTGTTCTGTGAAATGAGATGAGATTTGAGAGTGAGTGGTATGTTGGATACTTGACTCTCAAACGGTTTTAGAGGTGGGGAACAGTGAGTCCGTATAAACAACATGGGCCTCTACCCTTCAGACCGACTATTTGCCTTGCTTTTAGCAGTTGAAATGTGTACAAGTCTCCAACACTATAACATTAATTGTAAGTGATTCTTTGTCATCCTTAATTGCGCTCATCTCTTAAAGCCATAACTGTAACATGCTGTTGTACTGAAGTTAGATTAACCATCATTAATAAATTCTGTTGTATATGTAACAGGCATATGGATTCCATCTCATGTTGGCCTCCGAA
>WNGS01009202.1:21008957-21025288 GCA_020271785.1 Procambarus virginalis
TGCATATCGAAGTAAATCATATATCAGACTTCGTCATTATGCAAATGTTCGTATTTTTCTTAATGCAGGAGAAAATAAAATTGGACGAGTGGTACTAATATAAACGTTTCAAAGTACCATTAAGTTAGTCTTGGGAAGACTTAAATCATATGTGCATTCCTCCAAGGAGTGGTGGACATAAATGGTTGTCAAGAGGATTTGTAGTCAATTGTCAACTAGTAAAATATTGCAGTATCTTTCATTAATAACTGGGAACACTTCTTTGTTGATAAGGATAAGCTCAGGAAAGAACATATTTACCTAAGGCTGGAGTTGATGTCATTGCCTCTTCTTACCTCATTTAATTACTGTCTACCGACCTCATTTAGTGTTTACATTATCGATAAAGTAATATTTGAATTATAATTTTTTTTATTAATACATGAGGTACACCTGCATTTGTGCAGCTACCCTGGACTGTATGAAGGGGAGTACAGAGTGTGTCAAAAAGCTGGCTACGTGATGCTAAAAATCCCCATTATACAGGATCTTGAGGTTATCTTGAAGTTATCTTGAGATGATTTCGGGGCTTTTAGTGTCCCCGCGGCCCGGTCTTCGACCAGGCCTTCACCCCCAGGAAGCAGCCCGTGACAGCTGACTAACACCCAGGTACCTATTTTACTGCTAGGTAATAGGGACATAGGGTGAAAGAAACTCTGCTCATTGTTTCTCGCCGGCGCCTGGGATCGAACCCGGGACCACAGGATCACAAGTCCAGCGTGCTGTCCGCTCGGCCGACCGGCTCCCAGGTTAGTCATGGACGGCTCCCCAGGATGGTTAGTCATACAGAGGCATGTGATAAGCAGTCTGCACTGGCAGACTCCGGATGCATTTTGAGGATATCATCAACACAAGATTGAATAAGGTAGCAGTGGTAATAAAAGTCCCCATCTCGCAGGATGGTTAGTCATACAGGGCCATATGTTCAGTAGCCTGCACTGGCAAATTTCGGGTGCAATATGAGGATATCTTCAAGAACTCGAGAGTGAATAAAGTAATTGCAAAGCTCCAGGCACCTCATGCCAACGGGTCTGAATGGTCTGATAACTGGGCATTCAGTGATGTGGTGTGGGAGATCGTGCCGCAGTTCCTGCTCACAGAGTTTGCAACTGGAGTGCTCAGGATTGGGAGATCCGTCACCTGTAGCCACCTGTCACAGGTAACGGTAACCTGTAGCCACCTGCCACAGGTAACGGTAACCTGTAGCCACCTGCCACAGGTAACGGTAACCTGTAGCCACCTGCCACAGGTAACGGTAACCTGTAGCCACCTGCCACAGGTAACGGTAACCTGTAGCCACCTGCCACAGGTAACGGTAACCTGTAGCCACCTGCCACAGGTAACGGTAACCTGTAGCCACCTGCCACAGGTAACGGTAACCTGTAGCCACCTGCCACAGGTAACGGTAACCTGTAGCCACCTGCCACAGGTAACGGTAACCTAACCTGATCCTGGCAACCACTGTGTCGCACAGTCTGGTGGACGTTTTGTGCTGCTCATATAGGTTTCAGATCTGAACAAATCATAGCTTTTTATACTAGTTTTCCTTACTGTTAATATTTTAAAATGAATGTTATATGATATCATAATTCTTGTGACGAATGGGAGCATATCCTTCCCTGATATACATGAGGGTCTTGACGATGACGGGAAGCCGGCGGCTTGTCAGAGGTCCCCCGATTTGCCTTGGCAATCTTTTCCAGCCTGATTTTGAAATTCAACAGTCTTTCCATTTACGGCTTCGGCGGGTAAGCGGTTCCATGGGTTTATAGACCTGTGGGTGAAAAAAAAAGCATCTCGTGTTCTCAGTCCTATGATGAGAACATTGTGGCTTGTCGAGCTTGAAACCGTTGCTCCTTGTTTGTACACATCTAGTTGTGCTTGCGGGGGTTGAGCTCTGGCTCTTTGGTCCTGCGTCTCAACTGGTGCGCAGATTCCTTATCTGTTATATCTATATATGAAACTGTGTATGGAGTCAGCCTCCATCACATCACTGCCTAATGCATTCCATCTGTTAACTACTCTGGCACTGAAAAAGTTCTTTCTAACGTCCCTGTGGCTCATTTGAGTACTCAGTTTCCACCCGTGGTATTGATGGTATTGGAGGTGCTTTATGGTATTGGGGGTGCTATATTAAGCTGGATTAGGGCATGGCTATTCCAAAGGAAACAGAGAGTTAGTATAAATGGGTTTAAGTCAGAGTGGGAAAATGTTGTTAGTGGAGTGCCTCAGGGCTCTGTCCTGGGACCTCTGTTGTTTATAATATATATATAAATGATTTAGATTCAGGTTTGAGTAGCAACATTTGCAAATTTGCCGATGATGCAAAAATCGGTAGGGAAATTAACACGGAAGAAGACTATCACTATCACTTCAAGTTGATCTAAACAGGGTTATGAAATGGTCAAAAGATTGGTAGATGCAGTTTAATGTTGATAAATGTGAAGTTCTGAGGCTAGGTAATGATGATAGTTACAAGATACGAGCTGGATGGTGTTGAGATTGTAAAGTCGGATTGCGAAAGGGATCTGGGAGTTATGATTAGTAAGAATTTAAAACCAAAGGATCAATGCATGAATGCTCGTAATAAGGCAAATAGGACACTGGGATTTATTAATCGAAGCGTTAGTAACAAGACACCTGGTGTTGTTCTTCAGCTACATCTTGCTTTGGTTAGGCCCCATTTAGATTATGCAGTTCATTGACCAGACCACACACTAGAAGGTGAAGAGACGACGACGTTTCGGTCCGTCCTGGACCATTCTCAAGTCGATTGAGAATGGTCCAGGACGGACCGAAACGTCGTCGTCTCTTCACCTTCTAGTGTGTGGTCTGGTCAACATACTTTAGCCACGTTATTGTGACTCATCGCCTGCATTATGCAGTTCAGTTTTGGTCGCCGTACTATGGAATGGATATAAATTCACTAGAACGTCTCCAGCGTAGGATGACAAAGTTAATCCCGAAAATTAAAAACCTGTCATATGAAGAAAGTTTGACAAAGCTTAAATTACATTCGCTGGAAAGGCGAAGAGTTAGGGGTGACATAACAGAGGTGTACGAGTAGATGAATGGATATAACAAAAGAGGATATTAATAGGGTATTAAAAGTATCAACACGAGACAATGGGTATAAATTGGATAAGTTATGATTTAGGAAAGACCTGGGTAAATACGGGTTCGGTAACAGGGTTGTTGATTTGTGGAACCAATTACCGCATAACATGGAGGAGGTTGGGTCCCTTGATTGTTTCAAGCATGGGTTGGACATATATGTGAGTAGGATTGGGTGGTTATAAATAGGAGCTGCCTCGTATGGGCCAATAAAGAATTCGAACATCAGAATAATTAAATTATAACGTAACGTTAAGTTATAACGCCATCAGCGCTAGTAGATAAAAAGAGGTAGAACTCGCTTCCCCGTTGTCACTGATAGGTTTGTACACGTTGTTGTTGTTAAAGATTCGCTACCTAGAACAAAAAGTTCCAAGTAGCACGGGCTATGGTGAGCCCGTACTACCGGTTTGTACACTTTCAGTGCCGGATATGACAGCTGTTGATGTTTGTGACACTGGGGGTGTCGGACATGACAGCTGCTCGTGTTCGTGACATAAGCAGCGTTACATCCTGGCAGCTGCTGCTGTTCGTGACACTAGGAACATCATGACATGACAGTTGTGGGTGTTCGTGACACTAGGAACATCATGACATGACAGTTGTGGGTGTTCGTGACACTAGGAACATCATGACATGACAGTTGTGGGTGTTCGTGACACTAGGAACATCATGACATGACAGTTGTGGGTGTTCGTGACACTAGGAACATCATGACATGACAGTTGTGGGTGTTCGTGACACTAGGAACATCATGACATGACAGTTGTGGGTGTTCGTGACACTAGGAACATCATGACATGACAGTTGTGGGTGTTCGTGACACTAGGAACATCATGACATGACAGTTGTGGGTGTTCGTGACACTAGGAACATCATGACATGACAGTTGTGGGTGTTCGTGACACTAGGAACATCATGACATGACAGTTGTGGGTGTTCGTGACACTAGGAACATCAAGACATGACAGTTGTGGGTGTTCGTGACACTAGGAACATCAAGACATGACAGTTGTGGGTGTTCGTGACACTAGGAACATCAAGACATGACAGTTGTGGGTGTTCGTGACACTAAAAGACAGCAACTGGTATTCATGACCCTCATATCATCAGATCTGACATCCGCTAACATTCACGACACTGTGCCCTGAAGGTGACATTGTTTTTCTCCCGCTTACAACAGTTGCTAACACTCGTGACACTGATACCGGCGGTCGTGACACCATTTAGATTAAGACATCTCTCAGGTGTCTCGTCATTTCCAAGTTTTGTCCACTACTCGTCAGCGTTGTGTCCGACGTACTTGGAAGGTCCATCACGTCATTCACGTAAATATCACACGGTCACACACCGTGTCTGAGAACTGGCTATATAGCGAGGAGCAGAATTCCTCCTGAGTTTATTTTCCAAATGATTCAATTGCTGTTGTTGCAGTATGGGAAAGTCCTGGCCCGGGAGGATTGACTGTTCGCGCGGGCATCACCCGACAGAAATTGGGTGGTACCTGCTCGTTAATTAACAGGTTGACAAGTAGTCGTGTTCCAGGTGGGGAAAGATTGGGGGATGGGAAGGTAAGGCTCACTATGAGCCTTATTAAGGTAAGGCTCACCATGAGCCTTATTAAGGTAAGGCTCACCATGAGCCTTATTAAGGTAAGGCTCACCATGAGCCTTATCTCGATTATTTCAAGCATGGGTTGGCCATGTATATGAGTGGGATTGGGTGGTTATAAATAGGAGCTGCCTCGTATGGGCCAATAGGCCTTCTGCAGTTGCCTTTGTTCTTATGTTCTTATGAGCTATGGGAAGGGAAAGCTCTCAGCCTACTAACAGGAGTCAGCAGTCGTCTGCTCCTGTACCCACCTCTGCTTTACATAGGCTTCCTGGGGCTATTTATATGTTATATTTTGCAACGCTTATCTTGTATGATACAAAACTATACTGTAGTATACTTTACTATAGTGCATTGTATTGCACTATACTGTATTATACTACACTTTCTAGGGTACTATACAAAATACACTGTAGGCTACTATATCAAAGTACAATATTTAATATATTAAAGTTCACTTTAGGCTACTATATAAAAGTACACTAGGTTGCTATATTAAATACACTGTAGGCACCTATATTAAGTACATTTTAGACTACTGTATAGAAGTACACTATAGGCACTATATTAGAGTACAAAGTAGACTGCTATTTTAAAGTACTATATTTTAGGCTACTATATAAAGTACAGTGTAGGCTACTATATTAAAGTACATGTAGACTGCTATTTTTAAAGTACTATATTTAGGCTACTATATAAAAGTACAGTGTAGGCTACTATATTAAAGTACATGTAGACTGCTATTTTTAAAGTGCTATATTTTAGGCTACTATATAAAAGTACACTGTAGACTACAATATTAATGTACAATGTAAGCTACTGTACTAAAGTACACTGCAGATTATATTTAGGACTTCTCATTGTCGGGGACAGGAAGCCTGCTACGATCGTCGAGGTTTTCCCTAAGTCACCTATACTGCCCTTTCCAAAGATGCAACCCACAACAGTCGTCTTGCACGCCTGGGTAACTATTTAGTGCATTAGGTGTAAGGAAACATGCTTAAACATATAGAGCCCCAGGAATCGAACCCTGGACTGTGCTGAGACCTGCCATTCTTTGACAATGGTTGGGGTCCTGGTAGTGCAGTCGTGTTCGTTTTCGACTTACAATCGGGAATTCCGGGGTTCGGATCTCGGACGGAATAGTTGAGCGTGTTTCCTATCACCTAATTAATGCTGCTGTTTACCTAGCAGTAATTGGTACCCCAGGAGTTAGTCAGCTTGTTATGGGGGGGGGTTGCATCCTGGGGGAGGTTGGGGGGGGGGTCAGTAGCTCTACATTAATTTAAGAGGGGTTACCTCGACATAAGCCTAACACATATAAGTATCTATCCTCTTGTTTAGATAGTATGTTTTGTAACTATATGGACCATCGTATATATTTTGACGTAATGGACAATACAATAGTAGAATTTGGTACTATTCACTTCAGAGTTTGAAGAAAAGTAAGCTAAACACCAAGCTTAAATATTCCTAGGCCTGGTATAGCATATATATTTACTATATTGGGCCTCAGATAGCGTGTATTAGGCCTAGGATGGTTAGGTTTTATTAGCAATAATAAATACCAAACCTTTCCCGGTTTGTCCAAATTTAAAATAGTACCAAATTCTATTTTCTAATTGTCCATTACGTCGATATATTTACTATGGTCCACACGGTTACTATAAGTAGTATCTAAATAGAAGGATGGGCTCATGTTTACGTACACTGGCCGCCTGTTTCTCGACACAGTGAATTATTATTATTATTAATCGTTCAGGGACTTATCACTACGTTCTTGGAACAACAAAACTTAAATCCTGTGTATCAGTACATTTTGCTTACCATCAACGAAGAAGTGTTCCCATATGGTTGGAGTTTGTTGTGGAGGCGGGTGAGCCAGCGTCGTCGTCGCCGCCCACGCCAGCACAGCCACCAGCGCCCACGGCCAGGTCAAGCTGTGACCTCTGGTCGAGCTGGTGACACCTGTGCCATGTGAGTGACCTCTGGTCGAGCTGATGACACCTGTGCCATGCGAGTGACCTCTGGTCGAGCTGGTGACACCTGTGCCATGCGAGTGACCTCTGGTCGAGCTGGTGACACCTGTGCCATGCGAGTGACCTCTGGTCGAGCTGGTGACACCTGTGCCATGCGAGTGACCTCTGGTCGAGCTGGTGACACCTGTGCCATGCGAGTGACCTCTGGTCGAGCTGATGACACCTGTGCCATGCGAGTGACCTCTGGCGGACCATGAAACACCAGCCATTTCACAAGTGACAGCGCGTTTTGTACGCCCCGTAGTGCGCGAGGTAACACCAGCCATTCCACTCCTAGCGGCACAAGTGACGTCACACACACTAGCGGCACAAGTGACGTCACACACACTAGCGGCACAAGTGACGTCACACACACTAGCGGCACAAGTGACGTCACACACACTAGCGGCACAAGTGACGTCACACACACTAGCGGCACAAGTGACGTCACACACAACAACAGCAGCCATCCCTGGTCTCCATCATGACCGTAGCCTCAGACTTGTCAGACACTGCTGATCCAAAGTCTGGCAAAAATGATGGGAACATTTTCAACAACATCTATAGCTTAGGACTTGGGACTCTCATTTGCTAGGCTCTTCTGATCCTCCTAGCCCCGGGAATTTTTATATCAATATAATTTATCGTGTCTTCAGACGTACTGATACTTTCCCATAAGAATTAGGTCACTTGTACACCAAGAAAATGTCGTCATAAGCGATAATTCTTTCCACTTGTCCCTTTCATCATAACAAAAATCCTAGCACAAGAAAAGACAAAAACGCTGACTAGGACCACAGCACAATCTTCTCAAACACTCACACGATCAAAAATATTTTCTCGATTACTTTAAAACCACTTGATTTGGTAGCTCAATTCAGCGATGTTTTTCTTTACAATTATTCACAATTGACAAGGGCCGTGTTTGGCCGTTGATGTCCGTATGTGTGTGTGTGTGTGTGCTTTTGGGGCGTTGGATCCACAATGACTGAGGCGGCCTGCTGGAATCCGAGCCTGGGAAGCTCTGCCCACACCGGACGTTTAGTTATCAACGACGAAAAACTGCTTAGTATTATCTGGACAAGTTAAAACGAGCAGAAGACAATTGTTATTTTATCATTCTCGTGTTTTCGTAATTATTCCATTCACTTTAAATAATTTATCCTTTTTCTTGCTTTCTTTTATTCTTACTTTTTCTCTTTCCCTTCCCCCCTCCTCTCTCCGTGTGTGTGTTTTTACTATTTTCATTGCTCGTCATCTTCATATTTCCATATTTTATAACTTCACTGGATCTTTTACTTTCGTTAAGTTGTTGTTGCTTATTTGTCGGTAGGTAACGAACACATCAGTTCATAATTGTTTATGTAAATGTCTCATTAGTTTTCATTAGTAAACACCGCATCGCCTGTATGTATATATATAATATATATATATATATATATATATATATATATATATATATATATATATATATATATTATATTAATCTTGGGCATAGCATTTTATCAAATCACCTCATTCTTTAGGGCACACGTGAGGAACACAAATGTGTTACACACACACACACACACACACACATATATATATATTATATATATATATATATATATATATATATATATATATATATATATATATATATTATACTATGTAGTACGTATATATTTGGACTTGATCTTAAGCTTAACTTAACTTCAAACTTAAATTTTTGTTTAATTATATCTGGAATATTTATCAGCAGATTAAGATTATCAGCAGATTAAGCGTTGGGCGGATGTGTTTGTTTACTAGTTAAATGGACAACAACAACAAAGGGACAACGCTGGCTTGACATTACCTCTGTCTGTGACGCCCATGGTCTGTGGCCGCGTGTGTGACGCCCATGGTCTGTGGCCCCGTGTGTGACGCCCATGGTCTGTGGCCCCGTGTGTGACGCCCATGGTCTGTGGCCCCGTGTGAGACGCCCATGGTCTGTGGCCCCGTGTGTGACGCCCATGGTCTGTGGCCCCGTGTGTGACGCCCATGGTCTGTGGCCCCGTGTGTGACGCCCATGGTCTGTGGCCCCGTGTGTGACGCCCATGGTCTGTGGCCGCGTGTGTGACGCCCATGGTCTGTGGCCCGTGTGAGACGCCCATGGTCTGTGGCCCCGTGTGTGACGCCTATGGTCTGTGGCCCCGTGTGAGACGCCTATGGCCTGTGGCCCCGTGTGTGACGCCCATGGTCTGTGGCCCCGTGTGTGACGCCCATGGTCTGTGGCCGCGTGTGTGACGCCCATGGTCTGTGGCCCCGTGTGAGACGCCCATGGTCTGTGGCCCCGTGTGTGACGCCTATGGTCTGTGGCCCCGTGTGTTACGCCTATGGCCTGTGGCCCCGTGTGTGACGCCTATGGTCTGTGGCCCCGTGTGTGACGCCCATGGTCTGTGGCCCCGTGTGAGACGCCCATGGTCTGTGGCCCCGTGTGTGACGCCCATGGTCTGTGGCCCCGTGTGTGACGCCCATGGTCTGTGGCCCCGTGTGTGACGCCCATGGTCTGTGGCCCCGTGTGAGACGCCCATGGTCTGTGGCCCCGTGTGTGACGCCTATGGTCTGTGGCCCCGTGTGAGACACCCATGGTCTGTGGCCCCGTGTGTGACGCCTATGGTCTGTGGCCCCGTGTGAGACGCCCATGGTCTGTGGCCCCGTGTGTGACGCCCATGGTCTGTGGCCCCGTGTGTGACGCCTATGGTCTGTGGCCTCGTGTGTGACGCCCATGGTCTGTGGCCCCGTGTGTGACGCCCATGGTCTGTGGCCCCGTGTGTGACGCCAATGGTCTGTGGCCCCGTGTGTGACGCCCATGGTCTGTGGCCCCGTGTGTGACGCCCATGGTCTGTGGCCCCGTGTGTGACGCCCATGGTCTGTGGCCCCGTGTGTGACGCCTATGGTCTGTGGCCCCGTGTGTGTGACGCCTATGGTCTGTGGCCCCGTGTGTGACACCCATGGTCTGTGGCCCGTGTGTGTGACGCCCATGGTGTGTGGCCCCGTGTGTGTGACGCCCATGGTCTGTGGCCCCGTGTGTGTGACGCCCATGGTCTGTGGCCCCGTGTGAGACGCCCATGGTCTGTGGCCCCGTGTGAGACACCCATGGTCTGTGGCCCCGTGTGTGACGCCTATGGTCTGTGGCCCCGTGTCAGACGCCCATGGTCTGTGGCCCCGTGTGTGACGCCTATGGTCTGTGGCCCCGTGTGTGACGAAAATGGTCTGTGGCCCCGTGTGTGACGCCCATGGTCTGTGGCCCCGTGTGTGACGCCCATGGTCTGTGGCCCCGTGTGTGACGCCTATGGTCTGTGGCCCCGTGTGTGACGCCCATGGTCTGTGGCCCCGTGTGTGACGCCCATGGTCTGTGGCCCCGTGTGTGACGCCCATGGTCTGTGGCCCCGTGTGTGACGCCAATGGTCTGTGGCCCCGTGTGTGACGCCAATGGTCTGTGGCCCCGTGTGTGACGCCTATGGTCTGTGGCCCCGTGTGTGACGCCCATGGTCTGTGGCCCCGTGTGTGACGCCTATGGTCTGTGGCCCCGTGTGTGACGCCCATGGTCTGTGGCCCCGTGTGTGACGCCAATGGTCTGTGGCCCCGTGTGTGACGCCTATGGTCTGTGGCCCCGTGTGTGACGCCAATGGTCTGTGGCCCCGTGTGTGACGCCCATGGTCTGTGGCCCCGTGTGTGTGACGCCCATGGTCTGTGGCCCCGTGTGTGTGACAGGGGGGACATAGATGATGAAGTTGATAAACTTCATAAAGTTGATGAATCCGTGCTTGCACTCCAGTATATCGTCCAGACATATTTGAGCCATTATCGTATGACTGACCACGACAGTTTGATAGTGGGATTTTGTTCTCGTTAAGAAAATCCACGAAAGTGTCTGTTAGATCCTCTACTCCATGAGAAAAGATGATATTAACATCAAGAAAGGTTGCACAGTCTCACAGCCATTAATGTATCGGAGAGTATATGTCAGTGGATCTGTGTGCGAGATGTCTGGAGTGGAAGCTACACTTATTGAATAATATTTTGACTCTTTTTATTTCAAGAATAGCACAAAGAACCAGTTGTCTCATTAACTGAATAAATTCCTCACAATTATTTACAGATAAGTATGACGGATTCCCTTTTCCAGGATTTACGTTTTGAGATGTTCTTCCAAGAAAGGATTAAATTTTCTCACCAGCTCTAGTATACCTAAATAGTTGCAATTTTTTGCTGACCCAATAATCAGATTTTCTCCACGAAATGGCAAATCTCTAGAGGCAGCAGCAACAGGTAATAATGGTATATTTGCTGAAACTGGATGATTGGCAGCAGATGTAGATGTGGATGCTATATCTGAAGGAACAGTACTAGTGGCTGACACTGCAGGAGTAGATGTTATATATTAAGGAATGGTATGAGTGGTTGTCGTTGCTCCTGTGTTGACCTCCGATGTTAATTTTGGAAGTTTTCCTATTTTCTCCTCCTCCTCTTCTGTGCGTCACTCAACACATTACGTTTCATTTCTGCTGAAAGAGTTATTCACCAGGAAATACATATCTTAAATATTTAGACCCACACACCAGGATGTAGGGTTATATTATATAAGTATGCTTGCAACAAGATCTAAATATGTAAACATTCTGCTTCTATAAATGAACATGTCCTATGCTCGTGGGGACTCCGGGCAAGTGCCCATCTGGACCATGCGGTAAGACGGCTCTGTTTTATGTACAAATCCACAAGGGCCGTGACGAGGATTCGTGTGTTCTGCTTTATGTGTTTTACATGTTGTCATGCCTGTGTTCCAGGAGCCGGGAACTGGATTCATGAAGCGGTACTCTCGAAACTTGTCGTTCTTATCTCTGTATTGGCGTTTAGGTCGCGATTCGGGAAGATATTTACGTTTTAGTTAGTTTTTAACTGACTAAAACGTGAATAGCTTCCTGAATCGCGACGTAAGCGCCAATACAGAGATAAGAACGATAAGTTTTGTAAGTACTGCTTCATGAATCCAGCCCCTGAATCCTGGAGCACAGGCATGACAACACGAATGCTGATCCTCCCAAGAACGCTGCTTCACTCTACGACACCCACAGAGCTCTCCTAGCTTTACGTAAACCGTACATAAGTCAAGTTTTCTCGACTCCACAAGCAGGACTTAAAACACCTTCGTCGGCGGATAATAATCCCGTCCTGTCGGCAATATATGTATTTTGTGTCAAAAACTCGTAATAAATATGTATTTTATAAAAAGCCAAATAAAAATTAACATAGAAAGTTATTATATGAATACTTCATAAGTCAATGTGCTTCTGGGTGTCAATGTGGTTTTTCCATACCAAATGTTTTGCTAATAAAAATGTTTCACCCATAATTAATGTGGTGAAGTAATTTAGTAATTAGAGAGTTAAATATTAAATTACTCATGGTAAATTAAATACAAAAAGCTAAGCTAATGAATTAGAATTAGCAGAAAATCTAACCAAAGTTTGTTTTTAATATTTGTCGTATTAAAATACTGTTAATGTTTTGAAATCGCTTGCTCATAAAATATGTGGAAAATTTAAAATACAAAATAGTAAATAAAAAATCCTTACCTAACCTTACCTAAGCCAGTATTTATGTACTGATGTACAGATATTGATGTGCTCAACACTTACCTGTAGTCATTCAATGAATTTTAGTTGTTAAAGATTATATCCTATGCTGCTACAGTTTCATAAACAAAATAATGGTCATATAGTATGAATACCCTTATCTGGGTCCTAGACATTATTAAGTACACCCTGTGCTGGGTACTTGACATTACTAAATAATTGTTATATTTTGTATATGGAAGTCTCGTCTTTCTAATTTTATATATCTATAAATTTCTTCATTTGCCAGTACTGTACATGTTTGTAAATTCAGAAGTTTTTAGTTTATTTAGGTCTTTACAAATACTTCAAAATAAGCTGTATATCACTAGGAAAAATAGCGTTTTTTCAATGATTCAGTTTCATGCTACATAAAAGCATTGCAATTTCATATAAAGTATAATTATAATGGGCAATATTACTTTACACTATTATTACCTTAGTTTACTCAGGAATTTAATTTTATTTTTTTTAAAGTCAGTTATACAAGTATAATCACTTATGAATAAAGTTAAAGAATGATTAATTAAAGTTAATTCATTAATTAAAATATAATGTAAATTGTATTGTTTCTAATAAATGAGGCTTTTTATGAATGATGATTTGTATATATTCTTTAAATTTCTAGCCTTACCTAACCAATGGCCATTCAGTTGGATGAACTTTTTATCAAAGTTACAAAGAAATAGGTTAATTTGGGTTAATTAATAATAATTAAACACTGGATATATTGATTTAATCTAGCTTTCTATTTTCATATTAAAAGGCCTGAATAATACTTTATTCAATCACATGCACTTCCCTCTGGATTTGTTTGGTATTGACCTTAATTGAGGCTTATCACTGCACAATGGTTATTAAGGCACGTGGCAGTAACTATATATAATTCCTGAACGTACTTCAAGAATACAGTAAATTCATTGTATATACATCTATATACGGAGTATACATTTCGGTGTATGGTGTCGTCTCCTAACACACACACACACCACTGCTAATGAGACAGAAAAGAGATCAAATTAGGAAATAATTTTATTTTGAGATTAAAATTGGCCTACGCATAAATGCAAGTGGCAGCATATTGTAAAGTCCTTCCCAGGATGTCTCGCTCTACTTCAGTGTAATGTCTGTTGTTGTGGTCGGATTTAAGGGTTATGACGCCAGTCTGCCGGATGCAGCCTGGTGTTCCCTTGCTGGGGAAACGCAAAGCCCATCAGGTTTTTTTTATTAATTGTACATTATAGGTCTCGCCTAGAAGCCTCATGGACATTAATGTGTTTCCCAGTGTCGGGGACAGGAAGCCCCCTGGTTTGGCTCATCGAGGTCCCCCCCCTTAGTCACCGACTGTCCATCCCGAGGACGCAACCTGCAACAGTTGCTTAACTCCTGGGTACTTATTTACTGCTAGTTAAAGAGAAGCATCAGGTGCAAGGAAATATGCCCAAAGGTTTTTGCCATACTCAGGAATCAAATCCTGGACTATTCTAATATGAGCTGGCTTTGCTAAATCAGTGCTACAAAATATATATTTAAAGAAATTTTAGTCACAAGTTATAAGGATATTTTTTTCACTCAGAGGGATGATATATCTTAGCTATAACTTATTAAATATGGCAGAATACAGAACAACAAATTACATAAAAAGAGGTGATATATATACAAATACATACAATACATTATATATATATAATTGTATATATATATATATATATATATATATATATATATATATATATATATATATATATATATACAAAACTTATGTTAGTATATTTTGGTAGCAGTCTTTCTTGCAAACATATGTTGTTGAATATAAGAAGAACTAAGAAGCGTTTCGTAAGAAGTCTTTACGAAGCGCTTCTAGGCGTCAAACCATTAATAAAAATTTATTTTTGGAGAATTGATATTTTCATTACCACCGACAGTGAAGAAAAACATAAGAAATATTGAAAAATTCGTGTTAGAATGATTAATCATACTTTTTCGGTCATATTCAACAACATATTTACAAAACTTATGTATGTACAAATCAACAGAATTACGCAAATCAACTGGCACAGCTATAATAAACTTGCCCAAATATACCACCTATAGTTTCATACATAAATTTTAATGAACATAATGTATTGGATGTTACTATGATACTGAATATGATCATGATTTTTTGTATTAATACATGAGGTACATCTGCATTTGTGCAGCTACCCTAGACTATATGGAGTGGAGTACAATGTGTCAAAAAAGCTAACTACGTGATGCTAAAAAATCGCCATCACACAGGATGGTTAGTCATACAGAGGCATGTGATGGGCAGTCTGCACTGGCAGACTCCGGATACATTTTGAGGATATCATCAACACAAGAGTGAATAAGGTAGCAGTGGTAAAAAAAAAGTCCCCATCTCGCAGGATGGTTAGTCATACAGGGCCATATGTTTAGTAGCCTCCACTGGCAAATTTTGGGTGCAATATGAGGATATCCTAAAAAATACGAGAGTGAATAAAGTAATTGGAAAGCTCCAGGTACCTCATGCCAACTGGTCTGAAAGGTCTAATAACTGGGTATTCGGTGATGTAGTGCGGGAGATCATGCCGCAGTTCCTGCTCACAGAGTTTGCAACTGGAGTGCTCAGGATTGGGAGATCCATCACCTGCAGCCACCTGCCACAGGTAACAGTAACCCAACCTGATCCTGGCAACCACTGTGTTGCACAGTCTGGTGAACGTTTTGTGCTGCCCATAGACATAGGTTTCAGATCTGAACAAATCATAGCTTTTAATACTAGTACTTTCAGGTCGTTGGGAATCAGTAATTTTTTTCCTATCAGATCTGAGTGTTTGAACTGTGACGATAATCTCTTTCAAGAGAGATTGAGCCTGCTCTTCCCTATATAAAGTTACCTACATATATACAAGAATAAGATGCTACCTTCAAGATACGTCTACCAGTAGCACAAAACGTTTTGACCAGGAGGCAAAACGTACCCCCCAACTCCACACCGGCTCGTCCGTCGTCAACCAGCAAACTACCATTCCCAGCCTGCCTGCTTCTGATTGGTGACCAGCCGACTGCACACCTGCACCTCTGCACCTCAGCGCCCTCTACAGAGTCGATGTCTGGGCTTGATCCAGCCATTGAAGTCAGAATATCCTTGTGCTCTCAAGCTGTGAACAACCAGCTGATACACGTCCTGTTTATTGTGGAGGCTCTCAGCTAGCGCCCATATTCTCAGCACCTTTGTTGCATTTTTGTCTTTATATTATTCCTAGAGTAAATTATCCTTATTCTTCATTTTTTATGTTATACTTTTTGACTTGTTTGTTTGCACTGTACATAGCCAAGGGATTCTTTGTTATTGATTTACTTTCCAGTTAATTAAGTTTCATTGTTCATACTATGTGTTTTGCGTGCCTTACTATTTACCACAGGCAAGCAGTCTTTTTTTTTTTTTTTTTTGTAAATGTGATAGGCATTGACACCAGCCATTAGGAAGACTGCCGAACATCTACACTCCTTCATTTTGCCGTCACAGAACCAATACAGTTTGACAGTAGAGATGGGGATACCTAGCAATTAAAGTAGTATAAGGTTCTTGCTGTCGATCTTCAAGGAGAAATTTTAGATTGCTTGAAGAGTAGACTTTCAATCACTATTTTCCTCCTCCAATACTTTTTAATGTACTGGTAGCTAGTTGTAATGCTGCTAGTTCTGCTTGTGTGCAGGTCAGCCAGTTGTTAAACTGACACTGACAGTCTTTGTGCAAATATTATTTCTATAAAACCTACATGCTGAATATGAAGGAAACGCGGAAATGTTTAGAAATAAACTTGTTTTATAACACAATAACCATACCCATGTTCACTGACCGACTTAACGATATGCGCCACCTATTATATATATATATATA
>WNGS01009202.1:21041789-21072543 GCA_020271785.1 Procambarus virginalis
ACACATAATCAAAATCTTCAGACCGTTTAAATGAAATGCTAGGGGATACTCAATAGTTTTCAAATTTATTATTTTCCATGTTTGAGAATAACACATCGTATTAAGATAACCAAACCTACCGCACAGATTTAACTAATGTGTCTCACAGGGACTGAGATGCGCCTTATTATGAATAGTTAGTCCATAACTTCCTATTACCCCGTAGGAATATCCCATTTAAATAGTTAGCTAAGTGAGTGTGCGTTGAGACAGAACATAACAGGATGTCATCATTAAGACATTCTTGACTCACTGGATGTGACCAAATCTCAAAGCTGAGATAAATGTTAAAGGGATGTCTTTGCCATGTACCGGAAACTTGTCACTTCCTGTGACCAACAGTTGGCGGCAGACGGCAGATGAATATATGAACATGAGAAATAAGAATTAAGAAAACTGTAATAGGCCTATCGTCCCATACAAAGCAGATTCTATTTACATTCACCCAAACTCATATATATATATATTATATGTCTAACCTACGCATGAAACAATTCAGTGATCCCACGTCTATACCGTTAATTTGGCCAAGAAAATATGGCTAAATCAGTTGTGACAACCAACTGGTGTGCTCCCTAAATCCTAACGATCTTAACTCAATCCTTAGAACTTATGATCTGAAACCAATAGAGGGAGATCGTAAACCAGTGCCCTGTGGGCAGTTTCTTTGATGGATTGATGTATGTAGCAACTAAACGGTCATGGGTTCTAATTTCAGATAGGCTGCGATGTCTGGGTGCATTTCCTAATCTATACCTTAATCTCTGAATTGAACTTAGTCTATGATTTCATTTACTGAGTCCATACTATGTAAGTTTTACAATAATGGTGGGTAGAGTTCAAGACCAGATTGTGGCTGCTTTTTGCTAAATCCGAAACATATGAAAACACCAAAGCCTAGTACAATATACTAATTGTACGAATTAAATTCTGAAAATGGCATTTCCACTGAAAAGGGATACTAGGAACCTTCGAGCTAGATAATACATACTCAAAGAAAGCTAAGTATACATTTGTAATAATTAGAATCTTTGTTTATACTAAACTAGCTGCAAACAACTACTTATATCTAATCGTCTTTGGTACTAAAGAGAGCGCCAGCTAAAAAAGTCACCACATGAACAAGGTTATACAAATGTCAGTAGATAGTTGGGTAAGTTATGTATCTTAAGATACTAGACTAGTGTGTACCAAAAGAGAGCTTGAGTAATCACCTAATTATGCTGGAGAGGGTTGAGTTTTAATTCTTTGGTTCTGTTTGTAAACACAGTTTACATAATAATACCTCATAGAACCTAAAACTGTAAATCTTTGCACGTTTTATTAGAAGGAAATAACTAGCCCCCATCTATAAAAGTTCACTATGGATACTGATGAATATATTACTGTTCATGGTTCATCAATATTTATATGAAAACTACGAAGGGGAAAATAATTTTTTTAAGCACTTTTGTGTAAATTAACAAATCATTTTGATGAATAGATTTACACGAAAGTACTTAATTAATTTCTTACATCAATTTCCTTTCGTGGCTTTACAGTTTCATATTACTCATAACGTGTTAATTTCTTTTCGACTTACACACACACATGTGTATATATATATATATATATATATATATATATATATATATATATATATATATATATATATATATATATATATATATATATAATGTAACACTTATAATGACCAACAGACGTACTTTCAAAACCCGTTGTCCCTATATATACATAATTATGACAAGTGAAAAATATATATTTTCAATGTATTTAAAATAACAGACGTTTAGGAGCCATAACTCCATCATCAGTGATAATAAGAGAAATATGTACAACGCAAGATTAACTTAAAACATTAATATGTAAATCATAATTATATACTTATTAAATGAATTAAAGTTATTATAAAGTAAAAGCCTAAACTATATACAAAATATATGGGAATTTCTTACCATACCGATCTGCCTCTTAGGCAATGTGCATCCTCTGATTTAAGAGATCACAATGAGGATAAGGGCCATACTTTCACTTACAGCGATTTCGCTGTTCTGTTTTCTAGTTCGTCCCTCACTGAACTCACCATCTTGAAAAGTATCTCAATAGGCAGACTGAGACCTGAGTTGAACGCCTAAGAATTGTCGTAGCCCGTCCTCATATAAAAAGGCAAAAAGTGATTCCATGCACCCACATAACCCCCTGTTATGAATGAAAAACGGTTTACACACGACTCAACTGATGACGTTCGAACATTTCCAGAATAAGTGCTTCACTGACGAATTTTGTTCGAACCACACCGCTGTAAATGCTTCACCCACGTACTACAAATACAAATAATCGATTGCCAATATATATATATATATATATATATATATATATATATATATATATATATATATATATATATATATACATATATATATATATATATATATATATATACATATATATATATATATATATATATATATATATATATACATATATATATATATAATATATATATAATATATATAATATATATATATATATATATATATATATATATATGCACAATATGCTAATATATTATAATATTAACTTGAGAGAATTCCCGTTTTGAGTGAATAGCGTGTAAAAGTTTATGAATGCATCTGTGGGGTCGACCGTTGGATGTAATGGACTTGAGTCGAGGACGGGTTGATAAATGCTTCACCCACGTACTACAAATACAAATAATCGCCAACAGAACCTACACACCTAACCTAACCAGTGCCTAAATATGCACAATATGCTAATATATAATAATATTAATTTATATTGGATAAAAGTTCTGTTTTGAATGAACAACATGTTCAAATTGATAAATGCGTCGTTGGGGTTGACCGCTGGACAGAATGGATTTTCTCCGAGGACTGGTTGTGGTCTGGTGACGGGCTGAATCCTCGACTCAGTTGTTTATTCATTAATTGTCGTCATCTTTGAAGAAAGTTGTTGAGATATTTATAATTCTCTTCTAGTGTATATCTATTTCTTTTATTTTGTATATAATTTGTTTTTATTTTTGGGTAATCTTAATTCATTTAATGAGTATATAATTCTGATTTATATATATTACTGTTTTACGTAATTTTGCGTGGTATATATTTTCTTTTTAGCCCTGATGATGGAGTTATGACTCCGAAATTTCTGTTAATTTAAATAAGCTGAAGAAGATGTATATCTTTTTACTTCTTATACTTTTCATAAGATAGAAATTCCAAAGAGGAATTCTTATATCACGTAATTTCAATGTTAAACAATGAGCTTTATGATAGGACAAACTATAAACATTTAAACCAAACAATTCAAGAACTTAAGTATAGTATTTTAATATTTAATGGTGGTTCTGCCTAGAAATTTCAAGATTGTTCTTCATTGTCACCTGACTATAACAATACACATTTTATTGGAATAATAAGTAGATTAAACTTAATTTCCATATTCTTCACACATATCAATCATTAGCTCCATCACCCTATTAGTGGGTCAAAGAAATAGACTATGTGCGAACACAAACCTTTCCCAGCATGGCATTCATTCCAGCGCACCAGAAGTTTTTCAATCACTGAGTATACCAAGAACAATAAGGAACTTAAGAGTTCCCCTTACTTTACCACAGTTGTCAAAATTCTATCAATCAGTAAGTTCAAGTATTCAGAGAGCAAGATGAGACTTGGAACACTCCTAACCACACAACAAAAAATTAAACATCGCTGTGACAAATCGAGGTAAAATATTGTCTATGAAAGGTTCCACAAGCGTACACAATACAAGCTTCACACCACTCACCCACAAATTAAAATATAGTTAGCGTCCTTAGCTAAATATTTGCAGTGAGGGAGGGAAACTTTGATTTTCATATATTCACTTCTAAATAAAAAATGCCAAAGGACAATGACCTTTCTGTGACAGGGAGTCAGATGCATAAGACTGCCATTTGGAAACTTGGAATATTCAATACTGTGTATTGGCTCCTTGAGTAAAGTTAAGGTCGCAGACTCACGTCGCCACCACAAAGAGATCATCCAAGATTGCTACCAATCTCCGCTCCGCATTCATCCCTCGTACTGTAATCACCTTCTTTTGTTCTCACTTCCAAATGCAGAAGTATCTTCAGTTCCCTCCTGAATTTGTGGTTCAAGGTCACTAAAAACAGTATGTGAAGGACATGTTCCAGGAGCTGAAGTGTGTTGCTAATGTGACGGAAGAGCTCATAGGGATAATCACAATGGCAGCGGTTGGGGAGGAGTTCAGCATAGTAAGTGAGGTAGATGGTGATGGGAAGGGTTAAGATAATGTACGAGGCAGTCATGGCGATGGTGATGATAGCGAGAGCTTTCTCCCCGCTTCTCCTTTTCTTTGTGGCAGGAAATTTGATACGTTGCTTCACAACTCCGACCACCAGGCTGGCGTTGAACACCAGCATCAGACTACATGGCAGCCACCTCACCATCAAGGCGTAAAATATTCGAAAAATTTCGTGCCAATTCTTTGTGTACATGTAATGGTATGCATCAGTGACGACCCAGGTATTGTTCAAGCAGTCCACGTCGTTGCTGAGAGTGTTGTTATGAGAGAGGCAGGTCTCATTAGTCCAAAGAACATCAATATCATTTGCGCAAGAGATCTTTACATGTACCATATATTCCAAGTGGATCAGGAAGCACAGAACAACAGTCACCACAATTCTGATCCACATAAATTTTGGCATCTTTTGGATCCTAGGATAGAGACGAGGCGTCCATACGGCCATGAAGCGATCCATTGCCAGCCATACGATGACGTAGGTGCCAACAGCTTGACTGAAAGTGACCAGAGACCATCCGAAGTGAGCGAAGTAACGAGCCTCATTGTACGAGGAGAAAACGCAGCCATTGATGGTGGTGATGATTGGAATGTAAAAGACACACACCAGGAGGTCCGACACTGCCAGGACCATGAAGTACCTGCGGAAGGTGGACAGTTTTGAGCAGTCATTTCAGAAATAAGAAGTTTCCTTTGTTATCATGGCAGTTGGAATATATTAATTTCTTAATCAGCTGAATATAAAAAAAGTAAAAGATGCCTTAGTGAACATTTGCATACAGGTAAAAACACAATCAATGGTTCCACACACAAATTAAACTTAATTGTCAATATTCATTTAATTATCATGTTTCAAACAATTGAATGGCAATGTTCAAACTCATAAATATTTGTGCAAGCCAAAAATGTGAATAAATATTTTATGTTATACCTCCTTCAGTAGATAGCAGTAACCTCTTAACAAGCTTAAATTTCAAAAGTGACTGAATAAACATCGTTCAAGTTAGTCTCTCGATCATTTTTCAGAAATATTGACAAATCATTTTTATACATCAAATCATCGATAGATACAGCGATAGCAGGCGGCTTGATATCTGCAAGGCACTACACATTAAGAAGTCAACACCAGCAATCAACAGCCAATTAATGCACAACTATATTCTACCCACTTCAAGACTCCGCTCCAATATAGAAGCATCAAGAAATATGGACCAATAGGCCCTCTGCAGTTACTTCCATTCTTCCCTTAATTTACCCAATTAATACCCATTGTTTCGTGTTCTGTCTTGTGTTAAAAGTTTTGTTCACCTCATCCAAAACTGTTGTAACATATCACCTCACCCAAAATGCGGGTATAAAATGAAAGCTGTTTAAATCATAGCATAGTAGAACTCTGTTTAGCGTTTGCAGGTTATAGTTGTGTGTGTGTAAACTAAAGTCTTTGAAAATGTAATAAGTTATTATGAAACGCGTTCAAGTGTCGCGTCAGACTAGAAATAAAAATGAATTTTGGAGAATTGATTTTTCAATTACCATCAACAGTGAAAGAAACATAAGAAATATTGACAAAATTCGTGTTAGAATTATTAATCTTACTTTTTCGGTCATATTTAATAATATATATATATATATATATATATATATATATATAATATATATATTATATATATATATTATATATATTGACACTGTATCTATATATATATATTATTAAATATATACACTGTATATATATATATATATATATATATATATATATATATATATAAAAGTTTGTGAGGGTACCACCTCTGGTGCATATATATATATATATGGGCATACATATATATATATATGTATATATATATATATATATATATATATATATATATATATATATATATATATATATATATATATATATATATATATATATATATATATATATATATATATATATATATATATATATTACTCTGGGAAAAATAGGTGCAATCCTCATGGAGGAGGGTAAAAATATCCTAATATTCACTATCCTTTCAGGATATATTTTATTCAGTAAACTTACTTGAATCCCCATGGACAATACAACAGACGCCATTCCAGGAAAGTTAGTAACCAAGAGTGAACTCACCTGATGACCCAAGCTGACCTGAGGCGAGGTCTGCTGAGGACGACGATACAGAGACCATTAGCAAGGATTCCCAGACAGACCAAAAGAGGCAGCACCTGACGATACACCACCTGATGGGCCTTGTCCACTTCCCCCGCCATCGTCACAGTTGCCACCACCGAGAATTCCAAGTCTTTGGGATCTCCTGCGGTTTCCAGATACTTTTAGAAACTGATTTAGGAGCATCATTGATTTATTAATATATGGAGCGTGAATGAAGGCATTATGGGTTCTGCGTTATTTATGAATAGGCAGTATCTGGTTATATCGCCTCGTTACCAACTCGCTGCTAACCTACAATAATAATTCCTCTCCTTACTTTACGTATCCTAAAGAAATATCGCCTAGTTTTAACATGAATAAATATGATCAAGCCTGTTTTCAGACCTTAGAATTCTTAAGGTATAGAAAAGTGCGGCTAAATGGAATAGGCAAAAATGTAAAAGGGGTAGTAAATTCCATGGTCTTTGAATCAAGACCCATGGAGAACAGTATTATTGGGATACAGTGTCAAATATGATAATTTCGACTGAGGTGCAATTGCAGTTCAGAGTGTGCTATCTTGTATGTAAACAACATAGCTTCTGTTGGTGAAGCAAAGGTAAAAATATAACTAGGAGTTTGTTTAAGTTGGTCTAGGTTTGGTTGGGTTAGACATACGAAGAATTTAGGTACTTTACGTTAATATGTATTCTTCCAATTTTTCTATATTTTAGAAAATGTTTGATCTAACATTTGTAGAAATCTTGAAATTATGACTATATTTATAAATCAAAACAGTCATAGAGACAGGAATTGGTTAAGTAAGTACGCGAAGTTGGGAACACTTACAGCCAAGTGGCGGATCATTTCGTTCTCGAACATTTTAGCTTGATATATATCCTCAACCATTCTCTCTGTGATAAGCTATCGAAATTGAATTGTTCCCCACCATAAAGATCCTCCCAAACATATTCAAATATCTCTCTATGCAACAGAACATGAGGCACATCCAAACACTCTGAACACACTCTTGAACCCCACTCAACAGGAGGGACTTGCATTCCGTTCAATAGGAATGACCTGTATCCCACCCAACAATAACAATCTGAGTCCCATTCAACAGTTGGAATATGAATCCCAACCACCAAGAGGTTCCTGAATCTCCCCCNCGCATATAGTCCTGGGGACCATTCAGGCTTTGTTCGCATATATATATATATATATATATAATATATATATATATATATATATATATATATATATATATATGATATAGTCGTCCTAGTAGCCAGAACGCACTTCTCAGCCTACTATGCAAGCCCGATTTGCCTAATAAGCCAAGTTTTCATGAATTAATATATTTTCTCTAATTTTTTCTTATGAAATGATAAAGCTACCCATTTCAATATATATGAGGTCAATTTGTTTTTATTGGAGTTAAAATTAACGTAGTTATATGACCGAACCTAACCAAACCTACCTAACCTAACCTAACCTATCTTTACAGGTTAGGTTAGGTTAGGTAGCCGAAAAAGTTAGGTTAGGTTAGGTTAGGTAGGTTAGGTAGTCGAAAAACAATTAATTCATGAAAACTTGGCTTAATAGGCAAATCGGGCCTTGCATAGTAGGCTGAGAAGTGCGTTCTGGCTACTAGGTACGACATATATATATATGTCGACATATATATATATGTCGTACCTAGTAGCCAGAACTCACTTTTGGCCTACTATGCAAGCCCCGATTTGCCTAATAAGCCAAGTTTTCTTGAATTAATATATTTTTTCTAATTTTTTTCTTATGAAAAGATAAAGCTACCCATTTCATTATGTATGAGGTCAATTTTTTTCATTGGAGTTAAAATTAACGTAGATATATGACCGAACCTAACCAACCCTACCTAACCTAACCTAACCTATCTTTATAGGTTAGGTAAGTTAGGTAGCCGAAAAAGTTAGGTTAGGTTAGGTTAGGTAGGTTAGGTAGTCGAAAAACAATTAATTCATGAAAACTTGGCCTATTAGGCAAATCGGGCCTTGCATAGTAGGCTGAGAAGTGCATTCTGGCTACTAGGTACGACATATATATATATATATATATATATATATATATATATATATATATATATATATATATATATATATATATATATATATATATATATATATATATATATATATATATATGAATGTTTAGCGGCTTGGTTGTGACCTTACAGGCCTTTTGCATTTTCCTGTATTCACATATTATTCACATATTATTATTACTGTAAAAAAATTATCTCCCCTTAAACTGAAAATTAGTTGACATTGGTAAATATTCAACAAATATTTGGTACCTAAACAAAATTTCTCATTTCGGCTGAATAATGTTGTATGCGGGATGAATACGAGTATAATGGTAATGTATGCGGGAAGAATATGACTTTAATGGTGATGAATGCCAGATGAATATGACCATCATGTATGCGAGCAAGTTTAGATGTGCATAAATATGAGCTGCCTCAAATGGGAGAAAAATAGGCATCCTTATAGGTTCCCCTATTTTCTTAAACTTATGTAATACAGTTTAACAATACAATGTACGTAGACAACACTGCAAATGTGGGAACTAAAGCCTGTTAATATGATTTTTTTATATTAAATAACCCAGCCAACACCACTTTGTTTACTTCAAGATATGGGAACCCGATATCGAAATGCTTAAGAGTCTTTGTTCAATGTTGTCTTGATAAGGTTTTACTGTGTTATCATTGCTGCATCTAGCTCTATCTTCCTGCTATCAGTACAACACAGACTGGCAGATTCCCATGCCACTCAGATCTCCCCCCCCTGGAGGGAAGGGGAGAGAGATGTGATCAAGGGAGGAATTTGTTTGTCTGTCCCTTCAAAACTACCCCTTCACCCCCCCCCCCCCATGAACAAGACCCCACAAGGTAACACTCAGGTGACATGTAGTATCCTCCTGCACAAACACCCCATCAATGTGACCCACAAGGTAACCTTAGCGTGTCTTACGGGCTATTCATGCCCGTGCCACCTCTTGGTTGTTTTTTGTTGTTATAGATTCAGCTACTAGGAACAAGCTCCAAGTAGCACGGGCTATGGTGAGCCCGTAACTTACTTGGCACAGGAGCGGGGCAAGTAGCACGGGCCATGGTGAGCCCGTAGTGGATTTACCTGGCACAAGAGCGGTGCCGCCACCTCTTGGGTTGCTTAATCTTTATCAATCAATTAGCGTGTGGGTGGATGAGGGGGTGTGTGTGGACATGGGGAAGGGGGGTGGGGTGTGATTATCACCAGCGAGGGTATATCAAGAGTGAAGGTGATTTTGGTCCTTCACTTCAGCTATCAACATCACTTGGTCAGTTCCCGTCCGAATTTCAACTACTCACTTTTCTCCTAGTTTGTGTTAAGTCATTATCATGCTACATACCACACAACATATCACTTTCTGAAATGAAAGTGACAACGTTTCAGTCTGTCTTGAACCTTCATTATTAGGTCGTGACAGACTGAAACGTAGTTACTTTCATTAACATTTTTGTTTGTTTCAGCTGTGTTATGGTGGCAGCTTAGCTGCCACCTTGAATACACAAGTAAACAATAGTTTCCAGATTGCTAAATTACAGTTTCCTATTAACAGGACTCGTAAACTAGGTTTTTGATGAACAGTGGTCTACATCCTCGGCTCACAAATGAGGAAACCGGGGTTCGATACCCAGTCAGGACAGAAACCATTGTCCACATTACCTTTCGCCCTATGCCACTGTTCATGTAGTAATAGAATAGGCTCCCTAGCCTACTGTTGTGGCTCGCATCGAGGGTAAAGGCAGTACCCGACCTAAAGGGACCTCGACAAGCTTAGGAACAGGTATCCTATCCACGACAAATGGAATTAAATTCTCATACTGAAAACATTCACTCATTTTAAGCGAGGCTCGAACCGGCAAACTGGAGTCAGAATAACCGTCACGAGCCTTTGGCCACCCTCCTGCTGGATAAAGGTCTCCCTACATGTTGCATTTCATCTGTCTCTTAGTCTACCTTTAACCAGGCAGAATAAATTTAATTTACCATTGAAATTTAATATTGTTTAACGTATCCCAAGAACTTGTATCAATTTATGTGTCTCAAACCAAATTAATCGCGAGGATATTTCTCAATGCAATCCTAGTCGAGGAAATTTGTTGGTAAATAATCTGAAGTTTGTAAATATTGATCCTAATTATGATAATTATGATAATTTTTTTTCTCTTAGGTTCGTCATGTTTTGTTACCTGGTCACGCTGCTGCCTCTACTGGCCCTGTGAGTGCCTCTACAAGTTCTTCCTCTTCCTTGGGTCTCTTAAGCATCCTTTTTTGTCTCCTCTACTTCCCTTCGTCTGCTCTACTACCTTTGGTCTCCTCTACTACCCTTGGTCTCCTCTACTACCCTTGGTCTCCTCTACTACCCTTGGTCTCCTCTACTACCCTTGGTCTCCTCTACTACCCTTGGTCTCCTCTACTACCCTTGGTCTCCTCTACTACCCTTGGTCTCCTCTACTACCCTTGGTCTCCTCTTCTACCCTTGGTCTCCTCTACTACCCATGGTCTCCTCTACTACCCATGGTCTCCTCTACTACCCATGGTCTCCTCTACTACCCATGGTCTCCTCTACTACCCATGGCCTCCTCTACTACCCATGGTCTCCTCTACTACCCATGGTCTCCTCTACTACCCATGGCTCCTCTACTACCCATGGTCTCCTCTACTACCCTTGGTCTCCTCTACTACCCATGGTCTCCTCTACTACCCTTGGTCTCCTCTACTACCCTTGGTCTCCTCTACTACCCTTGGTCTCCTCTACTACCCTTGGTCTCCTCTACTACCCTTGGTCTCCACTACTTCTCTTAGCTGCCGCTGTTGTTACTGGTAACTTTACTGTTTGTGTACTACTGTTTTCTCCACGTCAAAGACTGTTCCTCTCTCAACCAGTTTAAGAGAAAAACAAAAGTATGACCTTATCAACTCCATGTAACCTACCTCACCTCCTGAATGCCAACCATGTCTTGCTGTTATCAAACATTAATGATTAATGGTAACTTATAACGCTGCTGATATCTGTCATGTTTAAAATTTATAGAAAACTGTAGTCCATTCTGTTTATTTAGTTAAAATTGCTATCTGTTGTTCTGTTGCAATTTTTGCTGTTGAATTCAACATGTAATTATTGTCTTTTTTTCTCCTGTTTCAGTTCAGTTTAAGCTTTTGATCTCAGTTACTTTAAGACTTAATTTTTAAGTTGTTGTTGTTGTTTAGATTTAGTTACTTGGAATAAAAGTTACAAGTAGCACGGGCTATGGTGAGCCCGTAGTGTGTTTTCCCCACACCTTGCCCGAAACGCTGTGCGTATTAGTGGCTTCTGGCACAGTATATACTAGCTCCATCTAGAAATCTAACATTCTGTTTGAAACTTATTTTCTATGTATGTACTTTTACCTGAATAAATTATTATTAATTATTATTATTATTTTTATTATTATTGAGAAAATTTAAAGGGTTCGAACCTATGCGGGGTGGGGGGGGGGTGTTTCCCAGGCACACGCTCTAGTCAACTAGGCCACGACATGGTAAAAAGGATTGCAACCTGGACTTCTACTGAACTCACAAGGGTTTCCTGAGGCTTCCACAAATTTTCTCATTGACACGTCATGTTAGTGTGATTAGTAGTTTGTGGTGTACTGAGTGTTAGTATTAGTGTTGGTGGTGCTGCTCCTTACACCGTGCTACTGAGTGTTAGTATTAGTGTTGTGGTGCTGCTCCTTACACCGTGCTACTGAAGCTCACTACACCTCTCCTCCCCAGCGTGGCCGGCCAGACGGCTCCCTGCCGCTGTGGTCTCTTCGTCCCAGAGAACCATCATGAGACGCCTGTGTACGAACTCCACATAACCTACGTGTCGGGGTGAGTGTGTCCTGTGTGTTCTGGGTGTGTCCTGGGGTGAGTGTGTCCTGATGTGTCCTGGGTGAGTGTCCTAGTGTGTCTGGGGTGAGTGTGTTCTGGGGTGTGTCCTGGGGTGAGTGTGTCCTGGAGTGTCCTAGTGTGTCCTGGGGTGAGTGTGTCCTGGTGTGTCCTGGGGTGAGTGTGTCCTGGTGTGTCCTGGGATGAGTGTGTCCTGGGATGAGTGTGTCCTGGGTGAATGTGTCCTGGTGTCCTGGGGGAGTGTGTCCTGATGTGGTTCTGGGGTGAGTGTGTCCTGAAGTGTCCTGGGTGAGTGTGTCCTGGGGTGTCCTGGGGTGAGTGTGTTCTGGGTGAGTGTGTCCTGGTGTGTCCTGGGTGAGTGTGTCCTGAAGTGTCCTGGGGTGAGTGTGTCCTGAAGTGTCCTGGGGTGAGTGTGTCCTGGGGTGAGTGTTCCTAGTGTGTCCTGGGGTGTTTTCCTAGTGTGTACTGGGGTGAGTGCGTCCTGGTGTGTCCTGGTGTGTCCTGGGGTGAGTGTGTCCCGGGGGAGTGTGTCTCGGGGTGAGTGTCCAGGCTAGTGTGTCCTGGAGTGAGTGAATGTGTCCTGGAGGAGCGAATGTGTCCTGGAGCGAGTGAGTGTGTCCTGGAGGAGCGAATGTGTCCTGAGTGAGTGTGTCCTGGAGGAGCGAATGTGTCCTGGAGTGAGTGAATGTGTCCTTGAGGAGTGAATGTGTCCTGGAGTAAGTGAGTGTGTCCTGGAGGAGCGAATGTGTCCTGGAGTGAGTGAGTGTCCTGAGGAGAGAATGTGTCCTGGAGTGAGTGAATGTGTCCTGGAGTGAGTGTATCCTGTAGTGAGTGTGTCCTGGAGTGAATGTGTCCTGGAGTGAGTAATGTGTCCTGGAGGTGAGTGAATGTGTCCTAGGAGGGGTGATGAATGTGTTCCTGGAGGAGTGATGTGTTCTGGGGTGAGTGTGTCCTGGAGTGAATGTGTCCTGAGGGGTGAGTGTGTCCTGGAGTGAATGTGTCCTGGAGTGAGTAAATGTGTCCTGGAGTGAGTGAATGTGTCCAGGAGTGAGTGAATGTGTTCTGGAGTGAATGTGTCCTGGAGTGAATGTGTCCTAGAGGAGTGAACGTGTCCTGGAGGAGTAAGTGTCCTGGGATGCGTGTGGATGGCCAGGAGGACCCCCAACCACGAGGCGCTCCCCCTCCAGGTGCGCCGACCACCAGGCCTGCTGGGACGCCTGCTCCGAGGAGTTCGCTGCCTTTAGCGCCGGCGGGGACCTCGACTCCGTCCCTGAAGGAAGTGACGCCTCCCTCGGACAACTTCTCTGCTACAATCTACACCATCAAGTGCAAAATGAATACGTGAGTCCCACTTGATGATGATGATATATATTCAATGCATGAATTTTATATAAACTGATAAATTAATATTCAGTAAGATAGAGATCGAAGATATGATGATCAAACCACACACCAGAAAATGAGGAGACGACGACGTTTCGGTCCATCCTGGACCATTTTCGATTTCATAATGGTCCGGGACGAACGGAAACGTCGTCGTCCACCCCAATCACTTGGGTGGACGGCAGAGCGTCAGTCTCGCTTCGTGCAGATCGGCGTTCAATCCCCCCTCCCCCGGTCCCATCCCTAATCCTTATCCTGATCCCATCCAAGTGCTATATAGTCGTATCGACTTGGAGCTCCCGCCAGATAGTTCCTGATGTCCCATTGAGTCCAAAACGTCTCAAAATATACCAAATGTCCAACTTTCCACTACTTATGCTATGTTATATCCAACAGGTTTTCGTCTATTCCAAACTGTGTGGTGAACCTTGGGAGCCGACTGGTACGACCTCGGTAGATATGTTGTGCTGTGGGCACCAGCACGCATACCAGCCGTGTTAGGTGCTATGTTGTCAGCATAGTGGGTATACCAGCTGTGTTAGGTGCTATGTTGTCAGCATAGTGGGTATACCAGCTGTGTTAGGTGCTATGTTGTCAGCATAGTGGGTATACCAGCCATTATATATGAAGCATCTCTCTCTCCTACTCCTACAATTCAGAATTGTGTTCGTAAATGGGACATAAATAAGGTATTAAATATATTAACACAAAATAAATCTCGAATCAATTTATATAAATTGGATAACCTAAGATTCAGAAAAGGCCTGGGTAAATACTGGTTAAGAAACGCGATTGTTGATTTGGTGGAACAGACGTAGGATTGCTGGATTGTTTCAAGCGTAGGTTAGACATGTATGCGAGTGAGTTTGGGTGGCTATAAATAGAAGCTGCCTCGTATGACCCAACAAGCAGTTTATACCTTATTCCAATGTTTACCTTGTGCTATAAGAAATAAAGTGCATCTATTGTATTATTAGTCTATTATCCCAGATATATATATCCCGTACTCACTGCTGGTGGACCGTATGGATAAAAACCTCCTTATAACTAGTTAATGGGAGGTAATTATAACGTTCCATGCACCTGGGGCCAGATTCACGAAGCAGTTACGCAAGCACTTACGGACGTGTTCATCTTTCTTCAATCTTTGACGGGTTTGGTTACATTTATTAAACAGTTTACAAGCATGTAAACTTGCCAATCAACTTTTGTTATTGTTATAAACAGCCTCCTGGTGCTTCGGAGCTCATTACTGTTTAATAATTGTAAACAAAGCCGCCAAAGATTGAGAAAAAGATGTACAGGTTCGTAAGTGCTTGCGTAACTGCTTCGTGAATCTGGCCCCTGGGCTGTAGGAGATCCGAACCGTGCACCCCACGCGTGTGTGCCCGAAACTCTATCGACCGAGCTACTTAAATTATATTCGTTTATATTACAATTTTTTTTTTAGTTAATCGTCACAAGATGCTGGAATCATCACCATCTGAGACAACAAATCGTCACCACCAATTACCTTAAGCAATTAAGGGCCTGGATTCATCAAGGATTTATGGATCTACTTACGAAACCTTTATATCTTTCTTCAATCATGGCGGCTGTGTTTACATTTGCTAAACAGTTTTTGTTAATTCCGAAGCACTACGAGGTTGTTTATAACAATAACAACCTTGGGTTGTGAAGGTTTACAGGGTCGCAAGCTGTTTAATAAATGTAAATACGTCCTTCAGCATTGCTGAAAGATGTACAGGTTTCGTAACTGGTTGCGCAAATGCGTGACACCAGGAGTCACGGTAGTCATGACTACTACACACGTGTAAGCAAATGGATAACTAAGAAACAAATACAGAACGAAAAGCAATATTCTCACATCTGTGCGCGTGGTGTTATTTCTCGTGTTACACACCTGTACCGTCTCCATGGTTACACACCTGTCCCCGCTTGTGTACCATGGTTACACACCTGTCCCCCCCCCAGTGTACCATCTCCATGGTTACACACCTGTCCCCCCAGTGTACCATGGTTACACACCTGTCCCCCCCCAGTGTACCATCTCCGTGGTTACATACCTGTACCGTCTCCTTGGTTACACACCTGATCCATATATCCCCAACGTTCCTCATTATAAAGTTTAAGGTGCTAATTAATACAAGTTTTGTTTCAAGGTCAATTTATATTCTCACTCTTACTTCTCTTGCATTACAGCTGTTCACTTTTCAGCCATAAACGAACTTTCAAACTCTTTGAAAAGTTTATAAATAAAATGTTTGAACTTGACTGCTTCTTAATGAAAGCTAATTTTCTCCCTACGAGCGAATAGGTGATCGTTCTGATGCCTTAATATAATGTCAAGGCAAGTGACAGCCTCCACAATGTTTTACGAATTCACTAGAACGTGATGCGGCAATGATAAAATAGGGAGGCTATGGAATGGGATCGAACCTGCATATCTGGGCTTCCCAGGTCGACGATGGAGCGAATATGCGTAGACCTGTACGACCACGTGGACTCCACCAGGTTTTATTATGGGATCGAACCTGCGTCCCTCATGGACTCCCCAGTCAGCATGGCAATGGTATCTTTGCCATACTGGAGGGCAAAGATGTCCAAGGATGCAAATTCAATCTCATTGCAGGCCTCAATATTTTCTTATACTGGATGCAGGTTTGACATGATCTTGAGGCCAGGTGTATGAGGCAGGTGTTTGGGGCAGGTGTTTGGGGCAGGTGTTTGGGGCAGGTGTTTGTGGTCATTGTTCTTGTGTAGTACAACGCATGTGCAGAGTACAATGTATGAGCAGAGTACAATGTATGAGCAGAGTACAATGTATGAGCAGAGTACAATGTATGAGCAGAGTACAATGCATGCTAGAGCATAGCGCATGCAGTGTAATTCCTGTAATTTAAGGGGAAATTCCTGTAATTTTAGGTGTAATTCCTGTAATTTAAGGTGTAATTCCCCTAAGCTTGGGTGTATCATTATTCCTAAACTGGGGAAAAATCTCCTTTCAAACGGGATTTAATTCCTCTCAACTGGAGTGTATTGCCTCTTAGGGAGCTTGACGGCTGAGTGGACAGCGCTCGGTGTTCGTGGTCCGAAGGGTCCGGGTTCGATCCCCGGCAGAGGCGGAAACAAATGGGCAGAGTTTCTTTCATCCTGATGAACCTGTTCACCTAATAGTAAACAGATACCTGGGAGTTAGACAGCTGCTACGGACTGCTTCCTGGGGATGTGTGTGTGTGTGAAAATTAAGAAATATAAGGACTTGCCCGAAACGCTATGCGTGCTAGTGGCTGTACAAGAACCTAAGAATCATTATTATGTACGAATACATCGTGAACCTCCTCCGGTTCTACATTCTATTGATGGTCTATTCTAAGCCCACTTATCAAATTGCTTCGTTCACTTTCTTGAAATACAAACAGATGACCAGCTGGTGGAGTTGTTGTTGTTAAAGATTCGGTACCTGGAACAAAAAGTTCCAAGTAGCACGGGCTATGGTGAGCCCGTAGTTGCACCCTGTCAGGGCACAACTCTATGCTGGTGGAGACGGGTGCAGTTTGGACGAGCACAGACTGAGGATGGGTTGGCAGAGTTGGCCGTAGCTTGGACGAGCATATGGCTCGCGTGCTTGGAAAATAACGCTGATCTAAATAAACTAATTGTTATCAAAACTATCTGGACGAGGATTACCTCCTGTGGAGGAAATGTCATACGATCCACAGCGACCGGATTCCCAGAGCACTTATATTCCTGCTTATAAGAACTGTGCCTCACATCTCGATCGCAACGGCTTAGTCGGTAATTACTAAACAGTTTAATAGCTCCTAAGTGCTCAGAGGTCGTCCAATGCAATAATGGGTTTAGAACGACCTAGTAGCGCTTCGGAGTTTGGAAACTGAATAGTACATGCAGACCAAGCCGCCGTCATTGAGACAACAGGTAGAACTCTCGTAACTGACACATAAAAAACACTTTGAAGAAAATGTAACCAACAGAAACAGTGAAAGGTACACAAAACAATATGTTTAAAGTCTGACAAGTTAAGCAAGATGAGCCCACCAACTGGATATAATTCATTTTGAGTATCTGAAAGTCGCAAAATACACAGCAACGAATGTCTCTAAATCTGAGAGTTCCTTAATTTTTGCATTCAATTATGCCGAATAATTTCAGGAACTAATTAATAATTAAGTTGCTATTGGCTTTGCAAGACTGTATCACTTAATCACCAACACAGACACTTTCACAACCCATTGTGCTCCCAGGGTAAAGTGAGTCTAATGTTCGGCCATCCGCCGTGGTTAAACACCTGGATATTTATCTAGTTATTTGTGATGATCTGAAAGCATATTATGGTTCCAATAATAGTCTACTTGTAAACTGGCAAGTGAACCTCTGGTTTGAAAAGAGAATATTCTCAAGTTATGACATTATTGCATTATAAATGATTAGTCTAAAATATAAAAAGTCTATCCTTAACTCATTTTCTTTGAAACGGTCTGAAGATTTTGATTATGTGTAAATGAAATGCTAGGGGATACTCAAATAGTTTTCAAATTTAATATTTTCCATGTTTGAGAATAACACATCGTATTAAGATAACCAAACCTACCGCACAGATTTAACTAATGTGTCTCACAGGGACTGAGATGCGCCTTATTATGAATAGTTAGTCCATAACTTCCTATTACCCCGTAGGAATATCCCATTTAAATAGTTAGCTACGTGAGTGTGCGTTGAGACAGAACATAACAGGATGTCATCATTAAGACATTCTTGACTCACTGGATGTGACCAAATCTCAAAAGCTGAGATAAATGTTAAAGGGATGTCTTTGCCATGTACCGGAAACTTGTCACTTCCTGTGACCAACAGTTGGCGGCAGACGGCAGATGAATATATGAACATGAGAACATAAGAATTAAGAAAACTGTAATAGGCCTATCGTCCCATACAAAGCAGATTCTATTTATATTCACCCAAACTCATATATATATTTATATTCTATGTCTAACCTACGCATGAAACAATTCAGTGATCCCACGTCTATACCGTTAATTTGGCCAAGAAAATATGGCTAAATCAGTTGTGACAACCAACTGGTGTGCTCCCTAAATCCTAACGATCTTAACTCAATCCTTAGAACTTATGATCTGAAACCAATAGAGGGAGATCGTAAACCAGTGCCCTGTGGGCAGTTTCTTTGATGGATTGTTGTATGTAGCAACTAAACGGTCATGGGTTCTAATTTCAGATAGGCTGCGATGTCTGGGTGCATTTCCTAATCTATACCTTAATCTCTGAATTGAACTTAGTCTATGGTTTCATTTACTGAGTCCATACTATGTAAGTTTTACAATAATGGTGGGTAGAGTTCAAGACCAGATTGTGGCTGCTTTTTGCTAAATCCGAAACATATGAAAACACCAAAGCCTAGTACAATATACTAATTGTACGAATTAAATTCTGAAAATGGCATTTCCACTGAAAAGGGATACTAGGAACCTTCGAGCTAGATAATACATACTCAAAGAAAGCTAAGTATACATTTGTAATAATTAGAATATTTTTTATACTAAACTAGCTGCAAACAACTACTTATATCTAATCGTCTTTGGTACTAAAGAGAGCGCCAGCTAAAAAAGTCACCACATGAACAAGGTTATACAAATGTCAGTAGATAGTTGGGTAAGTTATGTATCTTAAGATACTAGACTAGTGTGTACCAAAAGAGAGCTTGAGTAATCACCTAATTATGCTGGAGAGGGTTGAGTTTTAATTCTTTGGTTTTGTTTGTAAACACAGCTTACATAATAATACCTCATAGAACCTAAAACTGTAAATCTTTGCACGTTTTATTAGAAGGAAATAACTAGCCCCCATCTATAAAAGTTCACTATGGATACTGATGAATATATTACTGTTCATGGTTCATCAATATTTATATGAAAACTACGAAGGGGAAAATAATTTTTTAAGCACTTTTGTGTAAATTAACAAATCATTTTGATGAATAGATTTACACGAAAGTACTTAATTAATTTCTTACATCAATTTCCTTTCGTGGCTTTACAGTTTCATATTACTCATAACGTGTTAATTTCTTTTCGACTTACACACACACATGTATATGTGTATATATATATATATATATATATATATATATATATATATATATATATATATATATATATATATATATATATATATAATGTAACACTTATAATGACCAACAGACGTACTTTCAAAACCCGTTGTCCCTATATATACATAATTATGACAAGTGAAATATATATATTTTCAATGTATTTAAAATAACTGACGTTTAGGAGCCATAACTCCATCATCAGTGATAATAAGAGAAATATGTACAACGCAAGATTAACTTAAAACATTAATATGTAAATCATAATTATATACTTATTAAATGAATTAAAGTTATTATAAAGTAAAAGCCTAAACTATATACAAAATATATGGGAATTTCTTACCATACCGATCTGCCTCTTAGGCAATGTGCATCCTCTGATTTAAGAGATCACAATGAGGATAAGGGCCATACTTTCACTTACAGCGATTTCGCTGTTCTGTTTTCTAGTTCGTCCCTCACTGAACTCACCATCTTGAAAAGTATCTCAATAGGCAGACTGAGACCTGAGTTGAACGCCTAAGAATTGTCGTAGCCCATCCTCATATAAAAAGGCAAAAAGTGATTCCATGCACCCACATAACCCCCTGTTATGAATGAAAAACGGTTTACACACGACTCAACTGATGACGTTCGAACATTTCCAGAATAAGTGCTTCACTGACGAATTTTGTTCGAACCACACCGCTGTAAATGCTTCACCCACGTACTACAAATACAAATAATCGATTGCCAATATATATAGATAATAATATATATATATATATATATATACATATATATATATATATATATATATATATATATATATATATATATATATATATATATATATATATATATATGCACAATATGCTAATATATTATAATATTAACTTGAGAGAATTCCCGTTTTGAGTGAATAGCTTGTAAAAATTTATGAATGCATCTGTGGGGTCGACCGTTGGATGTAATGGACTTGAGTCGAGGACGGGTTGATAAATGCTTCACCCACGTACTACAAATACAAATAATCGCCAACAGAACCTACACACCTAACCTAACCAGTGCCTAAATATGCACAATATGCTAATATATAATAATATTAATTTATATTGGATAAAAGTTCTGTTTTGAATGAACAACATGTTCAAATTGATAAATGCGTCGTTGGGGTTGACCGCTGGACAGAATGGATTTTCTCCGAGGACTGGTTGTGGTCTGGTGACGGGCTGAATCCTCGACTCAGTTGTTTATTCATTAATTGTCGTCATCTTTGAAGAAAGTTGTTGAGATATTTATAATTCTCTTCTAGTGTATATCTATTTCTTTTATTTTGTATATAATTTGTTTTTATTTTTGGGTAATCTTAATTCATTTAATGAGTATATAATTCTGATTTATATATATTACTGTTTTACGTAATTTTGCGTGGTATATATTTCTTTTTAGCCCTGATGATGGAGTTATGACTCCGAAATTTCTGTTAATTTAAATAAGCTGAAGAAGATGTATATCTTTTTACTTCTTATACTTTTCATAAGATAGAAATTCCAAAGAGGAATTCTTATATCACGTAATTTCAATGTTAAACAATGAGCTTTATGATAGGACAAACTATAAACATTTAAACCAAACAATTCAAGAACTTAAGTATAGTATTTTAATATTTAATGGTGGTTCTGCCTAGAAATTTCAAGATTGTTCTTCATTGTCACCTGACTATAACAATACACATTTTATTGGAATAATAGGTAGATTAAACTTAATTTCCATATTCTTCACACATATCAATCATTAGCTCCATCACCCTATTAGTGGGTCAAAGAAATAGACTATGTGCGAACACAAACCTTTCCCAGCATGGCATTCATTCCAGCGCACCAGAAGTTTTTCAATCACTGAGTATACCAAGAACAATAAGGAACTTAAGAGTTCCCCTTACTTTACCACAGTTGTCAAAATTCTATCAATCAGTAAGTTCAAGTATTCAGAGAGCAAGATGAGACTTGGAACACTCCTAACCACACAACAAAAAATTAAACATCGCTGTGACAAATCGAGGTAAAATATTGTCTATGAAAGGTTCCACAAGCGTACACAATACAAGCTTCACACCACTCACCCACAAATTAAAATATAGTTAGCGTCCTTAGCTAAATATTTGCAGTGAGGGAGGGAAACTTTGATTTTCATATATTCACTTCTAAATAAAAAATGCCAAAGGACAATGACCTTCTCTGTGACAGGGAGTCAGATGCATAAGACTGCCATTTGGAAACTTGGAATATTCAATACTGTGTATTGGCTCCTTGAGTAAAGTTAAGGTCGCAGACTCGCGTCGCCACCACAAAGAGATCATCCAAGATTGCTACCAATCTCCGCTCCGCATTCATCCCTCGTACTGTAATCACCTTCTTTTGTTCTCACTTCCAAATGCAGAAGTATCTTCAGTTCCCTCCTGAATTTGTGGTTCAAGGTCACTAAAAACAGTATGTGAAGGACATGTTCCAGGAGCTGAAGTGTGTTGCTAATGTGACGGAAGAGCTCATAGGGATAATCACAATGGCAGCGGTTGGGGAGGAGTTCAGCATAGTAAGTGAGGTAGATGGTGATGGGAAGGGTTAAGATAATGTACGAGGCAGTCATGGCGATGGTGATGATAGCGAGAGCTTTCTCCCCGCTTCTCCTTTTCTTTGTGGCAGGAAATTTGATACGTTGCTTCACAACTCCGACCACCAGGCTGGCGTTGAACACCAGCATCAGACTACATGGCAGCCACCTCACCATCAAGGCGTAAAATATTCGAAAAATTTCGTGCCAATTCTTTGTGTACATGTAATGGTATGCATCAGTGACGACCCAGGTATTGTTCAAGCAGTCCACGTCGTTGCTGAGAGTGTTGTTATGAGAGAGGCATGTCTCATTAGTCCAAAGAACATCAATATCATTTGCGCAAGAGATCTTTACATGTACCATATATTCCAAGTGGATCAGGAAGCACAGAACAACAGTCACCACAATTCTGATCCACATAAATTTTGGCATCTTTTGGATCCTAGGATAGAGACGAGGCGTCCATACGGCCATGAAGCGATCCATTGCCAGCCATACGATGACGTAGGTGCCAACAGCTTGACTGAAAGTGACCAGAGACCATCCGAAGTGAGCGAAGTAACGAGCCTCATTGTACGAGGAGAAAACGCAGCCATTGATGGTGGTGATGATTGGAATGTAAAAGACACAAACCAGCAGGTCCGACACTGCCAGGACCATGAAGTACCTGCGGAAAGGTGGACAGTTTTGAGCAGTCATTTCAGAAATAAGAAGTTTCCTTTGTTATCATGGCAGTTGGAATATATTAATTTCTTAATCAGCTGAATATAAAAAAAGTAAAAGATGCCTTAGTCAACATTTGCATGCAGGTATCAGCAAGTATTACTGGCGAATTTCACTGTGGTGATACTGTCAGTGGTGTAATAACTATCAAGTTAGAAGTATCAAGCGGTGATTGGATGTACTGAATACAGTGAATTAAATGCGGTGACAGTCTTTACTAAATTGTCTGTTGTGAACCTTTGAGGTGGATGAGGTAAGATTTCATTATACATCGATTTTGCATCATACTGTCACAATTATTTCACATACCACATGACTCGCCTGCGTGGAGTGTAGGGGACCCCACAGCTCCACAATACATAGTCTAGTTTTTACATAAAAACACAATCAATGGTTCCACACACAAATTAAACTTAATTGTCAATATTCATTTTTTATCATATTTCAAATAATTGAATGGCAATGTTCAAACTCATAAATATTTGTGCAAGCCAAAAATGTGAATAAATATTTTATGTTATACCTCCTTCAGTAGATAGCAGTAACCTCTTAACAAGCTTAAATTTCAAAAGTGACTGAATAAACATCGTTCAAGTTAGTCTCTCGATCATTTTTCAGAAATATTGACAAATCATTTTTATACATCAAATCATCGATAGATACAGCGATAGCAGGAGGTTTGATATCTGCAAGGCACTACACATTATGAAGTCAACACCAGCAATCAACAGCCAATTAATGCACAACTATATTCTACCCACTTCAAGACTCCGCACCAATATAGAAGCATCAAGAAATATGGGCCAATAGGCCCTCTGCAGTTACTTCCATTCTTCCCTTTAATTTACCCAATTAATACCCATTGTTTCGTGTTCTGTCTTGTGTTAAAAGTTTTGTTCACCTCATCCAAAACTGTTGTAACATATCACCTCACCCAAAATGCGGGTATAAAATGAAAGCTGTTTAAATCATAGCATAGTAGAACTCTGTTTAGCGTTTGCAGGTTATAGTTGTGTGTGTGTAAACTAAAGTCTTTGAAAATGTAATAAGTTATTATGAAACGCGTTCAAGTGTCCCGTCAGACTAGAAATAAAAATGAATTTTGGAGAATTGATTTTTCAATTACCATCAACAGTGAAAAGAAACATAAGAAATATTGACAAAATTCGTGTTAGAATTATTAATCTTACTTTTTCGGTCATATTTAATAATATATATATATATATATATATATATATATATATATATATATATATATATATATATATATATATATATATATATATATATATATATATGGTTTGGATTACTCTGTGAAAAATAGGTGCAATCCTCATGGAGGAGGGTAAAAATATCCTAATATTCACTATCCTTTCAGGATATATTTTATTCAGTAAACTTACTTGAATCCCCATGGACAATACAACAGACGCCATTCCAGGAAAGTTATTAACCAAGAGTGAACTCACCTGATGACCCAAGCTGACCTGAGGCGGGGTCTGCTGAGGACGACGATACAGAGACCATTAGCAAGGATTCCCAGACAGACCAAAAGAGGCAGCACCTGACGATACACCACCTGATGGGCCTTGTCCACTTCCCCCGCCATCGTCACAGTTGCCACCACCGAGAATTCCAAGTCTTTGGGATCTCCTGCGGTTTCCAGATACTTTTAGAAACTGATTTAGGAGCATCATTGATTTATTAATATATGGAGCGTGAATGAAGGCATTATGGGTTCTGCGTTATTTATGAATAGGCAGTATCTGGTTATATCGCCTCGTTACCAACTCGCTGCTAACCTACAATAATAATTCCTCTCCTTACTTTACGTATCCTAAAGAAATATCGCCTAGTTTTAACATGAATAAATATGATCAAGCCTGTTTTCAGACCTTAGAATTCTTAAGGTATAGAAAAGTGCGGCTAAATGGAATAGGCAAAAATGTAAAAGGGGTAGTAAATTCCATGGTCTTTGAATCAAGACCCATGGAGAACAGTATTATTGGGATACAGTGTCAAATATGATAATTTCGACTGAGGTGCAATTGCAGTTCAGAGTGTGCTATCTTGTATGTAAACAACATAGCTTCTGTTGGTGAAGCAAAGGTAAAAATATAACTAGGAGTTTGTTTAAGTTGGTCTAGGTTTGGTTGGGTTAGACATACGAAGAATTTAGGTACTTTACGTTAATATGTATTCTTCCAATTTTTCTATATTTTAGAAAATGTTTGATCTAACATTTGTAGAAATCTTGAAATTATGACTATATTTATAAATCAAAACAGTCATAGAGACAGGAATTGGTTAAGTAAGTACGCGAAGTTGGGAACACTTACAGCCAAGTGGCGGATCATTTCGTTTCGAACATTTTAGCTTGATATATATCCTCAACCATTCTCTCTGTGATAAGCTATCGAAATTGAATTGTTCCCCACCATAAAGATCCTCCCAAACATATTCAAATATCTCTCTATGCAACAGAACATGAGGCACATCCAAACACTCTGAACACACCCTTGAACCCCACTCAACAGGAGGGACTTCCATTCCGTTCAATAGGAATGACCTGTATCCCACCCAACAATAACAATCTGAGTCCCATTCAACAGTTGGAATATGAATCCCAACCACCAAGAGGTTCCTGAATCTCCCCCAACAGAAGGAATTTAAAAACAACCCTAAATGAGGGATTTGAATTTACCACAGCAACAAAGACCTGCATCTCACCCAAGAGAAGGGATTTAAATACTATCCAACAGAAGGGGATCTGAATCGCTAGGAAGGACCTGCATCTCAACCAATAGGAGGGATCCTAATACTTCGAACACATCCTTCTGTCACACCCTATGTGTGAGGTTCTCAAAGTCTACGAACTCACACTTCTACCTTACCCATAATGAAGAAGACACAATACAAACAAAAAACCACACTTCCCACTAGGGAGCTTTAAGTATACAAGTGACATTTCCTACTAATAACAGTCAATACACAAGCGACACTTACCTCAAGTGAAGAGCGATGCTAGCAGTGTCCAAACAGCGACACGTCAACCCGAGCACTGATTATTAAAATTCCGGATTTCCTCTCCGTTGTGCCACATAGTATTCAGCTTTCTCTTCTCAACACATAATCCCGCTACGGACGTCAGTCCGGCGAGGCTCAGTAAATCACACATCCATTATCATTTACTAAAATTTGGTTCAATATGCACAACCTCAGCACGAAAGGGGGCAGCAGCGTGACTTTAAATTAAATAATGTTGACAGGAAACCATTCCAGAAATTAGTGCTTAGGCAACTCAGAATTCGTTTCCTGAGATTGTTGTTTTCTTGATTAAGAAAATGAGAGCTGTGCTTATGTTAAATGACGTTTAAGCATCCTTTACAGAAACGCAGCGAGTATTTAAGATTTATGGAGATGGGAGCTGGAGACATAACTTTGCTAAACAACATGAGTAACACTGTTAGGCTTCGTATCACTCTATTGAGACCCACGGTTTTATTGGAAATCTTTTTACGAGAGAACGCCGTGCAGTTTAACGACATATTAACTTAAGTCGTAAACAAAGCTGTAATAAAAGATGGGACAAATGCAGCTTAAACAAGCAAAGTGGTTGATAAGAATTCCCCGTCGCTACGTCATAAAGAGGCTTTCCCGAAAGTCACAACTGAGACAATAAGGGCACAAGGCGTGTAGTGTTTGATGATCTTGATTTCTTGCAAAATCTTTTGTTTTTCTGGGTTTGTATAAGGAATACTCACAGGTATTTACCAAATTTATTGATAAAAAAGAAGCCTATTGAATATTTTTAAATTCAATACTTTGTACAGTCATGCAGTTGATGAATTTGTTTAAACTGTTTGATAAAAAGTTCAACGTAAAGCGACAAAAATCACTCCAGAACAAAGTGAACTCATACCAGAATAGGTCTCGGGTGTAAAAACGTTTCAGACTAGACAAAGATCAGAAGATCAAATTGGGCTGATCTCATCTATAAATTTAAAATGCTGAATTAAGTGGAAGACATTAATCCACACCACTTCTTAACAAAAGTTTCACACAAGGGGCAACAGCTTCAAGCTTAACAAGTCACAACGTAGTACAACAGGATGTGCCTTATACCCATAGGCTATAGGGCAACGACCCCCCCCCCCCCAGAAGACAGTGGTGGCGCAGTAGTACACAACTGCGCCTCGAGGTTTGGGTGCGTACCCAGGATACAGCTGCGTCCAGCTCCTCGGAGGTGGGTGCGTACCCAGGATACAGCACGCATTTCCCCTCTGCACTGCGACACTGAGGCGCTGGAATAGGAACTGGCTCTGTGGTCTCTAGTTTTCCCAATGAGTTCCTCACCAACCTCCTTTAAAACTTGAGTGCACATTTACCCAGGCGCCCAGAGTCTCTGAGCCTATCGGCACGAACCTGTAACAACGTTCTAGGTTCTGTACTTGTGGATTTTCTGGGTCTCCCTGAAGGTGGCTGCCCCACCTCCCTCCGCTGAGCTGTAACGTAAATAGGTATCAGCCAATGTAGATGCACAGGTGTAATCCCATACGACCTGTTTACCTTCCCTCCATGGCTGCAGGGTGACTCCATCTGGGCGTTTTTGGCTGTTGTCAGGTCTGCACAGCTGGGGTTCCTTTGTGCTGGACACCCAGCTGTAGCCAAACTTCTCTTGATGATGTCATTGACTGCCTCGTGTCTGGCAATCTTTCCCTGTGTCTTACGACAGATGAGACCATGGCTGCCGTATTGGTCTGCCCGTGCCTGGCCGCAAATACACCGGTGCTCGGTGGAGATAGGGGCGGCAAGGCGCAGAGCAACACCAATACTTAGGGCCCGATGATCCAGGCGGGTGCCCAAGGCGGAATTAGGGACTGCCAACAGGAAGTCCCCAGCATGGGGGGCTTGCACAGCTAGGAGACGCGCTCTGTCCTTCTGAGAAGCTACGTCCAGCAATGCTTTGGCGATGTTCTCCACTATAGGGCTATCCCATTTGGCCTGTTTACCGTCGTTTGGACAAGTTGGTCGGGTGTGTGAATTGGCGAGTGTGTCCCACCGACCAGCTCCTTCCACAAATTTGGGATCACGAATCCAATGGAGTTCCTTAGGTATTCTGGTAGTATTTCCTTCACTAATTCACTTGTAGCACTGGTCGAGGATAAGAATGCCGGCAATGCTAACTGTGTCGCCTTGCGAATACCTATACCCCCGAGTCTAACTGGGAGCGTTGCTTGGTCCCACTGGTCATCTTGCAGGGAGAGGTTTAACACTTTCATAGTTATTGTCTTTAGGAGTGAATCGTATTCCGTTAATTTTGGGCTGTCAAAAGAAGGAGCACACCTGAGGAAATAGGTAAGTCTGGGCAAGGCCAGGCACCTTGTAAGAAGGTACAACGCATCATGAGCATCCAAAGCCCCTATTCGCGCCTCCATCCTCCTCAGGTCTTTAAGCTTTTCTTCGAGGACTACCTCAATGGCGTTCGAGCCCAGAGGTGCCCCTAGCAGCACACTGTCGGTGGGAGCGATCACTTGGGCTCCTGGCAATAAGATTTGTACTGCATTTATGATTGATTGGTTGGACGAGATGATTTCACACTTTGATGGATTTAGTGTAAGGCCTAACTCCTCTCCCCTAGATTTCACTAGCTGAAGATCTCCTAGTAGGGATTCCTGTGTCCCTGCCAGGGTGCCATCGTCCAGGAACCAGATGTTGAATTCGCTGGACAACCTACTTGTGACCTCCTTAGCTGCCATGCAGAAAAGAAAAGGGGCAAGTGGGTCTCCCTGCTGGACACCTTCTGCGGAAACAACTTCATGTTCCCCAAACAACAGTGTCGATTCCCTACTGTACCCTGCTGAAACGAAAGGAAGTAGACAAGGAAAGCTGGTTCGAACTGCTTCCAGTACCACATCCCTTTTTACCTGGTTGAAGGCATTTTTAAAGTCTAATTTAATTAATGCCTTATTTACTGGGAGGTCCTTGATATAGGCTCGTGCTGCATGAGCTGCTGCTTCACAGCCATGGGGGACACCAAAACCTAGTTGATGGGGTCGAAGCATCGTTGCAGCGTCTATGCTGATTTTTCTGACAGCTGCCCTAGCAACAAGGCGCCGAAGTGTGTTGCCCACGGCAATGGGTCTGACTCCACCATCCTTCTTCTTAAGGGCACAAAGGGATGCTCCGAAGAAGAACGGTTTAATTGTGTCTGGGATCAACCCGGAGAGACAGTCGTTGACAAACTTCGTGATCTCTGACAGTAGTGTCTCGGCAACTTCGCCGAGAACTGGGTTTGTCATCTCCTTGAGGTGCTGAGGTCTTACTCCAGTGTATCCCCCTGCTGAGCCTGGTGGAAATGACATGATGGCTTTGTATACCTCTGATGCTTGGAGGAATAGAGGTCCCATGTCTGGGGCATTTGTGTCCCGAGCAGTGGGTTCCCATGGTACTCTGGGAGGGTGCTTCTCTCAGTGAGTCGGCAGTTGCTGTATCTCTAGGGGCGATTGTTTCTTCACTGGTAAGTAACCTAATTGCCCCTACTGTGTTGCCCTCTTCAATTTTCTTGGTCACTTGTGTTCCAAGCTTAAAATTATCATTGGAACTCTTGGGTCTTCCACGACGGTTTTTGCGTTGAGGAGGGATGGGGATCAAGTTGTCAGCTCTGGGGAAATTATTTATTGCCCTAGTGACTGATGAGGCTAGTGACTTGCCTCCTCTTGCAGGTACGCCTAAGCAAATATTGCCAAACAGGAGCAAATTATGCCATGCTTTGATGGTGGCTGCAGCATTAAGATTTTCAGACCGTTCATTCACTTTCCTTAGAAGGTCTGTATATTTCCCTGCTGCGAATGGGCGCGCAGCTTTAGGAATGTGGGGAAGAGTTCTGGTGGTGGATGCTTTGATGGCCCCCAGGAGGTCATCTGATGACATGAAGTTTGCTGGGATGTGTGGGTGCCGGGGGGGCCTGTGGGCCTTCCCTCTACAGGTAACGTCCATGAACCCTCACAGCCGTTGTGCTGACGTAGGGTTCCATCTTTTCTAAGGCTGTGAGCTTCCTCACAAACCCGACACGTTCCTCTGAGTCTGGGTCCCCCTCTGGTGCGCCTCTGGGTACATTGTTCCCAGGACCGTGTTCTTGGCTGAGGGGTTCCTGGTTTTGGGGGAGTCCCCTCCGTCCCCCGGGCGGGCTGTGACATAGGCGCGGCGAGGGAGGGGGACACAGGTGGTGGCGGCAGGGGTAGTTAGCTGTCCCTCGCACTCACCACTCATGTGGGTACTTGTGTCTCCCTCCCTTTTGGGAAGAACCTGAATGCTTGCTGTGACCTGTGCCATATCTGGGTGCATGGAGGGTGACACATCTCTGCAACAGCACTGTGTGGGCGGTGAATAGGTGGGTGGGAGACGCCAGCCGCAGGGTGGGTGGGTGGGATGCAGGAGGTACAG
>WNGS01009202.1:21085068-21170341 GCA_020271785.1 Procambarus virginalis
TGAATATTGGGAAATAGTTTTTCACCAATTCTTCTTTTGAAGTCACTAAATTGCAGAAGTTATGAGGCAATGAAATTCGTCCTGAGGTCATATCAACCGGCTCACTTAGTTCCCAATTTCTAGAAATGATGAGACTATCTCAGCTGATGGATCGTTTTGCTGTAGCTACATAACTACACGCATATTTGTAGTTAATTTAAATGTCTTACTGGCGCCACAAAGTAGAGATATTTCAGGCAGAATTTATTTCGTCTGTGTCGATGGGCTAATGCTTCCCAAATGGTCTGTTTCCATGCAAATCTTGCAATGATCGATAAAGAGCCTCTAGCGATTTTTTTGTGGGGCATTGTAGTATTCATCCCAGACAGTAAGTTTGCATTTCTGCAATACTTTTCCCATGCCGGATGCTTTGGAAATGTTGCACGTGGGAGTTTCATATGAATTGCATGTTCAATGGTGATTTCAAAATTGAAGTAGCAGTTCTTCCACCTGGTAGCAATGTCGCAGAAATTCCGGATGATGTAAGAGCTACGGTTATGCCATTTGGGATTGAAATGCTGCCAGAATCAATCTAATTAGGAAGGTTGTACCAATTCCTCCTGGCGCATCTAAGATTTTTTCCAAGCCTGTCATTGATAGTTTGAATTATTTTATTGTTAATGGCCTTTTTGCTTCGGAGCGTGTTAGCCTAGGATGCAATGGGGCCTCGTCTTACGATGCTAATGTGACAGATCGTAAGTCGAAATATCGTAAGTCGAAGAGATTTTTCCCATAAGAAATAAAGGGAAATTAATCCGTTTTCCAACCCTCCAAAATATTAACATAAATACATTTTATACTGAATACAAGTGTGTTTTTCTAACTACATACAGTACCTAAGTTTCTCTTACCTTTATGGAGGGCTCTTGATGGGTATGGAAGATGGTGATGAAGGGGGAGGAGGAGTTGTTACGTGTTTGGAAGGGAAGTCCCCTTCCATTATCACATCAGGCAGTGATGTTTTCTGTGGGGTACTCTCCGACGTTTTGCCTGATACCACTAGGACCTGGTTGTGGTTCAGTGCTTGTTTGTCTCTACAAATTTGTCAAGAGACGTTTGTTTTCCCTTCTTTTTAACATTAGTCGGTAATGATGCATCACAGTGTCAGTGAATAGGTTAAGGCAACGACCTACTGCAGCTTGATTTCGGCGAGTCGTTTCAGCAAAGGTTTGCAATTCTTCCCATATTGCACACATTTTCTTTATTTTTGAGGAAGAACATTCTCTACTGGCACATCCTCTCCTCAAGAAATTTCCTCAGCTGCCTCTTCTTCCCCACTTGCATTACCACACAATACAACAGTAAACCGATCTTTCGTAGGCTTGTGTCCAGGCATGACTTCTCTCCTTGGTAATGATTGTTTTCTTTGGCAATCTTTTCCAGAATAGCACCTGTCTCGTCACAATTAAACCTTGTTGTGGTAGGTATGCCTCACTCTGCACAAAATCTTTAAATTCGCCAATGAATCTTTCGGCCGCTGGTTTGTCTGCGCTGTCAGCCTCCCCATGCCTCGCAACACTATGAATTCCACTTTTTCTAAATTTCTCAACCATCCCCTTGCTCGCCTTAAACTCTTTCACTTCTGCATCACTCGTTCCAGGGGTTTTCTTTAAAGGTCTTCATGCAATTTTCTTGCCTTTTCACAAGTGATGGCCTCCGAAACGCTATCACCCGCTACCTCCTTGTTGTGTATCCCAAAATTAACACTTTCGCGCGGGCACTCAGGGGAAAAAAATGCCGATTGGCCGCGGCATTCTGGGCGCTCAAGTGTAAAGACAAAAATGTATAAACTTTTCACGCTCCTAACATCAATTCTCAAGCTACGTATTTCATTTTGGTATCAATGTGTTGGCAATAAAATTCTCTACAAGATCATATGCATAAAATGTCACCAAAGCATTTGCTATCCCACCACGAAATAAATAAACACGAAGATGACTCGCCGTGACACCCAAACAGGAAGTAAATGTTCATACTCTTTCGTTTGTTGCCAGCTCCACAGTGATCCTACAGCATTGATTTTGATATCACTGAACTCGCAATAAAATTCCCACCCAGACATATGCCTATCAATGTATAATTATGATACGGGGTGACCCGCACGAGTGTGGGAAGTGGCCGAAGCGTTAGCCGTGATTTCAGCAGCGATGACACTGTTGTGATGCAGCGCTTTGAAAGTTTATACTTATTTCACTGTCCTGACATTATTTCTGGAGCTACGTATTTCATTTTTATAGCAATGTGTTCGCAATAGAAAGTTCTATAAGAACATGGGTAGAATTGGTCAACAGAGCGTCAAATAAATTTGCGGCGAATAAAATCTTACGCGTGTTTGTACCCGTGAACGTAAAAAGTTTTTACTTTGTTCATGTTTTTCAAGTTTATACTCGTTTCACACCGTTTTTTTTTTTTGTATAGTGTTCGGAATAAAATTCCCTACACAGACATATGCCTATCAAGTACAATTCTTGGGAATTCACAGCTGTAGAGACGGCCAAACACACACAACCGGAACCCGCTCTGGATACTCCAACTCACACCCGCAACACCCACAAAAAAAGTTTCTGGTGTTTCGTGTATACTTACTTTAGTTTTCGTGCTACAGTTGTCATTTAGGTATCAAAATATTCCTAAGAAAATCGACTACCTACACAACTAGGACAATTATGTGTACTTACCAAAGGAAAGACGATTGTAGAAAAATAAGTTGAGCATTTTCTCTCCACTCCACCTCCTTCAGGTACCGATTCCTGAAGTTGCTCAACAGATGTTCGTAGGTGGAGTGAAGCTGGTGCGGGTGGTTACTTCTTGTCCACCCAATACACCCTTTCCTGTGATAACTGGTGTAACACGGTATGACACAAAGTGGAACATCGCATGTCTTGCATGCTATACCAGTTTCCTTCCTAATACCCGACTTTGAACACACTTGACACCTGCGACGTTTGGGGAGTTTTACAAGTTCATGCTTCAATTTGTAGTTCAGGCGAGTCTCTGATAAAACAACACGTCCCTGTTGTCTCTGTGTTGGTTGTACACTACAGTCTGAATCGTCGCTCTCACCATTGTCTTCAAACAACAGTGTAGCAGATGAAATATCTTCATCAGATTCATGGTCGGCTTCAGCACGAGGTGTAGACGTGAAGAGAGGGCGCCTCACACCCGACGGGCCAGGTGTTGACGGGTCAGCAGCAGGATACACAGGACCAGTGTCATCATTTATGTCTGGAGCATGAACTAAATGAGGAGATGGTGTTGTTGTTGCAGGCCACTCTTCCTTGTCAAATTTCAATAAAGCCCAAATAGCAACCTCATGAAACTGGAGCAGAGTTAGTTTCTTTCGGTCATCTGTGTTGGCCTTGTACAATGCATAAGCGTTTTGCAAAGCCATTTGCAGGAAATAAAAGGTTATTTTCTTTGTCCACTTGTGACATTTCCTGGCGAAATGGTAATACTTTACCATTTGATCAAAGTGGTCAACCCCTTCATGAACTTATTGTAGTCAATAATTGCCTTTGGTTTGTTCACCACAACCTGCTGTAGTCCTGTTGTTCCATCTGGCCTACGAACTCGTTTGCGTTTTTGAACTCTATTTGTGTCTGCATTGTGGAGGTTGGTAATCATAGAGACACTCGCTTGTCTTTCCACAGCAGAATGAAGGTGTTGTCCTTGCGGCGGTAGACTGTGGTATCCACATCAATCTTAGTCTTCGCTATATGTTGCAGGTCTTTTGGCGCCACGTACGAGTCTAATTGTTCCACACGTGTAGACCCCAATGGTGGAATATTGTCCTCAAGCCACACAACACTGGCCCCAGGCTGGCGAGTACGTACCGGACGTGTACGCTTGCGAGAAGGCTGGGGTGCCTCATCTTCCTCACTCGGTTCATCCTCACCTGATAATTCATAGCTTGAATCACTCCTACTATCAACAAATGGGGTTATTTTCAAACGACGAGTAAGGTCGTTTCCTTAGCTGGATTTTAGGCATGCACGCACCACGTGTGCGCCTTGTGGTGAGAGGCGGTGGTGCTGGTGCCCCCTCCTCTGTTAGGCCTTCAGTGTCCTTCTGTCGATTCAGCCCCATGGGCCCAGGCCCCCCAAATTCACATTCTTCTTCTAAATCCTCACCTTCTGCCTCACTTCCATCCAAATCCACTTGATCAAAGGCATCCAAGAGATTGGGAATCTTGGTGGGAGTGAGCCTCAATCCAGAGAACCTCCTATAGATGTCGGTAATCTTGTCTTTTCCAGATGAATCAGAGGCTCCTGTAGCCGAAACACCGCTTGGCCTGGTGCTGGATCCATTATTGATGAATGTAGTTGGTTACAAACACACAGAAACGGGTAAAAATCCTTGAAACCGTGCGAGTTTGGCGCGCTAGGGGAGAGAGATGCGATCGCTCCACGTGACAACAAAATGGGCCTGTCACGTGGCCCAGTAGGCCGACGTGACGTTCGGCCTACCTGAGAGAACGGGAATTTCATGGCGCACAGTTTGAAACAAACCCCAAGTAAATCGGATTTAAGATGGATTTTTTACAATTATTTTAATACGGACCGTAAATGTACGACGCGACCGCACAACCGATAGAAATATTGCCGTCGTATATGTACGGGATGGGCGCGTGAAAGTGTTAAAAATAACTGTTCAACATAGTGTTTGTGTCATATGTTTCGTGATTATTGATACGCAGTACTGTAAGGTTTACAGTACAGTATTCCCTTATCTGTCCACCCTTCACTCATCTTGTTTCATCACAGAAAATGTATATAAGAAGATTTCAACACATTAGCTAGCTATTCATGCCTTCAGCCTTTAAATTAATCTGCAAATATACATGTGCCACAAACCAGTGAACGAAAATCATGGAAACAGTCGTTCACTTGTGTGGACCACTCTGGCTGTTTGGTTCATATGGTCAACTTGTATGATGCAACTTGTCATATAAAGGAATTATTAATTGTAACCTTTGATAGAATGGGAGTTTTCCACCAGTCTGTGAACTGTCCCAACATCGTAAGCAAATCTGCACATGCCTCGCTTCGACAAACCAGAGTGCAGTTCGCCGAACTGGGTGAGTAAATTGAGCACAAAGTGTGTGACCTAGCCGGAGTATGTTGACCAAAACACACACTGGAAAGTAAAGGGACGACGACGTTTCGGTCCGTCCTGGACCATCGACTTGAGAATGGTCCAGGAAGGACTGAAACGTTGTCGTCCCTTCACCCTGAGTGTGTGGTTTGGTCAACATATTTCAGCCACGTTATTGTGACTCCTCCTCCTGCACCTAGCCAAAGATGTGCTGAATCGAGGTGTCGAATCGAGGTTGTACTGTATTGTATAATGCTTTTATGTGTGGGGTTTAGAGGTGTTTGTGTATTACTAATTTCTCTGATCTATTTGCATCCAGTGATAGCTTGGTAAGCTTTATCACTTATTGCAGTGTGTATGTTGTGTACATTGGTGCACAACATACTTATTGTCTAACACATTGGTACTTATTACCAAACTGTTATAATTTAATGTGTATTTATTTTTGGTAATAATTCAGTGTCATGGAACAGGAAGCCAGTGTGTATTTATACATGTTAGGCTTATATTGAGGTTCTGCCCCCCCCCCCCCCCAGGTTGAATTGCTGACTCAGCCCAGGATACAACCCCTCAACAAGCTGACTTAACTCCTGGGTACCTACTGCTAGGTGAACAGGGGGACTTAGGTGATAGGAAATGTGCCCAACCATTTCTGATCTGCCCAGGATTTGAACCTGGAATTCTCAATTGGGTGTCAAGAAGGAACCCGACTACTACTGGGATAGTCAACATGACATGACCACTTGGTAATTATGTAAAATGTAAAGTGTTCTGAGGCACATTAATTAAAAATATAAGGATCTGCAATTTATTAAAAATTAGTGAGTAAAAACAAGTAAGGTCCTGACAGCTGAATGGACAGCGCTTTGGATTCGTAGTCCTGAGGTTCCGGGTTTGATCCCTGGTGGAGGCGGAAACAAATGGGCGTTTTTCACCCTGATGCCCTTGTTCACCTAGCAGGAAATAGGTACCGGGGGTTAGACAGCTGCTATGGGCTGCTTCCTGGGGCTGTTTAACAAAAATGAGGTCTGGTCTAGGACTGAGCCGTGGGGGCGCTAATCCCGAAATCATCTCGATAACCTCAAGAAGATAACCTGTATAATGTTTATAATATTAACTACCTGTACTGGTACAGAGGACAAAAGCTCTGGTTGCTTACCTGTCACTATCTTGTTTTTCAGTTAATACTCCGTGGGTTTTTTAGAGGATTAAGAGACAGCGTTGCCGGGTTTGTGCTCATCTTTGGGTATGATGCAGAAGTGCCAGAGAAGCCCCGCAGCTCCCCTTCTCAGGAAACCAACTTGGCGAAGAGACGTGCAGCACAGCAGGTGGAAAAGAAAAAAAAGCAAGCTTTACAAAAAGAGTTAGTGCTGTGGAGGATTCTCCGAGATCCCTATGTGCATGTGACAGCTGGCTCTCGGTATTGTATTGGCTGCTTGGCTTGTTTATGGTAATCGGTGATCACGTGATATATTTAGCATTGATCTTAATATTTTCCAGCACTGAGTTTAATGTATTTTAGTTACTTGATTTTCTCATAAATCAATTTATATTGAAACACTCATGTAAACATCTTTAACCTTGGCTAACAACTCATTGCATGATATCATTCTCTTATTAGTCTCTGATTCTAACTTTTGTAATATAATTTCTGTAATTTATTTTCCATTTCCAACAATTTAGTATATTATTATGCTTAGGACTTGTGCGCATGCCAAATTTATGTAGGCTTTTGTCTTTATAATTGAAGCCTACAGCTATATAATGGAATCCTGTTAAATGAAAGCCACGAGACTAACCTTTAAAGTGCGTTTGTCATACATTGATTCACAGGGTAATGCAGTTATCATATTCTGGTTAATCATTCTCTGGGTTTTACACAAATGGTGCTAACATGGCTATATGGATGTAGTTAAGTTTACCTTGATACAGTACATGAAATCATTATAATTACATATGGATGCCAGTTATGTTCATATGGTTTTCACAACTGTATATGGTTGTCAACCAATCATCATTTGAACATAATAAAGGAACTATAGGAGCCTATTGGTTCAAACAAGGCAGCTCCTATTTATATTGTTGATAGAAATATGCGCCGTGAATATAAATAGGCGCTGCCTCGTACACCTGAACATAAGAAATAAAGAGGCTGTAGCCAACTAACCCAGACATGGCAGCTCGTATTTATATCTCAAGTTTTTTTTTTTTTTTTTTTTTTTTTTTTTTTTTTAATGTATACAAGAGTTCTTACATTCTTGTATAGCCACTAGTATGTGTAGCATTTTGAGCAAGTTCTTATTCCTATGGTCCCTGGAATACGACCCCCACGAAGAATCATTTTTACAATCGAGTACCCATTTTACTGTAGAGTTAAACAGAGGCTACAGTTAAAGATTTGCACCCAGTAAATCCTCCCTGGCCAAGATACGAACCCAGGACAAAGCGTTCGAAATGCCAGGCGCGAGTATTACCACTACACCACAGACTGGTAATTCACGTGAAAGTTAATTCACCTATGTCTAAGCTACACTTGAAAAAATCAAGCTAATGTCAACTACGTTACCAGTAATCTGTTCCACAAATTAACACTATCGCCGGCGCCATGCACGCTCAGCAAACATTGATGTCATGGGGCCAATGGTGTGGACGAGCATGCGTCAACGCCTAAATGTGTATACTCGTTTCAGTTTTCTCACCTTAATTCTCGTGCTACGTCGTTTGTTTTGGTATCATTGTGTTTGCAATTAAATTCCCTGCAGACCTATATGCATATAATGTCCAAAAGCCTGGCGAGACCCTGCAGCAAAGCCTAAAGTTACCTGTGAACGAGCACCAATTTGCACACCACAGCCTAATGTGTATGCTCATTCAATTTGATATCAATTTTCATGTCGCATCGCTCGTTTTGGTATGAAATTGTTCGCAATATAAAGGCGCACATTTTAAAACTAGTCCCATAATAATAGCACAGTAAATAGAATTTTAACATTTTAAAATTTAAAATTTAGATCCAAAAATGTATTTATAATCTTTCAAGTGTTCTGACATCAAGTTTCGTGTTACATCTTTCATTTTGGTATCAAATTGTGCGCATTCTAAAGGCGCTTATTTTGAAACTATCCCGAGGTCGATCGGATAAAAAATGATTTTTATACAAATATTTTTGTAGTGGAAGTCCTGTCCACTGCTAGGACTCTGGAGAAAAAAAATGTACGCGAGTCATGTCCGAAGAGAACGATAGTGTTAGCAAACCGGTTTGCAGACCAGTATTTACCCAGGTCTTTTCTGAATCTAAGCTTATACAATTTATGTCCATTGTTTCATGTTCTATATTGTGCTGATATGTTTAATATCTTATTAATATCTCACTCCTAACTCTTTGCCTTTTTAGAGAATGTAAATTCTGCTTCTGTGGTGATCTTTTGCATTTTGAACATTAAAGTAATTATTATATATCACGCCATGAGTCCCAGGAAAGTCAGTAGTAAGACTCGACATATGAAAACCCATGTAAGGATGACCATAGAGCAGAAACAAGAGTACAGAATGTCTCTTCCTCAACAATTAAAATATGTGCAGCACGGGAAGAATTGCAAACCTTTGCTGAAACTACTCGCCCAAATCAAGCTGCAGTAGGTCGTTGCCTTAACCTATTCAATGATACTGATGCATCATAAGACAAATGTTAAAACAAAGGGAAAAACAAATCTCTTGACAAATTTGTAGTGAGACAAACACTGAACCACAACCAGGTCCTAGTGGTATTCAGGCAAAACGTACGAGAGAGTACCCCAGAGAAAACATCACTGCCTGATGTGATAATGGAAGGGGACTTCCCTTCCAAACAGTAACAACTCTCCTCCTCCCCCTCTCATCACCATCTTCCATACGCCATCAAGAGCCCTCCATAAAGGTAAGAGAAACTTTGGTACTGTATTGTAGTTAGAAAAAAACATTGTATTCAGTATAAAATGTATTTGTATGTTAATATTTTGGAGGGTGGGGAACGGATTAATTCAATTCGCTTTATTTCTTATGGGAAAACTCGCTTCGATTTACGATAATTCGACTTGCGATCCGTCTCTGGGAACGGATTAGCATCGTAAGTCGAGGCCCCATTGTATATACAGTATATTGTAACTACATTTTCATACACCATCATGAAGCACTAAGCAGTTCTGGTGGGGGTAATAATCTCGTAACCATTTATCAAAGTTCAGCCGAGCCTCTTTCATGTTTTGCACGAAGTTGTATCTGCATGCATTGAATATATTATATTTTCTTTTTATTCCAAGCTCTGCCTTGGCACTCACCCTAAACAGTGCTGTAAGGCTGAACTATGTGATTGTAGTTAAAAATAAAGTAAGACCCCCCCTAAGTACAGTAATACAAATCTAATAGAAACTATTGTTCTGAAATTCGGTTTTAAAATTGTCAGGGTTTTGTTATTTTTAAGGAAGTTATACTGTATTTATGGTATAGGGTACTAGGTATTTGATGTTACTCTACAGATCTGCTAATTGTGGTGATGGCCGCATTTGTGAGCCAGAAGCATGTCACACTTGTAGTAATTACGTGCTTATACTTCAACTATTTTCAAATTTTACCTGTAAATAAATAGAACTCCTTATTAAATGGGAGTTAGGTTTACAGTATTTATAAAATGAAAACTTTTGAAGTTCATTATAATAATAGAAATCAAGTGGCAATATACAGTATTTCAGTATTAAAGTATTTGTTTGGTAATTTGTGACATTACATCCTGGTGATGGTCTTTGGTACTACATTTGTTTGCAGCGAGACCAAAGTGACCCATCGCATCTTGCAGTGTTGCATCCTCAACGGTGCTGTATTCGGCCTCAGTGTGGCATTGTTCCATTACATGCTGCTGCCGGGACTGAAGCAGGTGCTGGGGCTGTTCCTGGATGAGGAAGCGGGGCCAGTGTGGTCGTTGGTGCTGCCCACCCTCACTACCATCTTCAACACGTTGTGGGTCTTGCCACTCTTCGTGCTCTCCAGGATCATTAACACCATATGGTTTCAAGTAGGCATCGTGGTGTGACCATGGTTTGTTGGGTTAAAGTGCTTAATTAGTACTAGAGTACCATTTTTTTAGTATTTGTACCGTTCTTGCAATTTCATAATGTACTTTAAACATGTTCTTGATATTTATTTGAAAAGATTAAAGTATTTTTTGAAGTACTTTCAGGATCTACTTGATATATTTTAAGTCACAACTATAAAAAAAAAGATAGGGCAACACTTGCTTTTAAGCACCCTTGCCAGAGTTTGCTGGCTGCATTCAAAGGAGCAGTACATTGCTTGTTTGCCAGGTGTGACTTATGGCTTCATCTTTTGGTTATTATTTTATTTACATTTTGTGTTTACTTTAAGTATTCTTAATTGAGACATTTATATGGAAGTAACAAATGAATGTATGGAAGTAATAATGTACACTTGCAAGTAACTGTATGTATGTAACAGTGTATGTATGGAAGCAAGTTTTTACCTATCAGTGAGATATATTTTTTGTATATATAAATATTTATATACGAGTTCTTACATTCTTGTCGAGCCAATAGCATCCATAACATTTCGGGCAGGTTTCTAATCTTAATCTTCCATGGAATATGACTTGCCAAATTGTTTTAACAACCAGGTTCCCATTAACTGCTGGATGAACAGAGGCATACAGTTAAGGACTGGCACCTAGTCAATCCTCCCCGGCCAGGATATGAACCCAGGCCAAATCACTTATGAAGTGCGACGCGAGTGTTACCACTGTGCCACAGAGACTGCTAATCTAATCCAAGACTGTAGCTCTTCTAGCTCTTTATGCCTCACCTAGCCATTTTACCTGATGTGTTAATCACCTCTTAACATTAAGAGAAAATTATGATGGAAAAAGTTAGCTTTGGATTTACACATTGAAAGAGTGTAGTTGCCCGAGTGTAGTTGCCCGAGTGTAGTTGCCCGAGTGTAGTTGCCCGAGTGTAGTTGCCCGAGTGTAGTTGCCCGAGTGTAGTTGCCCGAGTGTAGTTGCCCGAGTGTAGTTGCCCGAGTGTAGTTGCCCGAGTGTAGTTGCGTTTGTGGTGTCCTGTCTTCCCAGCACTGTCATATAACGCTTTGAAATTACTGTTTTGACTTCCACCATCTTCTCGCCTAACTTGTTCCAAACGTCTACCCCACTATTTGTGAAAGTGAATTTTTCTGTTTCTTCGGCATCTTTTAGTTAGTTCCCCCTCACTGTCTGGCTCGTTGTAGCCGTGAGGGGGCTTGGTGGGCAGCTGCAGGAGTGTGATGCTCCATGGGTCAGTCCTTTTGCAGCCTTATGCTCCTGCTGCTGCCTTTACCAATTTTGCCAGGCCCCTTTTCCTTTTACTCGTGTTTCCTTTTTCTTCCCCCTCTTCTCCTATCAAATTGTCATTTCCTGCCGACCTTTTGCCTGTTTTGATTATTCTTTCGACCTTCTTTTGTTTTGATGCCCGGGTGTTTGAGGAGGCATACTCTTGCACCCGTAGAACTGTAGTACCCAACGTCTCGAGCGAGGGGACCCTTTTATCGTCAATCCTCCTCTTGCTGCATATTCCAGCTTTGGTCTAACAAAAGTTGTGAAAATTAATGAATATCTTGAGAGAAATGCCACTAGAGCTGTGAGGTGGGCACGAACCAACGACCAAGGCATTGCTAACCACATACTCTACCACTGGAACACCACAATGTGTAGGAAACGTAGTGAAATGCTAAGTGAACAGTTTTTGTGCTTGTACAAAATGAGGATTTCGGAGAGCCGAAGCTAATACAATTCCAGAGCATACCATAGAATACATAGAGGCATCTTAAGAAGTGGAAAAATTACTCGAGGGGCTAGGAAGAAATAAAGCAGATCGACAAGGAGTTTCATCTTGGGTGCTGCGAGAATGTGCAACCGAGCTGAGCATTGCACTTAATTAATTTTTCAGACATCCTTGTGCACAGGAATTTTAGCAGATATATGGCAAAAGGTAAACATGGTTCCAATCTACAAAAATAATAGCTGAGAAGACCCCTCTAAATTATAGACCTGTATCATTAACAAGCGGGTAGTCAAAACACTAGAACAAATGCATGGAGAGTAATGACATAAACGGACAGACAGTTTGGTTTTTGAACAGGAAGATCCTGTGATCAAATCTAGTTTTTTCTAGAGCCACAGATTCTATAGGAAAGAGATGGTTGGATTGACTGTGTCTATCTGGATCTAAAAAAGGCTTATGACAGAGTCCCACACAAGAGATTGTTTTGGAAACTGGAACGTGCTGGAGCGGTGATGGGGGAGACTTTTGACATGGATGAAAAAAATTGACATAGATGAGGGTGGTAATTGGAGGCAATGTATCTGATTGGAGGAATGTTACTAGCAGAGTACCAAAGGGTTCAGTTCTTACACCAGTAATGTTCATGGTCTACATCAAAGATCTACCAGAAGGAAGACAGAATTCTATGAACATGGTTTGCTTATGATGCTAGCTACTAGGGAAGATTGGAGACCTAGATGATTGTTATGCCCTTCAAATTGATTTCGATAAGTGCTTGGAGCTAGCGCCATGTGGTAAATGAAATTCAATGTGAATAAATGCCATGTTTTGGAATGTGGAACTAGAGAAAATAGACCTCAACTTACAAATTATGTGGAAGGGCATTAAAGAACTCTAATAAAGAATGAGATCTATAGGTGGTTTGGGACTGTCACCAGAGGAACATATAAAGAACATTTGTGTGAGGAGCATTTGCATTGCTTTCCAACTTCACTCCTTTTTTTAATTACATGGATGGGGAAATACTAAAACTGTTCATGACATTTGTGAAACCAAAATTGGAATATGCAGCTGTCGTATGGCAGAGGCTGATATCTGAGTGGACAGCGCTTCAGATTCTTAGTCCTGAGGTTCCGGGTTCAATCCCCGGTTGAGGCGGAAACAAATGGGCAGTTTCCTTCACCCTGATGCCACCGTTACCTAGCAGGAAATAGGTACCCGAGCTAAGGGGGCGTTATTTATGGAAACTTAAAGTTGTTCAATGTCAACCATTATTTTTTGGCTAGTTGTATATGAAAAGGGCTGCAATTGTTCTAAGTTTCAGTACTCTAGCCTAAATAGTAAGGGAGATTTGTATTTTTTTTTTTCCAAAGAGTTAGTTTCAAGTGTAAGTTACAACCACACCTTTCAGATATAATCATTCTATGACACTTTTCTGATACATTAGCATATAATAAAGGATCTATAGGAAGAAATTTTCCAAAACGTCTTTAGTTTTCCTAATACAAATACAGTAGTCGGTTCCCCCACAAAATTATGCTATTTATTGCTATTTATAAAATCAATAAATGAACTCTGGGAAAAATGCTTCCTTAGGATTTCAGAGGCATAAACTTTATATAGGTGTAAGTTTCATGTAAATTGAATAAAAAATATTACTTTCAAGTAACATAAACGTTCAAATAAGTAAAAAATAATGTCTAAGATGTTGCCATCTGTGGCTGAGGTTGACATAAACTAATTTCCTCCAAAATTGGCACCCTTACAGATATGCTTACATGCAGTCAGGTGTATAAGTTTCATGCAAATCGCCCTATAAACAAGAGAGATAAAAAAAAAAAAAAACTGCCTTTTTTATTTTTTTAACTAAATTTTTTTAATAACTAATTATAATTTGTTTTTAATATATGCTATTATGATAGCCGAGTCAGACATGATTTCAGTTGACTTTTTGTTTCAAACGTTTTTGACTATTTTGGAAAATTTGTTGACACATAATTCAATATTTTTTCTCCCTTCCTATATATGCAGCGATGCTGAGATTTGGACCAGATGAAACCCTTTTTATATACAACGTGTCAAAAAAGTTTAATTGAAATCGAACGAGTTTTCATTTATTGCATATTTTGGCCAAATTTGGAAGTAATGCCCTCCTTAAACAGCTGCTATGGGCTGCTTCCTGTGGAGGGGGGGTGTAACAAAAAGGACGCCTGGTTGAGAACCAGGCCGTGGGGACACTTAAGCCCTAAAATCGTCTCAAGATGCCCATGTCTCAAACAAATCAGTATACTGAAAAAGGTGCAAAGGCATGCTACAAAATGGCTTCCAGAACTGAAAAACAAGTTATAAAGAGAAGCTAAAGGTGTTAAATATGCTAAAGCTAGAATATAGAAGAAAAATAGGTGGTATGTTCACCCCCTTAAATATAATTACAGGAATCTACCAAATTGATAGAGGAATTTGTGAAACCAGCAACTTCAAGAACAAGAGGTCACAGATTCAAGCTATGGAAATAAGTGCCAAAAAATATTAGAAAGTGTTCTTTTGCAAACGGAGTGGTAGACGGTTAGAACAAGTTAAGTGAAAAGGTGGTGGAGGCCAAAACTGTCGGTAGTTTCAAAGCAATGCATGACACAGTTCTGGGAAGACAGGACACTGAACATAGCTCTCATCATGTAACTACACTTGGGTAATTACACACTGTGAATGAACCATCTGTTGGACTGACTAATTGGAAAATGAAAAGGAACTAGACGACAAAAGGGAAACTTTTTGTTGTATGGTTGAGTTTGGATTAAGAGCAAAGATGTAGCATATTATTGAATTTATATTGGTATTGTATTGTGCATCTAATTAGGAAAGTCATATTTATTTGGAAGTATGTACAGTAATTATCAAAAGGCATCAAGCCCGGAGGACTACTTAGCACAGTCTGTGTCATAGTATTACAACAACCCGTCCTCGCAAATTCGTATAGTCAATATTGACTTATTATATACGTGCATAGGTGACATACTAAACATAATAGTTTACCTTGAAAAGCTTCGCAGAAAACACCGACCTTACCTAACCTTGTTAGTATGTTAAGATAAGCATCTTGTAGCTTCGTAATTACAATTGTTACTTAACCTATTATAGGTATAGGTTAAGTAATAATTGTAATTACGAAGCAATAAGATGCTTATCTTAACATACTAACAAGGTTAGGTAAGGTCGGTGTTTTCTATGAAGCTTTTCAAGGTAAACTATTAAGTTTAGTATGTCGCCTATGCACGTATTTAATAAGTCGGTATTGGCTATACGAATTTGCGAGGACGGGTTGATTACAACTTCCCTAGATATTATTTAGGATAGGAATACGAGAAGAAAGACACAAGTTGATAAGGTGGCTTTAAAGCATATTTCCAGATACAGCTCTAGATACTGGGTTCGATCCCGGGTGCCGGCGAGAAACAATGGGCAGAGTTTCTTTCACCCTATGCCCCTGTTACCTAGCAGTAAATAGGTACCTGGGTGTTAGTCAGCTGTCACGGGCTGCTTCCTGGGGGGGTGGAGGCTTGGTCGAGGACCGGGCCGCAGGGACACTAAAAAAAAGCCCCGAAATCATCTCGAGCTAACCTCAAGATCTAAACATCTTGACAGCAAAGTTTTCTAGTCAGATGGTTAGTGATGTACAATAGTGATGGATGTTCATAATGTGATTACCGAAAGCATAGTGTATGTGGATTTTAATGTGGCTTTATTCTCCACAGGACATAGCCGACAGTGCATATCGCCAGCGCCAAGGACGTCCCCAACTGATCAGCAGCATCAGTAAACTTGTAGCTGATATTCTCATCTCCATCTTTGTCCAGTTTCTTTTTCTCATTCAGGTCAGTCACTGTGGATGAAGGTTGTTGGTGCATTGTGTCCAGTATGGCTAGCATGTAGAAAGATTTTATCTTAAGTATTCATTAATGCAGTTGTAACTGAGAAAAACGATGGTTTTAATTTGTGATTGATCATGGGAAAACTTGCGTGTTTTACTTTATTAGATAAGCGGCAAATAAACTCATTTTTGCAGGCTAGCTTGATGAAACTGGTGCCTCTGGTGGGTGTAGATTTGATGCTGAACGGTATTCACCTGTGTATGCTTAATGCACTCTATGCCTTTGAGTACAGATGGTTCAACATGGGTTGGGAACTATACAAGAGATTAAGGTGAGTAGTATGGTGGAAGTGTGTGCATACATTTGCTTATGTGGGTTTGTGTACATGTGGCGGGGAAATCCAAAGAGGGGCAAGAGCTTATGTATGAGTGATTATCACACCTGTTTATGCACCAAATTCCTTTGGACTTTTTCTCCTACTTCTGTTTGAGGTACATTCAGCTCTTAATAACTAGCTCATGTAATGTGAGGAAGCTTGTTTTCTTGTCCCATAATGGCTGAAATTTAGTAGTGTTCATATCTTGATGCCTAACATGAATTTCTAGGGCCTGGCTGCTGTTCTTCCCTTATACTCTGGTGTGTGCTTCAATAATTTACTTATAGTTCACTTGTAGAACAACACAGACTTTTGTATGGGAGAAAAGTGTTGGAATCCCTGGGTTCTGCAAGGTAGTGTTACATTAGGTGTGAAAGTATTGCATGACTGTTCTATCTCGGACCTCCGGGAGAAAAACATGGCACGAAAGTGCTAGATTGTCTAAAATTGAGAATGTAAGAAGTGTGTAAAGGATGCATGTGACAAGTATACAGGAAAGGAATATGTAATAGTTTTTTTTATAAACGATGAGGGGTGGTTAAAAAACTAAGATGTGCGAGTTGGTAGAGTAGGTTGGTAGTAATTTACTCAAATTGTTTAGATACCTGCTTTAATAATTCCATTCAGGTGTCTTCTGGAAACCCAGTTTATCAGGCACGACTAATTGTCATTTCACACAGGTATTTCCCTATTTACTGTACTATTTGTAACCAAAATAATGGTTTGACTGCTGTACAGTAGAAGAGTGAAGTAGAGGGGTTTTGATGATAGGCAGTGTGTTCATCATGGAAGGGGAAAATAGTCTTACATACAGGAAGGCTTCATGTTATAGGGATTACAGAGGCAAGACAGGGTGATAGGGATCACTACCTGGAGGCTACTCTTATGGTTAATATCTTTGAAGGAAGCTGTTATGAGAAGCACAATATATAAGGTTGAGAGAACATTAGTACTGCTTATGAGAACACAAAATAAAAACCCATGGATAATGTTTTATAAGTAAAAAAATGCAATATATCTCTGCAAATATTAATATTACACTTAGAATAAATTATATACATAAAGTTTATATAAACTTTGATTTCTTTTGTGACTAGCAAGTAGTAATTACTTCGATACTATGAATGAATAATTGTGCAGAATTATAGGATAAATATTCAGGTGCTGTCAAATACATTGTTTTAAAGGTTAACTGAAGGTTGTACATGGACCACTTTTGTAAAGATGAGCAGTTCCCAGTGATAAAGTATGATAAAGTAGGAATAAATTTCACTTATCAGTCACTGGCAAAAAACTTCAATCATAGCCAATGCTTATCAGTCACTGCCTTTAATGCAGTGTAGTAAAAGGGAGCCGGTCAGCCGAGCGGACAGCACGCTGGACGTTGACCAGACCACACACTAGAAGTTGAAGGGACGACGACGTTTCGGTCCGTCCTGGACCATTCTCAAGTCGCTTGAGAAACGTCGTCGTCCCTTCAACTTCTAGTGTGTGGTCTGGTCAACATACTTCAGCCACGTTATTGTGACTCTTCGCCAGCACGCTGGACTTGTGATCCTGGGTTCGATCCCAGGCGCCGGCGAGAAACAATGGGCAGAGTTTTTCACCCTATGCTCCTGTTAACTAGTAGTAAAATAGGTACCTGGGTGTTAGTCAGCTGTCACGGGCTGCTTCCTGGGGGTGGAGGCCTGGTCGAGGACCGGGCCGCAGGGACACAAAAAAAAAAAAAAAGCCCCGAAATCATCTCGAGATAACCTCTCAAGAAGATAAACTTTGTTGTAATAATGGTTCCATTTGTTTAGCTTTGTTTTGTCATTCGCTTAGATCATTGGAAACTCAAACTTGGGCCTCTAAAGATTAGGCCTAAATTGCCCTACAACTAGACCTTGGATGCTCATAATAAGGAAGGCCACAGTTATCCTACCAACCAGACCATGGATGCTCACAATACCCCAGTTATCCTACCAACCATACCATGGATGCTCACAATATAGGCCACAGTTATCCTACCAACCAGACCATGGATGCTCACAATATAGGCCACAGTTATCCTACCAACCAGACCATGGATGCTCACAATATAGGCCACAGTTATCCTACCAACCATACCATGGATGCTCACAATAAAGGCCACAGTTATCCTACCAACCATACCATGGATGCTCACAATATAGGCCACAGTTATCCTACCAACCATACCATGGTGCTCACAATAAAGGCCACAGTTTCCTACCAACCAGACCATGGATGCTCACATATAGGCCACAGTTATCCTGCCAACCATACCATGGATGCTCACAATATAGGCCACAGTTATCCTACCAACCATACCATGGATGCTCACAATAAAGGCCACAGTTATCCTACCAACCATACCATGGATGCTCACAATAAAGGCCACAGTTATCCTACCAACCAGACCATGGATGCTCACAATATAGGCCACAGTATCCTGCAACCAGACCATGGATGCTCACAATATAGGCCACAGTTATCCTACCAACCATACCATGGATGCTCACAATAAAGGCCACAGTTATCCTACCACCAGACCATGGATGCTCACAATATAGGCCACAGTTATCCTACCAACCAGACCATGGATGCTCACAATATAGGCCACAGTTATCCTACCAACCAGACCATGGATGCTCACAATATAGGCCACAGTTATCCTACCAACCATACCATGGATGCTCACAATATAGGCCACAGTTATCCTACCAACCATACCATGGATGCTCACAATAAAGGCCACAGTTATCCTACCAACCATACCATGGATGCTCACAATATAGGCCACAGTTATCCTACCAACCAGACCATGGATGCTCACAATATAGGCCACAGTTATCCTGCCAACCAGACCATGGATGCTCACAATATAGGCCACAGTTATCCTACCAACCAGACCATGGATGCTCACAATATAGGCCACAATTATCCTGCCAACCAGACCATGGATGCTCACAATATAGGCCACAGTTATCCTACCAACCAGACCATGGATGCTCACAATATAGGCCACAGTTATCCTACCAACCAAACCATGGATGCTCACAATAAAGAAGGGTCTCAGATTTGTTGTTAGGTTGAGAATGAATGAGAAAGAAATTTTGAGAACTCGATAGATGTAAGTATATTTATTCCATAATGTTGTTTGTAACTTTGCCTCTGTATTGCAGTTTCATCGAGGAGAACTGGCCGTACTTCATGGGTTTGGCCTTCCCTTGGCATTTATCACCATGTATCAATCTTCAATGTATAGTAGGTGAGGTCCAATGTTGACGTCTGCACTTCACTCATCATATCTTGTGCTGGAGAGATTTTAGATTCAGCACTGTATTGATTAATTTTTGAAGTAAAATATTTCTATTTCTATATAAAGTAAATGACCTACGACCATGTCGTAGCTCGGTCGAATAAGGCAGCGTCTGGGGTTATCTTGGACGTAGGTTCAAATTCTCGTCACTGCTCTTGTGGATTTGTTTATATAAAGTTCACAATAACATGAAATTAATTTTCATTCATCATATTTATTACATAAACCTATTGTATAAATTTTGTATATGTAGTCAGCCAGGATGTCACATCTCAACATGCTAATGCCTTAATATTTTTTTCTTAAGTTGTGTAATTTGTTTATATATTTTTTCAGTGGATGTCTCTTTGCTTTGTTATTTCCTGTTTTCATCATCAGTGCCAACGAGGCTGATCCAGTGCTCAACTCAAAGTAAGTTCGTGTGTTGCAGTGTGAGTGCATGTGCCTAGATGTGTGTGTATGGTCCAATGATAGGTCCTAAGGCCCAGCAATTGACATAATAGTACTATTGTTCAGTAACAATATTCTCCATACCCGATGAACCAGGCTGTGACTCGTATGTCAGGCTGCGGGCAGCCTCATCGAACAGCCTGGTTGATCAGACCAGCAACCAGGAGGCCTGGTCAGAGACTGGGATGCTGGAATATTGATCCTTGAAATTATAACAGGTACTCAATAGGTGCCATTCTTTCAATAATATTTACAGTTAAAAATTGTGTACAGTACAGTATATTAATGAGCAAGCTTTAACTAACTTCTAACTAACCGTAATGTAACGGTTGTATTGTTATGTAAAGTATGGTGACAATAAACACAAACACTAAGAATATATATATTTGGTAGAGTATACAGAAGTACGCAGGTGATACTTTGGCGAGCAATGGCGTGAGTTGAGTGCACTGAATCGGTACAGTATCTCGCAAGTGTCTGTTCTAGACCACACTTGAAAGTAAAAAGTAGTAAATTATCCATTTAATTTATTTATTGCTTTAAATTTGAGGACTCTTTAGCGATTGATGCACACTCGCTAGACCTACTACTACTCAGGAGTATCTTGGGGACTAAACGGTCAAGCTCCTCCAGTCACACTGGTGCGTACAGGCTACACCAATATTACAGTACACTATTTACTGTCTCTCGCCAAAGACGTTCTTAAAATGCATGATTGGTAATTTTGGACAACACACTTTCTGAATTTGTGAGAATGAAACAAAAGTATTTTTTCAAAGGAGTGCTTGGCCTGTGGTATACAGTGTTTAATTTTACCATTTAGTGGGTAGCATATAGTAGTTAGGTTATTATGATTTGAAGCTCAAATAAGCTACCCCAAAAATCTTATGATTCAATTATGAAGATAATAAATTACCGGTACAGTATATTGTAAAAACAAAATTTTGTTGAAATGTTATTAATTAACACTCAGTTTGTGCGCACCGCCGACTGTGATGTCGTGCTCCCGACATTTCAGGCGAGCACGCTGCGACTCAGAAATGTGTGTTCTCATTTTAGTTTTCTCACCTAAATTCTTGTGCTACGTTGTTTGTTTTGGTATCATTGTGTTCGCAATAGAATTATCTACAGAGGCATGTGCATATAAGGTCCAAAAAGCCGCTGTGACTCCCCACAGCAAAGCCTAAAGTTGGCCAAGTTACCCATGACCGAGCACCAATTGTCACACCTGCAGACTTATGTATATACTCGTTCAGTTTGATAACATAAATTTTTGTTACGCGTTTCATTTTGGTATCAAATTGTTCACAAAATAAAGGCGCGTATTTTAAAACTAGTCCCATTATAGAACAATAAATGAATTTTAACAAATATTTTAACTTTTGGACGCTCATCACAAAATTATTTATATATTTCCAGTGTTCCGATACAAATTTTCGTGTTACGTCTTTAATTGTGGTATCAAATTGTTTGCAATATAAAGGTGCATATTTTAAAACTAGTCCCATAGTAATAGAACAATAAATGGAATTTTAGCAAATATTTTCAAATTTGGACCACAAAAGTGTTTATTTCCAGTGTTCTGACATGAATTTTCGTGTTACGTCTTTCATTTCGGTATCAAATTGTGTGCACTTTAAAGGCGCTCATTTTGAAACCACTCCCAGATTGATCGGATAAAATTTAAACTTTTAACAAATATTTTAATGAGTGACTCCGGACCTAGTCACCCGAGACGACTCAAGATAAAAAAGTGACTACGCGAGTAGGCAACGGAGTGTGATAGTGCTAATAAACCAGTTATGTTCTTGCTGTTCACAAAAAAATAGGGATTATAATATATATTTCATGAATTATTATATATGAATTATAATATGCTACAAGATTTTATTAGTGTTAAAGCATACAATAATTCCTGTGTAATAGAAGTGTAAAATATCAGAATGTAGATACAAAAGCACAAGGAATGTGTGTGTGCAGTGGCAAAATTGACTTCTTAGCCCAATAGTACCCACTAGGCGAGTACAACTTCATGACTGTGCCAGACTAACAGTATAGCAAGGAAAATCTATTTACTATTTTTCCATTCTTATATAACTTACTGTCCCTACTATAGAAAAAAATATATAAAATAATTTCTCTGCATTTTTGGGGGCTGTGTATTTAATTATTGCCGCATTCAAAGGGTAGTTTGACATCAAATATTAAAATGAAAATTAGCCAAAAACTTTGTAATGTATCATTACAGTATTTGATAGTGAATATCTGAAACATCAAGAGATAACAGAAAATATTTTAAAATTGATTTTGCTTTGGCTGTTAAGTTCAATAAAATATTTTAGGAATGAAGTTCTGTAGTTATATACTGTAATAAGGTTTACATTATATTTATCTCATTTTGCAGTGGTTGCCAAATGCACTTGTTTTCCTTGGTGGTTGGTGTGTCCAACCGCATCATCCAGACGTTAGTCACAAGACATCCTCCACCGACCCCCATCAAGACTCCTCAGCCATCTCCTTATCGTTCTACTTCCTTTCGTCCCAGTAGACGTTAGGAAGATTGCTTACTCGACGGGAATTGCTTCAGACATTTGAAGCTGTTTTATGGTCTGTGACCAAGCAAAAGCTGTGGTAAAAACTCCAGGCAGTATATCTCCTTTTAATTGACTTCAATAAATTAAAGTTTATCTTATTTTTCTTAGTAGGTAAGAAATTGAGTGGACTGTATGTACTTGTTAAAACTGCCTGAAATTAATCTCACACAAATTGGGGGGGACAATTTGTAGCTTAAACCACTTTGTAATGGCTCCTTCTTAAACTACAAATTGTTTACCTAAGTTTAATTATATTATTTTATCATACCACATATGGTGGTCTAATCTACTATTATTTCAACAATTATTACTAGTTATGAATACTACTACTACAATAACTAGAATGGCCTTATCTGAGCCTGTAGTAAGGGCCCACTAAGGCTGTGTCATGGTAGCATCTATGTGGGTGTGGCCCTGTGCCTCATGGTGCCAATGGCGGCTGTGGAGGCCTTCAAGGCTGGCAACAGCTAGGTACATGTGTAGTTCTACTGCTCAGCTACTTGCTGTTCCAAGTCACAATTTACCTGTTTGGGATGCAAGGAGTTAGTACATTTCCCTAAACATATCAATACAGGTATAACATGGTATGTGAGGGCTGTAAAAATGGGGTACACGTACATGGTGTTGGTGTTGTTCATATATTGTAACCGTCTTAAATTTGATATTAAACAGTGCACTAGAATAATAAACAAATACTTGGTAAGACGGATACTGGAGTGCTCTCATTTGTAGTAGTGATGTTGCTGTGGCAGTTTCTTAAGGCAGAGTAGGTCTATCCTGTGGCCATTATCACAACACACACGCGAGCTCCATTGTTATTGTTTTCGTGAGCGTGGCGTCTGTAAGAGACGCTCTGCCTCCCTTGTTCCAATATTGTGTTCTACTTCTAAGTTAAATTTACGTTAACAAGGGAATCAAGCTATATTTTGGTGTTAATAATTATATTCAGTCTTATTGAACACTTTTTTATTCAATTTAGACATTAAACTGTTGTATGAACAGTGGTTTAATAATGTAAATACTGCGGCGACGTCGATGACGTCACGGAGTCTCCCATTCTCTAATTTTAAGAGGATACTGTTAAGGGAAGACTATACTATTTGTGTATGAGTGTGTCGGTTTCCCGACATAATTCCGGGGGGAAGAACACGGGTCGAAGTCCCGGTAAGGACTGCGATCACTTTATTCTTCTCCTTCAGAATTATAATGCTGCTTTAATTTGAGTTTACATTGTTGAGCTGCAGTCCTTTGGGGACGTATGTCCCGTACTGGCGTATCGGGTGCTGGAAGTCGCTGTACGTCTTCGTTCCTGGCCAGTTCTAAAGGAACTAATTTCTCTAAAGTTTTGAGAGTAGTGTTGCCTCGGCATTTTACTTTCACTATTCTCAAGATGCCCTGGCTGTCTGGATGAACAGAGACTATTTGACCTAAAGGCCACTCTGAGCGTGGTCCATCACTATCCACCAGAACTATGTCACCAGGGTTCAAGTTAATTCTGTTGTAGGGGTTGTTTGCCCCGTAATGATACTCTCTCAGAGCTGTAAGGTATTCTCGAGTCCATACGTCATTCCACCGACTTATCACCCTTGATAGATGTTTGAAACGTTGAACCAAATCACTCTCTTTGACATATGAAGGATCCTCTGGTTCCTCGTCCGTAAGGGACACAAGTGTTTTGAGAGGTCTACCATACATCAAATGAGCTGGACTTAATGGTTCACGCTGCAAAACATCATCAGAGAGGTAGGTAAGTGGTCGGTTATTGACTCGTGCTTCTATCTCTATGACTACTGTTTGAAGCTCCTGCAGGTCAATCTTTTGGCGGTGTAGGGTTTTCCGTAGAGAACGTTTTACCGTACCAACCATGCGTTCATAGAAGCCTCCGTGCCATGGTGCTCTGGGAGGTATGAATTTCCAATGGCACTGCCGTTGATTTAGGGCTGTGCGTACCTTTGGATGTGTCCAGATTTTCCTCAGACATGCTTCTCCTGCCACTAAGTTGGACCCATTGTCTGAGATCATTAACTTAGGACAGGATCTACGTGAAGCAAACCTGCGGAAAGCCTGTAAGAATGCTTCGGCACTCATATCGGGAGTCACTTCTAGATGGACTGCCCTTGTTGTGGCACAAGTAAAAAGACAAATGTAAGCTTTTACTGGTTTCTTGTCTTTAGTGCCTGTAAGTGTTAGTGCTCCTGTGAAATCTACTCCTGTAGTCTCAAAGGGACGAATATGTACGACTCGTTCCTTCGGAAGTGGAGGTGGGCCAGGATATGGACACACTCTGGCATCGTATCTCCGGCAAACAACACAGGATTTGATTATTGATTTTACTGTCTGTCTACCTTGGGGTAGCCAGTACTGTTGTCTTAAGTCTGTGAGAGTATCTAATACCCCACCATGCAGAGTGCAGTATTTGTGTATATGTAACACAATTAGTTTGCTTACTATGTGGTGACGAGGGAGCAATATTGGATTTTTTGCTTCCAAATCTATGTCAGCGTGCTGTAAGCGGCCTCCGCATCTGATTATGTTATAATTGTCAGTGTCTAACCAGAGACCCAGATCACGTTGTAGCTTCTTTGGAACATTGTCAAATTCTGTCCCGAATGTGTCGATCTGAGCTCTTTTGACCCAATACCTTAGGGCATTAGGGAATTTATGCTTGATTCCTATTTTCTTTAGAAAATCAAACACTACTTGGGTGACACCTATAAGTTTGTTCAGTTCAGAGTACCGAGTAGGATCAATTACCAAAGTCCGAGGTGGTTCTGGGTTCTCAGTGGGAACAGTAACATTGGTCACAATGACTTGTGGCTTTTGTTCAGGCCACTGGTCGCTGATTAGCCACTGAGGTCCATTGAACCACATCTCTGCCTTTGTTAATTGCCGTAAAGTCAGTCCTCGGGAGAGATAGTCAGCTGGATTCTCTTTTGTGGGTACATATCTTAGTTTATACCCTGCTGACAACTCTCGTATTTCCTTAACGCGGTTACTCACGTAAGGATTCTTACTGTTATTGTTCTTAACCCACTGTAGTACTGCCTCATTATCTGACCAAACTACTGTTTCTTTAAAGTGGATGTGGCGTAAGGCCTTGATCAAATAATGAGCCAATCTTACTCCTAACAGTAAGGCTGTTAATTCCAGTTGTGGCAGTGATCTTTTCTTTAAAGGTGCCACTCTGGCCTTTGATGTGAGCAAATTGGCTTGCCCATTTGTGACCAGGTAAGCTACTGTTCCATAAGCCTTTCCTGAGGCATCACAGAATACATGTAGCTTAATTGGTTCCTTTTCATTTACTACTGTGTTCCTGGGGAACTTGACAGACTCTAGGGTACTTAAATCTTTTACTAACCTTGCCATTTTTCTTGTAGAGCAGGTGTTAGAAGATCATCCCAGCCTATCTTTTGTTGCCAACATTCCTGTATTATCAACTTCCCATTAATCAGTACTGGGCTTAATAGTCCTAATGGGTCGAAGGGTTTGCTGACTTGTGATAGTAATTTTCTCATTGTTAAGTTAGTGGTATCAGGCTCCACTGACTTGATTGTCAACTGATCTGTTGTCGTGTTCCATTCGACACCTAGTACCTTTGTCATCTCGGGTACCTGGTAATCGGGAAATTCAGTTGAGATCAGTTGATTTAATTTTTCATTGTTAGAGACCCAAGATTGGAGAGGCATATTGGCTCCCATTAATTCTCGATTGGCCTCATGGTATATGTCCAACAGTTTACTTTCACTGTTGGTTGTACCTTGAAAATTATCCACATACAGGTTTTTGCTAATTTCTGTCTTGTTTGGGCTATTGGACTTCTTCAAGTGCGTATCCAAGGTAGCTTGGAGCAGAAAAGGAGATGACGTGGCGCCAAAAAGGACAGAGGCAAACCGGTAAGTGATTAATTCACTGTTCGGATCGTTAGGATCCTTAATCCATAGGAACTTTGTGTAGTTCCGGTCTTCTTCTTGAAGACCTACCCTAAGGAATGCCTTGCTGATGTCGGCCGTATATGCATAAGTCCCAATACGGAACTTTAACAGCACGTCGTAAAGCCTTTGTGTTAGGCTAGGGCCAGTTTGAAGACAGTCGTTTAACGAAACACTACTCGGCCTCATTTTAGCACTGCAATTAAATACTATCCGTAATGGGGTAGTTGCAGAATTCTTCTGTACACAATGATGTGGTAAGTAGTGACCTTCCTTTGGGTTATCATTTGTAACAACTTCGATAAATTTGTCATCGAGTTGCTTCTGTATTATTTCATGGTACAACTTCAAGTTCTCAGGTTGTCTTTGTAAGCGCAACACCTGTGATCTCAATTGGTTTTGTGCCATAAAATGGTTGACGGGTAGCTGAGGGTGATTCAGCTTCCATGGTAACCTGACCCAGTATTGATTATCTCTGTATATAACTGAGTCCAGGTATTGTTTGTAAGTCCAGTCATCATCTGGGCTAGGTTGTTCAGGGACAATGCCGAGAGTTGCCAGGTCCCATAACTTGTGTACAGGGGGATCAAGCTCTTCCTCGGACATGTCTCTGAGTTGCAGTGGAGACTGGTCTCCTAGTCATGCAACCATTACTGGGTTGGCATGTTGGTGTTCTACAGGTGCGGGTTGGTTTAGCCGTAATACAGGGCCTGTTAGCAAATAGCCACCTGCAGATGGTAACACGTTCATACCGTGTTTGTATTCCTTTCCTTTGATAAACTTATGGTAGACATCTGATCCCATAAGGATTCCAATATTGGAAAGGTTATCTGTTGTGATTTTATCAGCCAAATGAATTCCCCTTTTTTCTAGGAATTTGGCTGTTGTCCCCAGACCATATACATACAGATCTGTTGGGAATCTATCTACTACTAGAGCTTGTACATTTTGTTCGTAACCTCCTAATCGTACTTTGGGTTGTACTACCTTGAAAACTCGGGCTCCTGAGTCAGTCAGGAATCCTGCTATGTTTATTCGTGTCTCCTCTACAGGTGTAAGTTTCAGGGTATCTACCAACTCTTTGGATATAAAGGTCAATTGGGACCCTTGATCAAATAATCCACGTACGGTGGCTTTGTTCTCTCCATTTCTAATGATCAATCGTGCAGTAGGTAGAGCTGATTTATGTTTAGACCTTGTTGAGAAAACACTTATGTCAGGTAGCACAGTACAAAGCTGTACTGAGGTGTTAGTTCCTTCCTCCTCCTGTGGTTTGGCAGACTTTGTACTTGAATCCCCACAAAGTGCTGTATGGTGTTGATCCTTATGGCACCTATAACAGGTGCGTATTGTTGATGTGCAGCTGTCGGGATGATGTTCCCTTATACACTTGGTACATCTATGTAACTCCTTGAGTCGTTTTATGCGTGTTGCACGATCGGGGTATCGTCTGCAATTGTACATGGAATGTGATTGTTCACAGAACAGACATGGTCTCCAGACGTTAACAGTATCTTGAGGAGTCACCGATTTGGGTGACGCGTTACCTGTAGGTTTGGAGGTACCAACTGCGTATGTGCCCACACTGCCTTGTCTCCACTTTGGGAGGGAGAAGTTGTTTTAGATTTGTTTGGAGTACTGTTTGTACTCTGTTGTTTACTATTAGTAGTAGACGAAGGTTTAGATGTCGCTTTTCATCTGGGATAACTCTTTCTCGTTCTATGATGGTTTGTAACCCCTTTGTAATCTCTGTTACTGTCAGATATGACTTTCCATACAACACAAACAACTTATCCAGGATGTCCCTGGGTAATTTGCGAGTCATATGGACTTGGATTATCCAGTCTGATTCATCCAAGTTTACTTTATTTTAAGTGCCTTAAGCAAAGACTCAAGCTCCAATCTAAAGGCTTGGAGTGAGACTGCTGTATTATTTGGATGTTTAATATCTAACAGCTTCTGGGTTAAATTCTGATAGTCCTTTCAGGCTTNAAGATGAGGTTTACAAATCTGCCTGTCCAAATGTCCTCTGTTCTTGCCTCGTAGGCCTCCCAGTCTATTGCCTTAAAGTTAAAGTCCCCCATACCAACAATCAGGGTTTATCTTTGTCAGCTCTTACCATATCTCTCTCATGACCATATGAGCCCTCTCGTTTTGTCATCCAGTTCTATGTGTTACTTGCTGGTGGGCTGTAGGCATTTAAAATTATCAGCTTATCATCTTGATTCCAGAGCTGCAATGTCATTAGTCAATATCTCGAGGGTTTTCAAACATCAATTCTCTTACCTTCAGGTGTTCTTTTCACTAGCACAGCCACTCCTCCCCCCTTCCTAGTTTTCCTGTCATGTCTCCAACTGAGTAGCCCCTGGGAATACGACCTCATTTAAATATTTTCTTCAAGTTTTGTCTCTGTTAATGCGACATATCTGGGACTTTGAGCTTGATTATATCCTTCAACTCCAATATTTTCGATCTCACTCCATCTATGTTGGTGTATACTATTTTCAGGAACATGTTCCCCTTCCCTTTGTTCTTTATTTCCCTTTCCTTTAATGATTTTGTTGCTTTGTCTTTATGTACCATTTCACAAGCTTTCCAGTCCCTGACACTAGAAAAAAGAATTCCTTCTTCATTTCTATCCCCATTAGACGTTTTGCTTCAATGAGGTTCATTTTCAGTTTTCTCTGTCCTCCTTTGAGAGATCTTGTCTTATTGACCACAGTTTGCCATCTTCGTCACATTGCAATTTTCTGGCATTCCAAAGCACTTCTGTCATATACTTCACTCCATTAAACATCACCCTTAAGGGGCGGTTCTTGTCTTTCTCATATTTTCCTATCCTCCTAAAATCACTGACATGCTCCTTTGAATTTAGCCCTCTCCTAATCCTACTATTTTTTTATGATTTTCATCTCTAATGCTGCTCGGTCCACCCTAAAGGAAATTTCCTTCTCTACTCATCCAAAAACTATTATGGACTTCTATCTGCAGTGTTTTGTACCAGTTTACTGTTGGTTACCAGTTCTTTCCTAATTGCTTGTCTAAGATCCGCTTCTTGTTTGTCATTTCTGGTTTTGACTTCCAAACACACTTCCTCAATCGTCTCTTTCTCTTTTACAACTTGCGCATATATCTCTTTTATTTCTTCTTTATGCTTTTCTAGTTCTTTATTAGCCTCCTCTATTTAAGTTGCCAATGATGTTTCTCGTTGCATCTTCTTGCCTAACTCCATGTTAGCCCTCAAGGTCCCTTGGAGTTGTTCACCATAAGAGTCGTTTTCTTGTTAATTTCTTCAAATTCCCTACTCTTCACTTTCCATGCCTCATTATCCTTTTCCAGTTCCTTGATGTGTGCTTCCTATATCCTTACCTTATCAGTCAAGCTGTTAATTTCCTTACCTTGCTGGAAAAAAACTTCCTTTTCAATTACAAAACTCAATCTTGAGACCTTCATTTTCTTGTTCTAATTTAATTACCTTTTCTTCATATTTCTTTAGCATGTCCTCAATAATCACTAACCTGCCAAGAAAACCACCTTTAATTGCATCTTGTTGAGAGAAACCTGCAAAACATTCCCTTGCTGGGGTACTGTCCTCCCCAGTGGTGGCGGCCATCTTTGTTTACCTTCTGCTGTTTTGGAAGATCAACTATTCTACCACAGATTTTTCATTCACTAACACTTATTTCTTATCTCTTAATTTCTTATCAAATTCCCTACACCTTCATGTATTCTGGGACACCACTTGCAGCCCTCACCCTACTCTCAATTTAGTTTAGTTCATTTATTATGCACCCCATACCCATCTTGTGGGCGGTAGTGGAAAGGGTTACAAGGCACATAATGGGCTCAGGGACTGAACCCCACAATTCATTTAGCTAAGCAAGTTACAATCTTGATGAGCTAGTTACAAAATTACTCTCAACACTTAGATAATTTGAATTCTCCTCGAGCCTGCAGCAGAGTGACTCCTCAGTGTGATGCTCCACTCTCCTCTCCCCTGTGTGTGTGTGTGTGTGTGTGTGTGTGTGTAATTACCTAAGTGTAGTTACATGATGAGAGCTACGCTCGTGGTGTCCCGTCTTCCCAGCACTCTTTGTCATATAACGCTTTGAAACTACTGACGGTCTTGGCCTCCACCACCTCACCTAACTTGTTCCAACCGTTACCACTCTATTTGTGAAAGTGAATTTTCTTATTTTCTTCGGGCATCTGTGTTTAGCTAGTTTAAATCTATGACCTCTTGTTCTTGAAGTTCCAGGTCTCAGGAAATCTTCCCTGTCGATTTTATCAATTCCTGTTACTATTTTGTATGTAGTGATCATATCACCTCTTTTTCTTGTCTAAATGTCCTCTCCTCTCCTTTTCCCTCCCTCTCTCTCCTCTCCCCTTTTCCCTCCCTCTCCTTTTCTCTCCCCCTTTTCCTTCATCTCCCCTATTACCCCCCCCCTTCTCTCCAAATAAACATTTCCATTTACAGTATGTATAAAAGAAGTGATAACAATGTACAGGTAAACAGCGGGAGTAACTTCAACACTACAGACAACACATGCCCGATTTCATCCCGTTTCCATTTCAGTCTAAATGAAAATCACTTTGGGGGTGTTAGCTACATTTCTTGAGGCATTTAATTTATGCCTACCCCGACCAGCCTATGCTCATCTTGTACCCCAGGCCAGTTCCCCTTCAAATTCTGGTAAGGCATCTGGCCTCCAACTTTGGACAGACAGACAGACGCATTCTCTTATAGATTAGTGTTTACATTATGTAATACTGAAGTGTACTCCCCTAGTTGTGCTTGCGGGGGTTGGCTCTGGGTCTTTGGTAAGGCTATCAACTGTCAATCAACTGGTGTACAGATTACTGAGCCTACTGGGCTCTATCATATCTACATTTGAAACTGTGTATTGAGTCAGCCTCCATCACATCACTGCCTTATGCATTCCATCTGTTAACTACTCTGACACTGAAAAAGTTCTTTCTAACGTCCCTGTGGCTCGTTTGGGTACTCAGTTTCCACCAGTGTTCCCTTGTTTGCATACCACCCATGTTAAACAGTTTATCTTTATCTACCCTGTCAATTCCTCTGAAAATTTTGTAGGTAGTGATCATGTCTTCTCGAGTTCTCCTGTCTTCCAGAGACATGAGGTGCGTTTCACCCAGCCTTTCCTCATAACTCACACCTCTTAGTTCTGGGACTAGCCTAGTGGCATACCTCTGAACTTTTTCCAGCTTCGTCTTGTGCTTGATAAGGTACGGGGCTGCATGCTGGGGATGCATACTCCAGGATTGGTCTTACTTATGTGGTATACAAGGTTCTGAAGGATTCCTTATACAGGTTTCTGAAGGCAGTCCTGATGTTAGCCAGCCTTGCATATGCCACTGATGTTATTCTTTTGATGTGGGTTTCAGGAGACAAGTTTGGTCCAGTGTTTGGCGACAGGTTTGGTTCAGTGGTGGTTGGGTCCTGAGCAATCTGGGTAATAAGCTTGCAATGCCAATTGTTGGCTCTAGTAATATAGCAGGTAACCTTGGCCAGCCATGGATGTACTGATGACCAAACTACACATCAGAAGATGGAGAAATGATGATTTGGTCCAGGATGGACTGAAACGTCATCGTTTCTCTATCTTCTGATTTGTGGTTTGGTCATCATATTTTCAGCCACGTTATTATAAATATAAAATAAATAAATGTTTATTTAGGTAAGGTACATACATACAAGAGATTTATTGTGACTCATTGTCTGCACACGGAAGTACTGTACTGACCTGGGGGATGTTAAAGTGGGGATTACTTTTCCTGTCCCCAGTATTCCCCTGTGACTACTGTATCCATGGGTTTCACTCTCACTTTAGAGCAACCTGAAAGCCTACTTCACCGTTTCTACCCAAACTCACATTATATTGCTCTATTTACTGAGAGCATACCTGGAGATAGAATTATGGTATGTTATCTTTCCTGGTAAAACCTTTATGGGCCATCTTTCCCTAGAGGCCGTGAAATTACTGCATGTACCTATATAGTTATGTAGAATATGCACCATCTTGAGGTTATCTTGAGATGATTTCAGGGCTTAGCGTCCTCGACCAGGCCTCCTTTTTGTTACACACCCCAAGGAAGCAGCCCATAGCAGCTGTCTAACTCCCAGGTACCTATTTACTGTTAGGTAACAGGGGCATCAGGGGGAAAGAAACTCTGCCCCTATGTTTCCGCCTCCACCGGAGATCGAACCCGAAACCTCAGGACTTTGAATCCGAAGCACTGTCCATTCAGGTGTCAGGAGAGAGAGAATGGGAGGGATGGATGGAGCATGGAGAGAATCCTATGGGAGGGAATCGTTCACCATCTCACAGTGAACAATCTTGTAAAATCAATGCAACATGGGTTTGTTAAAAATAGATCCCGCCTTACTAACCTGCTCAGATTTTCGGAAACACTAACCAGCTATTCAGACAAAGGATTTCCGGTAGATGTGGTATACATGGACTTCGCTCAAGCTTTTGATAAGGAATCACATAAAAGACTACTAAGGAAATTACAGGCACATGGAATAAATTGTAGAATACTGTGCAAGAATGGATAAAACAATGGCTAAAACAAAGAAAACAAAGCGTCGTAAATGGGAATGAATCTGACTGGAGAAATGTGATGAGTGGGGTACCGCAAGGGCCCACTGTTGGGGCCAACCCGTTTTATTGTGTACAGCAATGACATAGAATATTGCAAATGACATAAAATTTGCGGATGACATTTAAGATTTATGGTAAAGTTGGAAGTGAAAATGACATCGAGGCCTTACAAAGAGATCTATAGGAACTCCACAAATGGTCAGAAGACTGGCAAATGCTATTTAATATCGAAAATGCAAGACCATGCATGTGGGGCATAAGAACTCACGTCACAATTACCAAATTAACAGATTACCTCACGGCAAATTGATGTAAGAAAATGATCTAAAGTCAGAATCCCTCATTCACTGAAAGTTGTACAACAAGTGGGAACTATAGTAAAAAAAAAGTCAATGTTAGGTCAAATCTTCAAATCAAAGTCAATCTTCACTTCTAACTGGGATTAATCAACCGAACTTTTGACTTTAAGGAAAAGAAGGTAGTTATTCAACTATAAATCTCTGGTGTGCCCCCCACTTAGATTATTGTATCAAAGCATGGAAACCATCTTCAGAAATACATTGCTGCGTTGGAAAAAAAATCAACATCGGGCAACAAAAACCATTTTAGAACTAAGCCCACGGGATGGGTATGGGGTGCATAATAAAGAAAGAAATTGAGAACTAAGTCGACTCATATCAGGAACGGTTGAGGGCCACAGGGCTAACAACACTGCAAGCCAGGCATGACTGCTGATCTCATCGAAACTTAAAATGCTGAACAATTTAGAGAATACTGATCCGGATTTTGGAGAATACTGATCCGGATTTCTTCTTCAAAAGGTCAGATGTAAGATAAACAAGGAGCAAGTGTTTCATTGTGCCTCACTAAGCCACAATGTAGGACAGAAAACATAAGATGCTCTTTCACCCAAAGGATTATAAGCCCATGGAACTGCCTTCCAACTGAAACTGTAAATGCCAAAACACTGCTGAACTTTAAAATCCAGCTTGAAAAAATCGTCATGACAAATGGGGAGTGGGGACCTTGACAAGTCGCCGGCTTCCTGTCCTCGTTGAGCCCACTAATGTTCTAGTGGCCCTCGGGTAAATTCAGATAAATATGTATCCACACATGCATGTGTAACCATCCATGTACGGTATATGTATTCATGCATACATGTATATGTATGCATTTATATAAATTCATGCAAGTACTGTATATGTATTCGTGTATATGAATCCATGAATAATAAATGTGCACTGGGTGCAGCCAACAGAGTTTTTCTGCCCTACTCTGTAGCTTGTTGAGTTTGAAACCGTAACTCCTTGTTTGTGTTACATCTGCAAAGCTAAAGATCAGGAGAGGGCAGGTGATCCGGATAGAAGGAGGAGGAGGAGGAGGAGAGGACATAGTTCTTCACCCAGCCAGGCCGAGCTAACTCTATACAGTATATCTTGAACGACAAACGGGTGCAGAACCAGGGCGACAATGTCTACACAGTATTTGGACTACAGCATTTAAATTAATTTATGTATAGTAGTTATAATAATTATTATTATCATTATAGACTACTTTATAATACTACTACTACTAATAATAATAATTATAATAATAATAATTTATTTACAAAAAGGTACAATGAGTTGGTGAGATTACATAAGCTTGGAATTTTTACATTCATGCAAAGCCACTAACACACATAGCACTTCGGGCAGGTCCTTAATCTAACATATCAGGTAAGATGAAAGGGTATATTGTAGCAAGGTTTTTATATCAACAGATAACTACATGTGTTGACAGAGGTGATTACACTAGTAAGGATATATGTCTTAAGTACTAATAACGGGGAAGTGGGCAGTACAATATACAGTGTGAGTTTGAAGCACAATGTAGGATGAAATTTATAAGTATGTATATTTTAACTTAGTTAACTTATTAGATAAATATAGCAACGAAGTTAAGCAGGCTATAGTCACAGTAGTAGTCTATATCCTAGTTACAAATGATAATAATGCATGAGTGACTCAGTTACTAAATTCAATTGAGTGTAATTCAATTACACAATACGGCGTTACATATTTAACACGAGACTATGGAGTTGCGCTCTGGTTGTCGGTCTGGAGTGGCCTCACCAGGGCGCAAAGCCAGGGTAGGTTGATTCGGGGGAGAAGCTGTTACCCAGGCAGCAGGTCCCCCCTCTCCACGGCGCTGAAAGTCTCCAATGGAAAGGCAAACGCCAATACGATTGGTTCCAGCGCCGTCGCAGGAACTGTGAGTTCCGGGGTTGACCTCGAAGGTGGTGAAGAAGGGCACAGGGACTCCAAGCCCGGAGACCGCCGTGGTCGGGGCCGGAGAAGAACCACCCCATCAAGGGTATGAACGACCCCAGCCTCCTGAAGCAGAGCCTGGGGGGCCGCACGACCCTCGGGAGGTGGACGTCCCGGTCCCGCACCTACGGGTTCCTGACAGTGATCGTCACAGCCATCTTCCACCCGAGGCCGGCCTCCTTCAAGACCAAGTAGAAGGAGCCACCCTTGGGGAGTCAAGGGCGTCCAGGTTGTCTAAGGAGGAGTTTTATAACTTAGTTAAGTTATAAGCAGTCAGTTAATTATAGAAGTTAACAGAGTTATAGTTAACCCCGGCTATAGTCAGAAGTGCATTTAACTGATTTAATGAATGTATGTGAGTTAATTGATAGATCGAAAAGCATGTAACCAATTTCTATTAGTGACTAGAGGCAAAGGCCAATACAAATAACAGTAACTAGGGATAAGAAGGGTAACGTAGGTAATTAACCAGTTACTGGATACATAACGTTAGTACCAACGCTAGGGTGCCGTGGGGGTTCCAGCGAAGCACCCCAACCGCCAACTGGCACGGAACCCCCATCCGGAAGGGCGAGCGAAAGCTGGCAAGCTGCCCTGCCCACGGCGGGAAGGTGTTCCCAACTTGCCATACGTAGTTGCTGTAAGCCATATGCTTCTCCAACGCCCGGCCGGCCACGAACATCGCCTCCGGCAGGTCGACCCTTTGCCTGTGTTGCTGCTTGTTTGGTGCCTGGCAGTATACATGTCCGTAATGTCCGAATTTGCTATTAAAAAGAACAAAACAGGTTTTCCTGAAATGAAAAACGGTACAGTTTCGCTCATACGAGGCAGATGATGTAAGTTGAGCAGCGTCTGAGATGGGACCAATGTAGCACAATCTGTAGTACAGATAAGCAGGGTAGACCGCTACTTTATGTTCTCACGAGGCAGTTGACCTGCGGCGGGGTTGCACGTCAAAATGTAGGAAGTGCTGGGCACCACCCTCTGGAATGTATGCCGCGGCGGTCGGGGAGGGCCAGGTCTCATCTCGATGAAGTCTCTTCGTATAGTCAGGGGCGCATCTTCTTTCGCGTACAGTAGGTCCAGGCAGCTCCTTAGCCTTCGTATGTGGTACTTGTATACACGGGCGGGCAGAAGGGTTGTTAGTGCCGCCCGCGTCCACTTAAGTGTCAGCAAGGAAGTGCCACCCTGTGGAGATCTAGCGGCTATCCCGTGGCTGGCGTTGTAAATGTAAAGACTGACAATATAAATGTAAAATAAAAAATAATAAGAAAAATAATAATCATACAGTAAAATGATCTTAAAGATAATTAGCTTAGTAATGGTTAGCTAAAATCCTATAATTAGTATGAACTTAAGAAAACAGAGTGAGCTCATATAGTTAATTCCAAAAAATGACATAAATCTAAGTAAATCTAGAAATTTACTCTAATATAAATCTAAATTTATAAATAAACAGGGTGAGATTATATTTATGTGTAAGATTTTACTATGATACAGAGGTAGATGCTTACATAAACAATTATACTATTAATTAATTCCAATAAATGATTACTAAGAATCAAATTCAAAGTAACTACGGGCTCTCCATAGCCCGTGCTACTTGGAACTTTTTGTTCCTTGTAGCGAATCTTAAACAACAAGAACTTTAAATATAACAGGTAATAAAGAAACCTAGGTTTAGTGACAAGGGGGTTAATTAAGAACAAATAATTAAAGTAAAAAACAAGAAATGTCAACAACAAAGATGACAAATGAACACATCCACAAGGACCGTGACGAGGATTCGAACCTGCGTCCGAGAGCATCCCAGACGCTGCCTTAATCGACTAAGCTACAAACCCTGGTTTGTGCCTCGGAGAGGCTGCAGGATCCAGTAAGTTCAGTAGAACTCCTTTTGACCATGTCGTAGCTCAGTCTATTAAGGCAGCGTCTGGGATGGTCTCGGACGCAGGTTCGAATCCTCGTCACGGCCCTTGTGGATTTGTTCATTTGATGCATCACGCAATTGTGATTTCTGTGTGTAAGAAAGATGACAAATTAAAAAAAAAACTAAAAGTACTTTCCTTTAAAAAGGAAAGGCAGAGCTTAAGTACCCTTAGGTAGTATATGAAACTACAATTTATGTTCTGGTTATACAGCTGTTATCCCACAGTCATTCAGGAAAGAAGTGATGTGTGCCTCAGTGGTTATGACATAACCTTTAGCCATACCCTCTGCATGTACCCTCTAGCCATTTTGCTTGTGGTGCGCGCAGCGACTGGAGGTGAACAGAGGTCGTGACAACTGATAAAGATTAAGCCACCCAAAAAAATAGAGGTCGCGACCTTCGCTGGCCGCGTTTAGGTACCCTTGTTGCGCGCGCAGCGCTTGCTACAAGACGCTTATCCTACGTTTTATAGGGGGTAGAAATAGCCTAAGCTACTCTATCCCTTTGAGATGCATTTCTTTCTTATCTCAATAAACATACTTGAACTTGAATCCTACGTTTTCTCTCTCCCCTCCCACCCACCTCCACCCCAGAAATTTCTCCTCTAGCTTTCCAAGCAGAGTCCATTTTTACTTCATACACTCAGGAATATTGGAAGATATTCTTGTGCTGTACTCAAATTTTGCTAGTGGAGGCTAATAGATCAGTCTTACATTTCATGTTCTCTCATGATTCCATGTATGACCGGCCGTCCTGTGAGATAGGGATGTTGGATGAGCTCGTAGCTGTTTTTTTTATTTACACTGTGTGGTCCTTCATACAGAATAGGGTAGCAGCATATTGCTGTGTATACCTAAGCTTGTTAAAAAAGAAAATACATTGTTTGAGAGGAGTCTTGTAGAAACTGATAAGAGTAATTATAGTATAATGTTTCCATGATTCAATGCTTAGCTCTTGTGAAAATCGGGAAGTTGTTACACACAGAAATCACAATAGCGTGAGGCATCGTACCCTCATCACCCCTGTGGATTTGTCTCGTGAAGTTGTTGTTTAGTCAGAGTTGAGTTTGTTTCTGTATAATTGAGGCGGTATTTTCTCCTTGATTCCATGTATGACTAACCATCCTGTGAGATGGGAATTAGATGAACTTATAGACACTGGTTGAATAAAAGAGTAGAGTTTCGGGGGGGGGGGTAGGGAGGGAGGGAAACATATGAACAGGGCTTTGCGACATGTGGCTGCGCGCAGCAGGCGGGGGATACTTAAACGAGGGCAGGGCGGGTCACGACCTTGTTCACCTCCAGTCGCCGCCCGCTTCCCTCTGTATTCCTAAGCGTGTTCAAGTTAAAATTCAAGTAGTTTATTGAGACATTAAAAAAGGAGAGAGTAGCTTACACTATTTCAACCCCTTCTAAGTTTGTAATATAAAATAAGAAAAACGTTATACATTTTTTGGTATGAGGAGAGAACATAAAGAGAGAAATGAGAGACTGAGAGACTGATCAATTAGCCTCCGCTAGCAAATCTGTGTACAGCACAGAATATTTTACAATATTCCTGAGTGTATGAAGATACAGTAGCCCAAGTAGATACAGTAGTACAGTGAAAGGACTTTAATTTTATCTACACAAAACATATGCATCTATGAAAATAAATTTAAATTTATTGCGCAATCTATCAGCGTTGGATGTAAACAATAAGTGTGGAAGATGGCGGAGCGACCTCCGGCTGGAGTGTCCACGAGTTTATCTTTACTCTTCAACACCATTAAATTCCAGGAACAAGCGTGTGCGGCAGCCGAGCATCGTCTATAGAGGAAATACCTACATTGTGTGAAATGGATTCACTGAAGGTAGATATCCGTGCGAATTAGTGTAGTTTTCGTAAGTTGTGTGTGTAGTGGCGTGGTATGGTAGTAGTTAGGGAGGTAGCTGTGTGTGCGAGTTGAGTGTGAGTGTTGAGTGTGAGTGGTGTGTGTGAGTGTTGAGTGTGAGTGTAATGAGACAGGGGTTAATGGGCACTTGAGGGTGACCTGGTCAAGGGGGGTCACACTATCTTGCACTCTGACCTCAGGCGAGTACATAGAGCACTGTGTGTGTGTCGCGGCCTCACCTGCCCTCATTGTATCTCATGATTGACTATAATAAGCAGTAATACGCTTCTTATATAAACATGTTGAGGCAGAGTTCGTAGCAATTGATACTAACAGATAAAACTGATAACATCCTGCACAGTGCTCTCTCATTACCCATGACCAAATCTGGCTTAAATATTTGATGCTCTGAAATGTCTCATTTCATCATCCAAGCTACATGGACCAGAGCCTAAAATGTTGTATCGGTGGAGGGGTAACACTTCTGTGTGTTGTTTGTGACTGCAGTCACTGCTGTTCTCAGGTCGACTCTCCTCATTCTGGGAAAAAGAAAGGATTGCAATATTGTGCATGAANCCAACGTGCGGGCGAGCGTGCAGGTAAGCGCGTGGCGACGCCTAAATGTGTGTACTCGTTTCAGTTTTCTCACGTTAATGCTCGTGCTATGTCGTTCATTTTGGTATCATTGTGATTGCAATTAAATTCCCTGCAGATGTATATGCATATAATGTCCAAAAGCCTGGCGAGACTCCCCGCAGGAAAGCCTAAAGTACCCGTGAACGAGCACCAATTTGCTCACCACAAGCTAATGTGTGTACTCGTTCAGTTTGATCACATCAATTTTCATGTTACTTCGCTCGTTTTGGTATCAATTTGTTTGTAATATAAAGGCGCGCATTTTAAAACTAGGCCCATAATAATAGCACAAATAGAATTTTACCAAATATTTTAAAATTTAGACCCAAAAAGTATATAATCTTTCAAGTGTTCTGACATCGTTTCGTGTTACATTTTTCATTTTGGTATCAAATTGTGTGCATTCTAAAGGCGCTTATTTTGAAACTATCCCGAGGTCGATCTGATAAAAAATGAATTTCATAAAAATATTTTTGTAGTGGACGAGAGTCCAGTCCATGGCTAGGACTAGAGAAAAAAAAAATGGACGTGATCGGTGTCCAAAGCGAGCGATACTGTTAAATATTCATAGCAGCCAAGTCTGTAGGCTAGATAAATTGTATTATGTGTTATTCAGGACCTGGCACTTCGCTGAATGAGTTTACATCGTTTGATTATACAGTAATTCTAGATCTGGTTGTTTTGTGTGATTGATTACCAGTAAAACTGTTAGTGCAAGCCATGTATATTATCCTTATCCCTATTGATTGTAACAGAACCACCCGGATGCATGCGTCCAATATTAACCTGAGAACCCACCTAACCTGCTCTCACCATGCATATTGTCTTACTATATTAATTTTTCTTAATTTACCAAACAATTGTTGGTACCATACATTACCACCCCTTTGTTTTGGTACCCTACTTTACCACCCTTTGTTTTGGTACCCTACTTTACCACCCCTTTGTTTTGGTACCCTACTTTACCACCCCTTTGTTTTGGTACCCTACTTTACCACCCCTTTGTTTTGGTACCCTACTTTACCACCCCTTTGTTTTGGTACCCTACTTTACCACCCCTTTGTTTTGGTACCCTACTTTACCACCCCTTTGTTTTGGTACCCTACTTTACCACCCCTTTGTTTTGGTACCCTACTTTACCACCCCTTTGTTTGGTACCCTACTTTACCACCCCTTTGTTTTGGTACCCTACTTTACCACCCCTTTGTCTTGGTACCTTACTTTACCAAATCAATTTTTTTTTTTTTTTTTGAGATATATACAAGAGTGTTACATTCTTGTACAGCCACTAGTACGCGTAGCGTTTCAGGCAGGTCCCTGGAATACGATCCCCTGCCGCGAAGAATCGTTTTTTCAGCCAGGTACACATTTTACTGTTGCTTTAAACAGAGGCTACAGTTAAGGAATTGCGCCCAGTAAATCCTCCCCGGCCAGGATACGAACCCATGACATAGCGCCCGCGGAACGCCAGGCGAGTGTCTTACCACTACACCACGGAGACTATAACCACGGAGACTATAGTCTTGGTACCATTCTTCACCATATATTGTTACATAATGTTATATTATGCTAAACCCCTTGTTCATATTTAACTCTATCTACTTTGCTTTGCCTTCTTATATTTAGTTTGCTTGGCTTAACTTTACATGACCTTAACTCTTCATATTAAACTGTCTTAGGGTAAGCTGTGTGGTATCTGGACAATCACTGGTCTCCAGTGCTGAAAAAATCAATGGTGCCAGCACCATTGCATAGAACTAAAAAAAAAATGAACATATGTATAGTGAAAAAGTACAGTGGTACCTCAGTTTAAGAGTTTAATTCGTTCTTGGAGACAGCTCTTATTCCGAAAAACTCGTATTCTGAAGCTATTTCCCCATAAGAAATAATGGGAAATGAATTAATCCGTTCCTGACTACCCCAAAAACCCCATATCAAACTAAATTTTGTACCTAATTCATCTAAATAAACCTACAAAACTATGTTCAAGTTATTACTTACCTTGCTCTTGAATGCTGTAGGCATATGGAAGATGGTGAGGAGGGGGGAGGAGGAGAGGAGTTACTGTTTGGAAGGGGAGTCCCTTTCCATTATCACATCAGGCAGTGAGGACTTCACTGGTATGCACACACTGACACATTTTGCCTGCATACACTAGGACTTGCTTGTCTTACTAAGAATTTCTCTAAAGACACTTGTTTTTCCACATTTAACACTTGTCTGTAGTAAGACATCACATTATCATTTAAAGGTCAATGCAACGGCCTGCTACAGCTTTTCTGGTGAGTTTTTTCAACAAAACTTGGCAGTTCTCCCATATTCACACATTTTCTAATCAAGGAGGGACATCCTCTACTGCCTCTACTCACAGCATTTTCTTAGGTTGAACCTTATCAATGGCTTTCTTGGACCATGGTGAGATATATAATAACAAACTGTATAGTCAAAGACCAAAAATCCAACAAACACTGAAAATCCAGGTGAAGAATTGATGGGGGATAGTCACTGGGCACGAGACAATGGTAAACTGAGGGGCGGAGGGGCGACGATCGCCGATCGACCACGCGCTAGTCGGCCTGTACGCGTATCAAAAACTCGCGGCCCGAGGTAACCCTCGCCTTCCGAGACATAATTTTCGAGGAATCCTGCTCGTCNTGTATATATATATATATATTATATATATATATATATATAATTATATAATATTATATCTATATAATATTATAGAATATATTTTCTGATCGGGGAGAAAAACAAACCAGGAGAGGGGGGACCTTAATTTATTAACTAATGTTTACAGAGCAATTGCTGTACACAATATCCAAGTAGGCGGGTAACATGGCTGAGTAGCATGCCAGTACTGCAAAGATGCACTAAAGGAAATAAGTCATAGGACATTAACCGTGTCTAGTGCCAGCTAGCCGAAGCAATGTTGCAGTACTCGCAATCAGCTTAAAGCTATAATTAAAACAATGCCAGAGATAATTGAGTGGCACAGCCAGTACAGTATGTATAAAATATTCTGTATACACAGAGGGCATAGAATAGTTACTAGTTTCCAGGGTAACGATATGCTAGTGCCTAGTACATGTAAAGTCTGCAACCCCAAACTTGCACACAAGTGAGCACTTGACATATGGTAAGTAGCGCAACTGCTGTACCACAATATAAGAGAAGCATGTAACATGTCTGAGTAGAATGCCAGTACTGCAAAGATGCAACTAAGGGAATAAGTCATAGGACATTAACCGTGCCTAGTGGCAGCTAGCCGAAGCAATGTTGCAGTACTCGCAATCAGCTTAATGCTATAATTAAAAACAATGCCAGAGATAATTGAGTGGCACAGCCAGTACAGTATGTAGAAATATATTCTGTATACACAGAGGGCATAGTATAGTTAATAATTTCCAGGGGTAATGATATGCTAGTGCCCAGTACATGTAAAGTCTGCAACCCCAAACTTGCACTACAAGTGAGCACTTGACATATGGTAAGTAGCTGCGGGCAGCCCTAGACTTGGGGATCCGGCGCAGCACCCCCACTCCGCAGGCCAGCGAAGCGGTCCCCCCCCCCGAAGGGCGAGGTGCCCGCTGGCCGCAGAAGAAACTTATCGAGGTAATGGAATGAAGTCTTGCCTGACGTAGGTGTGGAACGCATCACTTTCCCACCTGCGGCACAGAGCACCCATGTGAAATCTTGTCTGGTGACCGGGAAGCCCGATTCGCCCAGGAAGATAGGTCCTGGTCCCAAGCCCCGTCGTCTTAAGTAGTTCGCCATGGCACGTACCGGGCGGTACTTGCAGTAGGGGTCTGCACTCAGAGTTAAAGTGGGGGTACGCCCTGCACTGTGCTTGTAGGAGGCAAACGCGATGTCGATCCCCGTCCGCAATAACGTTAACTGGTCCAAGCGTAGTGTGTTGCCCCTTCCCCGTATAGGTCACCTCCCCTAGCCGGAGGCAGGCTTAGAAGGCGAGGGAGAAGAGCGCTCTGTAGCAGGTCCCCCGGTATGACTGTCGTGGCGAATTGCAGTTTGCCGATAATCCCCTGCAGGTCCCGCAGGGGAAGGCTCTCGACCCGCAGAGCATCTTCCACTGCAGTCATGTACTTCGTCCTCTTGTCGTCCGGCAGCCTTGTCTCCATACGTCGGGCGTCGATTTCAAGTCCAAGGAAGGTGAGGCAGGAGGGGGGGCCCGCAGTCTTGTGGGGGGCCAGGGCAACGCCTAGGCGCTCACCGAGGGCAATGAACACCCGCAAGCTCCGCAAGCACTCGTAGGTAGAACTCACGCGGATGAAATCGTCCAGCACCTTCACGGCATCCCGCACGCCGAACTTCTCCACGAGGATCCATTGCAGGCGTCGGAGAACGTCTCGAAGATCCTGCAGGAATGTGCCGCCCCCATGCTGAGCATTTTTCCATAGTAGTACCGCCCTCCGTGGGCGAAGCCGAGTAGGTGGTAGTCGCTGGGTTGACCGGGATGATCCGTAAAGCCTCTGCTAAATCACATTTTTGCCAAGTGCGCCCCCGGCGAGCGTCTGACCACTAAGGTCTCAGTTGTCGTCTCCCGCGGGATGTTGGCGTTGACGCTCTCGGCGGTATAGGGGTAGCCGAGGATGTGGAGTAGCCTGTATTTTCCGGCGTAGACTTTTCTCTCAGGGCTATAGGAGAACACTTGAAGTTCTCGAATGGGGGGGACCTCGAAGGGGCCCGCTATGCGCCCCAGGCTCAGTTCCCTGTCTAGCATAGGTACTAGGAACAGCATCAAGCGCGTCTGCGTCCACTGGCGTTGTGACGTGTCTTTCTTCCTGCTCTTGTCCTGAGTGGGGCGACAGGAACGATTCTCCTTAGCGGCGGCGACTCGAGGCTTGGCCTGGGGGCACGGGCAGTAGGCAGGATGTCACTTGTGTCAGCGGGGCAGAGTGCTTGAAGGTGCAGGAGGGGACGGAGCAGCCTGTCCCGGTTGCGTGGAAAGCGTAGCAGTATCCCGGTGTAGCCCGTAGGCCCTGCAGTAGTGTGAACGTTCGGCTGGGGAGGCGGCGGCGCGAGGCCCCACCTGAAACTGCTCCTGCGCTGCACGTTGTACGGACCGAATCTCCAGGTCTAGTCTTAGAGCGGTCCATGGGCAGCCGACTCTCCTTGTCCCACCTGAATGCCTCGTCGTACCCAATCCAGTCGCCGCGGAGGTTGCTCTTCATGGACTTCACGTAGCGGACGTGTGTGAAAGCGCCCAACCCTCGGCGGGAAGTCGATCGAGGTAGATTGAAGCTAAGATGTTGAAGCCGTGCCCCCACTGCTCCAGCGTCAGAGGCGGCAAGTTCTTAGTGGATAACTGGGCACAGAGGGAGTGGCATGTCGTGACTCCGAGGGCCTGGCATCGCATTCGTAAGCCAGCAGGCCGCGCCAGTCGATGTACTTGTTTGCCCAGACTCTCTCTCTTAGGGCCAGTGGGACGTGCACACCTAGCGTGGTGACGGTGTTGCCACGCGTATATATATATATATTATATATATATATATATTATAATATATAATATATATTATATATATATATATATTATGTATAATATGTACATGTATGTATGAGAATGTGTACATGTATATATATAACATTAATAATTTTGTAACTAGCGTCAACAAATTTTATTTGCTTAGCTAAACGAACTAGAGGGTTCAGTTCCTGAACGATTATGTGCCTCTGTAATCCTTTACACCACCGCTCACGGGATGGGAATGGTCAAATTGGCTACTGCAGTTTCGGATAACGCACTAGAAATAACTTCGTTCACTGAGAAGTTTGTACATACAAACCCTTTCGTTCGTATATGCGCTGGTTTGTGTTCGCAGCTGTTCTCGTCTGAATAAATATATGGCACTGAATTATATATTTGCGCTTCTATTAACAGTGCTTAGTGCACTGTTTATATTACTGTGTTTGTTAACAAAGCGCACTCGTATCAGAGGAGGAAGGGAAGAGAACTATCAGGGGGAAACTTTTAAGGCTTAGATTTACTTTGGTTAAAAACTCAACCTAATTAAGGGCTTTATACACGGGAGACATCTCCTGTCCACGAGGCTAACCATAGCCCGTGCTTATGTTACCACTGCTAGGCTTAGGCTCGGCTACAAGTACCTCTGGGAGTTTGTAACATCTGCTGATGTAGATTGACTAAATATAACTCTGTCAGCAGAACTATTCGCATACTTTGCGTCATTATATATGGAATGTGAAAAATTGCGGAATTTAGAGATAACACCATCAATAGTGTCCAAGAAATGTGTAAGTACTTCATTCACATGATGTGCTACCCGAAATTTTAGCGAAGTATCCAAAATTTGCTTACTGTAGGTAATGCATGCACATGACTGTAAAGCTGCCGCCCAGTTGGGTGGGTGTGCAGCAAGACTAGTAACTGTGTGACTCACTATAGATGTAAAGTGCCTTGTATAGTGACTGTTGTGAGCCTCTTGTAATGTCACTTGTGACACCTCTTTGTGTCACTTGTGACACAAAGATTCTTGATGTGTGTATTTGTGTGGGTGATTAGATATGTATGTGTATGTATATGTGTATACGTATATATATATGTACATGTATGTATGAGGGTGTGTACATGTGTATACAACATTGATATTTTGTAACTAGCGTCAAACATTGTTATTTGCTTAGCTAAACGAACTAGAGGGTTCAGTTCCTGAACCGATTATGTGCCTCTGTAATCCTTTACACCACCGCCCACGGGATGGGTATGGGATGCATAATAAAGAAAGAAATTGGAATCCTGTGCCAGGTAAGTTACGGGCTCACCATAGCCCATGCTTCTTGCCCCGCTCCTGTGCCAGGTAAGTTACGGGCTCACCATAGTCCGTGCTACTTGGAACTTGTTCCGAGTAGCTGAATCTATAACAACAACAACAGGGCTTTATAAAGACTAACATTTTAAACGCATACGCTGACCAAATATTATTATAAATACATGTACTGATTTTTTTGGTATAAATTATAATTTATTGATTAATGTTAAAAGAACTGTTGAGAGTGAGGGTGAAGGCGGATGGACGCTCAGGAACGCCTTCCCGCCACAGGTTCCACCACTTGTACCTGTAAACAAACTGATCCTGAGGGACGTGGAAGCTGTCCGTGTGAAAAAAACTAATATCTTCGTGTGACTGACATCCTCGTAATAAGCTGACATACTTGTGGAAAAACTGACATGCTTGCGGTGAAGCCGACATTCTTGTTGTGAAACTGACATCTTTATGGTGAAGCTGATATTGTGGTGAAGGTGACTTGTGCGTGTGTCGGAGATAACATTTGTGAGACTAGCTTGGTGGTATTGATGATGGAGGCTGGGACGCTACATACCTTGGCTGGAAAGCTGGGACTCTCTTCCCCGTCCACACTCAGGTGAGCCTCCTTCCCCCTCCCCCCCCCCACACATAAGGTGTGCTCTCTTTTGCTCCTTACACTCAGGCGAGCCACTCTCCTTCCCTCACACCAGCAATTCTGTGTCCCACTTAACCCTTACACATCTCCAGTCGTCATACTCTTATTTTTTTTTCCATTCGATTTGTTATTTGTAGTTAGCTACTGTATTTGAAAACCTCATTGTAGTATTTTAAATAGTTGGACCATTTAGGGGTTATACAAATGCATCTCTCCAGCAAGTGGCTTCTACATTTTTATAGCCTATGCTTGTGACTTGTCACTACAAATTAAGGTGATATTAAATTTCACGGCCTCTGAGTTTGCAATTTTTTTGTGTAAAAGAAAGTGAGCTGCTTTTTATCGATAGGTCAATTTAGACTAAAATAAATTTGGATCTACTGTATTTCTTTGTAGTTGTTGTAAAACTTTATCAATGTAAATAAAGGAAAAACTGGCATGAAGCATCTGACATATACACTTTTTCCAGTGTATATGATTTCATTCATTATTTGAGGTTTTCATGTTTCTCTGAAAGAGGTTGCTTTCCCAAGGGATCATCACTTTCGCACGGGTGGTTTCTTTTTAATGGTGGATTATTGATTATTCAAATGTGGATGCAACAAGAAAATGGTGATCTGATTATTTTCCCTTGTTTCATTGGAACAGATATCAAATTTTTTAGAGGAGAAATACCACTGGTAATCTGTTATATTAATATAACAAAAATTAAAGTTAAATTTATTATATTACAGATGACAATTTTCAATGTAATTTTGGCATCAGATATGTATAAATAACAGTGTGTTCTGTTTGCAGTAACAAATAATTATTTGAATTAAAAATCTATAGAGAACAGTAAATTCTCCAGAAACACAAATCTGAATAGAATGAAGAGGGCCTAGTTCTAATTATAGTAGCTCAAATAATCAGAAGTCTTCCACATTTGTTACCTATAATAATGGATGCAAATGATAGAGCCTGATGCTTCTGTTAGTTTAGTATGGAGATACTGTACTGTACTTAAATACATGTCGACTCTTACGGTACTACCATATTACATTGTGACAATTCTTTAGGGTGGTTGTCTTACTGTAAACACTTCTAGAGCCACCTCTCTTATCTTCATTACTGCCCATGGAGGCTTTTTCAGTGTACCTGCTGATTTTTTATATTTTCTGACATTTGTGGGCTGTTTTCTGCCTGATCGTCCCATTCATGAGACTTGCTTAAAATCTGTATCTTGCTGTTGGATCTAAAGTGTGTGTGTGTTATCACCAGGCTGCATGCCAGGGTCAGAGTGTGTGTTATCACCAGGCTGCACCCCAGGGTCAAAGTGTATGTGTGAGTAATCATCAGGTTACATATTAGGGGTCGAGAGTACTCGGCCCATTTTTGCTTGTTCCATATGGTGGAGATTGAGACAGAGAGGGCCAAGTCCTAATCCAGCTGCATGATATGTACCATGCATAGGCACAACTCTGAAAGCAAGGCACACTTGCCAAGGGTTGCCAGTAAGGTTTTCATATAGAATAATTTCAATCATTTAGCTCTGAATATATGTTATGCTGTGGAAGCCTGCAAATTTTTGTGATTATTTCAGTAATAATAATTTTTTGCCATGCATGTACAGTATACAGTATTGTATATTACAGTTATGCTGTAGTGAGTTATTCAACCACTATGACAAAATCACAGAAGTTCTAGAAGAAAAGCAAAATGCAGATGTTGTATACACACAAACTTTGCAAAGGCATTCGACAAATGTGATCATGGAGTGATTGCACACAAAATGAGGTCAGTGGGAATAACTGGTAAAGTAAGACACTGGATACTCAATTTCCTGTCAAACAGAACACAGAGAGTAGCAGTCAATCAAATGAAATCAAGCCCAAGTGCAGTTAAAAGCTCTGTACCTCAAGGTACAGTCCTTGCACCACTGCTTTTCCTTATTTTCATATCAGATATAGACAAAAATGCACGTCACAGCTTCGTGTCGTCCTTTGCAGATGACACAAAAATCAGTATGAAAATTACCTCTGCAGAAGACATTGAAAAACTACAAGCAGATATCAACAAAGTTTCGATTGGGCAGCATAAAATAACATGATGTTTAACAGTGATAAATTCCAGGTACTCAGGTACGGCAAAAATGAGGATCTGAAATATAATACAGGGTACAAAACACAATCAAATCTGCCCATAGTAGGAAAACAACATGTCATGGATTTGGGAATAATGATGTCTGACGACCTAACGTTTAGGGAGATTGCAAGCAAGACCAAGCAAATATTGCGGCAGCCAGAAAAATGATAGGATGGATTATGAGAACTTTCAGATCCAGGAATCCCATCAAAATGGTTGTACTCTTCAAATCATGTGTGTTGTCGCACATGGAAAATACTGGAGGGCCAGGTCCTAAATCTACACAGTAAAACAATAACATACTGGAGTGAATAGAACCAGTGAAGAGCAGAGGTGCCATAGGCACAATCAGAGAACACTGTATAAACATCAGAGGTCCGCTGTTGTTCAATGTCCTCCCAGCTTCTATAAGAAATATTGCCGTAACAACCGTGGACATCTTCAAGAGAAAACTAGACTTGTTTTCTAAAAAACGTGCCGAACCAACAGGGCTGTGGTGGGTATATGGGCCTGTGGGCTGCTCCAAGTAACAGCCTAGTAGACCAAACTCACAAGTCAAGCCTGGCCTGAGGCAACTCCCCAAGGGCGTTCTTGGGGAGTTGAAGAACTCCCAGAACCCCATCAAGCAGGTATCAAGCATAATGTGTATGAGTATATAAAAAAGTTTAAATTTTGTATTAAGCTTTCAACGATAAATAACCCAGGACACAGTCACATTCGTGGGTAGTCAACACAACTGAATGAGCCAATGTGAAAACCTTCACCAATCATATCTATACTAGCACACTGTATCTTACTTAAAGTGGTTGTGTCATAAAAACAAAGAGTTTAGTAATATGAAGAAAGTCACAAACTCTGAAGGTTTTAGTTGATACAGACTTTGAGTACAGCATGGGGTGTACTTCACAGTAAGCATCCACCATCTTACGCAACATTGTCTTTGCAGGAAAGCAGAAGAGTTGATTCGCCTTTTGGCAGTGCAAGGAGGATCAAGGTTGTCCCTGAGTATGTCTGGCAAGACTGTTATATGTCTGGAGATGGCTGCCTCACTCACGGGTGCCTCGCTTGACAAGGTATGTCACATAACTTGCGCGTATCCTCAACATTTTCACTATTCACATAGAGAGCATAGCTTGTGGCAGCTTGCTCTGACCTCAATGCCCCCACATAAAGCATATACAGTACTGGCTAGGAATGTAATTTTGTATTAGCTTCATCGCTAAAGCCTTATTATTCTGGTCTCTTAAGTGAAAAAGTCCTAGAGCATTGTTGTTGTCTTAAGATTGCCATACAGTCTTTATTTAATCTGTTTCCCTTGTACTTTTGTCGCTCCTCATTGAAGGTGTTTAATACGTTACTCCTCATTACATTTTTAATTTTAGAGTGTACAGTATGAGGAACAAATCAGTGAATGTTCACTATCAACTTTCTTTTTGTTTTGTTTTTTGGGGATATTGCAGTTTTGGGTAAGGTGACCACTAATATTTCCACTAATAAGTAGAACTTGTCCGCTGGCATCACTGAACAAATGCCATCGAGTATCATATGCATTTTTCTGTGGGGGACCCCCATAGACTCCCTAACGCTTTCTTACTGATCAAATGCATCTACTACAATGATCTACTTGACTGTCATCCGTCGCAGAGTTCTTTGTAAGCCTACCAGGGACCACGAGCCAGAACCTGGCTCCCTCAGAGAGGTGAAGGGAGCAATGGCCCATGAACATTTTACATTTAAAGTATGTCATCTTGCCATCAACCAGGGAAGGCACCAAGATAGATAAAGTGTGTATGAGTACACCCACATTAAGCATGAGTTAAATAAGGTATGTGTGAATATACTCGCAATAAGGTATGTATGAATATACTCACAATGAGTACACTCACAATAAGGTATGTATTAGTACACTCGCAATAAGGTGTGTCTGAGTACACTCACAGTATTGTGTATGAGTACACTCACAATAAGTTGCGTATGAGTACACTCACAATAAGGTGCGTATGAGTACACTCACAATAAGGTGTGTATGAGTACACTCACAATAAGGTGTGTCTGAGTACACTCACAGTATTGTGTATGAGTACACTCACAATAAGTTGCGTATGAGTACACTCACAATAAGTTGTGTATGAGTACACTCACAATAAGTTGTGTATGAGTACACTCACAATAAGTTGTGTATGAGTACACTCACAATAAGTTGTGTATGAGTACACTCACAATAAGGTGTGTATGAGTACACTCACAATAAGTTGTGTATGAGTACACTCACAATAAGGTGTGTATGAGTACACTCACAATAAGTTGTGTATAAGTACACTCAAAATAAGGTGCGTATGAGTACACTCACAATAAGGTGTGTATGAGTACACTCACAATAAGGTGTGTATGAGTACACTCACAATAAGGTGTGTATGAGTACACTCACAATAAGTTGCGTATGAGTACACTCACAATAAGGTGTGTATGAGTACACTCGCAATAAGGTGTGTATGAGTACACTCACAATAAGGTGTGTATACTAGTACACTTATAATAAGATGAATGTACTCACAACAAGGTGTGTATGAATTCACTCACAATAAAGTGTGTATGAGTACTCTCACAATCAGGTTTGTATGAGCACACTTGTATTAAGTATGAGTTTAATAAGGTGTGTATGAATATACTCACAATAAGATGTGTATGAGTACACTTATAATTAAGTGTACATGAGTACACTCACAATGAAATGTATTTGTGTACACCCCACATTAAGGTGGTGTATATGTACACCCATATATTAAGGTGCACACCCAAATTCAGGTATGCATGTACATACCCAAATACAGTTATGCATGTGCACACCCAGGTACATGAATTTTTTATCACTGGCAGTAATTATGTTGCAGAACTTGGCCATGAAGCTGTCGGGGCTGAAGCGTCCACAGTATGTGGGAATGAGCCAAACCGTGAGCCGCTTACTTAACGTGTCACCAAGAGTCAGTGTTACTGACCTTTGTATCACGCACTCTGCCACTGCTGCCACAGACCTGGCACGCCATATTCTCAAACAGTAGGTTCCAATTGGCTGTACAATACAGTACTGTACATATTACAACAAATAACTTTAATATACCCTTTATTCTTTTTTCCTTTATTGATCTGAAACAATTTCTGAGCTATCTTACTGCTTGATACCTGCTTGATGGTGGTTCTGGGAGTTCTTCTACTCCCCAAGCCCGGCCCTCGCCAGGCTTGACTTGTGAGAGCTTAATCCAACAGGCTGTTGCTCTGTTGCTCTCTAAGACAATATTCAACTGTGTCAGTTAAAACTGTAATAAGCATTCTGGTACAGTGTACCTCGGTTTAAGAGTTTAATCCGTTCCTGGAGACAGCTTGTATTCCAAAAATTCGTAATCCGAAGCTAATTTCCCCATAAGAAATAATGGGAAATGAATTAATCCGTTCCTGACTACCCAAAAACCTCACTTCAAACTAAATTTTATACCTAATTCATATAAATCTACGCTACAAAACTATGTTCAGGTTATTACTTACCTTTGCTGATGACTGCTGATGGCATATGGAAGATGGTGAGGAGGAGAGGTGTTACTGTTTGGAAGAGGAGTCCCCATCCATTATAGCACCAGGCAGTGAGGACCTCTCTGGGGTGCATTCTCTGGCACGTTTTGCCTGCATACCACTAGGTCCTGGTTGTGGCTCACTGCTCGATTTTTTCACAACAAATCTGTCCATGGAAGATTGTCTTTCCCTTCTTCGCAAGATGTCTCTGTAGTGAGGCATCACATTGTCATTGAAAAGATTAATGCAACGGCCTACTACAGGTTTCTCTGGGTGAGTCATTTCAATAAAAGTTTGCATTTCTTCCCACATCTGACACTTCGTCTTCTTTTCAACATCCTCAAGTATTTGTGGTCTTTGTTTCGTGATTGTTCTTATGCCTTTTGCCACGTTAGCACTCATAATGTCCTTTTTCTTGGCAAGTGTAGTGCATATCGTTGATGTGGATTTGTTGTACTGCCTACAAAGTTCAACAACACGTGTACCATTTGCATGCTTCCAAATGATCTCTTGCTTTTCCTCTACTGTCATCCTGACATGCGATTTCTTGGCTTGAACCTTACCACTGGCTTTCTTGGGACCCATTGCGAGATATATGATGACACCTTTTATGGTCAAATGACCGAAAATCCAACAAAACACTGAAAATCTTGGAGAAGAATTTAGGCAGGATAGTCACTGAACGTGAGACACTGGTAAACTGAGTGCCGATCGTCGTGCCACCATGCGCTAGTTTGGCCTGTATGCGTATCAACAAACTCAAATTCCGAGGTAACCTTCGCCTTCCAAGGCAAATTTTCTGAGCAAATCATGCTCGTATTCCGAAAAACTCGTATACAGGGACACTCGTATTCCCAGGTACCACTGTATTGGTAATGTGTGGGGAACTTTTTTTTAAGCAATCCCTGCAGGATCATCACAGACACCGCCATGTAGCACTCTAACAATTGTCACCCGTACCTGACTTCATGTCACAGCTCTTTCCGAACGGCAGAATCTTACCTGAAATAGCAACTGAGTGATCTATGCAGAAAGATGCTTTTTGCTATAGGCCCAAACCCTATTTTCTGTGGGGAGCTCCTTTGGCTCCCTGGAGCTATCGGGCTAATATGCAATTCATTAGACCAGGGCAGGCCATAGGAGTTCAGCCTACTGGGAACCACAAGACAGAACCTGGCCCCTTCAGAGAGGCACAGGGAGCAATGGCCCTGGAAAATCCCCTGTGGTTGGGTTTTTTTTCCTTATATGCCATTGGTCTGGGTTAGACACCCAGAAAGGTAGGCATAACAAAACAGACCTCACATGGTAAGAAAATTGTAACCGAAAACCGAACAGAGGCAGAACTCCCTTCAATCCAAAGGAAACAATCAAACAAGCAAACATCACACCTCACTACCGCACTGCTCGTTCGTGCAGTCCCCTCCCCCAAAAGCATCTGCAGTATGTGGGAATGAGCAAAACCGTGAGGGGGAGGGGGAAGCCTTGGACCTCTAAGTTCCAAGGGGAAGCCTTGGAACTGGTATGGCTGGTGACCCAGCCATACCAGTTCGTCGGCTAATGCAATCCAGGGCAGTCGTCATCTCTGGCCTCGATTTCCTATGCAGTGTTTTGTCTTAGTGGTGTGGTGGCCAGGTGTATCTGAAGTGTACCAGGGCTGCATGCACTTCGGGCAGCCTTCCCTAAATGCCCTGTGAGTACTACTCTTGCATGTCAGGGTTTTCTTCCCTGGTGTGTTTGGGATGCCAATTCCATAGGGGTTCTTGTTGCTCGGCATCTGACCTGGCCTTGGGGCCAGCTGGGGTTTCGTGGCCCTTGTTTGGCCTTGGGTACAGAGTGGTATTGTTGCTGACTGGAGCATCAAGGTATTGCACAGCCAGCTTGCCTACGCAGCGGCCGGTTCCTGTTTCCTCTGGGGGACGTTGTACTTTTGCGAGGTTTTTATTTTCTTTTTGTTTGCTTTGCCTGGTGGGGGTCTGCCTGGTGTGGCTATAGGACCACTTATAATATTATGGTGGCCCTCCGCTAGGCCCCCGTGATTATTCACGTTACAGTGGTTTCAATGTTTTGAGCACCCCCTTGTTAGCTTAGGGTCTAACCGTTAGCAACACCTTGACCAGGCTTCCTGCAGCAGTCAGCCTACGGTCCCTGGAAAACCCTATCAGGGCTCGGTGGACGTATGGATGCGTCTTCTGAGTTCCAGCTCGCCTTGTGTGAGTTTGGAGGTTACTGTGTGCCCTTGTTTCAGGGGTGACAGTCAGTGCTTTTTCCTCCGTCATGCTGCCTGTTGGGTCAACAACACCTTTGACCTGGAGTCTTGCAAGTCGTGTTCTCTGCATGTTTTCCAGTTTACCTATTCTGATAACAGTGATATTCGGGTACAGGCGGCATCCACATTGCATGCTAGGGTTAGGTTACTGCAACATGGCTTCAGTCTTGCGCTTCTTTTCCCTTCTTGAGTTGTCCTTGCACTGTCTTGAGGAGGATGTGGTGGTGTTGAGTGCCGAGCCTTCATTTGGTGCGCTGGTCTCAGCGGCTAGGGTGTTGGCCGCACATTTGCTGCTGTTTGCGCCAATTCTCAAGGAGGTGGTGGTGTCTGTTCTTTGCTACTCGCCTCGTGTGCCAGCAGGCTGTGTTCGCTTTCTCATTAGAATCCACTTGGGCCCTGGCTCTTAGGATCTTGTCACTGTTTTGTTCATTGCTGTTTGCGGAGTCTGCTGTCACGTAGTTTCTGCAGGCGGCTTTGCCTAGTTCTCGTCTTATGTCGAACTTACAATATTGGGTCTCCGGGGTGGCTGTTCTCTGCTTTCTCGGAAGGGTTGTGTCAAGGCTTGGAGGTTTCCTCCAGTTGGGGTGGGCCATTGGTGACAGTTTCTTGTCTTGTCTGAACCTCTGGATTCCTTGTCCCTCGTTTCGGATGAGCACACTGTCTCAGGTGTATTTTTTTAAGCCGGGGGCCTGGATGGTGTCCCTGGACCTCAAGGACACATATTGGCACGTTCCTATATATCCGGGATTCAGAGACTGTTTAGGTTTCGTGGTGGGGCATCAGGCTTACCGCTTTCATTGCCTTCCTTTTGGCTTGAATCTTACACCTTGCGTATTTACGCATTTTACCCGGATTGTGGAGACCGGTCTGCGTTTGTTAGGGGTTTGGGTTCTGCCCTACCTTGACGACTGGCTGGTGTGTGCTCCCAGCCGGCTCACTTGTCTGCTCGCCAGGGGTGTAGTTCTCTCCCAGCTTGCCGGGTTCAGGTTCCTGGGGAACGGGAATTGGAGGAAGTTCCCTCTGGTTCCGTTCCAGGTTCAATCTGGCTGGGTCTTGTTGGGAATTCTCGGACTGCTTCCTTGTCTCTCCCTCCGGAGGCATTGCTGCAGCTGTGGTTTTGCCTTCAGCTGTTTCTTGGGGGTTCCTGGGTTACTTTGCGATTGCTCGAGCAGTTGTGTGGAAGTCTGAAATTTGTCGTGCTAGTTTACCCGCCGGTTTGGGTTTGGTGTCTGTTCTGGTTCCTTCGGGGACGCCCCTCCCGCCTCTCTCGTGATTGTTGTGTCAGGCCTCTAGGGGCCTTGCGTCGGTTGCTGGGTCGCTGGCTTCCTCTTTGGGTTTTTCGGGGTCCAGTGCCTTGGCGCCTACCTGAGCCCTTGCTTGATGTGTTCGCAGACGCGTTGTCTCTCGGCTGGGGCTCTGTGACCGTTTGTCTCCATTTGGACTGTTCTCCAGTGGTTCATTGCCTGAATCCTGGGGGTTCTCTTCGAGTCTTGCCTCTTTGGGGCTGGTCGCTTCGAGTGGCTCGTCTGCTGGATTCTCAGGGTTTGGTTCTCTGTGCGGTTCATATCCGGGAAATGTCCATCGTCCTGGTGGATGGCCTGTTGCTGTTCATTCCCCTGTTCGAGGAATAGACGGTAAATGCTGACCCCCCTTCAGTTGGCTCTGCTTGAAGTACGGGCTTCCAGAGGTGGACCTCTTCGCGTGGGCTTGGTCAAGGCGTCTCCCGATATATGTGGCGCCCATCCCCAATCGCGGGCGTTCGCAGTTGACGCCTTTCGGCAGGACGGGTTGAAGTTGGGTTACCTATACTTCTTTCCCCTGGTCTAGCTGTTGCTTCGGGTCCAGACTCGTTTGGAGACTTACCACGGAGGGAAGTTGTCCTGGTGGCCCCTTGGTAGCCGGCCCAGCCTTGGTTTCAGGCGCTGTTTGCTCGGTGTCCGAACCTGGGGCGTTTTCCGCGGCTATATGGGTATATGACCAGTCTGGTACATGGCTGGTTTGATCTACTCCTCTGCTCTTCATGTCTGGTCTTTTTGATATGGATATATCACCACTTGTATGGTGATCAGGTGGCTTTGTTGATGGTGTGCCACCTGCTAGCTTTGTCTTGGCAGCAGTATGAAGTTTCCTGGCTCTCTTTTTGCCATTTTCTCTTTCTTTGTAGGTTGTCACTTATTTCTGATTGGGCTGTCTTGTCTTTTCTTTCCTGGCGTTTTCAGGCCTGTCATTTAATGCCTAATACTGTCGCCTCGTATCCTGCGGCATTGGTGGAGCCGCTGCAGCTTGCATTCGGGGTAGATGGCACTTCTGTCGTGTTCCATGAGTTTTCTCGTGCTTTGTTTCACCTCCAGCCTGCTCAGGTGCTGCCTGAGCTGTCCTGGTCCTTGGACAGGGTGCTCTCCTATCTCTCTTCTCCTCGGTTTGTGTTGGCCCCTTCTGTTCAAGATTGTTTTCCAAGGCTCGATTTTGGTTGGCATTGGCCTCTGGGGATCAGGTCGGCGAGCTTCATGTTCCCCTACGGCGCAGGTGTTTCTGTTCCTTCGGTCCTGGTATTCAGGCTGTTTGGTTGCCGCCGTCTTTTTTTCTGGCAAAGAACGAGATGGCTGCTTTCCGGAGAGGTCCTTGGGTCATTGATTCTTGATTGGTCAGGCCAAGGGTGCATCATGTGTTGTGTCTGGTTGCGGCTCTTCTCTGTTACCTGTGCACCTTGGTTTCTGTAGCCAGGGATGCACTTTGGGTTGATCCGGTTTCCTTCGTTCCCTGTTCCAGGACTTGGGTCTCCCAGGATGTCCGCAAGGTTATTAAGTCTAGCCAGCCTGTGGTCTATCCTCGTGCCCATTACGTTATGAAGTTTGCTGCTTTGGCTGCCGTCTTTGGCAACATGTCTTGGGCTGATGTTTGGGCCCAGGGATTTTGGAGGTCGAACAGGGTCCTGGCCGCCCATTATTTGGTTAACATTCCTGGTCCTGGGCGTTCGTGTGTGGCTTTAGGTTGCAGCCAGTTGTCTCGGTTTCAAGTTGTGGAGCTTGTGGCAGCTGCCTCCCGGGCAAGTCCCTCTCTTCCTTATCTATAGTTATGTAGTTCCAGGTAGCAGAAGGGGCTCCCCACAGAAAACCAGCGTTGAATGTAATGAAATGCCATTTTCCGGATAAGCCCCTGAGGCTCCCTGGCACCCTTCCCCCCTCCGATCGGCGGTTTTCATGTTGTCTTGATACTTAGCCTCCAAACTGGTATGGCTGGGTCGCCCCCTCCCCCTCTGGGTGGGAGGGACGGCGGCACAGTAGTGGTTATCTTGAGGTTATCTTGAGATGATTTCGGGGCTTTAGTGTCCCCGCGGCCCGGTCCTCGACCAGGCCTCCACCCCCAGGGAGCAGCCCGTGACAGCTGGCTAATACCCAGGTACCTATTGTACTGCTAGGTAACAGGGGCATAGGGTGAAAGAAACTGTGCCCGTTGTTTCTCGCCGGCGCCTGGGATCGAACCCAAGACCACAGGATCACAAGTCCAGTGTGCTGTCCGCTCGGCCGACCGGCTCCCTTAGTGAGGTATAACATTTGCTTGTTTGCTTATTTCCTTGTGATTGAAGGGAGTTTTGCCTCTGTTTGGTTTTCAGATGCAATTTTCTTACCATGTGGGGTCTGTTTTGTTATGTCTAGGGTGCCTAACCCCGGTCGATGGCAGATAAGGAAAACCCCAACCACAGGGGAGGGTTTTCCAGTGCCATTGCTCCTTGTGCCTCTCTGAGGGGGCCCAGGTTCTGGCTCGTGGTCCCTGGTAAGCTGAACTCCTATGACTAATATCCTGGTCTAATAAATTGCATATTAGCCTAATAACTCCAGGGGGGCCTCTGGGGCTTACCCCAGAAAATGGCCCTTCATTACATTCGACGCTGTTTTTCTTTAATTTAGGGATGAAATTGTAATAATGTTGTTTGTAACCATGTGCACTGAATGCCTTTCAGTGAGTGCTGTGAATTATGGAAGATGCTGCAGAAAGAACTGAAGAATGCTTTTAATAATGAAATATTTGTCTTAATTTTCCACAGATATGAATCCAGTATTGGCATGAGAAGAAAGGATGTGGATGTGAGCCTTCCCGTGTACCAGACTGCTGCTGTCAATGCTGCCTGCAAGTGAGTTTTCTCAGACTATCACTATTTTATGTTTAATTTTTTTTATTTCTTAGCTTATATTCAGAATATGCTATCATACGCAGGATGCAAAAAATAAGTTATTGAACTTCTTCATACCTTTAATAAATTAAAAATAGTGGCACAATTAATTAAAAACTCTGCATGTGAAGTAGATATCATAGGCTTAAACAAGGAATTTTGAAATGAAAAAAGATTTGCCAAATATCTATCAATTAAGTGCCGCCTTTAAGTTTTCCTATTCAGTTCTGTGTTGTTCCACAAGGCACTATGATTAACTTGTTTTAAATAAGCACACATTAAATGTTAAACTATATTATTTATATTAATTAGTGTTAAGGTGTATGTAATTGATTTTCAGAGTGATGAAAATCTCAGTGGATAAACGCCGTTTGTTTGAATCAAGTTGCAGCAAGAGGACAGTTTATCAACAACTGGTGGAAGCGATGACTAAAATAGCTCAAGAGATTCACCAACATAAGGTATTGGTTGGTGAGGGTGAGGAGCGTTTTACTTTGGGGTGCACGAGTTGTTGATTCTTCAGCTGGGGGCATCCTGATTAGTTGTGTGGGGTTTGTTAAGGTACATGCACACTTGTTTATATGGCATGCCAAGGACACCCATCATAGCCGAGTTGTTGTAGGTTATGTTTGGTGTTTGTTGTGTCAGCGAGCATCTCAAGTGCCTGTGTGTCCTGTGTGAAGTTACCTTCTAGGTAACTTCACACTAGTTACCTAGAAGTTACCTTCTAGTTACTAGAAGGCTAGTTACCTTCAGGCCTTGGTCATTTCTTTGTGAATCTACGGTGCAGCTTGCTATGGATCGACCCATTGAGTCTGCACTCGCTATGTTTGAGTTTGAAGAATGCTTTTCAGTTCTTCTACTAACCGACAATCATTTTCTCTACCTGCACCATACTGCCCGTTGGGTCAATGACACATAAGACTTGGAACCCTGCAATGTATGTGCATATCATCCTGGTTGGTTAACATCCCTCTCTTTTCCTCGAGGGCTTGGCATAGGTTCTGTCAAAAACTTGGTTAGTGAGAAGTGAGTTTTGTCCTTCATGTGTTCTTGAACAACTCTCTTTATTCTCTTCTTGTTGACTGCCTGTTTGCTTTGGTGCTTCCCTAGGATGTGGGCAAGTGGTAGCTCCATGTGCAGCTGCCTATACTTTCTGGAGCCCTTACTGTGTATAACCACTTGTGCCCACTTGGCGACAGTCATGCATTTTCGGACTGTTATGGAGCATTTTATAGACAAGTTCTGTGAGGGCATGGATTTGCTTGCTTCTGCCCCAGCTGTGGAGGTTCAGTCTTTAGATTCAGCCTGGTTCATAACCCTTTTATCTTCCTCGCTTTTTTTTTTTTTGTCCCTCTTTCCTGAGGAGGCAGTTGCTCAGGTCTTTCAGCGGCTGCTACTACCTGTTGCTCTATTTGTCAGTTGTTTTTTCATCTGGGCTTTGCACATGCTTTTTTATCTCTCCCTGCCTCCTGTGGCTCTGCTCTGCCTAAAGTATGGTCGTCCTCTGGTGTTGGATCAGCTGTGTGTGACTCGCCGGTTAGTTGACTGGTTGTGGGAGAGCCTGAACTTTGCCTGCATGGCATTTTCCTTGGCAGGCTTTGACTCAGGGCACTGTGCTGGTTTCTCTGGTTCCATCTGTTTTGCTGCTGCTGGGATCATTGGGTTTGGGCATGCGCAAGAGTTCACAGCTGTGTGGCAAGTCCTACAGAGGATTTGGCTTCCTCCAGGCTTTCTCCAGATCCATTCTGATTGCTTCCGGGTGGTTCATTCCTTGAACTGTAGGAGTTCGCTTTGGTTATTCCGGTTTGGAGCTGGACTCCTTATGTAGCTAGGCTTCTGAATTCTCAGAGTTTGGTTCAGCATGCAGTTCACGTGCAGGGTGTGTCCAATGTTCTCAATAATGGCTTACCTCCCATCCCATTTCAACACAGTGGGCTATTGAAGATGTGTTCCTTCATTGGCTTTGTGAGACGTTTGCTCACCCCAAGGTTGACTTCTTCACATCAGCGTGCAGCCGCTGTCTTCTCTCCTATATGGCTCCATTCCGTGATCGTGAGGAATGGTGGATGCCTTTCCTGTGGACAGGTCGAGGTGAGATTTCCTTTACCCCTTTTCCCCTGGTTCAGATGTTACAATGAGTGCTTCCCAGACTGGAGTTGGTTTCCAGCTCTTCTGGCCTGGTGTTTGAACCTGGGCATTTATCCACAGCTCCTCACTATCAGCAGCTCAGTCTGTTGACATATCTCACTTGTTTGACCTTCTCTGCTCTGTGTCTGGCATTTCAGGCACAGGTTTATTGCTATTTGTATGGGTAGCAGGTGTCCCACCTGTGTGTGTCTTCACAGCAGTAGTATGAAGTTGCCTGGTGTTCATTTTGCTTCTTTCTGTCTCCCTTTCATCTTTTTTTAAGTCAGTGCTGGTGGTTCTATTATTTTTTGTGATTGTTTTGGAATTGGTCTCTTATGCCTAATACATGTACTGTCACATCTTATCCTTTGATATTGGCAGAGCACCATGTTGCTTGCATTCAGCATTAATACAGCTTTGGTGCCATTCTGCAAGTTGTCCTATGCATTCTTTCACCTCCTGCTAGGTCATGCACCTCCTGAGTCATCTTGGTCTCTTGATACTGTATTGGTGTTTCTTTCCTTTCCTCGGTTCAATGTTGCCTTGTTGGTCTGGAATATTTTTCGCAAAGTGGTGTTTTTGTTGCCTCTCGCCTCCTGCTGCAGGGTTGGTGAGCTTCATGCTCCTCACTGCAGGTGAGGTTCTGTTCCTTCAATCCTGGTGGGCAAGATTTCCCACCAGGATTGAATGAAGAAACCTCATTTTTGAGCAAAGATTGAGTTGGATGGCTTCCAGAGGAGTCTTTGATGTTTGATGCTTGGTTGGTCTAGCTGGGAGTGCATCATTTGTTGTGTGTTGGTGGTGTTTCGCTGCTTTGCTTCTTTTTTGCCATTAGTTTTATGTCAGTGGGCACCTTGTTGATTGGCTCTATTTTCTTGGTCCTCTACTCCAAGGCTAATATTTTAAAGGTTGTCTGCAGTGTCACCAAAGTTAGTCAGTCTACGATTTACCATTGGGCCTGTGTTTTTCATAAGTACACGTATTGGCTGCTGTTTTCTCCAACCTGTAGGCAGATACTTGAGCTCGGGGTTTTGGGGGCCTGGTATTTGGTTTCAGTTCCTGGTCTCAGTTAGTGTCGTGTGGTGCTGGATTGGGTTTCCTGGCCCTCGGTCTCTTCTTTCACCTAGTTCCTGCTGTCTCTCCTCCCAGTAAAGTCCCTTGTTTTCCTGTTTCTCTGTGGTGAGTTTGTTTTAGGGAGCCACCAAGGAATTCCTCCAGAAAACCAGCATAGAATGTAATGAAATGCTGCTTTTTGGTAGAGCTCTGGTGGCTGCCTGAGTCCCTCCCTCTACACCAGATCATTGGTTTATTGTGCATCAGCTCTGAACTGACCTTGGAGCTAGCTGTGGGCTGGGGTACTGGGCTGCCCTTGATATTAATTTGAGGTAATTTTAAGTGAAGTGCAGTACTTGTTTGGAGTGAATTGTTTGGCTGTTTCCATTCTTTCTTTTCTTTGAACCTTGCAGTTGTTTGTAAAGCTTTGCTGACTTTCTGGGTGCTTTCCTGGTGAGGAGTATTTTAATACTCCCTTGCTCTTTGCACCTCTGTGAAGAGGTCAGGTTCTGACTGGTCTCTGGTAGGCCAAACAGGACATCTGCAACTGATGTGACCCAGCAGTGGGGAGCCATCTCAACACCTGTTTTTTTCTGTTATGCCTTTTTTTTTAATTATCTTGAAACTATAGTCTTTTTCTCTACACGTATAAATTCTATGTGAATATGTACACTCGAACCTTTAATAGCAGAAGATAGTTTATGAAAATATGTTTATAGAGAAATGAGCCTAAATACAGCACATATACAGTTATGTATAATTATATTGATCAGTGTTAGATTTTTATTATTACTTTTACTTGTATAAACAATGTACTTGGATTGATTATAAATGAATAACCATTTTTAATAAAGTTATAGATTGCTATGAGATTAATGCATTTCTTACTCCCAGGCAGTGAAGGGTGGCACCAAGCGCACCAGGACCCTTATGGACATGGTGGAAGAGAACCTCCGAGATTGTTCTCCGGAAAAACGTAGTAGAGAGGAGAGCAATGAAGATGAGGATGGGGAAGTTGATAAGGAAGCAGACTTTGAGGCATGGAAGAAAAAGATTTTAGAATCAGCTGCTGCTGCTACTGCGGCAGAGTAGGTAAGCTTTGTCAAGCTATTTGTGTTTAAACAGATTTTACATGGTTATCGTTTATTAATATACAATGAGATTGTCTGGAGAAAAATTATAATTCAGACAGCAGAAAATTGAATTTAGCTGTAGGCCTGAGTTGTGTTATTTGGCATCTGCTACAATATATATGATAAATTTATGAAGAGTAATGCCGAGTTGGCAGTCGTCTTGGGAAACCAGTTGAAGGGCTTGGTTTTCTATCTGGTCTCTATTTATTCTACCTACGGTACATAGTTGTTGTTACATAAGTTCCCTTTTTCATAGTGTTAACATTGACTAAGAAATTCATTTGGTATAATGAGGAGGAAGAGAAGGATAAGTAATTATGAATAAAATACATGAATAAAATAAGTGGAATGGTATAGAAGACCAGAGATTGATATAGTTAGGGATAGTAGGTTAGGTTAAGGAGTTGTGGGCTGCAGTTGTTTATTTTATATACATTGTATACCTTGGAGAGGAGACTGGGTTGCAGGCATCTTTGGAAGCTCTATATGAGTTAATAAGTACAGTGGTTAGTAAGGGGTGGAGAGTATGGCTGATGGTTGGCTTCTTTTAAAAGATATAATAATAATAATAATACAGTAATAGGACAAAAACCCACACTTATGAATTTGTGAAATTTATGTAAAGAATTACACCAAGTCTTTTGCAATCTCCTGAGTGCTTTGTCAAGTTTTGAGTATGTGGTTAGGATGAGATTTACATCTCAACAACTAATGAGGCTGCTACCCCTGGATCCAGTCCTCTTATCCTTCTGGACCTCCTGACACTTCTACTGCTGATGCACCTGCAGTCATGTCTTCTATAGAATTATGGCCAGGTGTCCTTTCTATAATTCTGAAACCATAATTCCACAGAAGACATTACCCCAGTAGTATCAGCAGTCGGGAATAGAGGTGGCTCATTCAGGTCAAGAAGGATAAGAGGATTGGATCCAGAGTAGCAGTCTGTTTAGTCATTGAGATGTAAGTGTCATTCTAACCACACACTCGGACCTTGCCAAGCACTCAAGAAAGTGTGAAAGACAGTGTAATTCTTTATATAAATTTTACAAATACATAAGTGTGGGTTTTTTCCTATGTTATTATGTCTGTGAGAAGACATTACCGTTACTTAATAATAATAATAATAATAATAATAATAATAATAATAATAAAAATCATTCATCTTGTTATAGACAAGACGCCTGCCTATTCAACAGTAAAACAACTAAACTTTACTAGCAGTGATGATGCTATATCATAAGCAAATGTAATTTTTTGTTGCATATGACTCAACGAGGTCCCATGATGGCACGAGGCTTAGAGAACAGGCCTGGAAGTCATATAGTTATTGAGACACTACTTAGGTAGAGCTTCTGCTGGTATTATGAAGTACAGCAGCACTGTATTTGCATGCAGTATATAAGCAGTGGCTATAATCATAAGCAAATGTACATTGTACTGGGCTTAAGTTCGAACCCTCATCACAGTTGTTGTGGATTTGTTCATTTGATATATCACGCTATTGTGATTTCTGTGTGTATTGCAGTGGCTATAATTTATTGCATTTTTATCACAGGCTCTATGCGGGTTGGTCTGTTTGGCAACACATTCCTTTGTATGAAGATCGAGATGAGAAGATGCATGTCTGGTAATTGATGTGCTATATGACCTCTGATACATAACAAGTTTGTATTGGGGCTGATCTGTTGGATGTAGTTCAGCCCTTGTAGTGATGGGTAATTAGCAGCTTGAGTGGCTGCTTCTTGGTTTTATCAGTTGGGCCACCTGACCTCCACGAGGTAGTGGGTTAGCCTGACATAAGTCTGGTTCATGAGTGATGAAATATGTGAGAAAATTCAAGCTTATGGATATAATTTTAGTCTGATCTCATTAGCTTTCAAAATGGATTGTGTTTATGTAATAAAAAAAATTATCGTGTTCATTATTAAGAATTACACAGGAGTTTTATTTGAACTTTCTTCATAGCAGGATAATCTTGAATAATGTATAATAATTATTAGTGTGAATGATGATAATGCTGCATTACATTGCAGGTGCTTGTAAGCTGTGTAGTATATGAACAGCATTCCAAAATATATTTTTCACGGGAACTTAAGCCATGAAAGATCGTGTTTTACTATTTAGAACACTGTATCACTGCTAATCTTTTTACTGTATTAGAGTATTATAATAAATTGGAAAATATGTGTTTTATAATTATTACCTCATAATTCAAACAACATTTGATACTATGAAGTCTAAAATTACCACTATTGATTACAGTGGTCTGCAGTCAAAATGCTTCTGAAAGAAATGAGGTCAATCTTGACTAATCTGGATCAATGAGAGCAGAAACAATGTTTAAAATTGTTCATTAGCTCTACTTTTCATTCAAGATGAGTCTTAAAGCTGTTTCGCTGCATAATGGGAGTGTTTTGCCATCAATTCCATTGGCTTACGCAGCCCATATGAAGGAAACTTATGACAACGTGAAGCGACTTTTGAGATGCACAAACGATGATGAACATCAGTGGAAACATGGTGACTTGAAGGTTGTTGCCCTCATGATGGGTCTGCAGGGTGGATATATAAAGTACAGTACTGCTGTTTTCTGTCTGTCTGTCTGTCTGTCTGTCTGTCTGTCTGTCTGTCTCTGTCTGTCTCTGTCTGTCTCTGTCTGTCTCTGTCTGTCTATCTGTCTGTCTGTCTGTCTGTCTGTCTCTCTGTCTCTCTGTCTCTCTGTCTCTCTCTCTCTCTCTCTCTCTCTCTCTCTCTCTCTCTCTCTCTCTCTCTCTCTCTCTCTCATATATATATATATATATATATATATATATATATATACAGTGGTACCTCAGTTTAAGAGTTTAATTCGTTCCTGGAGACAGCTCTTATTCCGAAAAACTCGTATTCTGAAGCTAATTTCCCCATAAGAAATAATGGGAAATGAATTAATCCGTTCCTGACTACCCCAAAAACCCCATATCAAACTAAATTTTATACCTAATTCATCTAAATAAACCTACAAAACTATGTTCAAGTTATTACTTACCTTGCTCTTGAATGCTGTAGGCGTATGGAAGATGGTGAGGAGGGGGGAGGAGGAGAGGAGTTACTGTTTGGAAGGGGAGTCCCTTTCCATTATCACATCAGGCAGTGAGGACTTCACTGGTATGCACACACTGGCACATTTTGCCTGCATACCACTAGGACTTGCTTGTCTTACTAAGAATTTCTCTAAAGACACTTGTTTTTCCCTACATTTTAACACTTGTCTGTAGTAAGACATCACATTATCATTTAAAAGGTCAATGCAACGGCCTGCTACAGCTTTATCTGGGTGAGTTTTTTCAACAAAACTTTGCAGTTCTTCCCATACTTCACACATTTTCTTAATCAAGGAGGGACATCCTCTACTGCCTCTACTCACAGCTATTTTCTTAGGTTGAACCTTATCAATGGCTTTCTTGAGACCCATGGTGAGATATATAATAACAAACTGTATAGTCAAATGACCAAAAATCCAACAAAACACTGAAAATCCAGGTGAANCCCGGTGGCAGCCCCCCCTCCCGCCAGACCACCCGGTGGCAGCCCCCCTCCCGCCAGACCACCCGTGGCAGCCCCCCCCCCTCCCGCAGACCACCCGGTGGCAGCCCCCCTCCCGCCAGAGACCACCCGGTGGCAGCCCCCCTCCCGCCAGACCACCCGGTGGCAGCCCCCCCTCCCGCCAGACCACCCGGTGGCAGCCCCCCTCCCGCCAGACCACCCGGTGGCAGCCCCCCTCCCGCCAGACCACCAGTGGCAGCCCCCCCTCCTGCCAGACCACCCGGTCTGGTCTGGGACTCCCCCCTAATCCTACGGGTAGGAGAGGGCTGCACGGACAAGCGGCACAGCGGCGGTGAGTGACGCTGACTTGTTCTTTAGGTTGGAAGAGTTCTGCCTCTCTGTTTGCATCGGTTGCAATTTTTCTTACCATGCTGGGTCTGTCTTGTTATGCCTACCTACCTTGAGGATACCTTGAGGTGCTTCCGGGGCTTAGCGTCCCCGCGGCCGGTCATCGACCAGGCCTCCTGGTTGCTGGACTGATCAACCAGGCTGTTGGACGCGGCTGCTCGCAGCCTGACGTATGAGTCACAGCCTGGTTGATCAGGTATCCTTTGGAGGTGCTTATCCAGTTCTCTCTTGAACACTGTGAGGGGTTTGCCAGTTATGCCCCTTATGTGTAGCGGGAGCGTGTTGAACAGTCTCGGGCTCCCTGATAGAGTTCTCTCTCAGAGTACCAGTTGCACCTCTGCTTTTCAACGGGGGTATTCTGCACATCCTGCCATGTCTTCTGGTCTCATGTGATGTTATTTCTGTGTGCAGGTTTGGGACCAGCCCCTCTAATATTTTTCACGTGTAAATTATTATGTATCTCTCCCGCCTGCGCTCAAGGGAATACAGATTTAGGCTCTTTAGTTGGTCCCAAGAGTTTAGATGTTTTACTGAGTGGATTCTAGCAGTAAAGGATCTCTGCACGCTCTCCAGGTCAGCAATTTCTCCAGCTGTGAAAGGGGCTGTCATTGTGCAGCAGTACTCCACTCTAGAGAGCACAAGCGTTTTGAAAAGTGTCATCATCGGTATAGCATCTCTAGTGTGAAAAGTTCTTGTTATCCAACCTGTCATTTTTCTTGCAGTTGTGACGGCTACTTTATTGTGTTCTTTAAGGTAAGGTCTTCCGACATGAGTACACCCAGATCCTTTACATTGCCTTTTCGTTCTATGTTATGATTTGTCTGAGTTTTGTACGTGGTTTCCGTTTTTATATTTTCATTTTTTCCATAGCGCATGAGCTGGAACTTGTCTTCGTTAAACACCATATTATTTTCTGTAGCCCATAGAAAGACCTGATCTACATCTGACTGGAGGTTTGCCGTGTCCTCTATGTTGCCTACTCTCATGAAGATCCTAGTGTCATCTGCAAAGGATGATACAGTGCTATAGGTTGTGTTCTTGTCTATGTCCGATATGAGGATGAGAAAAAGTACTGGAGCAAGCACAGTACCCTGGGGGACTGAGCTCTTAACGGTTGATGGGCTGGATTTTATTTTGTTGACTATTACACATTGGGTTCTGTTGGTCAGGAAATTGTAGATCCATCTGCCTATTTTTCCGGTAATTCCTTTTGAGCGCATTTTATGTGCAATAACACCATGGTCACATTTATCAAAAGCTTTTGCGAAATCTGTGTAAGTTACATCAGCGTTTTGTTCGTCTTCCATAGCATCTAATGCCATATCATAGTGGTCCAGCAACTGCGACAGGCAAGAGCGCCCTGTTCTGAAACCATGTTGTCCAGGGTTATGGAGGTGCTGTGATTCCATGTATTTTGTGAGCTTACTTCTTAGCACTCTCTCAAAAATTTTTATGATGTGCGATGTTAATGCTATCGTTCTGTAATTTTTTGCCTCTGCCTTATTTCCTCCTTTATGAAGTGGTGCTATCTCTGCTGTTTTTAGTATATCAGGAATAATGCCAGTATCTAGGCTTTGTCTCCACAGAATGTGAAATGGCCTGCGATAGTGGTTTTTTACAGTTCTTGATGAATATGGAGTTCCAAGAATCCGGGCCGAGTGCATAGGCATACTGTTTATGGCTTCTTCAAAATCCAGTGGGGATAGGGTGACGTCTGATATATGATTTGATGTTGGTATCATATCCATGAAAAATTCATTTGGGTTATCGATCTTTAGTGTGTTTAATGGCTCGCTGAAGACAGAGTCGTACTGATTCCTAAGTAGCTCGCTCATTTCTTTGTTGTCATCGGTGAAATTAGGGTTAGCACCTATCTGGGTGCTAACCCCTGGTCGATGGCAGACATGGAATGCCCCTAAATTCAAGGGGGTTTCCATGAGCCATTGCTCCCTTTGCCTCTGAGGGGCCAGGTTCTAGCTCGTGGTCCCCCGGTAGGCTGAACTCCAATTGACTGATGCCCCAGACTAATATATCGCATATCAGTCCGATTGCTCCAGGGAGCCGGAGGGGCTCCTCACAGAAAACTAGAGAAATGTTTATCAAGAGAAATCAAAATAATTATGAAAGATTATATTCGCAGCAACTGCTGCCCTACAGAGTGGCTGGAGCTAGCATCTCCAAGAGCTCGCGTACTCAGCCTCCATAAATTTAAATTCCTCAACTACTCAACTCTATCACGACCAATGTTGTATACAATTTTTTTTCTCCTAATTTTTTTTTTAACTTTCCGGTGATCAGGGAACACATTTTAACATCAGAAAGGAAACAATTTTGGGGGGAAATCATTTTTGTCTTGCACACCACGGGAGGGTTTCGTGTGTTGAAAACTGTGCAGTACGGGGGTTAACAAGCCTATATGAGATCATTATCAACTGTTATGGGTCAGTTTTGAGGTCGGTGTATTCTTTGAAATCACTGAATTTGCTAACGTTTCATGTTTCAGCTCGGTCTCAATTTGTTTTGTGGTACTTTTGGGTTGACCACTCTGTCACCTGTGTCAAAAGCATCAACAGTGGTTGAATATTGCTAGAAAGAGGTCCCATGGTTTGTGCACTATAAATGACTTCAATGGTGTTTGTATAGCTTATTTCAACTGTAGGTGTTGACAAACTTGACATTGCAAAATAGTTTCCTAAATTTTGAATTTAGAAATTTCATCAGATCGCTTCTCCTCAAGTTTGCCTCTTTGGTATTTACTAATTACTTGTATGAATTAATTCTTATTCCTCTAGGTTCTTTACTTTTGTACCTTTGCTAAAAAGGTAAAAAATTACATTAACCACAGGAGAACAGCCAACTTACCATGACACTCCACCTTTACAACATCTGTACTAGTGACACAAACTTTCCTATTGTTGAAAGCGATACAACAAATTTATTAATTTGAGTCATGCAATTATTGTTACATGCTTTGAAAGTAAATTTTTTTTTAGGTCTACTTTCTGAGAAAGCATTTTATTGTTTATTGCTAGCCTGCATGTTACTTTAATAAGCTTTTAATTTTAGTTATTTTGTATTGAATTATTGTACACCATATTATCAATATTTTTTTTTAAATCATTGACAATTTGTAATTAATGTTGGTTAAAGTCACTTTTCGGGGCCCCTCCGGGATAAAGGGCAATGAAGCTTGTGCTTCATTAGTTTCATAGTAGATCCACCCCCTGCTAATCTCCACAGGTTTCTTGTAAACATCTAAGTTGTCCACAAGTATTTTAGTTAAATGGAAAATATGTAATCTAACCCAAGGCTTGACAATCTGCAGATCACCAGTAGTCCAAAAGGCCACAAGAATGAGCCCACAGTACAGCAAAATTATTATATAGTATCTTTATCATGTTAACAAATTTAATATTAGCATTATTATCAGCCACACAAGCAAACCCAGGTATTAAATATGCATTATATAACAACTACCACCCAGTGGTAGCAACACAAAAATTTGTAGCTTATGGTGATATCCAATCGTGTTTAAGGTGATATGCAACAGTACTAGTTAGTGAATGGGTCGCCTCCAGTATTGCATTATACCACATTCTGGCACCTGTGCTGTACTAAGTGGACAGCTCAGTGCTTGCTTGAGGCATAGTACCATTAATAAAATTAAGTAGATAGGCTGGTAGTACCTGATTAATGGGGAGCTTCACTTTTAGCCTTGTACTTGAGCAGCAGACGTTTCTTGAGAGCCAGCTGCTTTCTTAGGGCCTCAAGTTTACGCAACTGTTCCTCCCGACTGTATTCTACGCCAGGAAGTTTACGCACCTGTTAAGATAAGCCATCATTAGGATAGGTGGGCACAAGGAGCAAAAGAAAGCCAAAGGCAAGGGGGGGGGGGAGGGAGGAGGTAAAGTGTTTGAATAAATAGAACCAGAACAAATTCCATACCATATACAAAGTATTATATATCATAAATACAAACTCATCTATCTTGCACAACAGTAATTAGAACTGCCTAATGCCATATCTCATGATCTTCAATGATTATAATCTCAAGTGTCATTATATGTTTGGCATAAATTAAAATTAGAAACATTGGAAGTTGACTTAATAAGCAGCCCTCACCTGTTCACGTGCAGTCTGGATCTTACGTTGAAGCTCAAGTACCTTTTGGCTAGACTCCTGTGACACACGACTTACGTCTGTTTGCTCTTTCTCCAAACTGCAAATAAGAGCAACAACATCAAACTGATTGATTTTCACACACTACTTTAACCCTTAAACCGCGCATATCATATATAAATGATATCAATGACAAAACCGAAATCGCGCACATCATTTATATATGATTTCGTGTCTAGCGCTATAATTTAAACACCCCGCCTGGGATAGGGGCAGCTATAGTACAGCCACGACTGATAGTTGCCAGATCCCACCTAGAAAAAAAATCCAGCCCAACATTCTTGGGAGTGAGAACGTCAGTATTGCGCCAGCCACCAAGGCTGGCGCACGCAGCACGAGCTCACAGCACCGCTGTTCAGCTTGTGACCACAGCATCGCCTACAAATGCCAAAATATAAATGATACTGCTATTATTTAGCAGTGATAGTATTACTGAAGCCCCCTGAATTTGATAAAACTGACCAGGATTCTGATAACAGCTTGATTGTGGAGATATTTAGCGCTGTGCTCGATGGAGGGAGGAGTACGGCTGTGGAGGGAGGATTGTGGCGTTGTCTTCTGACTGTGTGTGGCCACCATTTATTGACTGCACTCACCATACCAGCTTAGTGGTTCGCTATGGTGAACACAAATGTAGATACTTACATATAACGTGTGTATAGTGTGAGATAACAGCGAGGAGTAGGTTGGGAGCTGCCATTTTGGTGAGAGGATCGTCGTCTGCAGGAATTATCGTGTTGTTTACCTGTGACCACAAAGGGTCTTTGGGCACCATACCAGCTTATTTGTACAAGTATGGTGAATAAAACAGGTAGATACTTATATATAATGTGTGTATATAGCATAATAACACCACAACCAATATTGTTGGAGGAGAAATATTAGTGCGTGTGGCCTTGAGGGTGGCCGCCGATCAGCTGACTGTGGAGTAGGTACGTCTTTGTGCGTTTACTCACCATACAAGCTTAGATGTACAGTTATGGTGAACAAAACATGTAAATACGTATATATAACGTCTGTGTATAGTGAATAAATGCAAAAACAGTATTGTGGGAGGTAAATGAGGGTGAGGTGGTGTTGAGGGAGGGCGTGGCAGTGAGTGGCTCGCTGGTGTGTGGCGGCCACTCCTCGTTGCTTTTTGACTCACAAGACCAACTTAGTAGTTCGTTATGGTGAACAAAACATGCAGATACTTATATATAACCTGTGTATATAGTGTAACAACAGCAAAACTATTTGTTTATTGTTTTATGAACATAATAATTGAATCACTTATATGCACACCATAATTTTGAGTACTGCGATGGTTCACACATTTTATAATATAAATATACCACAATTCACTGTATGGAATAATATTACTGCAAAAAAACTAAGAAAAAATCAATCAGACATTGAAATAATTAGGAAATAATATATTTGTGGCAACTGCCGTCTGACAGCTCGGGCGGAGTAGACCTCGTCTGGCGAAGGCTCTGCCAACGCCCCTTTTTTGCCACACTTCCCTACCCTACTGCGGCTAAAATATGCTACCTACGATTTTTTTGTTATTTTTTCCGTGATCAGGGAACAAAAATAAACAATTCTATAAGACGAAAGAATTTTTTGGATTTTTTTTTTGTTGCGCCTGTGGGTGTGAATTCCATTTGGGCCCCTAGCGGTTTGAGGGTTAACCAAGAGTAGTTTCTATGGCTTTAATATAATTCAAAAGAGTTATACAACATTTTGGTGGCAGTTTTGGCAGTGAAGAATACAAATAATCACCAGTAACTGATTTGGTCATTATTTCATTTGTCTGGCATCACAAAAGGTCACCGAGTCACATTAAATGGAAAATGTCAAGACTCTTATTTTCCAATTTGAAAGGCAAAATATTTTAGTAGTATGCTAATTATCCTCTTTAGCAGTCATGCAGAAAAGGAAAGGGGCCAGTGTCTCCCCCTGCTGGACACCTTCTGCTGAGACAACTTCATGCTCCCCAAACAACAGTGTCGATTCCCTACTGTACCCTGAAGGGGAGTAGACAAGGAAAGCTTGTTCGAACTGCTTCCAGTACCACATCCCTTTTTACCCTCCCAATAGGGAGCCGGTCGGCCGAGCGGACAGCACCCTGGACTTGTGATGTTGCACGTGGGAGCTTCAATGAATTGCATGTTCAATGGCGATTTCAAAGCCGAAGAAGAAGTTCTTCCACCTGGTAGCAAAGTTGCAGCAATTCCAGACGATGCAAGAGCTAAGGTTATGCCCAAACCCAGTACCAGACATCATCTTTCTTGGAGACTTCAATCTACCCAGTTTAAAATGGAGAATAGTAAACAATAACATTATAGCAGGAAGTCAACCTGGAAATAACCAACCACAGGTCAGAGAACTACTGAGATTCTGTGACAAATTCTCGCTCAGTCAGCAGATTACAGAACCAACTAGGAACGAAAACATGCTGGACCTGATATTCACGAACAATGAGGAGCTAATCAGAGATATTACTGTCTCAGACACCACGTACTCGGACCACAAGCTCATTGCAGTGCAAACTAACATTAATAACGGTAGTAGGCCCAAGAGAAACAACAAGCGAGAAGGGCTACTCAATAAATTCAATTGTAATAATAAAAGGATAGACTGGGAGAAAATAAACAGGGAACTTACAAACATTCAATGGGAAAATGTTCTAAGAAATAAAAATCCTACACAAGGAATAGAAAAATTGACTTCTGAAGGACATGAAGTCTGTCTGAAACATGTTCCTTTGAGGAAAGCCAGAAAGAGGTCCAATGTAGAAAGAGAACACAGACGACATTACAAAAGGAGGAAGAAATTAACGGAAATGCTTAAGCAGACACGACTCTCCATACAAAGAAGAAATAATATAAACAGGGAGATTGAAGAAATCAAACAGACTGAAGCATTCCTATCAGACTGAAGAAAGGCAACTAGAACAGAAAGCAATTCAAGAAATAAAGAAAAACCCAAAATATTTCTTCACATGTGCTAAATCAAAAGCGAAAACCACTGCCAGTATTGGACCTATTCGTATTAGTGAAGGTTCATACACTGAAGATGACAAAGAAATTAGTGAAATCCAAAAAAAGCAGTATGAGGACATGTTTAGCACTCCGATACTCAGCATGAAAGTGGAAGATTCAGACAATTTCTTTATGAATGATACTTATGTAAATATAACTGATATCAACACGAGCTGGCAGATTTTGAAAGAGAAATTGACAATATGCCCATACACTCAGCCCCGGGTCCAGACACATGGAATTCAATACATATTTATAAAGAAATGCAAAGTGCCAGTAGCACAGGCACTCAATATAGTGTGGAAGGAGAGCTTGGACACAGGGGAGATACCAGATGCGCTTAAAGCAGCAGACATTGCCCCTCTACACAAGGGTGGTAGCAAAGCATTGGCAAAGAATTATAGACCAGTTGCACTAACGTCCCACATAATAAAAGTATTTGAAAGAGTGATCAGGAGTCAGGTCACTAGATTCATGGAAACCTCCACAATCCAGGCCAACATGGATTTAGAGCAGGAAGATCATGCCTCTCACAGCTACTTGACCACTATGACAAAATCACTGAGGCATTAGAGGAAAAACAATGCAGATGTCGTATACACAGATTTTGCAGACATTCGACAAATGTGACCATGGAGCGATTGCACACAAAATGAGGTCAATGGGTATAACTGATAAAGTAGGACGCTGGATACTAAATTTCCTGTCGAACAGAACACAAAGAGTAACAGTCAATCAAGTAAAATCGAGTCCAAGCGCAGTTAAAAGCTCTGTACCTCAAGGTACAGTCTTTGCACCACTGCTGTTCCTTATTCTCATATCAGACATAGACAAAAACACAAGTCACAGCTTCGTGTCATCCTTTGCAGATGATACAAAAATCAGCATGAAAATTACCTCTGCTGAAGACATTGATAAACTACAAACAGATATTAACAAAGTTTTCGATTGGGCAGCAGAAAATAACATGTTTAACGGTGATAAATTCCAGGTACTCAGATACGGCAAAAATGACGATCTTAAACATAATACAGGGTACAAAACACAATCGAATCTGCCCATAGTAGGAAAACAGCATGTCAAGGATTTGGGAATAATGATGTCCGACGACCTAAAGTTTAGGGAGCATGAGGGAATACAGAGAACATATACGGCATGCACAGACGAGATAAAGCACCTAAATTATTGGGATCGTCTCAAAGCTCTCCAAATGTACTCACTAGAAAGGAGACGAGAGAGATATCAAATAATATACACCTGGAAGATACTGGAGGGCCAAGTACCAAATCTGCACAGTAAAATAACAACGTACTGGAGTGAACGACATGGAAGAAAATGCTGAATAGAACCAGTGAAGAGCAGAGGTGCCATGGGCACAATCAGAGAACACTGCATGAACATCAGAGGTCCACGGTTGTTCAACGTCCTCCCAGCAAACATCAGAAATATTACAGGAACAACCGTGGACATCTTCAAGAGGAAACTAGATTGTTTCCTTCAAGGAGTGCCGGACCAATCGAGCTGTGGTGGGTATGTGGGCCTGCGGGCCGCTCCAAGCAACAGCCTGGTGGACCAAACTCTCACAAGTCAAGTCTGGCCTCAGGCCGGGTTTGGGGAGTAGACGAACTCGCAGAACCCCATCAACCAGGTATCAACCAGGTATGCCATTTTGGGATCGAAATGCTGCCAGAATCAATCTAATTAGGAAGGTTTTACCAGTTCCTCCTGGCGCATCTAAGAAGATTTCCCCAAGCCCGTTATTCACAGTTCGTTAATGCCTTTTCGCTCAAGTAATAAGTAATTATCAAAAAAAAGGCACCAAACCAGGATGGCTATGTAAACCTTTTCGCTCAAGCGTTTGCCTAGGAATCTTATTAAACATACGACATGTTCTCTAGAGTGGAGTACTGCTGCACAATGACAGCCCCTTTCAAAGCTGGAGAAATTGCTGACCTGGAGAGCGTGCAGAGGTCCTTTACTGCTAGAATCCACTCGGTAAAACATCTAAATTACTGGGACCGACTAAAGAGCCTAAATCTGTACTCCCTTGAGCGCAGGCGTGAGAGATACATAATAATTTACACGTGGAAAATAATTGAGGGGCTGGTCCCAAACCTGCACACAGAAATAACATCACATGAGACCAGAAGACATGGCAGGATGTGCAAAATACCCCCATTGAAAAGCAGAGGTGCAACAGGTACTCAGAGAGAACTATCAACATCAGAGGCCCGAGACTGTTCAACACGCTTCCACTACACATAAGGGGCATAACTGGCAGACCCCTCACAGTGTTCAAGAGAGAACTGGATAAGCACCTCCAAAGGATACCTGATCAACCAGACTGTGACTCATACGTCAGGCTGCAAGCAGCCGCGTCCAACAGCCTGGTTAATCAGTCCAGCAACCAGGATGCCCGGTCGACGACCAGGCCGTGGGGACGCTAAGCCCCGGAAGCACCTCAAGGTAACCTCAAGGTAACGACAACGGATCACATGTGTTATAATTTTGTTCACGATGCAATTCTACATCAAACGAAGCAGCAGCAGATCAATTCGGTGATGGCATTCCCAATTGATTGAGAACTTTGTTCGCGATTTCTAAGCACACGTCTTCAATCATTATCAACGCTTCGTTGTAGATTTTTGCTGTAAAATCCACGTTCATATTTGCATTTTCCTTGCGTATTCGACGGATAATATCTTCAGCCATGTGCGATTTATATTTCTCCCATAACTCTGTTGGAAGTAACCGAGGCGGTGGTCAATACAATTGCAAACAATGCACAAATTTGATTTTAATGTGACGTGTTGGACGCGTCATTAATACATACATCCCAGTGCCAGTCGTACTCCAATAAATTCAGAGCTTGACATGCACTACGGGAAGTGGCATGTGTTACGCCGTTGACAAATCTCAATTGCTGGAAAGACGTTGGTCCGGGCACATTTACCAACAGCATGCGAAGAAAGAAGCATTCATCCTGATTAGGATGCACGGTGTACAGTCTGCCTATCGTAGTTTATTTGAATATGCTAAGTTGTCCGTCGACTCTCTATCCTCATTTGAGTCGTTCAAATGATTTTCTACTGGCATTTCATGTTTAATATATAGGCACTTCCGAATACAGTATTGTTTTCGCAAACGCGTCATTTTGACATGACATGAAGAAAGCAGTTAATGCTGTAGACGGTGGATTCATAGCCATTTGTTGCACATTTGCAGCTGTGAAATAAACTTGTAGTCCATTTTCATGTTTTCAAAACAAAAAATATTACCGAAATATATTAATTCAAATGCAGATCAATTGACACAGCTTAATTTCACCACCAACTGCACTGACAAATAATAAGAACAATTAAAAAATGAAATGAAAAACAATGGAAAAAAATATATACCCATGAAATGAACGGTATGGTAAACAACACAGCTCAATTCCAACGCAATGTCACAAAATAATTAAATCAAAATGAAAGTACAGTAAATCAAAATCTATGAAAATTCAATTTATCAATGCAATCGGAAACATTGAAATGGAATCGTAACATATTTTGTATAGCTTGTGTTGGTCTGACATACAACAGATGGAGCTGTTATAAAAAAAAGCATGTTTTTACCTGTCATAGGTGTAGTATCTAAATAGTAGGTATATAAAAACATGCACGTATTCAAATGGAACGTTGTGTCAAAATTTCAAAGCAATCGGTGAAGAACTTTTGGAGATTAAAGCGTGTGTTGCTCCTATGTCCTACAGATGGCACTGTTTCTCAAAAAAAATCATGTTTTTTCCTGTCACAGGTGAGGCATGTATATAGTAGGTATATAAAAACACGTGCCTATTCGAATGCAAAGAGCTGAACAGCAATGCAGTTCGCTCATGCTGCGTGCGCCAACCTTGGTTGCTTCAACAGTACTGTGGCTCTCAAACCAGAGAACATTGCCCACGATTTTTTTTAAACATGGCGTCTGTTTACAAGAGCCCTGAGGAAGCTAATGTGAACCCTGTGTAGCCGCGGGCCATTTGAATCTTGCCTGGCACCGTATGGCATATATATACACCATGTGCTCCGTGGGACATGTTACTCATGGGGTATATATACGCCATACACTGTTTAAGGGTTAATTATATTAATAATTTTAAACAGTATATTAATACATCTATATATTAATTTATATTAATATATTTATATATTAATTTATATTAATATATTTATATATTAATTTATATTTATTTATATATTATTTTATATTAATATATTTATATATTAAATTTATATATTGAAGATAATATATCTTTTACATACTCATCGACTTTCTGGCTGACGAACTATATGCTTCTGACTTCCAATATGCACTTAAAACTGGTTATCTTGAGATAGTTATCTTGAGATGATTTCAGGGCTTTAGTGTCCCCGTGGCCCGGTCCTCGACCAGGCCTCCACCCCCAGGAAGCAGCCCTTGACAGCTGGCTAACACCCAGGTACCTATTTTACTGCTAGGTAACAGGGGCATAGGGTGAAAGAAACTCTGCCCATTGTTTCTCGCCGGCGCCCGGGATCAAACCCGGGACCACAGTATCAAGTCCAGCGTGCTGTCCGCTCGGCTGACTGGCTCCCCTCATCATCACTGGCATCTGATCCCCAGATGCATCACTGGTTACTCAAAGATCCTTTGCACTTGTGTGGTGGCAGAAACTATTCAGTACTACAACTCACAGAGTAGCTCTGTTCTCTCTCTCTTGATGCTTCCAAAGCTTTTGACAAAGTTGAACACATCAAACTTGTTAGAGAACTGCTTAGCACAAAAGTACAATATATTGTCATTGCTAGACATCTACTCTATATATTTTTTATCAGATATGCCAATTAGCTGTGAAATGAAGTAATGTCCCAAATATTTCTCGCTAAAAAATGGGGTCAAACAAAGCACTATTCTTATTCCTATATTGTTTACTATCTACTGTATCTTGATCCATTGTTGAAAGATTTTAGAGCCAATAGAGCTGAAAAAACAGGACTCGCTATGTAGATTCCAAATTAAAATTACTAGGCAGAGATTCTGTAATGTGTTCTGAAAAGTTTGACTCGTGTGGTAGATCAACTGTTTGTGCAACATTTTCTTTCACCCGATGCCACTGTTCATTTAGGAGCACATAGGTAATTGGAAGTTAGGCAACTGTTGTCTGCTGCATCCAGGGAAAGGTCAGTAACTGGTCAAGGGAATACCTCGATAAGCTTATGTACAAGCTTAATGTCACTGACAACTGGAAACCAAAATATAAAATATACAGTACTGTAATTCACTATGGAAGTTTGTTCACCTACGGATTTTAAATTTAAACCTTACTTTAGATACCAATAAAACACCAAGAATAAGCACAGTAGGCCTATATTGTAAAGTATGGGATTTACAACAAATAAAAAACAAAAAATAAAATTATGAAATGACTAAATCAGAACACTGAAGTCCAAATCAAACCCAAGTTACAGGTTCAGATCAGGCTAACACAAGCCTTGGTCTTCTTCTTGATGCTACAAGTAGTCTGCATGAAGGGTTTATCCTCCCGATTACTGCAGGAATACTAATGTTGGAAGATGCATCACTGGGCCTGCGGGCTGCTGCAAGCAACAGCGTAGTGGACTAAACTCTCTCACGTCAAGCCTGGCCCGAGGCCAGGCTTAGGGAGTAGAACTCCCAGAACCCCACCAAGCAGGTACCGTGGTGTGTCAATGTTGAAAATGACAGGGGTTGAAAATTTTTGTTTGTTGTCTTTTGCTGTAGATATAAGAGTGGCAACTAAAAAGAAAAGTGTGTTAAGAGGAAGACCTGACTCACTGTAGGGTGCGGTGCCAAAGGCACAATCAGAGAACACTGTATAAACATCAGAGGTTCATGGTTGTTCAACATCCCCCCAGCAAGTATAAGAAATATTGCCGGAACAACCGTGGACATCTTCAAGAAAAAACTGGGTAGTTTTGTTCAAGAGGAGCTGAACCAACTGGGCTGTGGTGGATATGTGGGCCTTCAGGCCACTCCAAGCAATCGCCTGTTGTTCCAAGCTCTCAAGTCAAGCATGGCCTTCGGCCAGGCTTGCTAAGTAGAAGAACTCGTAGAACCCCATCAAGCAGGAAGGTGCATTGTTTAGAACACGAAATTCATCTGTGTAAATCGCTGTGGTATTTGGGAACCAATTTTTTATCATGGAAGCAAAGACTGAGGCTGAGTTTTGAGCAGACTTTAGAATGGTGTCTTCCAGTTGTCTTGATTTTTTAAGAGTTATATAAAACCAAAGTGGAATCAGGGGACAGTAAGGTGGGTTTCACAGTTTTGAAATAAAGTGAGTCTATATTGAGGTTATTTGTAGCCCATGTGAGGAAAGGTTGTGCATGGTTGGTGGGTAAGCAGGGATTATGTGGGCTGTTTGGTTAATTTTTTTATTAAGTGGGTGTCGGGTGAGCAGTGGTATAGAACGATAGTTGGCACACATTATGTATCGTGTCGTGGCTAAACTTTTAAAACCCATTTCCCCCTGAATGCTGAGGATTTGCTGAGGATAGGAGTGGAATGCCTTGTGCCACATATGTTGCATGGCACTGTTTTGTATGACCTCAAGGCTCTGGAGGTGAGTAAGCACAACTGATGCATGTCTGACAGCAATGTAGTCAGCCTGTTTAAGAAGCTGAATAGAGTACATTTATGTATTTTCCAAGTAAGGAAGGGCGAGTTGAAGTGCATACTGAGGGCCACTAGCCTTTAAGTGGATTCGACAGGGACAGGATACCAGCAGCTTGTCAATGGACCCCCCACTCCGAATTCAAATTCCACGTCCAATGAGCTTGGAAAAGGCCAGGGGGGGGGGGGAAAGCACTGGGAGACGGAGTTTAAATTCATTAAAAGGTGGATGGGGAACGAGGAGATCCCCCCCCCCCCCTCAATTGGTCCTGATAATTTTGTTGAACCAAGTCTTAAATTTTGCAATTTTGGCATTTTCGGCTTTGGCAGGTAAGCGGTTAGAACATAAGAACAAAAGGTAACTGCAGAAGGCCTATTGGCCCATACGAGGCAGCTCCCATTTATAACCACCCAATCCCACTCATATACATGTCCAACCCGCGCTTGAAACAATTGAAGGACCCCACCTCCACCAGGTTAAGTGGTAATTGGTTCCACAAATCAGCAACCCTGTTACCGAACCAGTATTTACCCCAGTATTTATTTAAGGGTTCCATGGGTTTATAACCCTATGGGTGAAAAAGCATCTCTGAACATCAGGTCAACATCTGCAGGATGTTGACCTGGATTTCTTCAAAAGGTCAGATGTAACACAAACAAGGAGCAACAGTTTCAAGCTCAATAAGCCCCAATGTAGGACTGAGAACAGGAGATTTTTGTCACCCACAGGGTTATTAACCCATGGAACAGCCTACCCGCCGAAGCCATAAATGTCAAAGCACAGCTTAATTTTAAGGTCTAGTTCGTCAAAATCATGATAACAAATGGGGAGGGGTATCTTTAAAAAGCCGCCGGCATCCTGTCTCCGTCGAGGCCACTAGAAAGTTAGTGCCCCTCAGGTATATTCAGGAGACTAAGAGGGATGAGGGTCCACCCGGCGTCTGCACAAGGGGGTCAAGTCAGCCTCCACTCTCGCCCAAACCCGACCTCAGGAGCCGTGCCCAAGCCTCAGGTACTCTGCTGCCCTAGTACCGGCCTCCCCCATGTACTCACCAGCGTAGGTACTGGTAAATCACAGGTAAAAAATCGACATCAATCTCCTCTGCCGCCACCACCTGGGAGGACATAGTGAGACTGGCGCGATGGTTCCTTCCTCGCCACTACTACCAGTGAGAACATAAAATGTAAGGCTGATGATCTATTAGCCCCCACTAGCAAAATCTGGGTACAGTACAAGAATATCTTCCAATATTCCTGAGTGTATGAAATAATTACAGAGCTCGAAGTACACTCCAACACTATACCTGTGATTGCCCTGTTATAAGTATCTTCAGATCAAATGGTATGAGGTACATTGAGCTCTGTAATTACTTACATTACATTTTATGTTCTCACCTGATTTTTAGTCATAGTTGATTTGTTTTTGTATTGAGGCTGGTATTTTTATTCCCTGACTAACTATCCTGTGAGATGGGAATATTGGATGAACTTATATTGAATTTTGTAACTAGCTCATCAAGATTGTAACTTGCTTAGCTAAATGAATTGTGGGGTTCAGTCCCTGAGCCTATTATGTGCCTCTGTAACCCTTTCCACTATCGCCCACAAGATGGGTATGGGGTGCATAATAAATGAACTAAACTAACTAACTTATAGCCAGCTAATTAGTCAGAGCATTATCTCCCCTAATTTTATTGATGGGAATAATATTTGAACCTACAGCTAGTTCTTGATCTACACTGTGTAATATCTCATATAGAATAGGGTAGCAGCGCTAGTGTATTGCTGTATATACAGTACCTAATTTTGCTATTTAAAAAAAAAACTACCAACATGAAGCGTTTCATTCTTGATATTACAAAATTGTACACTTGTCTGCTTCCATACTCTCATATATTTGCCACAGGTGTTCCAATTTCTTTCTTTATATAATATATAGTATAGTATATAGAGATAGAGATGATATCATAGATAGCTAGACTAGATATATCGATATACTATCTACTCTATATATACTACTACATTACTATATATTATTGCATATATATATAGATAATATCACTAGATATTATATACATACATATTTAATCCACCCACACTAAGATACACCACATCAATATCTTTTGTGTCAAAGTGATTGTTGCCGCCTCTTGGTGAGGGGTGATGAAAGTTAGGACACATGATAGTAGGTCGAAAATAATCAATGATTGGAGTCAGAGTTTGTCTCCTGTGGAGTGCCTTCCATATGGGTCGTCCGAAGTGCATGAATACAGGAACCTGATGAGCTTAGCCGAAGGATCACTTTGTGCTCGTAAAGAGGGAATTGATTCCACTACACCCTTGGACTGCCTTTGTGAGCTCTGGTGGCAGTAATACTCCCAGTGAACAATCAACTAAATTCTTTCGAAGGCTTTGAGGCAAGTGAAATTCACACAGTTCTCCATGTATCATCATTCTATTGTGCATGAAGAACCGCACGTCTATCGGGCATCCAATAATGTTAGCAGACCTTTCATGGATGTTACCGACTGCTAGGCATTAGAGCCTCTGGCTCCAAGTACCCCGTCTGGGAGTTTGTAATATCTGCTGATGTAGATTTGGACTAAATGTAAACTCTGTCGAGCTAGAACTAGTTCGCATACTTGTGCGTCATTATATCAATGAATGTGAAAAAATTGCGGAATTTCAGAGATAACCTTCGACCATCAATAGCTGTCCAGAAATGTGTCAAGTGACTCATTTCATCCAATGAGTGTGCTACCCGAAGATTTTGCGCAGAGTGATATCCAGAAAATTGTGTTGCTTACTGTAGGTAATGCATGCACGACTGAAACATGTAAGCTGCCGCCCCAGTTGGGTGGGGTGTGTGCAGCAAGACTAGGAACTGTGTGACTCACCTATAATGTAAAGTGCCTTGTATAGTAGATTATTGTGAGCCTCTTGTGAATGTCACTTTGTGTCACCTCTTTGTGTCACTTGTGAAATGCGGTTGCTCGATCCTTGTGCACCCTTGTGCACCCTTTGTGTCAACTTGCACCTTGTGTCACTTGTGACACAAATGATTTTTGATTGTGTATCTTGTGTTGTGTGTATAGATATGTATGTGTAGTATATGTGTATACCGTATATATATATATAATTATATGATATATATATATCCTATACTATATATATACTATATCAGTATTATACTATATATATATGGTATACTATGTGAGCATGTATGTATGAGGGTGTGTACAGGTGTATACAACATTGATAATTTGTAACTAGCGTCAACATTGTATTTGCTTAGCTAAACGAACTAGAGGGTTAACAGTTCCTGAACCGATTATGTGCCTTTGTAATCCTTTACACCACCGCCCCGGGATGGGTATGCGGATGCATAACTAAAGAAGAAATTGAATTGTGCAAAAGTGATTCAACAAGAGGGCACACAAAAGTCAGTATACAAGTGCACTTTACATCTACTGTGTGAGTCACACAGTTTACTAGTCGTTGACTGCACACACCCACCATACTGGGCGGGCAGCTTGTACAGGTCATTGTGCTCCGAATACCCACCCAACTGGGCGGCGAGCTTACAGTCATGTGCTCCACCCCCCCCAACTGGCGGCAGCTTTACAGTCCATCGTGCAGGCTGCACCTACAGTAAGCAAATTTCTGGAGTACTTCTCTAAGATTCTCTGGTGCAGCACCCTGAGGCCCCAGGGGATGGGTATGGGGTGCATA
>WNGS01009202.1:21174079-21184861 GCA_020271785.1 Procambarus virginalis
GGCCAATGACCTCTTAAGCTGGCAGCGCGCATGTTGGGAGCGCAGAGTGTTAATAAATAATTATTATTTGCTAGATTGGTTATTTAGCAAAAACATGAGGTATTAGTTAGGTCACCTGGTTTAGGTTATTTAAGGAATCCTCAAATATAATGTATTAAGTTAGAAATTTAGCTATGGTATTAGTTAGGTTTGCCTCATCATTAGGTAAAGTTAGGTAAAACATGTCCCAGCAGCCAGATAACCCAAATTACTAGCAGAGCTTCATGCACAATATTGCAATCCTTTTCTTTTTCCCAGAATGAGGAGAGTCGACCTGAGAACAGCACTGACTGCAGTCACAAACAACACACAGAAGTGTTACCCCTCCACCGATACAACATTTAGGCTTGGTCCATGTAGCTTGGATGATGAAATGAGACATTTCAGAGCATCAGAATATTTAAGCAGATTTGGTCAGGGTAATGAGAGAGCACTGTGCAGGATGTTATCAGTTTTATCTGTTAGTATCAATGCTACGAACTCTGCCTCAACATGTTTATATAAGAAGCGTATTCTGCTTTTATAGTCAATCATGAGAGACAATGAGGGCAGGTGAGGCCGCGACACACACACAGTGCTCTATGTACTCGCCTGAGGTCAGAGTGCAAGATAGTGTGACCCCCCTTGACACAGGTCACCCTCAAGTGCCCATTAACCCCTGTCTCATTACACTCACACTCAACACTCACACACCTCACACTCAAACACTCACACTCAAAACGCCCACACCACACAGCTACCTCCCTAACTACTACCATACCACGCCACTACACACACAACTTACGAAAACTACACTAATTCGCACGGATATCTACCTTCAGTGAATCCATTTCACACAATGTAGGTATTTCCTCTATAGACGATGCTCGGCTGCCGCACACGCTTGTTCCTGGAATTTAATGGTGTTGAAGAGTAAAGATAAACTCGTGGACACTCCAGCCGGAGGTCGCTCCGCCATCTTCCACACTTATTGTTTACATCCAACAGCTGATAGATTGGCGCAATAAATTTAAATTTATTTTCATAGATGCATATGTTGTGTAGATAAAATTAAAGTCCTTTCACTTGTACTACTGTATCTACTTGGGCTACTGTATCTTCATACACTCAGGAATATTGTAAAATTCTGTGCTGTACACAGATTTTGCTAGCGGAGGCTAATTGATCAGTCTCAGTCTCTCAATTCTCTCTTATGTTCTCTCCTCATACCAAAAAATGTATAACGTTTTCTTATTTATATTAACAAACTTAGAAGGGGGTTGAAATAGTGTAAGCAACTCTCTCCCTTTTTTAATGTCTCAATAAACTTACTTGAATTTTAACTTGAACACGCTTAGGAATACAGAGGGAAGCGGGCGGCGACTGGAGGTGAACAAGGGTCGTGACCCGCCCTGCCCTGTTTAAGTATCCCCGCCGCTGCGCGCGCAGCACATGTCGCAAAGCCCTGTTCATATGTTTCCCTCCTCCCTACCCCCCCCCCCCAGAAACTCTACTCTTTATTCAACCAGTGTCTATAAGTTCATCTAATATTCCCATCTCACAGGATGGTTAGTCATACATGGAATCAAGGGAGAAAATACCGGCCTCAATTATACAGAAACAAATCAACTCTGACTAAAAACAACTCCGAGAACAAATCCACAAGGGCGTACCTAGGTCATAAAAGTATTTGTGTACGTCTGATATCATACTTCTCGTGAAGGAGGAAATGTATATGTTTATCTCTCAGAAGTTTGGTAATATGATTATTGTTGTGATGTGTGTATGTATGTATTAACACGATGTACTGAACGGGGTGAGAATAGCTTGAGCACCTCATCCCTTTGTGTGTATTTACATCAATAAACTTATTTCAATTTCAATTTCAATTTCAATTTCACAAGGGCGTGATGAGGGTACGATGCCTCACGCTATTGTGATTTCTGCGTGTAACAACTTCCCGATTTTCACAAGAGCTAATTGCATTGAATCATGGAAACATTATACTATAATTACTCTTATCATTTCTACAAGACTCCTCTCAAACAATGTATTTTCTTTTTAACAAGCTTAGGTATACACAGCAATATGCTGCTACCCTATTCTGTATGAAGGACCACACAGTGTAAATAAAAAAAAACAGCTACGAGCTCATCCAACATCCCTATCTCACAGGACGGCCGGTCATACATGGAATCATGAGAGAACATGAAATGTAAGACTGATCTATTAGCCTACTAGCAAAATTTGAGTACAGCACAAGAATATCTTCCAATATTCCTGAGTGTATGAAGTAAAATGGACTCTGCTTGGAAAGCTAGAGGAGAAATTTCTGGGGTGGAGGTGGTGGGAGGGGAGAGAGAAAACGTAGGATTCAAGTTCAAGTATGTTTATTGAGATAAGAAAGAAATGCATCTCAAAGGATAGAGTAGCTTAGGCTATTTCTACCCCTATAAAACGTAGGATAAGCGTCTTGTAGCAAGCGCTGCGCGCGCAACAAGGGTACCTAAACGCGGCCAGCGAAGGTCGCGACCTCTATTTTTGGGTGGCTTAATCTTTATCAGTTGTCACGACCTCTGTTCACCTCCAGTCGCTGCGCGCACCACAAGCAAAATGGCTAGAGGGTACATGCAGAGGGTATGGCTAAAGGTATGTCATAACCACTGAGGCACACATCACTTCTTTCCTGAATGACTGTGGGTAACAGCTGTATAACCAGAACATAAATTGTAGTTTCATATACTACCTAAGGGTACTTAAGCTCTGCCTTTCCTTTTTAAAGGAAAGTACTTTTAGTTTTTTTTTAATTTGTCATCTTTCTTACACACAGAAATCACAATTGCGTGATGCATCAAATGACAAATCCACAAGGGCCGTGACGAGGATTCGAACCTGCGTCCGAGACCATCCCAGACGCTGCCTTAATAGACTGAGCTACGACATGGTCAAAAGGAGTTCTACTGAACTTACTGGATCCTGCAGCCTCTCCGAGGCACAAACCAGGGTTTGTAGCTTAGTCGATTAAGGCAGCGTCTGGGATGCTCTCGGACGCAGGTTCGAATCCTCGTCACGGTCCTTGTGGATGTGTTCATTTGTCATCTTTGTTGTTGACATTTCTTGTTTTTTACTTTAATTATTTGTTCTTAATTAACCCCTTGTCACTAAACCTAGGTTTCTTTATTACCTGTTATATTTAAAGTTCTTGTTGTTTAAGATTCGCTACAAGGAACAAAAAGTTCCAAGTAGCACGGGCTATGGAGAGCCCGTAGTTACTTTGAATTGATTCTTAGTAATCATTTATTGGAATTAATTAATAGTATAATTGTTTATGTAAGCATCTACCTCTGTATCATAGTAAAATCTTACCATAAATATAATCTCACCCTGTTTATTTATAATTTAGATTTATATTAGAGTAAATTTCTAGATTTACTTAGATTTTATGTCATTTTTTGGAATTAACTATATGAGCTCACTCTGTTTCTTAAGTTCATACTAATTATAGGATTTTAGCTAACCATTACTAAGCTAATTATCTTTAAGATCATTTTACTGTATGATTATTATTTTTCTTATTATTTTTTATTTTACATTTATATTGTCAGTCTTTACATTTACAACGCAGCCACGGGATAGCCGCTAGATCTCCACAGGGTGGCACTTCCTTGCTGACACTTAAGGACGCGGGCGGCACTAACAACCCTTCTGCCCGCCCGTGTATACAAGTACCACATACGAAGGCTAAGGAGCTGCCTGGACCTACTGTACGCGAAAGAAGATGCCCCTGACTATACGAAGAGACTTCATCGAGATGAGACCTGGCCCTCCCCGACCGCCGCGGCATACATTCCAGAGGGTGGTGCCCAGCACTTCCTACATTTTGACGTGCAACCCCGCCGCAGGTCAACTGCCTCGTGAGAACATAAAGTAGCGGTCTACCCTGCTTATCTGTACTACAGATTGTGCTACATTGGTCCCATCTCAGACGCTGCTCAACTTACATCATCTGCCTCGTATGAGCGAAACTGTACCGTTTTTCATTTCAGGAAAACCTGTTTTGTTCTTTTTAATAGCAAATTCGGACATTACGGACATGTATACTGCCAGGCACCAACAAGCAGCAACACAGGCAAAGGGTCGACCTGCCGGAGGCGATGTTCGTGGCCGGCCGGGCGTTGGAGAAGCATATGGCTTACAGCAACTACGTATGGCAAGTTGGGAACACCTTCCCGCCGTGGGCAGGGCAGCTTGCCAGCTTTCGCTCGCCCTTCCGGATGGGGGTTCCGTGCCAGTTGGCGGTTGGGGTGCTTCGCTGGAACCCCCACGGCACCCTAGCGTTGGTACTAACGTTATGTATCCAGTAACTGTTAATTACCTACGTTACCCTTCTTATCCCTAGTTACTGTTATTTGTATTGGCCTTTGCCTCTAGTCACTAATAGAAATTGGTTACATGCTTTTCGATCTATCAATTAACTCACATACATTCATTAAATCAGTTAAATGCACTTCTGACTATAGCCGGGGTTAACTATAACTCTGTTAACTTCTATAATTAACTGACTGCTTATAACTTAACTAAGTTATAAAACTCCTCCTTAGACAACCTGGACGCCCTTGACTCCCCAGGGTGGCTCCTTCTACTGGTCTTGAAGGAGCCGGCCTCGGGTGGAAGATGGCTGTGACGATCACTGTCAGGAACCCGTAGGTGCGGGACCGGGACGTCCACCTCCCGAGGGTCGTGCGGCCCCCCAGGCTCTGCTTCAGGAGGCTGGGGTCGTTCATACCCTTGATGGGTGGTTCTTCTCCGGCCCCGACCACGGCGGTCTCCGGGCTTGGAGTCCCTGTGCCCTTCTTCACCACCTTCGAGGTCAACCCCGGAACTCACAGTTCCTGCGACGGCGCTGGAACCAATCGTATTGGCGTTTGCCTTTCCATTGGAGACTTTCAGCGCCGTGGAGAGGGGGGACCTGCTGCCTGGGTAACAGCTTCTCCCCCGAATCAACCTACCCTGGCTTTGCGCCCTGGTGAGGCCACTCCAGACCGACAACCAGAGCGCAACTCCATAGTCTCGTGTTAAATATGTAACGCCGTATTGTGTAATTGAATTACACTCAATTGAATTAGTAACTGAGTCACTCATGCATTATTATCATTTGTAACTAGGATATAGACTACTACTGTGACTATAGCCTGCTTAACTTCGTTGCTATATTTATCTAATAAGTTAACTAAGTTAAAATATACATACTTATAAATTTCATCCTACATTGTGCTTCAAACTCACACTGTATATTGTACTGCCCACTTCCCCGTTATTAGTACTTAAGACATATATCCTTACTAGTGTAATCACCTCTGTCAACACATGTAGTTATCTGTTGATATAAAAACCTTGCTACAATATACCCTTTCATCTTACCTGATATGTTAGATTAAGGACCTGCCCGAAGTGCTATGTGTGTTAGTGGCTTTGCATGAATGTAAAAATTCCAAGCTTATGTAATCTCACCAACTCATTGTACCTTTTTGTAAATAAATTATTATATTATATTATTATTTAGTAGTAGTAGTATTATAAAGTAGTATAATGATAATAATAATTATTATAACTACTATACATAAATTAATTTAAATGCTGTAGTCCAAATACTGTGTAGACATTGTCGCCCTGGTTCTGCACCCGTTTGTCGTTCAAGATATACTGTATAGAGTTAGCTCGGCCTGGCTGAGTGAAGAACTATGTCCTCTCCTCCTCCCCTCCTCCTTCTATCCGGATCACCTGCCCTCTCCTGATCTTTAGCTTTGCAGATGTAACACAAACAAGGAGTTACGGTTTCAAACTCAACAAGCTACAGAGTAGGGCAGAAAAAACTCTGTTGGCTGCACCCAGTGCACATTTATTATTCATGGATTCATATACACGAATAATATACAGTACTTGCATGAATTTATATAAATGCATACATATACATGTATGCATGAATACATATACCGTACATGGATGGTTACACATGCATGTGTGGATACATATTTATCTGAATTTACCCGAGGGCCACTAGAACATTAGTGGGCTCAACGAGGACAGGAAGCCGGCGACTTGTCAAGGTCCCCACTCCCCATTTGTCATGACGATTTTTTCAAGCTGGATTTTAAAGTTCAGCAGTGTTTTGGCATTTACAGTTTCAGTTGGAAGGCAGTTCCATGGGCTTATAATCCTTTGGGTGAAAGAGCATCTTATGTTTTCTGTCCTACATTGTGGCTTAGTGAGGCACAATGAAACACTTGCTCCTTGTTTATCTTACATCTGACCTTTTGAAGAAGAAATCCGGATCAGTTCTCCAAAATCCGGATCAGTATTCTCTAAATTGTTCAGCATTTTAAGTTTCGATGAGATCAGCAGTCATGCCTGGCTTGCAGTGTTGTTAGCCCTGTGGCCCTCAACCGTTCCTGATATGAGTCGACTTAGTTCTCAATTTCTTTCTTTATTATGCACCCCATACCCATCCCGTGGGCTTAGTTCTAAAATGGTTTTTGTTGCCGATGTTGATTTTTTTTCCAACGCAGCAATGTATTTCTGAAGATGGTTTCCATGCTTTGATACAATAATCTAAGTGGGGGGCACACCAGAGATTTATAGTTGAATAACTACCTTCTTTCCTTAAAGTCAAAAGTTCGGTTGATTAATCCCAGTTAGAAGTGAAGATTGACTTTGATTTGAAGATTTGACCTAACATTGACTTTTTTTTACTATAGTTCCCACTTGTTGTACAACTTTCAGTGAATGAGGGATTCTGACTTTAGATCATTTTCTTACATCAATTTGCCGTGAGGTAATCTGTTAATTTGGTAATTGTGACGTGAGTTCTTATGCCCCACATGCATGGTCTTGCATTTTCGATATTAAATAGCATTTGCCAGTCTTCTGACCATTTGTGGAGTTCCTATAGATCTCTTTGTAAGGCCTCGATGTCATTTTCACTTCCAACTTTACCATAAATCTTAAATGTCATCCGCAAATTTTATGTCATTTGCAATATTCTATGTCATTGCTGTACACAATAAAACGGGTTGGCCCCAACAGTGGGCCCTTGCGGTACCCCACTCAACATTTCTCCAGTCAGATTCATTCCCATTTACGACGCTTTGTTCTTTTGTTTTAGCCATTGTTTTATCCATTCTTGCACAGTATTCTACAATTTATTCCATGTGCCTGTAATTTCCTTAGTAGTCTTTTATGTGATTCCTTATCAAAAGCTTGAGCGAAGTCCATGTATACCACATCTACCGGAAATCCTTTGTCTGAATAGCTGGTTAGTGTTTCCGAAAATCTGAGCAGGTTAGTAAGGCGGGATCTTTTTTTTTTTTTTTTTTTTTTTTTTTTTTTTTTTTTTTTTTTTTATATATATATACAAGAGTTGTTACATTCTTGTACAGCCACTAGTACGCGTAGCGTTTCGGGCAGGTCCCTGGAATACGATCCCCGCCGCGAAGAATCGTTTTTTCATCCAAGTACACATTTTACTGTTGCGTTAAACAGAGGCTACAGTTAAGGAATTGCGCCCAGTAAATCCTCCCCGGCCAGGATACGAACCCATGACATAGCGCTCGCGGAACGCCAGGCGAGTGTCTTACCACTCTTATCTATTTTAACAAACCCATGTGCATTGATTTTACAAGATTGTTCACTGTGAGATGGTGAACGATTCCCTCCCATAGGATTCTCTCCATGCTCCAGCCATCCCTCCCATTCTCTCTCTCCTGACAGCTGAATGGAGCTAGGGGCCTGACAGCTGAATGGACAGTGCTTCGGATTCAAAGTCTGAGGTTTCGGGTTCGATCTCCGGTGGAGGCGGAAACATAGGGGCAGAGTTCTTTTCCCCTGATGCCCCTGTTACCTAACAGTAAATAGGTACCTGGGAGTTAGACAGCTGCTATGGGCTGCTTCCTTGGGTGTGTAACAAAAGGAGGCCTGGTCGAGGACGCTAAGCCCTGAAATCATCTCAAGATAACCTCAAGATGGTGCATATTCTACATAACTATATAGGTACATGCAGTAATTTCACGGCCTCTAGGGAAAGATGGCCCATAAAGGTTTTACCAGGAAAGATAACATATACCATAATTCTATCTCCAGGTATGCTCTCAGTAAATAGAGCAATATAATGTGAGTTTGGGTAGAAACGGTGAAGTAGGCTTTCAGGTTGCTCTAAAGTGAGAGTGAAACCCATGGATACAGTAGTCACAGGGGAATACTGGGGACAGGAAAAGTAATCCCCACTTTAACATCCCCAGGTCAGTACAGTACTTCCGTGTGCAGACAATGAGTCACAATAAATCTCTTGTATGTATGTACCTTACCTAAATAAACATTTATTTATTATATTTATAATAACGTGGCTGAAAATATGATGACCAAACCACAAATCAGAAGATAGAGAAACGATGACGTTTCAGTCCATCCTGGACCAAATCATCATTTCTCCATCTTCTGATGTGTAGTTTGGTCATCAGTACATCCATGGCTGGCCAAGGTTACCTGCTATATTACTAGAGCCAACAATTGGCATTGCAAGCTTATTACCCAGATTGCTCAGGACCCAACCACCACTGAACCAAACCTGTCGCCAAACACTGGACCAAACTTGTCTCCTGAAACCCACATCAAAAGAATAACATCAGTGGCATATGCAAGGCTGGCTAACATCAGGACTGCCTTCAGAAACCTGTATAAGGAATCCTTCAGAACCTTGTATACCACATATGTAAGACCAATCCTGGAGTATGCATCCCCAGCATGCAGCCCCGTACCTTATCAAGCACAAGACGAAGCTGGAAAAAGTTCAGAGGTATGCCACTAGGCTAGTCCCAGAACTAAGAGGTGTGAGTTATGAGGAAAGGCTGGGTGAAACGCACCTCATGTCTCTGGAAGACAGGAGAACTCGAGAAGACATGATCACTACCTACAAAATTTTCAGAGGAATTGACAGGGTAGATAAAGATAAACTGTTTAACATGGGTGGTATGCAAACAAGGGAACACTGGTGGAAACTGAGTACCCAAACGAGCCACGGGACGTTAGAAAGAACTTTTTCAGTGTCAGAGTAGTTAACAGATGGAATGCATAAGGCAGTGATGTGATGGAGGCTGACTCAATACACAGTTTCAAATGTAGATATGATAGAGCCCAGTAGGCTCAGTAATCTGTACACCAGTTGATTGAAAGTTGATAGCCTTACCAAAGACCCAGAGCTCAACCCCCGCAAGCACAACTAGGTGAGTACACTTCAGTATTACATAATGTGAACACTAATCTATAAGAGAATGCGTCTGTCTGTCTGTCCAAAGTTGGAGGCCAGATGCCTTACCAGAATTTGAAGGGGAACTGGCCTGGGGTACAAGATGAGCATAGGCTGGTCGGGGTAGGCCCAAATTAAATGCCTCAAGAAATGTAGCTAACACTCCCAAAGTGATTTTCATTTAGACTGAAATGGAAACGGGATGAAATCGGGCATGTGTTGTCTGTAGTGTTGAAGTTACTCCCGCTGTTTACCTGTACATTGTTATCACTTCTTTATACATACTGTAAATGGAAATGTTTATTTGGAGAGAAGGGGGGGGGGGTAATAGGGGAGATGAAGGAAAAGGGGGAGAGGAAAGGGAGAGGGAGGGAAAAGGAGAGAGGAGAGGACATTTAGACAAGAAAAAGAGGTGATATGATCACTACATACAAAATAGTAACAGGAATTGATAAAATCGACAGGGAAGATTTCCTGAGACCTGGAACTTTAAGAACAAGAGGACATAGATTTAAACTAGCTAAACACAGATGCCGAAGAAAATAAGAAAATTCACTTTCACAAATAGAGTGGTAGACGGTTGGAACAAGTTAGGTGAGAAGGTGGTGGAGGCCAAGACCGTCAGTAGTTTCAAAGCGTTATATGACAAAGAGTGCTGGGAAGACGGGACACCACGAGCGTAGCTCTCATCATGTAACTACACTTAGGTAATTACACACACACACACACACACACACACACACACACACACCGGGGAGAGGAGAGTGGAGCATCACACTGAGGAGTCACTCTGCTGCAGGCTCGAGGAGAATTCAAATTATCTAAGTGTTGAGAGTAATTTTGTAACTAGCTCATCAAGATTGTAACTTGCTTAGCTAAATGAATTTGGGGTTCAGTCCCTGAGCCCATTATGTCCTCTGTAACCCTTTCCACTACCGCCCACAAGATGGGTATGGGGGCATAATAAATGAACTAAACTAAATGAGAGTAGGGTGAGGGCTGCAAGTGGTGTCCCAGAATACATGAAGGTGTAGGGAATTTGATAAGAAACTAAGAGATAAGAATAAGAAATAAGTGTTAGTGAATGAAAAATCTGTGGTAGAATAGTTGATCTTCCAAAACAGCAGAAGGTAAACAAAGATGGCCGCCACCACTGGGGAGGACAGTACCCCAGCAAGGGAATGTTTTGCAGGTTTCTCTCAACAAGATGCAATTAAAGGTGGTTTTCTTGGCAGGTTAGTGATTATTGAGGACATGCTAAAGAAATATGAAGAAAAGGTAATTAAATTAGAACAAGAAAATGAAGGTCTCAAGATTGTTTTGTAATTGAAAAGGAAGTTTTTTTCAGCAAGGTAAGGAAATTAACAGCTTGACTGATAAGGTAAGGATATAGGAAGCACACATCAAGGAACTGGAAAAGGATAATGAGGCATGGAAAGTGAAGAGTAGGGAATTTGAAGAAATTA
>WNGS01009202.1:21197988-21255488 GCA_020271785.1 Procambarus virginalis
TCAGGCATCTCTCAATGCCAATACATTTGCTGTATCTGGTCATGCAGAAAGCAAACAGATTACAGAGATGTTGCCAGGCATCTTAATCACCTTGGAGCTGAAGGGTTTAATCAGCTTAAGCGGCTTGCTTCATCTGTTAGTGCTGGTATGTTGGACAAAGTATATTGATTTATCATGGACAAAATAGCCGGTATGTTGGACAAAGTGTATTAATTTATCATGGAAAAAATAGGCTGTCTCAAAATTAGTACAATATCAGGAAATATTGATGATGTATGCTGGTTGGATCCTATATTATGGCCTTAATATTTTATCAGATGCTTCACACACTTGTGATTTCACTCAAGATTAGTATAACAATTAAAAGTAGAATACAGTGTAACCAGTATGCCTAGAGATCGGCCACCTATTTCTGAGGTAAGCCACTCGGTTGTTCCCTAAGACACAGACCTTCCTGACCTCAGGACAGCTTTAATGTTTATTTTGGGCAAGTTCAGTCTGCTCTTTGCAGGCCCTCAGGCACCGTGATAAATTTTTGCTCTATCCTTACTGGGTCGTCAGTAATGCTAAGGATACACTAAATTCAGTCCAGTGACTGAAAACCTTAAAAAATGTTCTTATCAGTAATTGTAATAATGTGAATGCAGATGGTCTTAATACCAGGGGAAAACTACTTGTCTCATCATTTCAGTAACAGAAAGGAAACTTCAAAGAATTTCCTTTCATTCTTTCTACAAGGGCTTTCAAATTGTCAGAAGTGAGAATGAATGCGAGAGCAGCACCTTCAGAAATTGCCTTGGTCATGAGGAAATAGTGTATGTAGGTGGCTAAATTACAAAAAGTGCGATCATAGTCATGGTTAAGGTGATAGTAGTAGTGGTTATATTTAATTTCCCAGTTTACAGGTGATAAAACAATTTGTATTCTAAGCAGTGTTAGTAGTGGTGGCGTTGTGGTATCTCCAAGTCGCATTGTTGTGCCTTGGTCGAAATATTAACGCTAGATTAAACTGCCCCCAGCTCTGCATCGTTGGAGTTCACCTTATATGCTGTCCTCCTGGTATATGCTGGGTACAATATTTATATGCACTCAATAATTTTATACCAATTTATATAAAAATAATTTTATAGAAATAACCAAACAATTACATCAGGATAATGTCTTTCAGTATGTCATACATAGGTTCCTCATACTAAGCGTAGTATTAAACTTTGCTTTTAATTTCTTAGGATCAGTAATCTTACCCTGCATTATTTTTCATTTGATTGGAACTACACGTTTTCTTTTGCTTCAGTATAATATTGTCACTTCAGTTTGAAGAGATTATTTAATTTCCAGGAAATGTAACGGCCAGTGGGATTGACGAGGATGACGATGATGTACCCGAACTTGTCGAGGACTTTGAAGCTGCAAGCAAGACAGAAACAGGTGAGTTAGTGATCATATTAATGCCAGTAGGATAGTTAAGAATTTATTATGGGACATAACTTAAGTGGATATTGCTATACATGTAAATGGCTCACTTTAGATGGAACTTCCAATTTGGATTTATGAGTGTATATTGTACCTGTAAATGTTACATGGCAAATGGGGCATTTTGGTGAATTTTTATATTAAATTATTTATTTTATAATAGTTTTTAGTTTAATGGATTTTAGAAACCTTACAAGATATGGTATTGACAACGTTTGTCAAATTGGAATCGTTGACTTTGTTTTACGAGCAGACGGTTATTGTAAAGATTTTCTTCGTTTCTCATGCCATGGGCTTTCTTGAACCACTGGTTTTGCTCTTAATGATAGGGAAACAATAAAGAAAGGATAGCCGTCTTATAGGTAATGTTTTACTGAAGTGTTACAAAGTGTTCTCAAATAGGGAAGAAGCCTTGGGAGGGGGTCTATAAAAAAAAATACGTCATATATAATCCAGCATTAACATCCTGTACACATTCCATAACAAGATTGAATATCCAGTTACAACAGTATTGCCTTAAATAGCAGCATTGTTTAACAAGTACCATTTATATGTTGACTGATGCTTGTTTGGGTGTGAAAATTATTATTCCCATACCTAAGATTGTAGTTCATTGTGTAGGTTATAGGTATGCAGGCACTTTACTTAATATTAAATTGTAAATCTTTGTATAACCATTCAACTTGCTTGGGTGTTTTCAAGAGCGCCCCTGTACAGGCAGAATTTTGTTGTTCCCTTGTTGGTCCATTTGATTGAACTCTTGCAACAGTTACATTAGTAAGTTTATTACTGGATAAGTCTTCAGTGAATCTTTTCTCCATTCCCAGTACTGTTTTTTGTCCACAACTTTTCCCCCCTCATATGTAAACCTGTCTTGTATGGGCCAATTGGTCTTCTGAGGTTTCCTTAATTCTAATGTTATGTTTGATAAGAGCAGTCTTCATCCTAATCACATGCTTTTTCTTGCTCATGTTTAAGGCCAGCCCTCTACCTCTCACTCTTGGCTCTGAACAGTGGCAGCCACATTGTTTTTGCTATTGGGGCTTATTGGTGATCAGCTTTGGAAGACCTTTTATTTATTTTGCAGCTCAATTTAAGAAAATACTTCCCTATTGGTTGATAATCAGTAAGCCAGCAATTGCTGCTTGTATCCTGCATAATTTGGCTAATCCAGTAATAATAATCCCTAACTTAGTTTTGAGTCATAACAGTAATGCTGTATATTTAAAAGAAACTTCTAATTAAAACATGCATGGTGTTCTTCATATTTTTTAATGACCATTAATTTATTCCATAAACTTATGCCAGAAAGTGTAATTTTTTAATATAACTTATTTTATTTTAGTTTTTTCACTGCATTTCAGATATCTTGGTAAAACTTAAAGAATATCTTCATTTTGGTATGTGTGAATCTTTTTCATTTTTTTTTTTTGGTTTATGTATGTCATGGGGTTCATGTGCTGTTTAAATTTAAGCATTGTAGGCTTCTGATGCTTTTTTGAGAAGTTCTATTGTCACGTGTTTTTATCAAAATTGTAATGCACTTTCCTAATAGCTTTAAATTTGGTACACATGCCTCGTCATATAATCATTATGTAACAAATATATACATTTTTTTGTCACTGGGTAGTGTTACCTTCTAATTCCTTATGCCTTCCAAGTATAGAAAATGGCTGCTATTACCTTCACACTTTGATAGCTTAGGGAAGATGTCTTAAAGGTTACTTGAAGGCTACCAACTCCTTAACTAGAGCTGTGACATCAACACTTGATAAGGAATTGGCAGCCTTCAAGTAACTCTGAAGACATCTTCCCAAAGCTGCCAAAGCAAATTTTGTGGCAAATAATAACCATTTTATATATCTTCGAAAGTATAATAAATTAAGACACTACCCAGGAGGCAAATTGTTACATAGTGTAATGTGTTAACTAAGATTTCATATAGTTTTATGCTAATGAATATAGCCATTTGATTACACCAAATGAGAGAAACATAAATGAATAAGAAGCTAGTGTACTTGAAATAAGATTGCAGAACAAAATTCTTATTATATGAAACTTTGGGATTAGATTCTTCTAGGAATCTGTGGTTAGTAGTCTTACCTTCTTGCCTTATGTAGTTAGCTCTGTTTACTGGAATTGGGGAGTCATCAATTAGTAAAAAAAAAAAAAGTATCCAAGAATAATAAAAAGTTTGTTATATGTAAATATCAACGTAGGAAAAAATCAAACAAAATTCCAAACTTTTTTTTATTTCAAGACACTGTCAAGAAATAGAGAAGACAGGTTTGGGATTACATATCCCACTACACGAGAGCACATTAATAGCCATAAACAAAATATCAAATAATGGAAGTGACATGATTCAATGGGGCGAGTCGAATTTACTAAAATTTTGATACTACATGTTTTCTCAAGATATGTGATTTGGCCTGCAAATCTCAGAATTTTGCATAATATTGCATTTTTAAGGAAGTTTTCTTGAATTTTGTTTTAGAGGCTATTCCCTAATTATTGGAATGTTCAACACAATTATTATTCTTTTACATAATTTTTATACTTGTCAAAAATCTTAACAATTATAGATAGCTTAAACTAATATAATCCTGACTTCAATGCAAAATAATTTATAATTTTTAAGATTTTTGACAGGATTAAAATTATGTAAAGAATAATATTGTGTAGAACATTGCAAGAATTAGGGAATAGCCGCTCCCCATTGAATCATGTCACTTCCATTATTAAATATTGTTTATGGATCTTGATAGACTGTAGTCTGATCTTGATCAGACTACAGGAGAGAGACTACAATGTACTCAGGTGTAGTGGGATATATAATCCCAAACCCGTGTCTTCTGTACTCCTTGATAGTGTCTTGAAACAAGAAAATGTTTAGAATGTTTCATTTTTTCCTACTTGGATACTTAAGTGAGTTATATAGTAGTAAAAAAGTGTCCTTCACACTTAGTCAGATATAAACATGCTCCATTGCTGAACTTGTCAAATACAAGTTAAATAAATTATATAATATATATATATATATATATATATATATATATATATATATATGTATATATAATATATGTATATGTATATATAATATATGTATATGTATATATAATATATGTATATGTATATATAATATATGTATATGTATATATAAGTATATGTATATATAAGTATATGTATATATAACATATGTATATGTATATATATATATATATATAAGTATATATATATATATATATAATATATATATATATATATATATATATATATATATATATATATATTAATAAATAAAAATAAATAAAAAAATCACCAGCAGCACATCACGACTTGGACAAAGTGTATCAGAGTCCCTTGTGAATTACTGTATATAATTTTTTTTTATAATTATTTTATCTACATATTTTTCCTCCTCTTTTCTCTTGCAATATTGTGTGGTTTACAATCCCCACTGCCTTCTGTGCGCAGCATCTCTGATCACCTACTCAGCCTTTTTCTCCTACCTTTAACCCCTGGGCTGTGCACCTGTTAATAGCCGACAACCCACGGTGAAGTAAATTGTTGCCCCTTTCCTTGTAATAATGTTAATGCAGTCCTTGACCTTGCTGGGGAGGGGAGGGAATTTCATGACACTTTGTGATGGGGGAGGAAGTACAGTAAACAGGTTACACGCACAAATCACAATAGCGTGATGCATCAAATGAACAAAATGATTATGGCAGCGTCTGGGATCCTCCCGGACGTAGGTTTGAACCCGCGTCACGGCCCTTGTGGAGTTGCTCGATGCGGGTGTTATCTTGCTACAAGATTCAGAATATATAATGTGTAAACCATTGCTATACTTAAAAATATGGTATGCATATTATTGATACAATTATATTCTAAGAATAAGTATTTTTGCTATTATTAAACTGCATATGCACTTTATAATTATCATTACATTTTCATGCACCATTGGGAATCACTTAAGGTTACTGGGAGTGTGACGATCTTTAAACTGGTTATCAAGAGTTGAGCCTATTCAAGCATATTTTGCACAAAATTCTACAGCACGCATTGAATGTGTAATAGTTTCTTCAGATTTTGAATTTTTTACCATGAATTTTTAAGTGCAGAGTTGTATTAGGCTGTCGATAATATTATTTTTATCAGAACGTATAGAATATTGACACACAGTATCATTAATATGTTACTTTTGTCTTTGAACAATAAGCTGTTTTTGCTGTTATTACACTATATATGCACATTTTATGTATAACAATACATTTTTGTGCACCATAAAGTACCTCTAAGCTGGTCTGGCAAGTCAAAAGAGCATTGCGTCACTTCATGCTAATTCCTTACATCCTCACTGCAAAATGCCTCCTCCTAACATACTATGCACATCGCTAATTATATGCACACTGCTGCTATTATCAGAATCTTGGTCACTAAATCCTGAAAATTAATAATTTTCTACAAATTTAAGTTTGCAACCTAACAAGAGCTAATTGTCAAGATGCTTTAATGGTCCAAACAGTGGCAGTGTGCCATATTGGTTGCTTACTCAGTAAACTCAGTAAGCACACCCATTCCACTCAGGAATGGTGTCGTTGAGTTTCTTTTTTTAAATGTCTGTTAACTAGATCCCTGAGAAAGCGAATGTAAGCCCAGTGTTCCCGCTGAACGTTTAAATCTTACGCATTACTCTACAGCATGCCCTAAAGCCAAAATCATACATATGTATATGTAGTGTATAAATAGATATACATATATAGTGTGTGTGTCAAGTTGGAATGTCCCAAGCCCTAATGCATGGCTATCATGCATTAAACTCTTGACCCCTGAAGGATTCAGTCCCAGTCAGCCAGGTCCTCCATGCCCATTGGCGTGTCCAGTACTATAACAACTTGTCCCCAGACTGTACAAAAGTATTGGAAAGTTGTCTTGACTTTTAACAGAGATGGTACACGAAAGCAAACTAACAAACAGGTTTAAAGACAAAAGTGAAGGGCAAAAGAGGAGGGAATCCTGTTAATATATAATACAGTTTCAGATGCCAGATATTGTTATAGTAGCAGAGACAAAACTGAAGGATAAAATTTTTAATGCATTAGTATTCCCAAGGGGGGCTATGCTCTTTGAAGATGCGACAGAAAAGTTAGAGGTGTTGCTGCTATAGTGAAGGTACAACTAAAGGCAAGAGAATTAATACTTTACAATCCTCGAAGTAGGCATAATGGTGCTGAAGATTTGGAGTCAGAATGGTAAACTAATCATCAGTACTGCATACAGTCCACCAGCAAGCAGTACATGGACTTAGGTGCTCAATGACAAAAGTGAGGGCCCTATAATGATCATGAGAGATTATTGCAAAAGAAAAAGATTAGTCATGCTTGTTGATTCATGGTAAGATTTATTTAAAATCAATAGACTAGGAAGGCTATAAAGCAAGAACAGGATTTTGGATTGGCTGATTCATAAACCTCATCCTGGAATATTTCATGTATCAACATGTAAAACAGCCCACAAGAATGAGAGGTGGTGATGCTCCATCATTGCTGGATTTGGTATTTACCAGGAAAGTAGAAGAGATATTTGACATGGCTTCCTCCCTTGGGAAAAGTGACCATGTCCTGTTGGAAATTAAATATGCTATGTGAATTTTGGTATTCATTTATTCAAGAACGTACCTTGTGTTTGTGAGTACAAAACATTGGCTTTTTACATTCTTGCAAAGCCACTAACACAGTTTTTCGGGCAGATCTAGTCTAGACGAGAATGGAAAAATTGAAATGGCCGACAAACTTGATTTTAAGAGAGGACACCATGGGAAACTTAGTAAATTCTTGAATGAATTTAATTGGAATGACTTGTTGCAATAAATAAAATAAATTAATACAATCTATGCCAAATTCTGTGAAATTTACAATGAAGGTACAAAAAATATAGACAACAAGTATACAGAACCAGGAAAGAGGGTTGTTTGAACAAAAATTGGGTACCAGAGAGAAAGACGAAAATAGGGACAATACAGGAGAGGCCAAACCCTCAAACATACCAGCACTACAAACAAGCAAGAAACACATCAGTGAGGGGAGAGGCTGAAAGGATCTTTGAGAAGGGGTTGTGGACAAATGTAAAACAGATACAGGCCTTTTCTGTAAATTCATTAAGAGCAAGCTGCACGTAAATGATAAAATCCAGAGATTGAGAATGGGGAACAGGTTCATTGAGAATCACATTTCTTTTTCAAACACTAAATGAACAGTTCCAAAGTGTTTGTGTAAAATGTGGTTTTCAAAGAGCCATACACGATGCCAGTTCCAGAAAACAGAATAGAGTACATACAGGTTTCTCGAGATGAAGTGGACAATATACTCCAGAGACTGGATGAAATAAAACTGTTGGGTCAGATTTGGGTTGGTCCAAGTTTAACCTTTGGTGCTAAGAGAATGTGCAACCGAGCTAAGCATTACACTTCAACTGATATTCCAGACATCTTTGTCCACGGGAATCTTAGTAGATGTTTGGAAAAATTGCAAACATTGTTCCAATCTACAAAAAGGGTAGCCAAGAAGACTCCATTAATTATTGACCTGTATCATTGACAAGCATGCTGGTAAAAACACTAGAAAAAAGTTAAGACCAAATGGGTAGAACACATGGAGAGTAAAGACATAGGCTAGTATGTGATCGGGCAGGAAGGTCCTGTTTAATAAACCTACTTACTGGTAGTTTTTATGATAGATCAAGAGATATTCTACAGGACACAGATGGTTGGGTTGACTGTGTATATCTAGATCTAAAAAGGGATTTTGACAGTCCACACAAGAGGTTGTTTTGGAAACTAAAACATGCTGTAGGGGTGACAAGCAAACTGCTGACATCGATGAAAAATTTTCTGACAGAAGAGAGAGCGGTAAGTAGAGTAACAATGTTACGAGCAGAGTACCACAGGGTTCCGTTCTTGGACCAGTAATGTTCATCGTCTACACAAATGATATACCAGGTGGAATACAAAATTATTTAAACACATTTGCTGATGATGCTAAGATACCAGGGAAGATAGGAGATGTAGACGATTGTCATGCCCTTAAAATTGACCTAGATAAATACATGCTTGGAGCACCATATGGTAAATGGAATTCAATGTGGAATAAATGTCATGTTAAGAAATGTGGAATAGGTGAAAATTGACCACACAACTTGTGTGGTCACTAATTATGTGTAAAAGAATTACAGAAGCCAAATAAAGAATGAGACCTAGGGGTGGTTTTGTATAGCAAGCTGTTGCCAGAGGAACACAAAGAACATTGCGAGAGGAGCGTATGCATCACTTTCCAACTTCAAATTATATGGATGGTGAAATACTGAAGAAACTGTTCATGACATTTGTGAGACTAAAAAAATATTGGAATATACAGCAATTGTATGGTGCCCAAATTGCAAGAAACACAAATAAACTGGAAAAGGTGCAATGGAATGCCACAAACAAGAGAACAGATTCAAGCTAAGGAAACAAAGGTGCCAAAAATTAAAAAGTTTTCTTTTGCAAACAGTGATAAATGATTACTATTAAAATTTTGCCTAATGTGAGGAATTCAATAAGGTCTTGTAGGAAGGGAACTATCGTGGGAAAAGTGCCAAGTCATTATGACTATATGCAACTGGGAAAGGGTCAGGATAAGGATTAGGGATGGGACGAGGGGGAAGGAATGGTGCCCAAGCACTTGGACGGTCGGGGAGGTCTTGTAGGAGTAGGAATGATGATGATGCTGGCATTCACTGTCACACTGGACAGAGGATCATACACAAGACAATAGGTCTTAACTGTAGGCTGACGGTGGTAGACAGTTGGAACAAGCTCAGAACAAGCACCCTGAAAATTTTGTAGGTGGTGATGTCTTCCCTAATTCTTCTGTCTTCTAGGGATGCAAGGTTTAATTTCTGTAGCATTAACTTTTAACTCTTACCTCTGTTCTGGGACTCGTCGGGTCCTAATATGCAGCTCTAGGTTAGAGCTGCTTCCTCCATGATTGGGCTTGACATAAGTGATATACAGGGTTCTGAATGATTCCATATAAAGTTTCTAAAAGCTTATGTTGGTTAATCTAGCATATGCAGCTGATAATATCCTTTTGATGTTGGCTTCTGGGGACAGGTCTGGTGTGATATCAACCCCCAAATCTTTATACTTGACTCTTGCAGGATTTCATTTCCCAGATGATACCTTATGTTCGGCCTCCTCCTCCTCCCGTAACCTAATTTCATTACTGCACTTCACACTTGTGTGAATTTAGCTTTAGCAGCCATTTTCTGGACCATTCCTCCAGTTTGTCCATGTTTTCCTGTAGTCTGTCTTCTGTATTTTTCATCCATGTTTTGCTTGACTTCCATTTCACTTAAGGCCTTGTCATAGTGATCTAGCAATTGAGAGGCAGGAGTGCCCTGTTCTGAACCCGTGTTGTTTGGGGTTATGTAGATATTGCAGCCCATCCTCTTGTTTTGGTAGTATGAAGAAGACAATATATACCGACATACAATGAAATTAGAAAGTAAAAATCTGAACTATTTTGGACAAACTGGAAAACTATTTGTTGCTTTGACAAACTATACCTAACCTAATCTTCCTAGGCCTAATACAGTAAGTGTGCTCGCGCTATACTGAGCCTCGTCTTGGGATGATTTCGGGGCTTAGCGTCCCTGCTGCCCGGTCCTCGACCAAGCCTCCTGTTTGTTACAACCCCCCCCCCCCCAGGAAGCAGCCCATAGCAGCTGTCTAACTCCTAGGTACCTATTTACTGCTAGGTAACAGGAGTATCAGGGTGAAAGAAACTGCCCACCTGTTTCCGTCTCCACCGGAAATCCAGCCCGGAACCTCGGGACTATGAATTCGAAGCGATGTCCACTCGGATGTCAGGCCCCTGTTAGGAATATTTAAGTTAGTTTTTAGCTTCTTTTATTTTAAATAAAATCTTAATATTTAAATAAAAACACTAGTCAGTATACTACTATCTAAAAGCTAAGTATGTTCAAATTTGTGACTATTGACAATTGTCATAATACCTACTATCTAAACAGGATAATAAGTTGAGATATTGTGATTCCATGTGATTTGTAATCTTCCCTAGCACTCTTTTGAAGGTTTATGTGTGAAATTAGAAGTGGTGCAATTTCCCATTTTAAGTTTGTTGGGGAAAACACCAGTATCTAGGCTCTGTCTCCTAAAGATGGTTAGGGCCTGTGATAGTGGTGTTTGCACTTCTTGATGAATATACAACTCCCTATGGCTACTTCAAAGTCCAGTGGGGGTTAGGTAACATCTTGTAGATGGTTCAGTGTTGGTGTCACATTTATGAAGAATTTGAATCATTGATCGTCAATGTGTTTAAGGATTCACTGGTAACAGAACTACTAAAGCCTCAGTGTTTCATATTTTTTTCTGTGAAAGTTCCATCACTTTTGTGTAAGTGCCCGGTGCTGGATGTTGTTTTTGTTCTAGTTTTAGAATTGAGAAAAAAATCCTTGTAATAGTCCTTAGTGTGTTTCGGTTAAAGCTACACTTGCCAGATTTAAGAGGCCAGTTATTAAGTAGACTTCTAGTTGTATTGTGTGTTTTGATACCTTGTATATTGGCAAATAAGAAAGATGTACCTGTGGAAGTTCTGGGTATTTTACTTGGTGTATCTGTGGTTCTTGTGTGAGTTGTTGCCCTGTTTAGCATTTGACCGAGTTGATAGTACAGGTTGGACATTTCTTGTCATTCTTTTACTCTTTTACAAAAAAAAAAAAAAATTGTAGAAGCAAGATTGTGTTAGCAAGACAGGAACTTACCACAACAAGTGAAGGATGACTCAAAGAGAGAAGAAAGGGGGACATAACAAGCTTATATAGGTGTGATCTTCACTCAGAACCAGGAAGAACTTGAAATATGTGATACCACTAGGCACCAGTGACCATTTTGTCCTAGTCTTTTGTTATCTGATTTAACTTAAAACTGTGACCATGGAACAAGAAGTCAGAGAAAGGAGAGCTAATAAGAGGATAAAAGAATTTCTGGGAGATATATATATAAAGTCCAAAAGTGCGGCGTACCACCCACAGCAAACAAAAAGTGACATTGCGTTACCCGTGAGCGCTCAAAAGCAATAAAATGTGTGTTCTCTTTTCAACTTTGTCACCTTAATTCTTGTCCTATGTCTTTCATTTTGGTGTCAATGTGTTCCCAATGAAATTCCCTACAGGAGTATGTGCATATAATGTCCAAAACCGCGGCGCACCCCTCCCGCAGCCAAGCTGAAAGCAGGCCAAATTTTAAAATTTTTGATGACATACTTGAACAAAAGTGTGTTCTAATTTGCCAGAGGTCTCGAAACAGAAAAAGGGACAGCACGTCATTTTCGCTTTCATTTCCTAGTACGGCAATTTTTGACTTTTGAGACGCATAAGAGTGAAAATTGACGTTATTGGTAGGACAGGTTGGGTTTAATAAACAGCGTCAAGAAGGAAAAACGAGAAGTAGGTGGGGAGTTGGGGAAGTAGAGGAGACAAAGGATTGAAAACAGGAATAGCTACAACAGCTAGGAACGAATATATAAAGTTAAGATTTGGAAAGAAATTACGAGAGCGATATTGCTCTAAAAAAAAAAATTACTACATAGACAAGAAGAAAAATGACTGAAAGATAAAGTGTCAAAACTGCAGAAAATGAGAAGGTCATGTGCAGAAAGCGATAAGAAAATCTTAGAAGAACTGAATGCCAATTTGCATGGAGTGTTCACAACTGAGCCTGATCAGCTCCTAATGTTAGAAAAGATGACTAGATGAGAGGCTGTCTCATAAAGGTGACAGCAGAGGTGGTAAAGAAACACTGGACAAAACAAAAGCAGATTGATCAGCCAATGAATCCTCATGGATTCATTGTGACCAATGTGATAGCCTTTAAAATTAAATCATTAGGAACAACAGGGTAAAGTGAGTTGTTGGATTTTTAACTTCAAACAATGCAAAAATTAACGGTCAATCAAGTGCAGTTGAAAACTGTGCACCCTTGCAATAGACTGGGAGTCCTGTAAAAGCAAGAATAGAAGACATTTGGACAAGCATATTGGTAAACCTTAATCTGGACACATGTATCAACACTTCTAGCAGGCTGCAAGAATGAGGGAAGGGGATGTTCCGTCAATACTGGATCTAATATTCACCAGGAAATGTGGTACATCCAGAGAAGATATGGTACATCCAGTACCTTCTTCCCTTGAGAAAGTGTGATCATGTCCTGTTGGAAAATATATATGCTTTGCGATATGACCTAGAAGAGAATGGGGACATTGAAACGGTTAATAAATATAATTTCATTTTTTTTTTCTCATCACTGGGTTGTCAACATTTAACAAGTGTAAAGTGCAGAAGTTAACAAGTCACTTACAAAGCAAGAGTTGCCCAATTGCCAGAAGGCAAATGCGGTGCCAAATTTTCAAGAAAGGAGAAAAGGGAAGATGCACTTTATTACAAACAAGCTGACAAGCGTCCCCTGCAAAGTAATTGAAAGATTGATCAGGTTTAGACTAGTTACACAGTTTCACAAACAAACACCAATATCTGGGTTCAGGAAAGGGATATCATGCCTAACAACCCTGCTGGAGTTTTATGATTAAGTTAAATAAGGATGGGCAGACTGCATATTTCTGGACTGGCAAAAGTCCTTTGAGTACCTCATAAGAGATTTGTCATGTCTAAACCATCATACAATTTGAGTATTGACACCCAATTTGAGTATTAACAGATTACTACACAAACTTGAGAGGCAGGCAGGAATAAGTGGAAAGTCATAACATGGGTAAGGGATTACCCATGTTAAGGGATAACAGGCAAGAACCGGAGTAAGAGTACGGGGCAAGAAGTCGGACTAGTGTACAGTAACAAGTAACAGTAGAGTACCTACAGGATTGGTACTGGGACAAATTCCATTTTTAATACAGGCAGTCTCTATACTATGAACAAGTTACGATACAAGTTTTTTGAAGAAGTTGTTCGGAATGCGAAGGGAGATTTTATTGTGGCACAGTGCTATAAATGGGAGATGCGTTCCCAGGACACCAAAAATCTTTACAAAGCCAATATTTTTGGCACGTATAATATACAAAAACAGCACATTATTTAATTTTAATGGAGTAGACTTGCTTGTCAGTTAGCTGTGAGGAGTAATGAGATTTAGTTGGAGGAAATGGAGATGCATGGGTGGCAGAGGGTGGCTGGTCATTTTCATTGTCACTAGCTATGTTTGAAGTGGGAGGTCGGTTGCTGGCAAACACCTGTAGATCATCATCAATGGCATTAGCTGCTGTAAAAGTCGATGGTTTTCAGTCATACCTTTTCTTAAAGAGTTGAGGCAATTGATAGTATTATCTGCACTAGCAGCCTGTCCACTCAATTTTCTGTTATGTAAATTTGCCTTGTGCTTATCTCTAAAACCACCCATGTCTGTCCACAAATGTTTCATCAATCACTGTTTCACTTATTTTCTTCTATTGAATTATCAAAAAGACTTCCTGCTTTATTGTGAATGAGCATCAAGCTAACCGATTTTAATAACAATTGTGGTCCTCACTCAATCCACAATGTTAACCTTTTTGATCTATTGATTTTGATTTTGATCTATTCCTTATTGTCATTGATCCCAGTGGTGCAGAACCCTTCATATGCTTGAAAATTCATGTTATGTACTCGCCTTGTTGCTGTCAAGCGGACAGCACGCTGGACTTGTGATCCTGTGGTCCTGGGTTTGATCCCAGGCGCTGGCGAGAAACAATGGTCAGAGTTTCTTTCACCCTATGCCCCTGTTACCTTGCAGTAAAATAGGTACCTGGGTGTTAGTCAACTGTCACGAGCTGCTTTCTGGGGCTGGAGGCCTGGTCGAGGACCGGGCCGCGGGGACACTAAAAAGCCCTGAAATCATCTCAAGATAACCTCAAGATAGCTTGCGGGGGTTGAGTTTTGGCTCTTTGGTCCCACCTCTCGACTGTCAATCAATTGGTGTACAGATTCTTGAGTCTATTGGGCCCTGTCTAACCTACATTTGAAACTGTTTGGAGCCTGTCTCCTTTCAAGATGGTTGCAATTGTTGACTAGTTCACTCTGCAAATGTTTGCAATTGCTCTTATTTTTTCACCCATCTTGGAGCACTTAACAGTATCGCTCGCTTTGGAGACCGATCACGTCCACTTTTTTTCTCTTGAATCCTAACCGTGGACAGGACTCGCGTCCACTCCGAAAATATTTGTATAAAATAATTTTTTATCCAATCGACCTCGGGATAGTTTCAAAATAAGCGCCTTTTGAGTGCGCACAATTTGATACCAAAATGAAAGATTCTATTTATTGTGCTATTATTATTATGGGACTAGTTTTAAAATGCGCACCTTTAAATTGTAAACAATTTGATACCAAAACCAGCGACGTAACACAAAAATTGATGTCGGAACACTGGAAAGATATAAATAATTGTGATGATGAGCGTCCAAAATTAAAATATGTTAAAATTCCAGTTATTGCTCAGTTATTATGAGACTAGTTTTAAAATGAGCGCCTTTATATTGCGAACAATTTGATACCAAAACGAGCAATGTAACACGAAAATGAATGTTATCAAATTGAACGAGTATACACATTAGGGTGTGGTGTGCAAATTGGTGCTCGTTCACGGGTAACTTTAGGCTTTGCTGAGGGGAGTATCGCCAGGCTTTTAGATATTATATGCATATACACCTGCAGGGTATTTAATTGCGAACACACTGATACCAAAATGAACAACGTAGCACGAGAATTAAGGTGAGAAAACTGAAACGAGTAAACACATTTTACTGATTTTGTGCGCTCACGGGTAACTTTTCCAACTAGGCTTTGCTGTGGGGAGTCACGCCGGGCGTTTGGACCTTATATGCATATACACCTGTAGGAAATTCTATTGCGAACACACTGATACCAAAACGAACGACGTAGCACGAGAATTAAGGTGAGAAAACTGAAACGAGTATACACATTTAGGCGTCGCTGCACGCTCACCCACACTGTCCACCATAGCGCGCAATAATTTTAATAATGTCTAACTTTGTCTCTTAGGTTTATGGGTTGTCCTTTTCTTGGCACTGGTGCATTATCACCAAGCTCTCGTCTTCACTATTGTTAACGGCATTTTCCTCGATAAAGTCAAATGAAAGCACAGTTCTGGTTAGTCTAGGACAAAAGTGGAAGTCTTCTAGAAAACTTTAAAATTTTCCTACAAGAAGTGTGGATATGTGGGCCTGCAAGCCGTTTCAAGGAACAGCCTGTTATATCAAGCTCTCATAAATTATTGGGCCAGGTTGAACCTGGTACTGGGTCAGGCTTGGGAATAGATGAACTCCCATACTCTCATCCAGGTCCATTCCAGGTACAGTATATGAGATCAGTCTTGGAGTATGCTACTATATAATGGAGTGCCCATCATGGAGTATCTGCATGTTTTGTTTCCATAACTGCAACTAAGCTGGTATCTTGAGGTTATCTTGAAGATTTCGGGGCTTAGCGATCCTGCGGCCCTGTCCTTGACCATGCCTCCTTTTTGTTATACATCCCCAGGAAGCAGCCTGTAGCAGCTGTAACCCCCCAGGTACCTATTTACTGTTAGGTGAACAGGAGCATCAGGGTGAAAGAAACTGCCCATTTGTTTCCGCCAGGGATCAAACCCGGAACCTTAGGACTACAAATCCCGAGCGCTGTCCACTCAGCTGTCTAGCCTAGGTATGGTGTCCAAACTACTGCAAGGTGATAATAGTGGCCACCATACACTGTATGACAGAAGTCACACCACTCGGTAGTCGATGCCACCTGCCTCACCAAGATTTCTCCTACCAACACTGTTTTTGCTGTTATTACACTGTATACACGTTATAATTATCTAAATTTGTGTTCACCATAACAAACCTCCAAACAATATAGGGGCCACCTCACACCAGTCAGCCTCACTGCCACCTCACTGCCAAGATTCCTCTCAACATGCTATGCACAATGCTAATTATCACCACAATGCTGCTATTATCAGGATTCTGCTCACTAAATCCTGTAAGCGAAAATTTTCCAAAAGTTTATTTCGTAAAAGAACATAAGTCATTTCAAGATTCTTATGTGGACCAAACAATAGTAGTGTGCTGTGGCTACCTGCCTAGCACTGGTAATATTTTGAACAACATTGTGTTCACTGAATCTGAACATTGTACTCTGCAATACTATCACTAAATAGTAGCAGTTACATATGTATTTTGACATTATTAGGAGATCCTGTGGTCACAAGCTGAACAGCAGTGCTGTTAGCTCATGCTGCATGCACCAACCTTGGTTGCTCACTCAGTACTGAGACACTCACCTGGGAATGGTACTCGGGATTTTTTTTAAATGGTGTCTGTTTACTGGAGCCCTGAGGAAGCTGATTTAACCCCGTGTAGCCGCGGGACTTTGAAATCTTACATGGTACCTGTATTTTAAAATGTATTTGACGTGCACCGTGCAGGTAGTCAGACCAAAATCGTATATAAACAATTAGTGCCGTTCAAGGTTCAAGAGGCAGTATAAGCCCTCGGCGTACCTCTAGCAACGATCCTTAAGGATTTACATGCAAAAGGAGAGTAGCCAAGCTGCTGGAAGAAGGCAAATGCTTTACCAATTTTCAAGAATTAGGCGTGTAAACAAACTTAACGTGGTTTTAGGGAAAGGAAATTCTGTCTAACGAACCTACTGGACTTCCATGATAAAATAAAAAGGATAAGGCGGCATAGAAAAGTATGGGCAGATAGCATATTTCTGGACTGCCAAAAACCCACTGACACAGTACCTCACAAGAGATTACTGTACTCACTTGAGAGGCAGGCAGGAGTAAGTGGAAAAGCCTAAACATGGGTTAGGAATTACCTAACAAGCAGGAACAGAGAGTAACAGTCGGGGGTGAGATGTCTGGCTGGCGAACAGTAACGTGTGGTTTACATCAATAATTGGTTCTGGGAGGAATTCTATTAATCATATACGTAAGTGACCTATCTGCAGGAATACTTTCATGTCGATGCTTGGAGATGACACAAAATTAGAGAAGAATGGTAGCATGATTTTTTTCATGGGTCAAGGTAAACTCCATTACATTCACACAGACCTATTATATATCCATATTTGCATCATACATGTAACCCAGACAATATTTTTTTTAAATCTTCATATGATAACTGCATTACCCTGTGAATAAACAATTGGTAACTGCTGTCTAAGGGTTAAACACCAGCAAATGTGAAGTAGTGGAAATGGGAATAGACCAATGAAGGGGAAGCAACCACCCTGTAATGACAAGAAAAAGACCTAGACGTGGATATAGTAGTACCAAACCGATCTTTGGAGCTCATATAAATAGGATAATGTCAACTGCATACTCTACACTAGCAAAAGTTAAAACATTCAGATCACTGTGCATCGCCTACGTGAGACCAGTATGCTGCACAGTCGTGGAGCTGCCATCTAAAGAAACACTTATGGAAGCCGAAAAAGGTTCATCCCAGAATTGCGAGGAATGAGATATGGAGAAACACTGAAGGAACTAAACCTGATGGCACTAGAAAAAATTAGCAGAGACATACAAAATACTTAGATTGACAGTGAAAATAAGGAAATTCTCACTGAAAACCCATAGTATGGGTGGAAGTGTGACTGATGAATCATAGATGTTTGAAAGTTTTCATTCACTTTGAGTAGTAGGAAAATGGAATGAACTAAAGGAGCTGGTTGTAGAAGCAAACTCGATCATAATTTTAAAAAGGTATGGTAATAAAATAGGTCACCAGTAGTTGTATTAGACAACCTGCAACTAGGAAGCTGGGGGCCCAAGAGTTAATGCTTGATCCTGCAGGCACAAACACGCGAGGTGACTACATACGCACGCACATAGTGCAAGATTGAGTGTGTGAGAAAAGTACTGAGCGATACAGTGTGCGAACAACCTGTCCTCCTCTAAAGAACGTCACATTTCGATCCTATGCATTACAAAAGGCTAAAATTTACGTACTAGAAAATGGAAGAGCCTCGCGAAAGTGACATAAGGTCTCGTTTTCTGTTTTGGGTCCTGGCAGGTTAGGAGAGAACACCTTAAAATTTAGAGAGAGAGAGAGAAGGGGGGGGGGAGAGATATTGTCAGATAATGCACAACTCGCTCACACCTATGCATCCACGCACACAAGATGAATTAGACAATCTCCAGAGATGGTCTAAGAAATGGCTACTAATTCTAATCCTGACGCAAGCGTATGAGGATAGAACTTAGAATAGAACTTCTTAAATACAGTACAGATGAAGAGAACGCCACTCCCATCTTCTGAAAGGTAGACCTAAGAGCGGGCTTAAAATCTAACACCAGAAGAACACATCAGGATAATAACGAGAGCAATATATGACTGACTTGCAAACGTATGTTCATTCACTGCCACCAATTTGTGCCTGCAGGATCGAGTATTAACTCTTGGTCCCAGCCTTTCTTGTCGCAGGTTGTCTAATTCAATGACTTGTGACCCATTTCCCTGTCATTTGTTTTTAAAATTATGAATGAGTTTGCTTCTACAACCAGCTCCTTAGTTCATTCCATTTTCCCTCTACTCTTAGCCCTTAGACAGTGACTATGGAAAAGGGTCATACCTCCCTATGCAAAAAATATGTAATATAAAAAAATTGATTAGAATTATTAATTTGTATGCAGAGTGTAAGAAAAACAAAAATAAGTGAATATTTGTTTGTGGGTGGAGGCGTTCTGCAAGGCTGTGTTTAGCACTTGTCAACACCTGGTGCTTGACTATGCTGGCACTTGTCAACACCTGGTGCTTGACTATGCTGGCACTTGTCAACACCTGGTGCTTGACTATGCTGGCACTTGTCAACACCTGGTGCTTGACTATGCTGGCACTTGTCAACACCTGGTGCTTGACTATGCTGGCACTTGTCAACACCTGGTGCTTGACTATGCTGGCACTTCTCAACACCTGGTGCTTGACTATGCTGGCACTCTTTTATTTTCCGATGTTTCACTGGTTGTTTTATCATGTTTTTCTTTATTTATGTCCACACAACTATGATAGCCACATTTGCATCATACATGTAAAACCTAGAAAATAATTGTTTAAATTGTCATATGACGATGACTTCATTACCCTAGTAACATTCATGACAACTGCATTCGTACCATGAAATGGTAGCAGGATTTTTTTCATGGGTCAAGGTAAACTCCATTACAACCACATATCCATATTTGCATTATGAAGTATATACCCAGCCTAAAGCCCAGACAATAATTGTTTAAATCTTCTATTGATTACCTCAGTCCCTTGGGGATCATCAATAGACGATAATTGCAGCCAAAAGGTTAAACTAAATACAAACTTTTAACATCTGTGTGATTCATCTGAGTCGAGCTTCCAACCGTGCGTGCGTGTATGTGTGTGTACATGTGTGCACATAAATATAATTTTATTGAAGGCTATGCCCCATGTTACATAATTACCATGACCTGTACTTAATATTTTTTTTTAGTTAAATTTAGACATTCCAGTTTTTTTCAAATTTTTTATCTAGGTTCTGAATTTGATTTTAATTTTCTTCTTATTCTGAGCTTCAGTTGTGATGTATAACTAGATTTTAAAACAATATTCAGTAGTTTATATTGCCGTATAAATTCATATTATATACCAATTATATTTTATCTAATTACTAATTCAGTAAAATAAGAATTACACCATATGTATTTCATATATAAAAGTATTCAGTAGTTTATATAGCCGGTAATTTATATTACATAATATATTTAGTAGTACCTGCAGGTAGTTGTGGTACTACTTGAATTTGTGTAATTGCTTTCCACAGAGGTATACTAAATAGGAGCTGCCTTGAATGGGCAAATAGCCTGTCTGCAATTGCCTTAATGTGTATATTATGTACACAGTTATCAAAGTATTCCCTCTATTTAACTAGTTGAAAGTGAAAGGGTTTAATTTCCCTGACATGATGGAAGGACAAGCTCTGTAGCCTCGGCTACGCTGGACACGGACTAGGTTTCATCTCTTGACTTTCCCTATCGACTTTCTCGGCTTCCCCTCCCACTTCTTTGGCTGGGGCTAATCCCAATCCCTCATTGACTATAATGTCCCCTGGTGTACCTCCATCTTGTGTGGTGGCAACTGCTCTGTTTATCCCCATCCTTCATTAGTTACTGTCACTGTGCTCCCATGTTTGCTTCCTGCTACCATTGCTACATTCCATGATTTGTTTGGCTACATTGCATGGCCAAAGTATATTTATACATGTTTATTTTTATATTTATTATGATGAACATATCCACTCTGATCTGCACATAAATAAGCAGTTAATTGATAATGGATTCCCAGGTTACTTTTAACCCACTCGGACTGGCACACGCGTAGTTGCGACCCCTACTAGGGAGGCTGCCTCCTGCCTATCTTTGCCCTGCATTGAAGAAGCCTCGGTTTCAGTATCCAAAAAACCTTGTTGAATGCCAGCATTGTCACTGATGTTCTCTCATATGATGTTGCAACTGGTGATAGACCACAAGGACTGCCATGGGGCTTTCCTTTGCCTCCCTCATCCCTGAGGCCCTGTCTGGCCTCGCCTGGTTTGGGTCTGGTCAACCAGACTATTCGATAAGGTTTCTTGCAGCCTGATGTATGAGTCAGCCTGGTTGACTAGGTATCCCTTGAAGGAGTTTATCACGTTTTTGTTTAATGTGGTATGAGGTCAGCCAGTTATTCCCTTTGTGTGTACAAGAGGTGTTGAAAAGTCATGGGACTTTAATGTTGATAGTACTCTCTGTGTATCTATTGCACTTTTGTTCTTCAGCAAGACTATTTTGCACATTTTGACATGCCCTTGAGGCATGGTCTCAAGTACTCACCTAGTTGTGCTTGAAGGGGTTGAGCTCTGGCTCTTTGGTCCTGCCTCTCAACTGTCAATCAACTGATGTACAGATTCAAGTTTCATACAGTCTTATTGATATGTGCAGAGTTGGGACCAGTCCTTCAGGTATTTTCAAAGTGTAAATTACTATGTATTTCTCCTACCTGTACTCTAGGGAATGCAGATTTTAAATTTTTAAGCGAATCTAATAATTTGATGCTTTATTAAGTGGGGATATATAAAAGGTATTTGCATGCTCTCCAGATCAGCAATTTCTCCAGATTTGAATGGGCTGTTGATTTACAATAGCAGTCCACCCTAGAGAGCACTAGTGTCTTCAAGTATCGTCACTGGTATTGACATTTCTTGTTTGAAAGGTTCTCGTTATCCAGTCTGTCATTTATCTTGAAGTTGTGACAGCTATGTTGTGTTCTTTGTAAGTAAGATCTGTGGACAAAATTACTCCCAGATATTTTACATTGCTTTTTCTTTCAATAGTGTTGTTTGACTGCTTTTTGTGTGGTTTCTGGTTTTGATATTTTCATTTTCCATTGTGCAATGTCCAAAACTTATTAAGCATTATGATATTTTTTGTGGACCATTGAAAGACCCGAATAACATCAGATTGGAGGATTTGCTGTGGTCCTTGGTATTGTCTACTCTCAAATCCTAGTGTCATCTGCAAAGTACTATAGGTATAACACTATAGTACTGAATCATCCTTTAATAAAAGGATACGGTTTATGTCCAAGGGTTTTCTATCCTCCAGATAGAATCACTTTTTATGGTAGGACCCTTCTGTCTTGCCAGTGTCAGATGCTCCATTCAGGAGTTTTTGGCACTTTTTTCTTGTGCAGCAGCGAGATGTCCCTTTGCCCCGTGTGTGGAGACCTTAGACATTCTAGTACTGATTGCTCTTCCTAGACCTGCTGCATCAACTTTGGTGAGGCCCCTCCTGGCCATGATAAGGTTGATCAGGCCATCTTGCCTTGAAGCATCGCATTCATATTTCTTTCCCCGAGGCTCGCCACCAGATATGCCAGCTTTACTTTCTCTACCATAGCCCATGTTCATTCATTGCATTTCACTACTACTACTATCATTCTCTAACGTTTCCAAATTTTAAATCCCGACACTTCCACCAGTTCCCCTTCTTCCCACAAGTCGCCTTCGCACCAGGTTAGCACTGCTTCTGTTCTCCTCTTTTCTCCGTGCGCTCCTTCACTTTTTGACCACATAAATCTTCCCATCTGTCTTTTGGCCCTCCTCATACGGCTGTCCGTCCAGACTATCTTTAGTTGAGATGATTTCGGGGTTTAGCGGCCCCGCCCTCGACCGGGCCTCCTTTTTTGTTACACACTCAAAAGAAGCAGCCCATAGCAGCTGTCTAACTCCTAGGTACCTATTTACTGCTAGGTAACAGGGGCATCAGGGTGCGAGAAACTGCCCATTTGTTTCCGCCTCCACCGGGGATTGTACCCGGAACCTTAGGACTACGAATCCGATGGCTGATATATTGATAAACAATTTCCTCCACATTGTTCGCATTCGTTCTCCCTCTCCAACAGACTCCAAAAGGCTCCCTCCCAGCCTTTTGGGAGGCTATTGCACAATATATAGCTACTGGCACCCCCGTGTCAGAAACGGAAACCTGTTTCCTCTTCCTTCACAGCAGATAAGGCTCCTGTTCTGGTTTCTACCTCTCCTCCTGTCATGGGAGCAGAGTTGGATGATCTACACACGAATGTTGAGTTACTTCCCAACTACCCTTTGTGGTCATTAGTCATTTGATAAAAGCCTTAGTGAAGCCAATATCTTCGATATCGCTTGCCTTACATGCTGCTATTATTATGTTGACATTCTTGGTGATGTTTAGCCTCTTTTGAATATCTAGAAACACTGATGGTGCTACATAGTCTTCCCAGCTTGGTGCCTTTTGATAATTTCTTTTCATGGGTTTACTGGAATGGTTAAAATTGGTACATTTACAAACTAAGTTTTTCACTTGGGTGATAATTTTTTGTCTAGGCTGTTTCTAAATGAACCTAGTAAACTGGTTTATTTAGAAATTTGTGCTTAGTATACTTCATTGGTACTCACTAATACATCCTAACTGGATAATTTCCAAATATCTTTTTAGTAGTGCCATTTTACTGACTTTCAAAATTGTGTTAATATAATGAATCTTTGCATGGAAATTTTTTATCAGTAGCAAGAATATGAAAAGTACATGTCCTATTTTTATAACAGCTGACATGGGGAAATTAACAGCACCAAGTCTGGGGCTAGTTATAGAGGATATAAAGGAGGACCTTGACGATGTGCCAGAACTAATAGAAGCTGGACAGGAGAGTATAGCTATGTCTATCCCAACAAAGGAAGAAAAGGCTGAAAATGAAGCCTCTCCTGGTAAGGATGAGGCTAAGAAATATATTCCTGTTAATATAGAGGAAGCAAAGAAGGAAATAGTTTCTTCTGAGGAGGAGGATGTAAAGAAAGCAGCACTTTCTGCATTCAGTAAAGAAGCAACAAAAGAAGTTCCTTTAAACATTAAGGAAGAAGCAAAGAAGGAAGCATCCCAAGGCAAAAAGAAGGGTTCTAAGGATGAAGCCAAAAAAAGGCAGCTGCTGCTTCTAAGAATACTGATAAAAAAAATGCATCCTCCAAAGAAATGGAACATGCATCAGCTGCTGAAGATGTAAAGAAAAAGGCGACTCAAGCACATGGTAAGGAAGCCAAGAAGAAAGCAACCCACGACAAGGAAGAGGTAAAAAAGGACAATTCACCTGCCCAAGCTGAAGTGGTCAAGCAGGAAGTTCCTTCAGTTCTTCCTGAAGTAGGCAAGGCAGCAGTCACAGCTGATGAGAAGGCCAAAGAGGAGGCAGTGTCAGTTCCAGCTGAAATTGTACAAACAACTGTTCAGGATGAGTCCAAGAAGGAGGCTGTCTCAGAACCAGCTAAAGCAGAACCCAAAAAGGAAGGTGCTGCTAAAGGGCAGTCCAAAAAAGAGCATGCTTTGGCAAAAGGACAGTCCAAAAAGGAGGCTGCTCAGGCTAAAAAGGAGGCTGCTTCATCAAGAATTAAGCAAGAGGCAACTCTCTCACCTGCTAAAATTGAACCCAAGGAAACTGCCCCAACACCTGCTAAGGATAAGGATGAATCCAAGAAGGAAACTGCCCCAACACCTGCTAAGGATGAATCCAAGAAGGAAACTGCCCCACACCTGCTAAGGATGAATCCAAGCAGGAAACTGCCCCAACACCTGCTAAGGATGAATCCAAGCAGGAAACTGCCCCAACACCTGCTAAGGATAAGGATGAATCCAAGAAGGAAACTGCCCCAACACCTGCTAAGGATAAGGATGAATCCAAGAAGGAAACTGCCCCAACACCTGCTAAGGATGAATCCAAGAAGGAAACTGCCCCAACACCTGCTAAGGATGAACCCAAGAAGGAAACTGCCCCAACACCTGCTAAGGATGAACCCAAGAAGGAAACTGCCCCAACACCTGCTAAGGATGAACCAAGAAGGAAACTGCCCCAACACCTGCTAAGGATGAATCCAAGAAGGAAACTGCCCCAACACCTGCTAAGGATGAATCCAAGAAGGAAACTGCCCAAACACCTGTTAAGGATGAATCCAAGAAGGAAACTTCTCTAAAACCTGCTAAGGATGAACCAAAGCAGGAAACTGCCCCAACATCTGCTAAGGATGAACCCAAAGTGGTTGCTTCAGCTGTAAAGGAAGCATTGCAAAATGAGGTAACTGCCCCTGGTAAGGAAGAAGCTAAGGTTGAGACAGCCCCAGTGAAGAATGACAATGTTCCTGCTGCCCCAGCCACCATGGAAGAGGCTGCTGCTCCTGCTACCGTCCCAGCTGCTGTGGAGGTTGCTGCTCCTGCTGCTGCCCCAGCCACTATGGGGGCTACTGCTGCTGTCCCAGCCGTCACAGAGGCTGCTGCTGCCTCTGCTCCTATCCCTGCTGATGCCCTTGCCCCTGCTACTGTGGAGGCTCCTGTTGCTGCTTCTGCCACCCCTGTTAACTTGGAGGCTGCTGCTGCTGCTGCCTCTTCTGCCCCAGTCAGTGAGGTTGATCCTGCTGCTGCTATTCCTATGCCTACTAAGGCTGATCCTGCTATACCTATCCCTACCAAGGATGCTGCTACTGAGGAAGCTAAACCTGCTGCTGCAGGTAAAGCCTCTGCAGCAGCCCTGGTTGCCTCGCCAACACATGCTCTGGCTTCTGATCATATTACACCAAGTACAACTTCAGGTGTTGCACCCTCACCAGTTCCAAACCCAGTCTCCTCTAGTCCCCCAGCTCCTGCATCACCATCCATACCCACCCCCGCCTCTGCTTCTACCTCACCCCAAGCTCGATCTGGACCTGCTGGACAGCCCGCAAAGAGCAAATCCGTTAAGAAGCAGAAGCAAAAGGGGAAGTAGGGTATGTTTACTTTGTGTGGAACAGACATGACCTTCCATTGTGTTGATGGGGTAGCTTGCAACCCCCTAGTGTGCTCCTATCATGAGCATTTCATCACTTTCAGAATTACCATTTGGCCAGTTGGCATTTCTCACAACTTGTATTATTTGAGTGGCTTAATGATTTAGTGTGATGATTACACCTGGTAAGGGAGGTAATATTCTACAAAAAGTAGTTTAGTGGCATGATTTGATGTAATATTTAAGTATTTTGAGTAACCCAGTTTTATTATTACACTAACATAGCTTATTCAGTAAATTGTTATGTAATGTAGGTGGTTATTAACAACACTTTGACATTAAAGTTGTAATTTTTTTAATGGTCTGCCTGTTTTGAAGAAGGGTGTTTTAAGATTAAATTAATTACATGCTGTAATTTAAAAGTGTGATTTTCAGGTTTGGTGTTAGGTTATGAGTTATATAATTGACGTGTATGTTCATTCTTCAATAATTTATCCACAATAAAGCATTTATCTAAAGCAAAGGGATATTTTGGTGTACCTTGGTCTTGGGTTCTAGATAACTTAAATGGGATGATTGGGTATGAGCCAAACATACATGTACTTTGTGTAGTAGATTATGCTGTACTAGTTCTGTAAACTATGATGGAATGTCTGAAAGTCACTAATACTGTAATGTTTTCATTACAATTTTCTCTGCTTTGGATAGGTGGATATCAATGGAATGTACACAAAAGGAATGCACAAAATTCAGTAACTTTGGTCAGGTTCAGACAGGGAGGAATGTGTTTATTAATGGTAATATATTATGAACTTAATTATTTTTCAGCCGTTGAAAAGCCTGCCGTAACATTGGAGAAGGAAGCAAAGATTGAGGAGATTACAGTTGAAGAAAAACCAGTTGTGAAACCAGATGGAAAGACAGACAAGCCCAAGGAAGAAAGTAATGAAAAATCAAGCAAGATAGTGGAAGTAGCGCAGTCCGCAGACAAGTCTGCAGAGGAATAATGTGCTCGGGTGGTGATGGCGGCAGCGGCACAGGTTCAGTTTACCTGGAGCTACTCCGTGGTTACTAACCAGCAAACAAGAATCCTCAGATATAAATGATAACCCTCTTTTCTGCTGTTGAAGACAAACTAGCTCCTAGAATTTCTGTAATTGTCTTGACAGTGGTTGACTCCTGTTCTAGCTGTTATGTTTCTTGCCCATTATTTTTTGTGTATATAAAAGATTGTATCTCTTTGATATTGCATCAGTGGACCCGTATTTTCTCTCACCCTATGCCTCTCGGTATATTTAAAAAGGTGGAAAAAAGTTTGTTGAGTGGGCGATCACGCAGGATTTGTAATGAGCCTTGTAACATTAAGCCATTAAAGTAAGAAAGTTTTTATAATTTTTATTTATCACTGAAAGAATCTGCTTGTCTTAAGTAATGAGCAAGCATAATCTTCAATGTTTGTATCCATCCTTTCTCCCAGTTATGTCTTGGGCACCACCATACATGTGATGAAACCATCTTTTTTTTATATTCCTTGTTCCCCACAATGGTGTCTTAAGATTTACCTGGTCATGATCCAAGCACACAGTACTTCACAAGTTTAACTAATCAAAGCATTTTTCTGCAGAAACTAAAACAGTTTTGACACAATGTAGAGAGTACAACTTTTAAGTTCTTTATCATGGCAGTTTTCAGTTAAATGTACAAAAAATCATTTTGCTTAAATAATCAGTTATTATTTCAATTAACAAATAGAATTTGAACATGTCATGAATATCAAATGTTCTAAAGGTTGAGAAAATGTTTAAAGCAGGATGATTCTTAAATCATTAATGAATCGTCTAGTCACCTCAGATGCGCTCTGTACCTATGGACCACATGGATTTCATGGTCTACTGTTGATTGTATCAGGTATTAGTATTTTACTACAATTTTTAATAAATCTGGAATATCTGGGAGTCGAGCCAGTAAACCCAACATCTATTGACTGTTGCAGTATCAATGAGGCGTTCATTTGACGTTGAATTGATATTTCTCTTGGTTATAGACCCTAACTAGGCATATCAATGAGCATAGCCAGTTCAAGGATTATTCGTTGATTTGGCATGGAGCCGGCGCTGTTCTTGTGTATTGTGCTCGGTGGGCACAATGTGTGCAATGTTAATAATTTGTCAAATGCTAGGCATGTGATGAAATCCCTCGCCCAGGATGACGGGGGCATGTGACAAGTAGCCTGCACTGGTGAGTTTTGGATACATTGATGATATAGATGTTCTGGGAATAATGTCAGACGACCTAACGTTAAGGGGCCATTGAGTTAGTTTTTTGAAAGTTCTTCAAAGTCAACAAATTTGTTGAATAGTTGTACATGAAAAGGGCTGCAATTGTTCTAAGCTTCAGTATTGCAGCCTAAATAGAAAGGGGAGATTTTTTCAAACGATTTTTAGTTTCAAATCGAAATTACAACCACGTTTCAAATGAAGTCATTTCTGTGACACTCCTCTGTCACATTAGCATATAATAAATGGATCTGTTAAAACAGATTTTCCAAAATGTTTAGTTTTACTAATACAAATAGTCAGTTCCATAAAAAAATTATGCAAATATATCATGGTTTATTACTATTATAAAACCAATAAATGAACTTGGGACAAAATAGTCGAAACAGATTTGTAGAAACATGAACTCTATATATAAGGTGTAAATTGAATAAAAAATGAACAGTTACAGGAACGTTTGTTCCTTGAAAGTAAATAAGTAAAAATAAAGTTCTGCCATTTGTGGCTGAGGTTGACATTAACCAATTTCCTCCAAAATTGGCACCCTTACAGATAGGCTTACGTGCAGTCAGGTGTATAAGTTTCATGCAAATCGTCCGATAAACAAATAAAAAGATTTTTTTTTGGGGGGGGGGCTTAAATCTAATTAATATTTTTATTACATGCTATTGTGATAGCCGAGTCATAGACATGATTTCGGTTGACACTGTGTTTGATGTTAATTTTTGACCATTTTGGAAATTTTTGTCAATTCAATATTTTTTTTCTCCCTATTTATGCTACGATGCTGAGAGTTTGACCAGATGAAACCCTTTTCATATACAACGCCTCCAAAAAGTTTGATTGAAATCAAACTAGTTTTCATTTATAGCATATTTTTGGGCTCATGCAAAGGGAGGAAAGCCTAGCGAATATATCGTTAGCCAGGAAAAATAGGATGGGTTACGAAAATTTTCCAATGCAGGGATCCATCACAATGTATACTATTCAAATTGCACAGGAGAGATTGCTGAAATTGATTGATGATTAAGCCTCCCAAGAGATGGCACTGGCATGAATAGCCCGTAAGGCTGAAAGAGGGAAGTCTAAACATATACAGCACGGATACACACAATAAAGCACCTGTAGCAAGTATATTAATATGTAATATACTCGCTCCATATTCTCATCAGTTTAGTGCAGATATTTTTTGTATTTATATAAGGGTTTTTACATTCTTGTAAAGCCATAGCATTCAACATTTCGGACAAGGTCTTTAGTCTTTAATCTTATCCCGAAATACGTCCCGCCAAGTCATTTATCAACTAGGTACCTATTTACGGATTGGTGAACAGAGGCTACAGTTAAGGATGTATATTGACCCATAATGAGATGGGTCTGTGTTTTCTACATAATGTAACATCTAGTTTTTTCTATCTACTCTAATGGTGAGAAAGTAAAGGAAGAAAAGGAGGGGAGGAGGAAGGATGGGTGGATAGAAGATGGGGGGGAGGTGGAGGCAGGAACTGAGGTGGGAAGAGGCGAGCGGGAATAGTGAACGGGAAGAGGGGAGGCAGGAGGAGGAGTAGAGTGATGTAGGAGGAATAAGAAGGGTAGGGAGAGTGGACTGATTTTATTCTATGGTATTATTCTAAGATGTTCTGATGTTGTTATTGATGTTAATTTTTACTTTACATGTTCTAATATAAGCTGCCACCACCTGTCCTTGAAACTAAATCTTAATTCCCCTTAAGCAATGGACAGGACACTGCTTAAGAATATCCGAGGACCCCCACAACCTGAGTGAAGGGGAGGCTTAGATGGCGAGCACCTCACTCACTCACTGGTCTCCCGCTCCTCACTCATTTCTTCACTTTATCTACTCCGAGGTTTCCATCTAGTTATCTCTCACTTGTTCATCTAGTTATTTCTCTAGCCTTAACTCTTACTTGAGGAGGACATTGATTCAAATAGAGGACTGAACAAAAGTCATGCTTGTTATTCTACACATAGACATTTATTGAATCAAATTATTTCAATTTCCAGCAATTGATATTTAACATTTTGACATCCTATTATTTAACACAATATTGACCAAATTGAAAGGGGAGATCACCCACTCCATAAACGCCCACACCATACATGGCTAAATGGTTCAGACTCTACTAGCTCGTCACCACTAAGACACACTTCTGGTTTAAGACAATGCGTAACTGAACTCTCACCTATCAGCATATCAGCATCAACATATCAACACATGGTATAACAAAATGCAAGAAAATACATCCTAACTGATAAAAAAAATATGAAAAACCCTACCTAAAGTATTTCAGTTCAATTTTTACTGGGTTTAACAAACAAATTTATTTCAACATTTTCCAGTAGCCTAAAATGTCATTTAAAAGTCTCTGAAGATGTGGCACTGGGAAACACGATTTGCAGGCAGGAATGAGGGTCGTGGCAACGCTTCCCAAATTATCAGTTTCTGGATGCTGCTCCTTCAGGCGCCACAACAACGCTGGTAACCGGTGTCAGACCCAAGAGCCTACTAGGTGCACTATACCGCTTACTCGGTAGCCTCGACGGGAAGCCGGTCGGCCGAGCGGACAGCACGCTGGACTTGTGATCCCGTGGTCCCGGGTTCGATCCCAGGCGCCGGCGAGAAACAATGGGCAGAGTTTCTTTCACTCTATGCCCCTGTTACCTAGCAGTAAAATAGGTACCTGGGTGTTAGTCAGGTGTCACGGGCTGCTTCCTGGGGGGTGGAAGCCTGGTCGAGGGCCGGGCCACGGGGACACTAAAGCCCCGAAATCATCTCAAGATAACGTCAGGGTCATCCCACGCCGAGCATCTACTGGCCAGCGTTTTTGGGGTCCTGGCACGACCATTGGGGTGGCAATTTTTGCTCCCAAACTACAGACCCGCGCTGCTCTTCCAGCGACGTCCTTCTGCCCACATCCCTCGACGGAGTCTTAGGTCTGTACTGCCACGCTGTCTCACACACGGCCACAAGATGATGTGTCTGCCGGCAAGTGGCAGCCAATGAAGGCAACCGGGCTGGTCTTGACACAGCGTCCTTGCGTGTAGTGCTCCCAACACCAAGCACCAGACTAAGTGCCAAGTGTGAGCATCTTCTTGGGCCCCACTAGTGACCAATGACCATCACTAGGGGCCGGGTGCCACGCGTCACATGCTGGTCGTACATGGTGGCCCAGACCACTTACAGAGGTGTGCGTCTTCTTTCTTCTTCCTTCTCTCTTCTTCCTTCTTTCTCGTTCATCCAGTGGGGTCATCGACAGGACAACCTGGGGGTCCACTGGGGTCCAATGGGGGTCGCCTGGAGTTGGTAACCGGCACCATGGGGTCCATTGGGGTCGTCTAGAGGATGACAGACAACCAGAGTCCACTGTAGTCAACTTGGGGGGTCCACTGGAGGTTGCCGTGCAATGATGATAGGCAACATTGGGTCCACTGGGGTCCGCTGTTTATGGACCGATGGTAATAGACCAAACTGGGGTCGTTGTTCTTCTTCCGCAACCAGTGGGATCGTCGACAGGACAACCTGGGGACCGCTGGGGTCCTGATGGTAGTGGGACATCGTCATCTGGGGTCCAATTTTGGGTCCAAGTGATATTGGGGTCTACTGAGGACAGCCTGAGAGGCGGAACCTCCATAAGTGCAGACAGAGGTCGTACTTGAGGCGTGACTAAAGGTGTCACTCTTGAAGCCTCTGTGTGGGGAACGACCCGAGAGTCGTCCCGGGATCCGTCTGGACCTGTAGTGCCCCACCCCTGGTCCACAGCTGGTCGGTGAACGTCTGCATGAGGGATGACCTTGAGAGAGAGTACTGCTCCGCCCTGGTGGTCGCGCGTAGGTTGTTGGTAGTCAACACTCTCGTGCTCCCCTGGGAGGACGAGAGTGTTGACTCTTCAAACATAACTCCTCCACTCCAACCTGAGAAAAGAGTGTAAGAGCCACAGTATGCTGTCCAGGACCAGGTGTCAATAGTTAAATATTCTACAACGAGCACAGTCTTCCCCAAGCCAAGTAAAGTTGAGCACTGGACTGACTGATCTTTAAAATCTAACACAATGAAAATCAACTCCACAAAATATACACCTCTAGCTCTGAACTTCTCCCACATGTAACAAAATACATAATAAATCACTTACACTATGAAAAATCTCAGCCTGACATTTAATTCTAGATGTCTAATTCTAAAAAATTAATTCTAGGGATAATTCTAATTCAATTTAAGATTAACTCTCGTGGTGATTAAAACTACGATTGTTCCTCGGTAATCCACGACTGACAACTACGTCTGACCTGCCCTTGAGGTCACACATCCGACAATACCAGCCGCCCTACCTAAGACACAATTCAATATCACGATTTTTGAGAAAAGCTCCGTTGCTAAAGCTTAACCCCTCTATGATGAAAACTCAGTAATGCTCTAGGTGACTTGATTCACCGTCCACTACCTTCACGTCAAGAACTAGAACTCAAGGCAACTCCAAGTACCTCCTAATTTATCAGCAGAGCGTCCCCTATCGACAAATTTCAGACAACCTGCCGAACAGATTGCTGCACACCCAATAAACCTGGGTGTACACCCCTGAAAGCTATGCAGAAAAACGAGAATTAATTTCTGTCCATAGATTTCAGAGCGAAAGCGCATACCCTAAACTCTGTAGTTTTCCATATGACGCAATTTAAACAACTATTCTTAAAAATACGTGTGGCTCCTAGCAACGAAAAATGCGAGCCCGCTTAATCCTACGCTTATTCCCTACCCTTAATCATACACACTGGTACACTCAGCAAGGTCAGTGTCACCAACACCGCCTCACTAGACTGCCTCATACACAAGCAGCCTCTTACAGAATGATAATTTCAAAATTACCACTAAGTTTTTAGTCTGAACCATTTAGCCATGTTTGGTGTGGGCATGTATGGAGAGGGTGATCCCCCCCATTTTTAATTAGGTCAATATTGTGTTAAAATAATAGAATGTCAAAATGTTAAATTGTAAGAACTATGGAAACTGAAATAATTTGAAATAATTTGATTCAATAAATGTCTATGTGTAGAATAACAAGCTTGACTTTGGTTCAGTCCTCTTTTTGAATCACTGTCCCCTCAAGTAAGAGTTAAGCCTATAAATAACTAGATGGAAAACTTGAGTAGAGATAATTAGATGGAAAACTTAAGTACAGTGGAATCGAGTAGAGATAAAGGGAGGAAACGAGAGTGAGGCGCTGGACACCAGTGCGTGAGGGCCGGCAGTAAGGCGCGCGCCATCCGCCTCCCCCTCACTCAGGTTGTGGGGTCCTCGAATATTCTTAAGCAGTGTCCTATCCATTGCTTAAGGGGAATTAAAATTTTAGTTTCAATGACAGGTGGTGGCAGCTTATATTAGAACATTCACAGTAAAATTAACATCAGTATACCATCTTAGAATAATAACACTATAGATATAATAAAACCAGTCCACTCTCCCTACTCTTCTTAATCCTCCTACTTACTCCTACATCACTCTGCTCCTCCTTCCTTCTCTCCCTCCTGCCTCCCCTCTTCCCGTTCGCTCCCCGTTTTCTATTCCCGCTCGCCTCTTGATTGTTGCCGCCGAAGGCGGCTAGTTTATTGTGCACCCCATACTCATCCTGTGAGCGGTAGCGCAAAAGCATTACAGAGGGCACAAAAGGTCTTTATCAGACCTCATCTTAGATTATTACATTAACACTTACATCTATCCTTCACACCTTATAGTTACAATGTCAGCTAGTTACAGAGAAAGTGCTATTTCAAGAGCTACATATTTACAGTAAGTCATCATACATTAATGGTAGGTCTTATCGCTAATACATAATTGTTTGACCAATGGGGACATTACAGAGTCATAGGGGAGCTTCTGTTTCTTGTTAGTCTTCAAAAATACACTACTTGTTTCTGAATCTCATATGTCGTTCATCTACTGGAAGCGAAATGTGGATACAGTGCAAGTATTTCAGGTCTTCCCACCTCAACCTTCCCCATGTTCTATCCATCCATCCTTCATCCCTCTTTCCTCCTCCCCTCCTTTTCTTCCTTTACATTGCTTTACTTTCTCACCATTACAGAGTAGATAGAAAAAACAAGATGTTACAATAACCTATCTAAGTATTCTACGTGTAGAATAAGTGTGGCAGTCCTACACTGATTCTTGGTCCACTAAGTACAATTTCTAAGTGCACACCTGATTACACAGACATGTAACCTACTAGATGGTTAGTTTTGGCCTAGGTGTGGGGAAGCTTGTAATACAAGCTCTTTTCAGCAAATCATCGTCAGTCTAGCTCAGACGCTCGAGAGATACCACACACATTTAACATTCACCAGCAACAGTGTAACACTAGTCTTAATCTATTGGGACTCAAACCTCTCAAAATGTACTTCCTGGAGGCGGCATCAAGTAATATATACATGGAAAATACAGGAGCACCAGATCTCAAATTTGCACAGTAAAATAATAATCTAGAGTGAATGATATGCGAGGAAACAAGAGCCTGTGAAGATGTGTCACTGTTAGGGGAAGTAAAAATCTTAGGGTCCTGGGTGAACAGCCAACTCACCTCAAAGGCGGAAGATTAGACTATGCTCTACTGCTGAATGCACAGGACACTGATGCCAGTACACACATTGTACACAATTTATGTGGTGACCATTGGGCACTGATTACCACCGTCGAAATAGCAAGAGAAGGAAAGAGACAAAAGAAAAAGACTTATCGTTCGTATATGAGGACGCACTTCATAAATAAGACTGACTGAACAAAAGTGATGAGTGACTTACACTGTAAGAGTGACTCGTTCACGGAATACCAAATCCCAGATGACATTGATAAATTCGTTGATGACTTTAATAACCAAATTAAGAACTGTCTCAAAATCTCCGCGCCGTACGACTGGGCGAAGTAACCCTAAAAAAAATAAAATAAAATGATATGAGAACGATTACATACAGATGCTCGATGCAAATGTAAAGGACATGAGTAGAGAGTACCGGAGACATCCCACTGAAAGCAACCAAGAGCTGTTTAAAACTGTCAGGTAGCCAGGGAAGAGAAGATTAAAGAGCGGGAATGACAATGCCTTGACCTCACTAAGCTCTATTGGAAGAGAACATCTGGGAGATACGTGTGGGCAAAAATTCAGATAGCTAAGAGGGGCAGAACCCGGCCTGCGGCTCACAAAGGACCCAACGGTAAGGTGAAATTGAAATTGAAATTGAAATAAGTTTATTGATGTAAAATACACACAAAGGGATGAGGTAGCTCAAGCTATTCTCACCCCGTTCAGTACATATACACACATCACAAACCATAAACATATTATCAAACATTCTGAGAGATAACATATACATTTCCTCCTTCACAAGTAGTATGGTATCAGACGTACACACAAATACTTTTATGACCTAGGTATACTGTATACACAATTTGCAAGAGACATGCAGATAATTCAACCAAAAATTACAGTCTTGGTGCAAAATTCTTATATCTCTCAAGAACATCATCAACCTTTCCGTTGTGACACATCCAGGCTATTTGTTCAGGAACAGTCCTTATCTCAGTGTTTCTATATACATTAATCAACGGACAATCAAGAACATAATGGGCAAGGGTGTGAGACCTTAACATACCACATAGTTTACACTTCGTGTCATTATCATGAACACCTATCCCATATTCCCAGTAATATTTGTACCCAAGCCTGAGCCGCATGTACACAGAGTCACTCCAAGCATTTCTCCTTTTACCACAAGCGAAATGAGTGTTTTGACTCACATACATGTAGTGTTGCATGGTTTGACTTCTCTCATACATTATATCTCTCCTCTCCACTTCTGCCTGCGCCTGAATATTTCTGATTTTGCTTCTTATTTGTCTCATTGTGAATTCACATTCAATGTCAACTTGTGGTTTTGATGTGGCACGTTTGGCCAAGTCATCCGCCACCTCGTTGAGCACTATTCCAACATGAGATGGAATCCACATGAATTTCACACTATGACCTTTCAGCTGTATCTCAGTTATTCTTCTCTTACAATTCTCAACTACGGTGAGGTTGAGGAGCTAATATACAAGTGGAGTGATGCAGTATCCTCCTCCTCCTCCTTCCCTGCAGAAATAAGCAGGGAACAGCCCATACCATATAATCACAAACGAATTAGGATAACAAGAAAACAGGCTAATGATTATGAGTAGGGCAACCAATCACAGCCCAGGAAGTAAGGAGGAGCCATGAAAAAGGGGAAGAGTACTTACTGCACCTGGTGAAGATGGCATCACCTACGACATTCAATGCACTGTGTGAGGTGTCTGAGAATCCACTACTCCACCTGTTTAACAAATTCCTAAGTGGAGTGTTGCCCGGGCAAATAGAAACACGCAATAACTGTTCACATTGCGAAGCCCAACGACCCTGGTGCTGCGACCCGTCCTCGACTCGAGTCCATTACATCCAGCGGTCGACCCCACAGACGCATTCATAAATTTTTACTTGATGTTCATTCAAAACTGGAATTTTCTCAAATATAAATTAGCATTATAATATATTAGCATATTGTGCATATATAGGTTAGGTTCTGTTGGCGATTATTTGTATTTGCAGTACGTGGGTGAAGCATTTACAGCGTTGTGGTTCGAACAAAATTCGTCAGTGAATTCGTAATCACAGGAAATTACTCGTCTTTTTTCCCTGGTCCCCAAGCCATTCAATTTCGGTTGCATATTGGCTTGGGGACCATTAAAGCTTGTTCACATTTGTGTTACTCACGTGGCCCCCAACATGCGAAGTAATTCGATTTAATATCTGTCCCCAAAATTGACAACCGAGTACTGTTGGGGGTAGGGTTAAGGATCTGCCGACTTCAATCCTTTTTGACAATCAAGTATATTTATTGAGATAAGTAAGAAATACATCTCAAAGGGATGGAGTAGCTTAGGCTATTTCTACCCCCTTTTGACAATCGTTGTGGTCTAGTGGGTAAGGTACCGAATACGCTAGGGTGCGCATGATTTAGTATTCAGTTCCGTAATTCTGCTTTTAACACTGTCGAGGGACACTTCTATCCTCTTAACTCTGTACTCATCAGGCGGGAAGTATCAATATTTCAGACCATCTGAAGTATATCTAAGTCGCCCTGAACTTACCAATAGTCCTTCGTCCTGTTTCTTCTCATTAACTCTGCAGGGTCTGTAGAGGTGGACAAGATCTAGTAAAGTTCTCATCTCATGTTAACAAATATTAGAATCACGACAGTCCCTATAGCACTGATCTTTCTTGCCTGCTGCTGGATCACCAGTCAGCTAAAAAATGCGACGTATTAGTACAAATTAAAGCACAGCAATATTAAAGTTTTCTATGCTTCGGCTTCAATGGGGTTAGGTGGGTTGCTTGGGTTCCTACGTTTCTGGTTAGACAAAACGATTTTTTTCGTTGTAGCAAAGCGAGAGAAGAGGCTGGTTATGCAGGGTCATGAACATGTGTGGGTTACCATTTACCCTTCCTGCCCTCTCTACCGTGTTTACCTCCTGCTGATAAATTAAGCACCCTGGAACACATTCACAATATATAAACTAAAAAACAACATAGCACAGACCATATACACTGACGGATCACTCAGTATACAACTACAGGGAGGGCAGGAAGTGCTGTTATTGCTCATCAGCCCGATGGCAGCACAATTCAAAGGAATATAAGAGTTAGTAACTGGGCATCCACAATGCAAGCTGAGTTGGTAGCAATACTGGTAGCACTCTACATTATTGACAACACTGAAGTAGACAGCTTAATTATTTCCGACTCCCTTTCCTCACTACGAGCAATAAACAGTTTGCAATCAAGTAATAACGTGCTTCTCTTGGAAGCTAGACGTAGATATATAAGAATACTTAGCAAGAGGGTAAATATAAAAATGTTGTGGATTCCTTCTCACATTGGCCTGCAGGAACATGACAAAGTTGACGCCCTTGCTAAGGCTGCAGTAAATAAAGACAGTATTGAACGGAATCTTGAGTTATCAAATACGTCCCTTAAATGTGTCATTAGACGAGAACTCCTGGATGACTATGAAGAAAGTAGAACAGTGCAAACTGGAACTAGCAGGTCCATTGTTCATCACAATGAAATGTGTGAAGTAAAACATGTGTATGGGGCAAGTAACAAAGTCAGTAGACTAACAGATGTTGTCACAGCTCGTATAAGACTTGGCTACAAGTATCTCTGGCAGTTGGGCTTGTATAGGGATCTAGATGAAGTAAAGTGTAAAGTGTGTGGACAAAGACAGGGACACACACTCGAACACTATATTGTGAAATGTAGTAAAACTGAGCCGTTTAGAGATAAATCTAAACTCACGTTGTATGATATGACAACCTATCTTATTACTAAGGATAAAATACCTGAAATCCTTGCACTGTAGCCATATCTTGCTTCCAGTAGATGAACGACATATGAGATTAAGAAACAAGTAGTGTATTGTGAAAATTAATAATAAACAGCAGCTCCCCTATGACTCCGTAATATCTCCATTGGTCAAACTATTATGTATTAGCGATAAGACCTACCATTAATGTATAATGACTTACTGTAAAATGTTCTTGAAATAGAACATGCTCTGTAACTAGCTGACATTGTAACTATAAGGTGTGAAGGATAGATGAAATTGTTTATGTAATAATCTCTGTTGAGGTCTGATAAAGACCTTTTGTGCCCTCTGTAATCCTTTTTGCGCTACCGCTCATTGAATCCTTCGCATCCTACTGATGCAGGATGAGTATGGGGTGCACAATAAACTAGCCGCCTCCGGCGGCAACAATAAAAAATGTCATATATAAAAGCAGAGAAATTGATGTAACGGTGAGCAGATTAAGTCTGGGACACACCAAAATGGCAGCACACAGCTCTCAGTACAGAACAGACATCAACGGACTCTGCATCCACTGTCATGTGTCAGAAACAATCAAACACTATCTCCTTCACATGTTTCTAACATCATAGTGCCAGAGTAAACTTCAAACAAGCATTTATCGCACCTAAAATACCTTTTACCATCGAGCATATGTTAGAAGGAGGTAACCTCTCGTTACATGAAAAATATCAAATAGTCAAAGCCCTTTTTTTTGCAGGGATATTAATGGCAGCCATAAGCCCCTAAGCCTATGGCTGGCCTACTAAGTGTTACTTGTTGACCAAACCACACACTATTGACGGGGCAGGTGCGAGACACGAAGACGTCCGATATGACATCCTTCCGCTTCATCCGTCATGTTCGTGGCTTGAAGAGACTGTAAAGTACGTGGCCTGAGGATATTATAGGGTCTGTGGCCTGAAAAGACTGTAGGGACCCCATCCCTCTTTGCTATTTCCCGGTATCAGGCAGCCGGGGCATATCCGATCCTTTGATGGTCGTCACCCCTAAATCAACAACAACAACAATTACACACCGGAAATTCGGTAATATGTTTATTGTTTGTGATGTGTGTCTATGTATGTATTAACACGATGTACTGAACGGGGGAGAATAGCTTGAGCTACCTCATCCCTTTGTCTGTATTTTACCTCAATAAACTTGTGATTAGACGAGGTTGTTGTTGTTTCAGGTTGCAACCCGTCCTCGCAAATTCGTATAGTCAATATTGACTTATTAAATGCGTGCTTAGGTGACATACTAAACATAATAGTTTACCTTGAAAAGCTTCATAGAAAACACCGACCTTACCTAACTTTGTTAGTATGTTAAGATAAGCATCTTATAGCTTCGTAATTACAATTGTTACTTAACCTATTATAGGTATAGGTTAAGTAATAAGTGTAATTACGAAGCAATAAGATACTTATCTTAACATACTAACAAGGTTAGGTAAGGTCGGTGTTTTCTATGAAGCTTTTCAAGGTAAACTATTATGTTTAGTATATCACCTATGCACGTATTTAATAAGTCAATATTGACTATACGAATTTGCGAGGACGGGTTGCAGATTTTGCTACTCGGAAGGAAATGTGCATGTAGCACGGGCTATAGTGAACCAGCAATGAGACGAGGTAGGCAAGGGCATTACGTAAGAGAGGCGAGGAGACGGAAATCTTAGAGGAAGATAAGAGCAAGGCGAAAGGTACGGAAGGTAAAGTGTAATATAGGGTGTAATAAGAGGAGAACCAGGTACCAGGTATGAATGGGGGACGTGAGAGAAACAAGAGAAAGAAAAAAGAAGAAAGAGAAAAATTAAGGGTAGGCTTATGTTAGGTCACGTTTGTTAGAAAGTTTAGAACATTGAGTATATACTGTGAAAGGGAGGAGTCAACAGCAACAAAGCCAGGACTCAGGTTCATGTTGGGTGGGCTGTGTATCAGAGCCGATTCAACAAGACGGCGTCTGTGTAGAGGCAGGAAAGATTATTTTAGAGGAAGACCAATCAACAGGATGATTAGAATCCCTAACATGACAGAAGAGAGCATTGTTTGTGTCTGCAGACTTAACCCTTCTTTTGTGTTCCTTAAGTCTGTCATTAAGTGGCTGTTGCTAGTGTTTGAAGCAGTCTGCCTGAAACGCTGTGCGTACTAGTGGCTTTACAAGAATGTGAACACATCATGCTATGTACTCTCATAAACACAATGTAACTTATTGTATATAAATAAATAAATAAATAAATAAATAAATAAGTGTACGACCAGTTTCGCCAAAGTATTGGAGAAGACAAGACGAACAGGAAATAGAGTAGACACCAGCAGCATTAGAAGCAGGAGGAGCAGTGTGAACTAGATTGCTACGAAGTGTGTTAGTTTGTCGAAAGGCGAGCTTTGTGTCAGAGGATGAAAGATATTTGTAAAAGTTTTGAGTTCAGATATGAAGGGAAGGCATAGTACAGTGCTACTACTGTTGGAAGCAGGTTTAGGATGAAAGAAATTTCGTTTAGCTTGAGAATAGGCAGAGTTGATAAAATGCAAAGGGTAACCAAGGCGAGAGAATGATTTGTAGATAAAGGAAATTTCAGAAGCAAGAAACTGAGGGTCGCTGATGCGTAGAGCGCGGAGGGAGAGAGAGACGAGGACACTTTTCTTAACAGAAGAGGATGGTAGGAAAAGAAGTGAATGTACATGCCACTATGCATGGGTTTGCAGTAGACAGAGAAAGGAAACCCGGACACAGAGTTGTGAATGTGAACTTCTAGAAAAAGGATGAAGGGAATTAGATTCCCACCCAATTTTGAAATGGATGGAAGGAACCAGATTGTTAAGAGAGGAGAGGAAAGGCTGGAAAAGACTAAGGTCATGAGGCCATAAAGCAAAAATGTCATCAACATAGCGAAGCCAGAGAGAGGGACGAGTATCAGTAGTGGGAAGAAGAACAGTTTCGAAGTATTCCATATAGAGATTGGCAAGAACAGGGGGAGAGGGGAAACCCACAGCGACACCGAAAGTTTGAGTGTAATATTTACCGTTGAAAGAGAATGAGTTAACACAGAGTTTGATGAGTTCGAGGAATACGTCAGCGGCATGCGGGAGAGGAAGAAGGCCCTCAGTCCCCTTCTGACTAAGGAAGGGGACTGAGGGCCTTACATTGATGAGGGACTTACATTGATGAGAGAACGTCATCAATGCTCTATTTTAAAATAGAGTTGATTGTTCAATAAATCCCTGAACTATATGTTTAACATATCTCTAACCCTGTCCATGGAGGACAGAAAAAAATGTATATATGCTGGTTAGCATTGTAAATGTGTGGCCACGTCTGTGGTAGAAAATAATAATAATACAAAAAATGCTCTATTTTCTAATTACTTTCTAATTACGACGAAACGTCGTCGTTTCTTCAATTTCTAGTGTGTGGTTTGGTCAACATTTTTCAGCCACGTTATTGTGACTTTTCATCAGCATAAGTGTTACTTGTTTCTGTTTTACTTAAGCGGAGTATGAGTATTTATTACTCTTATGGTCGCTTTAGTAAGATGCCCCCATGTGTTAAACAACTTCTTCTGCTCTGTTAAATCTTAGTTGAAATCTTATTGGGTTTGTAATTGTGCACTGTGTTAGATAATGTTCCAGTGGTCTGTTGTGGCTGTAACTGTGCACTGTGTTAGATAATGTTCCAGTGGTCTGTCGGGCATTTCTCCACAGTGCTGACATTTCCTCTCATCTTCCGGAACCTGTAAGCCTATTTCCCATGCACTTATGGGTGTCCAAGCCTAATGCGATGTAAGTGTACTTCAGTTGTTCTACTGCTCCCTTTCATCAAACTAAGTGGTTCATAGTTGGTTGAATTCTTGTACCAACCCGCAGATCCTGATGTTGCAACTGCTGTGTTGTGGTCACTGAACATCTTTTGCATTGCTCTATTTATAATTACTTTCTTAATCTGTGATAGACTCTGTGGAATGTAAATGTCTACATTTTCTTCTCTTAGTTCCAAGTTTTGCAGTTTCATCTGCAATGTTATTTCCAAATATCTCCAGTCGACCAACAAATTGGGCCACATTTGACCCGTGCTACATTTATACCTGGCGCCACCAGCAGCCAAACAGAACACAACTGTCTCACCGCAGCACCAAGGATCAGCTGACGCCATAAACACAACATTCCGCCCTACAGTGTGGCAAGTCTCCCTCTAACACACATCTCTCTTTAGTTACAGCTCCTCTCTCTCTACACCACAACACAATAAACACTTTTGAAATCTGGTCCTTCTCAACACTGACGCGTCTCCCAACATTTGTTCTCGTGCAGTCATCGAGAGGATAAATCCTTCATGCAAACTGCATTTATCTTGAGGTTATCTTGAGATGATTTCGGGGCTTAGCGTCCCCGCGGCCCGGTCCTCGACCAGGCGTCCTTTTTGTCACACAACCCCAGGAAGCAGCCCGTAGGCGTAGCAGCTGTCTAACTCCCAGGTACCTATTTACTGCTAGATGAACAGGAGCATCAGGGTGAAAGAAACTGACCATTTGTTTCTGCCTCCACCGGGGATCGAACCCAGAACCTCATAACTACGAATCCGAAGCGACCTACCACCAAGAAGATGTATGTATATTATATTTTAAATATATATTCAGTTTAACGAGGTTGGATACATTTTTTACTCAACTACTTTCATACAGGATTGAGTTGATGTTTTAGTATTGATCACTGGAGTGTTGAGGGCACGAAATAATTATCTCTGAGCATTGTTGGAGATATCGGGGTCTTTCCTGACTACATTTTGAATAAATATTATCTTGTTTTGTTGAAACACAGTACTTAGATATACATTCACATTCGTGCTCCTATCTAGACCAAGGGCTGCTAATTAAGTACTCTAATTAAGATTAAGAAAAATTAACATCAAGATTAAGCATCTAATTAAGACAGCCAATTAAGCACTCTAATCTTGTCAAGTAAAACTGCCTTCGTTCAGAGCCAAAGAAGCAAAACAAAAAGAACTTTTTTATATAATATCAGGTTTTAGAAATCTCCAGAAGATACAGCACTTTTTTTTCCAGCAATTCTGTTCACTTTCATTTTGAATATTTTTCCAAACACAAAATCAAATTTTTAGTAAATCATTTCACTAAACACCTTGCGGCAGTGAACCTAGAGGACCCCACCAAAAATGTTTCCAACTGGGCCTCCCATCTTCTATGGTCGGCCCTGAATCCTAAACTATATGAAAAGTTACACAGTCTGTCATTGTCGCTTTCTCATAGGACGGTAAGTCATAAAGGGGCCCTGTGATCAGTAGCCTCCACTAACAAACTTTGGGTGCATTATGAGGCTATCCTCAAGAACACGAATGAATTAATGGCATAGATTTTTACCATTGGTATCCAAGTCTGGTGAGTAACGAGTCGTCTTGAAAGTCAGACGCGCTGACAGCTCCTGTTGGGGGAATAATTTGTTCAGAGTATTTGATGCTGACTTCCCAGGTGCTCTTAGCATAGGACGGGCTAAGATACAAGGTTTAGCAAGATAAGCTGCTCTCATAACTCAATAGTGATGTAGGGAAACAAGATCTCAGAGACTCGCCTAACCACAATCGATGGAGCTTCAGCAACTTACCAGACTTACCGAGGACGATGTATAATAACTCCCATGTGCAGGCGATGAGTCACAATAACATGGCTAAAGTAACTAACTAACTATATATATATATATATATATATATATATATATATATATATATATATATATATATATATAGTTATAGTTATAGATATATATCAATACAGTTATAACTATATATATCACTAACTCCCATATGTGCGAGCCGTTACTCTTGTCAATAGGCTGCATTTGTAACGTTAGTTACGATAACGTAAAACAACAACAACATCGACTTATTAATCTAGACTCTAGAGGACGAGATGATGATATCAGTGCTCGCCAGGCTTGTGTGAGGCCGGGTCCTTGTGTTCTTGGTGTGAGGCCGGGTCCTTGTGTTCTTGGTGTGAGGCCGGGTCCTTGTGTTCTTGGTATGAGGCCGGGTCCTTGTGTTCTTGGTGTGAGGCTGGGTCCTCGTGTTCTTGGTGTGAGGCCGGGTCCTTGTGTTCTTGGTGTGAGGCCGGGTCCTTGTGTTCTTGGTATGAGGCCGGGTCCCTATGCTCTTGGTATGAGGCCGGGTCCTCTTGTTCTTGGTATGAGGCTGGGTCCTTGTGTTGTTGGTGTGAGGCTGGGTCCTTGTGTTCTTGGTGTGAGGCTGGGTCCTCTTGTTCTTGGTATGAGGCTGGGTCCTTGTGTTCTTGGTATGAGGCCGGGTCCTTGTGTTCTTGGTATGAGGCCGGGTCCTTGTGTTGTTGGTATGAGGCTGGGTCCTCTTGTTCTTGGTATGAGGCTGGGTCCTTGTGTTCTTGGTATGAGGCCGGGTCCTTGTGTTCTTGGTATGAGGCTGGGTCCTCTTGTTCTTGGTATGAGGCTGGGTCCTTGTGTTGTTGGTGTGAGGCCGGGTCCTTGTGTTCTTGGTGTGAGGCCGGGTCCTTGTGTTCTTGGTATGAGGCCGGGTCCTCTTGTTCTTGGTATGAGGCCGGGTCCCCATGTTCTTGGTATGAGGCTGGGTCCTTGTGTTCTTGGTGTGAGGCTGGGTCCTTGTGTTCTTGGTGTGAGGCCGGGTCCTCTTGTTCTTGGTATGAGGCCGGGTCCTTGTGTTCTTGGTGTGAGGCCGGGTCCCCATGTTCTTGGTATGAGGCCGGGTCCTTGTGTTCTTGGTGTGAGGCCGGGTCCTTGTGTTCTTGGTGTGAGGCCGGGTCCCCATGTTCTTGGTATGAGGCCGGGTCCTTGTGTTCTTGGTGTGAGGCCGGGTCCTTGTGTTCTTGGTGTGAGGCCGGGTCCCCATGTTCTTGGTATGAGGCCGGGTCCTTGTGTTCTTGGTGTGAGGCCGGGTCCTTGTGTTCTTGGTGTGAGGCCGGGTCCTTGTGTTCTTGGTGTGAGGCCGGGTCCTTGTGTTCTTGGTGTGAGGCCGGGTCCTCTTGTTCTTGGTGTGAGGCCGGGTCCTCATGTTCTTGGTATGAGGCCGGGTCCGCATGCTCTTGGTATGAGGCCGGGTCCTCTTGTTCTTGGTATGAGGCCGGGTCCTTGTGTTCTTGGTGTGAGGCCGGGTCCCCATGTTCTTGGTATGAGGCCGGGTCCTTGTGTTCTTGGTATGAGGCCGGGTCCGCATGCTCTTGGTATGAGGCCGGGTCCTCTTGTTCTTGGTGTGAGGCCGGGTCCTCATGTTCTTGGTATGAGGCCGGGTCCGCATGCTCTTGGTATGAGGCCGGGTCCTCTTGTTCTTGGTGTGAGGCCGGGTCCTCATGTTCTTGGTATGAGGCCGGGTCCTCTTGTTCTTGGTGTGAGGCCGGGTCCTCATGTTCTTGGTATGAGGCCGGGTCCTCTTGTTCTTGGTGTGAGGCCGGGTCCTCATGTTCTTGGTATGAGGCCGGGTCCTTGTGTTCTTGGTATGAGGCCGGGTCCTTGTGTTCTTGGTGTGAGGCCGGGTCCTTGTGTTCTTGGTATGAGGCCGGGTCCTCATGTTCTTGGTATGAGGCCGGGTCCTCTTGTTCTTGGTGTGAGGCCGGGTCCTCATGTTCTTGGTATGAGGCCGGGTCCTCTTGTTCTTGGTGTGAGGCCGGGTCCTCATGTTCTTGGTATGAGGCCGGGTCCTCTTGTTCTTGGTGTGAGGCCGGGTCCTCATGTTCTTGGTATGAGGCCGGGTCCTCTTGTTCTTGGTGTGAGGCCGGGTCCTCTTGTTCTTGGTATGAGGCCGGGTCCTTGTGTTCTTGGTATGAGGCCGGGTCCTCATGTTCTTGGTATGAGGCCGGGTCCTTGTGTTCTTGGTATGAGGCCGGGTCCTCATGCTCTTGGTATGAGGCCGGGTCCTTGTGTTCTTGGTGTGAGGCCGGGTCCTCATGTTCTTGGTATGAGGCCGGGTCCTCATGTTCTTGGTATGAGGCCGGGTCCTCATGCTCTTGGTATGAGGCCGGGTCCTTGTGTTCTTGGTGTGAGGCCGGGTCCTTGTGTTCTTGGTATGAGGCCGGGTCCTCATGTTCTTGGTATGAGGCCGGGTCCTCATGTTCTTGGTATGAGGCCGGGTCCTTGTGTTCTTGGTATGAGGCCGGGTCCTCTTGTTCTTGGTATGAGGCCGGGTCCTCATGTTCTTGGTATGAGGCCGGGTCCTCTTGTTCTTGGTGTGAGGCCGGGTCCTCATGTTCTTGGTATGAGGCCGGGTCCTCATGTTCTTGGTATGAGGCCGGGTCCGCATGCTCTTGGTATGAGGCCGGGTCCTCATGTTCTTGGTATGAGGCCGGGTCCGCATGCTCTTGGTATGAGGCCGGGTCCTCATGTTCTTGGTATGAGGCCGGGTCCTCATGTTCTTGGTATGAGGCCGGGTCCTCTTGTTCTTGGTATGAGGCCGGGTCCTCGTGTTCTTGGTATGAGGCCGGGTCCCTATGCTCTTGGTATGAGGCCGGGTCCGCATGCTCTTGGTATGAGGCCGGGTCCTCATGTTCTTGGTATGAGGCCGGGTCCTCATGTTCTTGGTATGAGGCCGGGTCCTCGTGTTCTTGGTATGAGGCCGGGTCCTCGTGTTCTTGGTATGAGGCCGGGTCCTCGTGTTCTTGGTATGAGGCCGGGTCCTCGTGTTCTTGGTATGAGGCCGGGTCCTCGTGTTCTTGGTATGAGGCCGGGTCCTCGTGTTCTTGGTATGAGGCCGGGTCCTTGTGTTCTTGGTATGAGGCCGGGTCCTCGTGTTCTTGGTATGAGGCCGGGTCCTCGTGTTCTTGGTATGAGGCCGGGTCCTTGTGTTCTTGGTATGAGGCCGGGTCCTTGTGTTCTTGGTATGAGGCCGGGTCCTCGTGTTCTTGGTATGAGGCCGGGTCCTCGTGTTCTTGGTATGAGGCCGGGTCCTCGTGTTCTTGGTATGAGGCTGGGTCCTTGTGTTCTTGGTATGAGGCTAAAACCTCAGTTTCACTGTGAGGCGTGGTGTCATTAACGAGGTTGGGTCCCTCATAACTTTGATTTCAATATTTTATGGTAATTATTTTTGTTATTAATGTATGAGGTCATTGACACATGCGAGCATTAGCCAACTATACATGAGCAACATTGATACTTATCCTCCTAATAGAACGTTGCATTTTGACGTATACTCCACCTAAGGCCAAAATTTGTCGTACTAGAAATTGGTAGCGGTTCGCAAAATTGACGTAACGTTCCGTAACATTGAGGTTTTACAGGCATCGGCCTCGATAGGCTAGGAGTTCATAGCCTATGTTGTGTTCATATGTTTGACTGGGATTCATATTTTGACATGTTCATGTGTTTGGTATGATTGACTTGGGTTCATAGGTTTCTGGTCAAGCAAAACAGTTGTTTTATTAGGTCGCAGCAAATTGAGAAAACGGAAGTGATTAACCACACGGAGCCGGTCGGCCGAGCAGACAGCACGCTGGACTTGTGGTCCCGGGTTCGATCCCGGGCGCCGGCGAGAAACAATGGGCAGAGTTTCTTTCACCCTATGCCCCTGTTACCTAGCAGTAAAATAGGTACCTGGGTGTTAGTCAGCTGTCACGGGCTGCTTCCTGGGGGTGGAGGCCTGGTCGAGGACCGGGCCGCGGGGACACTAAAGCCCCGAAATCATCTCAAGATAACCTCAAGATAATCCATATACAGGCCAACAGAACTTGACCCTCAACACACACTCATGGGAACTCAAAAAGGTTAAGAAATTTGCAACAAATCTGGTACCAGAACTGGGAGTGATATGAAGAGAGACGGAAGGAACTAAACCTATCGACTCTAGAGAAAAGGAGAGAGGGGGGGGGGGGGAGGAGGGATTGGACAGAGACATAAAATACTTAGGGGATTGACAGACTGGAAAAAGAGGAAAAGTTCACAATGAAGACCAATAGTACACGAGGATATAGATGGAAGCGCGAGACTGAGAGGAATCACATAGATGCAAGAAAGTTTCTCTTAGCTTAAGAGTAGTGGGAAATGGAATGATCTCAAGGATCAGGTTGTAGAAGTTGTAGAAGCAAACTTCGTTCATAATTTACAAGTAGATATGATGCAAAATTAGGTCAGGAATCGTTGCATTAGACAACTGGCAGATGGAAAAGTGGGGTCCAAGAGCTAACGCTCAATTCTGCAGGCACACATAGGTGAGTACAAATAGGTAATTATACAGTTCCCGAGCTGAAGGGATTGAGCTATAAGGTAAGATTGAAAGAACTGGACCCTACCCCATTGAAGGGAAGGAGAGATATGGGAGGGGGGGGGGGGGGAGACATGATAACAACATGGAAGATTCTAAGGGAAAATGACAAAGTTGACAAAGCAGCGCTGTTATAAGGTAGCAACATGAGAACAAGAGCCGTAGATGGACACTACTGTAGAGGCGCGAATGAGTCACAGAGACAAAGCGAAGAACATTTTCAGTGTCAGAGTTGTCAATCAATAGAGACACTCGTAGATATCCCTCAAACTAATTTGATAACAAAAAAATGTAAATGTTAATATGATAATAATCATATAATAATTCATTGTGTCGGGGGGACAGGCAGCCAGTTTATATATACAGTAAATGTTAGGCTTATATCGAGGTCACCCCCCCTCCCCCTACCCCCCCTCAGGGACCTAATTACTGACCCCGGCCAGGATGCAGCCCCCACTACTCGACTCTGTAATTAAAAAAAACTACCTCACAGTATAATTATAAGGTGTGAAGTATAGACAGAATGTTAACTTAATAATCTCCGTTGAGGTCTGATAAAGACCTTTTGTGCCCTCTGTNCTTCTTCTTCAAGAACTTATTCATGCCACCTCCCTGCAAGTTGACGAGGCCTTTCTTGCTGTTCGTCAACAGCAACGCTTTCTGTCCTCTTCTCTTCCCAGTGATCTATGCAATATCATTTTTCCAATTGCATTTGACACTGCTCACGTCTCCTCTTCCCACCACTCCTCCACACTACACAACAAACTTCAACGCCTGATCTCCAACAGTCCTTGGGCCAATACTCTCTCTCTGACTGTGTTACCAACCTTTCGTCCTACTCTCTTTCTAAGCACCAGCAAGAACTCCTTGGTCTTGGTCTGTCTTTTGCTACTTCCCCTGGCCCACGCTGTGGCATTGATCTCATTAGTTCCTTTGACAGGTTTGTCAATTCTAACTCTAGTACTCTTTCGGACCTGTCTGCCTTTAGAGGGGCCCTCATCCCCGTTCTTGACAGCTTGTTTTCTAAAAATCACCACCTTCCTCGTCGTTTCCAGCTTGCCCTTGCCTCCCTAAAATCTAACAACTCTATTCTTATCCTTCCTTCTGACAAAGGCAATTCGGTGGTTGTCCTTGACCGTGAGGACTACCTCCGGAAAGCAGATGTCTTGCTCTCTGACTCTCGCACTTATGCTCCTCTGACTTCTAACCCTTTGGATCGCCTCAAAACTTCCTTTAACCGCAAACTAAGACAGCTCTCTAGTCTTTGCCCTCCTGACTTTGATCTCATTAAGCGTTTCCGTGTCATCTGCCCTTCTCTTCCTTATTTCTATGGTCTTCCTAAGACTCATAAACCTGGTGTTCCTCTTCGTCCTATCATTTCTTCACGGGGCTCTGTCAGCTATTCTCTTGCCTCCTGGCTCGCTAAAACCCTGACGCCTTACCTTGGCACTTTTTCCCCTGCCCACCTTCGTCACTCTCAGGACTTCATAGAAAGACTGCGCCTGCAACCCTCTTGTAAGATGCTTAGTCTTGATGTGACTCTCTGTTTACAAATGTTCCGCTAGATGACGTTCTCTCTTTCCTTAGACGGAAGGCGTCAGAGGGCCTTCTTCCTCTCCCTCTTCCCACTGACGTTTTCCTCGATCTCATTAGACTCTGTGTTGAATCTAATTCTTTCTCTTTTAACGGTAAATATTACACTCAAACTTTCGGTGTCGCTATGGGTTCCCCTCTCTCCCCTGTTCTTGCTAATTTCTACATGGAATACTTCGAAACTGTTCTTCTTCCTTCTATTGATACTCGTCCCTCTCTCTGGCTTCGCTATGTTGATGACATTTTTGCTTTATGGCCTCATGACCTTAATCTTTTCCAGCCTTTCCTCGCCTCTCTTAACAATCTGGCTCTTCTATCCATTTCAAAGTTGAGTGGGAATCTAATTCCCTCCTTCCTTTTCTTGATGTTCATGTTCACAGCTCTGTGTCTGGGTTCTCTTTCTCTGTCTACCGTAAACCCATGCATAGTGGCATGTACATTCACTTCTTTCCTACCATCCTCCTTCTGTTAAGAAAATGTCCTCGTCTCTCTCTTCCTCCGCGCTCTACGCATCAGCGACCCTCAGTTTCTTGATTCTGAAATTTCCTTTATCTACAAATCATTCTCTCGCCTTGGTTATCCTTTGCATTTCATCAACTCTGCCTACTCTCAAGCTAAACGAAATTTCTTTCATCCTAAACCTGCTTCCAACACTAGTAGCACTGTACTATGCCTTCCCTTCATATCTGAACTCAAAAATTTACCAATACCTTTCGTCCTCTTGACATTAAACTCGCCTTTCGACAAACTAACACACTTCGTAGCAATCTAGTTCACACTGCTCCTCCTGCTTCAAATGCTGCTGGTGTCTACTCTATTTCCTGTTCATCTTGTCCTCTCCAATACTTTGGCGAAACTGGCCGTACACTGAATGACAGACTTAAAGAACACAAGAGAAGTGTTAAGTCTGCAGACACTAACAATGCTCTCTTCTGCCATGTGAGGGATTCTAATCATCCCATTGATTGGTCTTCCTCCAAAATAATCTTTCCTGCCTCTACTCTTCACAGACGCCGTCTTGTAGAATCGGCTCTTATACACCAAGTACCCAACATGAACATGAGTCCTGGCTTTGTTGCTGTGGACTCTTCCCTTTCACAGTACATACTCAAATGCTCTAATCTTTCTAACAAACGTGACTTAACATAAGCTTACCCCTTCCATTTATCTTTCTTTCTCTTTCCTTTTCTTTCTCTCTCTCTCTCTACGCTCCCTTGCTATCCTCTTCTTATTCCTATTACTTTTCCTTCGGTGGTTATAATGGGAGCTGCCTCGTATGGGCCAATAGGCCTTCTGCAGTTCTCATTATTACTACTATTCTCTACACCTTACTTTCCTCCTCACCTCTCTCTTGCCTATTTATTTCCCGTTCTCTACCTCCTCATCACAAGCGACTTGAGAATGGTCCAGGACGGACCGAAACGTCGTCGTCCCTTCAACTTCTAGTGTGTGGTCTGGTCAACATACTTCAGCCACGTTATTGTGACTCATCGCCTGAATTCATTGCAACTTAAGATGCTAATCACTATGGGTTTAAAAGCTAAAATTTTAATTTCAGCATATCACATAATAGATGACTTTCAGAATACATCCAGAAAAATTCCATCGCATCCAATATATTTCCCCAGCCTTGAAACCTCATTTTCAAAGAAGAAAGCCTATATTTTAGTGAATGCATCTGCTGTTCTGTAACTGGAAATGAAAAGGAACCATTCAATTTGGTTTTAAATATCCTCGATAGCATTTCCAAGACTGTTTCATGTAATGTTGAATGCCTCATTAAGAATCATTAAAATGTGATTAGAACCATATTATGAAAGTTACCATGCATGTCCTAATGTTTCCTATCCTATATGGGTCAATTTCACCATGTGGAATTTTAACTCTTTCGCGTGCACAGAATGCGCGCCGCAAATTTAGAGGTCATTTCCCCGGCGTGAGGGCGAGTGCGAGGCAACACCGAAATGCATATACTCGTTTTAGTTTTCTCACCTTAATTCTCGTGCTATGTTGTTCGTTTTGGTATTATTGTGTTCGTAATAGAATTCCCTGCAGGTGTATGTGCATATAATGTCCAAAAGCCCGGCGTAACTCCCCACAGCAAAGCCTAAAGTTACCCGTGAACGAGCACCAATTTGCACACCACGGCCTAATGTGTGTACTCGTTCAGTGCAATAACATCAATTATAGTCTTACGTCTCATTTTGGTATCAAATTGTTCGCAATATAAAGGCGTGTATTTTAAAGCTAGTCCCATAATAATAGAGCAGTAACTAGAATTTTAACAAATATTTTAAGTTTGGATGCTCGTCATCACAATTATTTTTTTCTTTCCAGTGTTCTGACATAAATGTTCATGTTACAACTTTCATTTTGGGTGACAAATGTTCATGTTACAACTTTCATTTTGGTATCAAATTGTCCACAATCAAAAGGTGCACATTTTAAAATTAGTCCCATAATATTAGCACAATAAATAGAAATTTAAAATTTTTTTAAATTTGGCCAAAAACCTATTTATAATCTTCCAAGTGTTTTGACAAAGTTTCAGGTTACATCTTTCATTATGGTATCAAATTGTGCGCAATTTAAAGGCGCTCATTTTGAAACTATCCCATAGTCTAATAACTGAATTTTATACAAATATTTTGTTTGACTCGTTTTGGTCAAATCCTCGGTCTCGAGAGAAAAATTGGTGACTCGTTTCAGGCACCACGAAAGTGGTAATGTCAAGCTATCATATTATGGGCAACTTTCCCACCAATCTGTGAACTCGGGCCCAACATTCTAAGCAAATCTGCACATCCTTTGCTAAACTTTTATTCATTGAATCGGATAAGTAAATAAGGCTTGGAAAGTGTGCGTTGAATTTGGAGATTCGCTAAAACGAGATTCGATTTGAACTGTCAGTTGGATTATACCTAATAATCTCAAGAATGGAACAGTAACTTGGAAATCTAATATGTCCTAGGGATAAATATGCAATTCTAGGCATAATATGTAATTCTAGGCATAATATATGCTAGGCGATGAGTCACAATAACGTGGCTAAAGTATGTTGACCAGACCACACACTAGAAGGTGAAGAGACGACGACGTTTCGGTCCATCCTGGACCATTCTCAAGTCGATTGTGATGAGGGAGTAGAGACAGGCAATAAATAGGCAAGAGAAGGAGCAAAGTAAGGTGTAGTAGAGGGAATAGTAATAATAATAAGAGCTGCAGAAGGCCTATTGGCCCATACGAGGCAGCTCCTATTATAACCACCGAATGAGAAGGAGATAGGAATAAGAAGAGGATAGCAAGGGAGCATAGGAGAAGAGGTAAAGAAAAGGAAAGAGAAAGAAAGAAAATAGGAGGGGTAGGCTTAAGTAACGTCGTCGTCTCTTCACCTTCTAGTGTGTGGTCTGGTCAACATAATATGTGCTATTTTAGGCATAATTTAGCACATGGGTTAATCTAGGCCTAGGATTTGTTTTAGGATTTTTTCATGCCCTCTACAAAATTATTAGTACATAATGTTGTGAACATGTTGGCTGCAACAGCTTATTTTTACAATTATAACTTAAAAATTTCTATAAAGTATGTGATTTTTGGAGGATAGATTGCATTATAAAGAATCTCAACCCAAGAGAAGGCTGGAAGTTGTATAACTGCCTGTAACCAATAACAAGTATGCACTAATAAAACCAGATCTATAAGCTAGGCAGCATTGTCGGATCATATATTTGTGCTTTTTAGTTTTGGCCGACTCACAGACCACCTGTTTATTACTTTTATCAAATATCTTAATAGGCAAAATAGCTTTGAATACTCATCATTCATAGTTTTGAAAAATTAACACTACTTGCACTTTAAATATTTTTAAATGGGCTAGTTACTTTGGACATAAAGGTCAGGTGGGTTAAAATTATAATTTCTGGCTTCATGAGGCTTACTCTTGGTCTCATCTTCAATTTATTTACCCAGTAGTATGTATTTTGTATTTTGTAACTTGAGCTAAATTTTTGAGCTCTTGATTTTGATTTGTAAATTTTAAGCTAATTAAGTAGTGGTGGCGTTGTGGTATCTCCAAGTCGCATTGTTGTGCCTTTGGTCGAAATATTAACGCTAGATTAAACTGCCCCCAGCTCTGCATCGTTGGAGTTCACCTTATATGCTGTCCTCCTGGTATATGCTGGGTACAATAGTGATAACATTGTATATTTATGCTTTATGATGTAAACTTAATAAAGCTGTTGCTGATTGGTTCATCAGTTTAAATATAATATTACTTGCAATAGCAATATTTTAAGCTCTTATTTCCTTGAATGTACAGGAGGATTTTTATGTTCTACATATTGAAGGATGCTCAGTAAGACATGGTAATACGTGGTGACCCTGTTGTTAGGTGTCCCCACTCCCTAGGAGTGCCACAGTCTTCTCGAGCTCTTGATCTCTTCTTCTCTCCTAATCTGCCTTTGTGTATCTGTGGGTTACATTTTAATGTATGGAAACCGGTATTCGGAATTTTCATAGTCTATTTTTAGTTCTATATAGTGTGATAACCTTGTATAAAATGCTGCTTGCAAACACCATTGTGAAAGTCTAGGCTTTGTGAATAATTTTGGTTTGAATAATTTAATTGTGAAGGTGATTATAAAAATGTTCCATAAAAGTAATTAACTAATTTTTTTTGTTCATAGGTGAACATGATTAAAGATGATGGCTCTGTGATACACTTCAACAATCCCAAGGTCAGGCATCTCTCAATGCCAATACATTTGCTGTATCTGGTCATGCAGAAAGCAAACAGATTACCGAGATGTTGCCAGGCATCTTAAATCACCTTGGAGCTGAAGGGTTTAATCAGCTTAAGCGGCTTGCTTCATCTGTTAGTGCTGGTATGTTGGACAAAATATATTGATTTATCATGGATAAAATTGCCGGTATGTTGGACAAAGTGTATTAATTTACAGTGGACAAAATAGGTCGTCTCAAAATTAGTACAATATCAGGAAATATTGATGTTGTATGCTGGTTGGATCCTATATTATGGTCTTAATATTTTATCAGATGCTTCACACACTTGTGATTTCACTCAAGATTAGTATAACAATTAAAGTAGAATACAGTGTAACCAGTATGCCAAGAGATCGGCCACCTATTTCTGAGGTAAGCCACTCTGTTGTTCCCTAAGACACGGACCTTCCTGACCTCAGGACAGCTTTAATGTTTATTTTGGGCAAGTTCAGTCTGCTCTTTGCAGGCCCTCAGGCACCGTGATAAATTTTTGCTCTATCCTTACTGGGTCGTCAGTAATGCTAAGGATACACTAAATTCAGTCCAGTAACTGAAAACATTAAAAAATGTTCTTATCAGTAATTGTAATAATGTGAATGCAGATGGTCTTAATACCAGGGGGAACTACTTGTCTCATCATTTCAGTAACAGAAAGGAAACTTCAAAGAATTTCCTTTCATTCTTTCTACAAGGGCTTTCAAATTGTCAGAAGTGAGAATGAATGCGAGAGTAGCACCTTCAGAAATTGCCTTGGTCATGAGGAAATAGTGTATGTAGGTGGCTAAATTACAAAAGTGCATCATAGTCATGGTTAACAAGATAAGGTGATAGTAGTAGTGGTTATATTTAATTTCCCAGTTTACAGGTGATAAAACAATTTGTATTCTAAGCAGTGTTAGTAGTGGTGGCGTTGTGGTATCTCCAAGTTGCATTGTTGTGCCTTGGTCGAAATATTAACGCTAGATTAAACTGCCCCCAGCTCTGCATCGTTGGAGTTCACCTTATATGCTGTCCTCCTGGTATATGCTGGGTACAATATTTGTATGCACTCAATAATTTTATACCAATTTATATAAAAATAATTTTATAGAAATAACCAAACAGCTACATCAGGATAATGTCTTTGAGTATGTCATACATAGGTTCCTCATACTAAGCGCAGTATTAAACTTTGCTTTTAATTTCTTAAAATCAGTAATCTTACCCTGCATTGTTTTTCATTTAATTGGAACTACACGTTTTCTTTTGCTTCAGTATAATATTGTCACTTCAGTTTGAAGAGATTATTTAATTTCCAGGAAATGTAACGGCCAGTGGGATTGACGAGGATGACGATGATGTACCCGAACTTGTCGAGGACTTTGAAGCTGCAAGCAAGACAGAAACAGGTGAGTTAGTGATCATATTAATGCCAGTAGGATAGTTAAGAATTTATTATGGGACATAACTTAAGTGGATATTGCTATACATGTAAATGGCTCACTTTAGATGGAACTTCCAATTTGGATTTATGAGTGTATATTGTACCTGTAAATGTTACATGGCAAATGGGGCATTTTGGCAAATTTTTATATTAAATTATTTTTTAATAGTTTTTAGATCAATGGATTTTAGAAACCTTACAAGATATGGTATTGACAACGTTTGTCAAATTGGAATCGTTGACTTTGTTTTACTAGCAGAAGGTTATTGTAAAGATTTTCTTCGTTTCTCATGCCATGGGCTTTCTTGAACCACTGGTTTTGCTCTTATTGATAGGGAAACAATAAAGAAAGGATAGCTGTCTTATAAGTAATGTTTTACTGAAGTGTTACAAAGTGTTCTCAAATAGGGAAGAAGCCTTGGGAGGGGGTCTATAAAAAAAAATACGTCATACATAATCCAGCATTAACATCCTGTACACATTCTATAACAAGATTGAATATCCAGTTGCAACAGTATTGCCTTAAATAGCAGCATTGTTTAACAAGTACCATTTATATGTTGACTGATGCTTGTTTGGGTGTGAAAATTATTATTCCCATACCTAAGATTGTAGTTCATTGTGTAGGTTATAGGTATGCAGGCACTTTACTTAACACTTTCGCGCATTTGTGACGCGCCGGTCGTTATGAGCTGTTCTGACGGTTACGCACTTTTAACTAGTATCCCCGTTAAAATAAAAAATTTGTATAAAATCCATTTTTGCTTCGATTTTCTTGGGGATAGTTTAGAAATGTTCGCCATAAAATTTACGTTTTTCTCTAATAACAGAAGAGCTTATTAAAGAAAATGTCATGGCAGTGAATCTTCG
>WNGS01009202.1:21260488-21279040 GCA_020271785.1 Procambarus virginalis
CAGCCAGGTCCTCCATGCCCATTGGCGTGTCCAGTACTATAACAACTTGTCCCCAGACTGTACAAAAGTATTGGAAAGTTGTCTTGACTTTTAACAGAGATGGTACACAAAAGCAAACTAACAAACAGGTTTAAAGACAAACAGTGAAGGGCAAAAGAGGAGGGAATCCTGTTAATATATAATACAGTTTCAGATGCCAGATATTGTTATAGTAGCAGAGACAAAACTGAAGGATAAAATTTTTAATGCATTAGTATTCCCAAGGGGGGCTATGCTCTTTGAAGATGCGACAGAAAAGTTAGAGGTGTTGCTGCTATAGTGAAGGTACAACTAAAGGCAAGAGAATTAATACTTTACAACCTTCGAAGTAGGCATAATGGTGCTGGAGATTTGGAGTCAGAATGGTAAACTAATCATCAGTACTGTATACAGTCCACCAGCAAGCAGTACATGGACTTAGGTGCTCAATGACAAAGTGAGGGCCCTATAATGATCATGAGAGATTATTGCAAAAGAAAAAGATTAGTCATGCTTGTTGATTCATGGTAAGATTTATTTAAAATCAATAGACTAGGAAGGCTATAAAGCAAGAACAGGATTTTGGATTGGCTGATTCATAAACCTCATCCTGGAATATTTCATGTATCAACATGTAAAACAGCCCACAAGAATGAGAGGTGGTGATGCTCCATCATTGCTGGATTTGGTATTTACCAGGAAAGTAGAAGAGATATTTGACATGGCTTCCTCCCTTGGGAAAAGTGACCATGTCCTGTTGGAAATTAAATATGCTATGTGAATTTTGGTATTCATTTATTCAAGAACGTACCTTGTGTTGTGAGTACAAAACATTGGCTTTTTACATTCTTGCAAAGCCACTAACACAGTTTTTCGGGCAGATCTAGTCTAGACGAGAATGGAAAAATTGAAATGGCCGACACAACTTGATTTTAAGAGAGGACACCATGGGAAACTTAGTAAATTCTTGAATGAATTTAATTGGAATGACTTGTTGCAATAAATAAAATAAATTAATACAATCTATGCCAAATTCTGTGAAATTTACAATGAAGGTACAAAAAATATAGACAACAAGGATACAGAACCAGGAAAGAGGGTTGTTTGAACAAAATTGGGTACCAGAGAGAAAGACGAAAATAGGGACAATACAGGAGAGGCCAAAACCTCAAACATACCAGCACTACAAACAAGCAAGAAACACATCAGTGAGGGGAGAGGCTGAAAGGATCTTTGAGAAGGGGTTGTGGACAAATGTAAAACAGATACAGGCCTTTTCTGTAAATTCATTAAGAGCAAGCTGCACGTAAATGATAAAATCCAGAGATTGAGAATGGGGAACAGGTTCATTGAGAATCACATTTCTTTTTCAAACACTAAATGAACAGTTCCAAAGTGTTTGTGTAAAATGTGGTTTTCAAAGAGCCATACACGATGCCAGTTCCAGAAAACAGAATAGAGTACATACAGGTTTCTCGAGATGAAGTGGACAATATACTCCAGAGACTGGATGAAATAAAACTGCTGGGTCAGATTTGGGTTGGTCCAAGTTTAACCTTTGGTGCTAAGAGAATGTGCAACCGAGCTAAGCATTACACTTCAACTGATATTCCAGACATCTTTGTCCACGGGAATCTTAGTAGATGTTTGAAAAATTGCAAACATTGTTCCAATCTACAAAAAGGGAAGCCAAGAAGACTCCATTAATTATTGACCTGTATCATTGACAAGCATGCTGGTAAAAACACTAGAAAAAGTTAAGACCAAATGGGTAGAACACATGGAGAGTAAAGACATAGGCTAGTATGTGATCGGGCAGGAAGGTCCTGTTTAACCCTTACACTGCTCAGGGGTCCTGGGGACATTACACCCTGTGCGCAAGAAAAAAAAAAATTCCAAAAATTTTTTCGTCTTCTAAACATGTTAATTTGTGTCCCTGAGCACGGGGAAAATAGCAAAAAAATCGTAGGTCACATATTTTGGGCGCAATTGACCGAGGAAGTCTGGCAAAAAGTGGGCGTTGACAGAGCGGTCGCCAGGGCCGGTCAGCGTCACCCGCGCTGACAGATGGGAGTTGCCACAAAGATATTATTACCTAATTGTTTCAATGTCTCCGATTGATTTTTTCTTAGTTTTTTTTGCAGTAATATTATTCAATGTGTGTATTGTAATATATTTATATAATAAAAGTGGTGAATAATCGCTATACTCAAACATATGGTGTGCATATTAGTAATTCAATTATTATGTTCATAAAACAATAAACAAATAGTTTTGCTGCTATTACACTCTATACACAGGTTATATATAAGTATCTGCATATTTTGGTTACCATAACGAACCACTAAGTTGGTATTGAGAGTCGAAAAGCAACGAAGAGTTACCGCCACACACCAGCCAGCCACTCGCTGCCACTCCCTCAACACACGCACTAAACTTTCTCCCCCAACAATACCATTTGTGGTGTTATTACACTATATACAGACGTATATATAAGTATGTATATATTTTGTTCACCACAACTGTACAGCTAAGCTGATATAGTTAGTTCAGGCACTAAGAGTCGTCGGTATACACAGCTGGCGGCTGGCGGCTCCCTCACTCATTCAAGGTCACACGCACTAAACTTTCTCCCCAACAATACTGGTTTCAGTGTTATTACCCTATATACACATATTATATATAAATATCTACATGTTTTATGCACTGTAACTGTACACCTAAGCTTGTAGTGCGCCCAAAGAGCATAGTGGCCACCCTCTAAACAGCTTGACAAATCGTGCAGACGACGTCACCTCCGTCACCCAAATGGCTGCTCCCAGCATAATCCTTTTGCTGTTATTACACTAATACACACATTATATATAAGTATCTACATTTGTGTTCACCATAGAGAACCACTGAGCTGGTATGGTGAATGTAACAATAACAGGTGGCCACACAGTCAGTAAACGATGCTGTCTCCCTGTCTCTCAGCATCACTCCTCCCACAGCGCTAATTATTACAACAATCCTGCTATTATCACAACCCTGGTTATTTATATCACAGTCACGGGTCATCTGTAATATTGTCATCACTAAATAATAACAGTTATATATTTATTTTGACATTTTTCGGTGATGCTGTGGTCACAAGCTGAACAGCAATGCTGATCGCTCATGCTGCGTGCGCCAGCCTTGGTTGCTCCAACAGTACTTTGCCTCTCACACCTGAGATTATTGCCCACGATTTTTTTTTTAAATGGCGTCTGTTTACAAGAGCCCTGAGGAAGCTACTGTGAACCCCGTGTAGCCGCGGGCCATTTGAATCGGGAATGGCCCCGATGGCGTATATATACGCCATGCGCACCGTCGGACATGTTACTCAGGGCGTATATATGCCATGCGCAGTTTAAGGGTTAANTGCTTTATTTGAACTTTGTTACAAAAAAGGAGTTACATATAGGTTACAAAGATGGTTATCATAGGTTGTCGAGTTCCTCCAGCTCCTCAGATGGCGGGCAGGAACCCTTGGATGCAGTGCGCATTTCCCCTCTGTATCGCCACGCTGAGGCGCTGGAAAAGAAAGCTGGCAGCTCTAGGGTCCCTTGTTGTTTCAATGAGCCTAGAACCCAGTTCCTTCAAAAAACTGGTAGCACTTTTACCCCAGGCGCCGAGTGTCTCAGATGCAATGGGGACAAAATTGTAGTGGTGATCCAGTTCTCTATACTTACGGGATTTGGCTGCTTCCCTGTGGGTGGCAGCGCCACCTGGTTGTGCAACACTGAGGTCAATGTAGGTGTTAGCCAGGGTTGATACGCACGTGTAGTCCCATACCAACTGCTTGCCATTCTTCCAGGGGTTCACTGTGATACCATCCGGGCGACCAATAAGAGAATCAGAGTTACGGGGCGTTAGGTAACGAGGCTCTCTCTCGGCTGGGCATCCAGCTGTGGTGAGGCTCCTCTTGATGATGTTGTTAACTTCACTGTGCCTCGAGTGCCATCCTCCTGTGCTTTGGCAGAGTAGGCCATGGTGGCCGTACCTGTCAGCCACCACCTCGCCGCAAATACACCTATATCTGGTGTGGATTGGGGCAGCAAGGCGGAGGGCCACAGCAATTCGGAGGGCGTGTGGTGTGAGACGCGTGCCAGTTGCCGACATTGGGGTTGCTAACAGGAAATCCCCTGCATGTGGGGCTGCTACTGCTGTGAGGCGAGCAATGTCGTGCTGTGTTGATGCAGCATCCAGGCACTCTGCAGCAACTTTGTCTACAATGGGGCCATCCCAGCTGGATTGCCTGTGGGCTTTTGGGGATGGTGGTTGAGGTGATGGGCCTGCACGAGAGGCCCACTCTGTGGCACAGCGTGTAAAATTGGGATCATGTACACCTGCCAGCTGATGTAAGTGGGCAGGTAGAATTTCCTTCACAAGGTCGTCGGATGCTGATAAGGAGGACAGGAAGGCTGGAACAGCGATTTGCGTTGCTGTTCGAACTCCGAGGCCCCCAAGTCTTACGGGAAGAGAGGCTTGTTTCCACTGCAGGTCATCAAGAGAGAGGTTAAGGGCTTTTTCTAGCATTGATTTCAGTAACCGGTCATACTCACTTAGTTTTTGGCTACTGTAAGATGGTGAACACCTCAGAAAGTAGGTTAACCTGGGGAGGGACAGACATCTGGTGATGAGGTAGAGTGCATCATGAGCATCAATATCCTCAATCCTCCCATCCATCCTCTTAAGGTCGGCGATTTTCTTATCAAGGACCTCATCGATGGCTTTCAACCCCAGGGGAGCTCCTAGGAGTGTGCTGTCTTCAGGTTTAGTTTTATGGATGTTTGGCAGAAGACCCTCTATTCTCTCTACGATGCCCTGGTTGGAACATATTATTTCACATTTAGAAGGGTTCAGGGTGAGGCCTAAAACTGCACCTTGCTCCTGGATTTTTCTGATGTCCTCCAGGAGGGAGTCTTGGGAACCAGCTAGGGTACCATCATCCAAGAACCAGATGTTAAGCTCGCTGGACAGGACCTCTGTGACTTGTTTGATGACTAAGCAGAAAAGGAGAGGAGCAAGGGGGTCACCCTGTTGGACGCCTTCCCGCGAGTCAATTTCATGTTCGCCAAAAAGTAGCTTAAGATCCATACTGTAGCATGAATGTACGAAAGGGTAGAGGGAAGGGAAATGACTATGAACCGCACGGAGTACAGCATCCCTCCGCACCAAATTGAAGGCATTTTTGAAATCTAGCTTGATAAGGGCCTTTTCGTCTGTGATATTGGCGATGAAGGCTCGAGCTGCATGGGCTGCCGCCTCACACCCTTGTGGAATGCCAAACCCAAGCTGTTTTGGCTTCAGCATGTTGGCCGCTGCATCACTAACTGTTCTTGCGGCTGCCTTTGCGACGAGACGCCGGAGAGAATTGCCCACAGCTATTGGCCTGATCCCTCCATCCTTTTTCTTTAGAGCACAGAGGGATGCTCCAAAAAAAATAGGTCTTATGGACGGTGGTATGTTGCCAGCTAGACATGTGTTGGTGAATCTGGTTAGTTCCACCAAGAGGTTCTTTGCAATGTCACCCAGTGCAGGGTTGAGCATTTGCTTGAGGTGGTTGGGTTTTAGTCCTGTGAACCCACCTGCTTAATTATATATATATATATATATATATATATATATATATATATATATATATATATATATATATATATATATATATATATATATATATATATATAATTAAATATGACCGAAAAAGTAAGATTAATAATTCTAACACGAATTTTCTCAATATTTCTTATATTCTTTTTCACTGTTGATGGTAACTGAAAAATCAATTCTCCAAAGTTCATTTTTATTTCTAGTCTGACGCGACACTTGAGCGCGTTTCGTAAAACTTATTACATTTTCAAAGACTTTAGTTTACACACACACAACAACTATACTGAACAGAGTTTAAACAGCTGTTTTGTTGTTATAGATTCAACTACTCGGAACAAGTTCCAAGTAGCACGGGCTATGGTGAGCCCGTAACTTACCTGGCACAGGAGCTGGGCAAGAAGCACGGGCTATGGTTAGCCTCATGGACAGGAGATGTCCCGTGTTAAACAGATTGATTGATTGATAAAGATTAAGCCACCCAAGAGGTGGCACGGGCATGAATAGCCCGTAAGTGGTGGCCCTTATGAGCCATTAACAGTATCGAGTGATGATACTGGAGATCTGTGGAGGTGCGACGGCACCCTGCGTGACGGGAGATGTCTCCCGGACCAAATGGTGTGTTAAACAGCTTTGATTTTCTTTTTTATACCTGCATTTGGGTGAGGTGACATGTTACAATGGTTTGGGATGAAGTGAAAACAAACTTTCAACACAACACAGAACATGAAACAATGGGTATAAGCTAAAGGGAAGAATAGAAGTAACTGCAGAGGGCCTATTGGCCCATATTTCTTGATGCTTCTATATTGGAGCGGAGTCTTGAAGTGGTTAGAATATAATTGTGCGTTAATTGGCTGTTGATTGCTGGTGTTGACTTCTTAATATGTAGTGCCTCGCAGATATCTAGCCGCCTGCTATCTTTGTATCTATCGATGATTTCCGTGTTTTTGTTAAGACTTCTCTGGTGATGGTCTGGTTGTGGGAAGAGATTATATGTTCCTTGATAGAGCCCTGTTGCTTATGCATCGTTAATCGCCTGGAAAGGGATGTTGTTGTCTTGCCTATATACTGAGTTCTTTGGGGCTTACAGGCCCCAAGTGGGCATTTGAAGGCATAGACGACATTGGTCTCTTTCAAAGCATTCTGCTTTGTGTCTGGAGAGTTTCTCATGAGTAGGTAGGCAGTTTTCTTGGTTTTATAGTAAATCGTCAATTGTATCTTCTGATTTTTGTCTGTAGGGATAACGTTTCTATTAACAATATCTTTCAGGACCCTTTCCTCCGTTTTATGGGCTGTGGAAAAGAAGTTCCCGTAAAATAGTCTAATAGGGGGTACAGGTGTTGTGTTAGTTGTCTCTAGAGGTTGCATGGCGTTTCACCTTCCTTCTTATGATGTCTTCAACCAAACCATTGGAGAAGCCGTTGTTGACTTAAGACCTGCTTTACCCTACAGAGTTCTTCATCGACTTGCTTCCATCCTGAGCTGTGGCTGAGAGCACAGTCGACATAAGCGTTAACAACACTCCTCTTGTACCTGTCTGGGCAGTCACTGTTGGCATTGAGACACATTCCTATGTTTGTTTCCTATTACCCCTTATTTTATTTACGTCTTGCCAGATTTCCTTCAAGTTTCTATTACTCCCAACTTTCTCTGCAAACTCCTGCCAATACTTGCTCCTAATTTCCTTTCTCTTCTCCCCACACAGCCTAGCAACTGCCAGTAAAGCATTCTTCCCTTCCTCAGTCCTACCATTCCTATTCCAATTCCTGTGAGCTCTCCTCATTGTTAATGTCCACCCCTTAAGCATCTTGTCATGTATATAATTTTCTTTTCTGGGGGATGCTTTTTTATACTAGATGTTTTTCGGTTCAATGTTGCATTAAATACATCTACCTCCTTAATTAAATCTTCATAAAATGCTTCTGCCGAAACTGGCTTATAAGTGTCATACCAAGACTTAATATGGCCAACAAGACCCCTTAATTCTCCCTCATTAAACTTTAACCTTTTCCTCTGAAGGCAGGCATGCTTTTTATCTAGTTTAAGCTGTATTTGTAATGCAAAATGATCACTTAGCATTTCATCCACAGTAAGATAATTCCCCTCTATGCCCTCAGCATTTATCAAACAAGCATAATCTAATCTCCCTCCCCTCAAATGAGTAGGATAGGGCTCGCTCAGCAGCTGAACATCTTCATGTTCCTGCAAAAACTGGTACCATCTGCAACCATTCCTATTTGCTTTACCCTTTGATCCTAAAGCTGGATGTCTGGCATTAAAATCCCCTACCACAAGTGTATCTTCAGAAAAGAAGAAATCTGGCAAGTATCTTAAATCAAGGGAGCTATCAGAGATGTATAGATTAATGAAATTTAACTCTCGGTCTTGTAATTGTATCCGCAAGCTAGTACTTTCAATACCTCTATATCTCTGAGGGATTCCAGTTATCTCGACAGGTATGGTACTTTGACATAACATGAGACCCCCCTAGTTCCTCCATCAGCATATAAGTGAAAACCTCTATAGCCATTTAGCCTCAGAATGCTACCATCCCTATCCCCAGTTTCCTGGAGTGCTACTATGTCAATATCCTCTCTAAGAGTATAATAGTGTACATCCACCGCTCTAGTTTTTAATCCATTAACGTTCCAAGATAATATTCTCAATTTACTTTCATCCATGATTAATAATAAAACTACCTTTGCCCTGTCCGTCACATTCCATGAGATACGAGAGTACCTTAGTAACTTCCTTCCAACACCGTAACATATTTTCTTTCTCCTCACTTGCACAACTACTACTATCATCGAAGGTAATATTATTCATATCTATTTTCTTTGTTATTTCTGTATACCGTTTTACTTTAACCTTTCTTTCAACATTTGTCACAACAGGAGGTTGAACACCGATAACACCACTAGAAAGTGTGTTCTCCTGACTATCCTCTATCATCGTTACGTCATGCACATCATTACTTTCTTCTACGCACGTTTCACTTTCCATTTCACGTCCTGTTTTACTTTCAATTACACGTCCTGTTTCACCACCATCTTCACCCCGTCTACCCTCCATAGCCAATGTTTCCAATGCCACAATCCTCTTATCTAGTTTTTTTAGATACTCCAAAATTTGATTACCTACCTCCTTACCTTGAGGATACCTTGAGGTGCTTCCGGGGCTTATCGTCCCCGCGGCCCGGTCATCGACCAGGCCTCCTGGTTGCTGGACTGATCAACCAGGCTGTTGGACGCGGCTGCTCGCAGCCTGACGTATGAGTCACAGCCTGGTTGATCAGGTATCCTTTGGAGGTGCTTATCCAGTTCTCTCTTGAACACTGTGAGGGGTTTGCCAGTTATGTCCCTTATGTGTAGTGGAAGCGTGTTGAACAGTCTCGGGCCTCTGATGTTGATAGAGTTCTCTCTCAGAGTACCAGTTGCACCTCTGCTTTTCAACGGGGGTATTCTGCACATCCTGCCATGCCTTCTGGTCTCATGTGATGTTATTTCTGTGTGCAGGTCACCTCAGAGGTGACCATATTGTCCTGAACCTTGTCCTCACAAGGTTTCAGTTTTTCCACTGCATTACTTACTTTCCCTAGGCTCGCCTTTATTTTCTCCGTCCCTTTCTCCCACACATTGATCATAGGGGCTGTCGTTGGCTTCCAGCTGTTTCCTCCAAGTTCCTCTTGCACAATCTTTCCTTGCTGCGAGGATACATCTATCCTGCTTGTAGGACCCGTCCTAGTCTCTTTCAGATGAGGCTTCATGGGGCATAGAGAGGAACCAGAATTGTGGCTGCCTCGACAGTTGCAACAAAATGGGACGATTTTTTCACTTCTTTCAATCTTGACTCTACACTCTCGCGAGTCGTGTTTTTTCCCACAATACCGACACCTGGGGTCAAATTGGCATTTCCATGCCATATGTCCCCAACGTGAATACTTCATGCACAGTATGGGCTCCTCAATGTATTTTGCAACGTTCCTATAGCCTAGTCCTTGCACAAAATTTTCTCTGGCGCTTCACCCTTTACCAAGGCAACAACCTGGCTTTGTTTGTCACCACGAACACTGTTCCTCTTTGCCCAGACAACATTATCATTGTTAAGAAGAAGACAGTCAGGATCCAAATAAGTTGGAAACTTGAAAACTATGATCTTTGTGTGCAACATACTTTCTTCTGGAGGAACCATCACTACATTTTTAAAACCAACCGTCGTAAGGCGTTCCACGGCCTTTTCAGTCCCAACTGTTATGTAGGGCCGGTGAAGACCCTCCTTGAAGAGTGGTTCATATTCCAAACATTCTTTAGCCAGACGTACCGTCCACTCCAGCTTTTGGTGGAAATTCAGTTGGCATGTTGTAGGGAACAACAGCCTCTTCCTTCTATTAAATTGCTTGTCTTGAGTCCTGCTGAGTAGGGTCTCATTTATTTGACCAGACCACACACTAGAAGGTGAAGGGACGACGACGTTTCGGTCCGTCCTGGACCATTCTCAAGTCGATTGTGAATGGTCCAGGACGGACCGAAACGTCATCGTCCCTTCACCTTCTAGTGTGTGGTCTGGTCAAACATACTTTAGCCACGTTATTGTGACTCATCGCCTGCATAAGGTCTCATTCTTTGGTCTCTTTGTAATTTCATCCTCACTCTCTCTGTCTCGCTGTCTGTTTATATTTCACCGTTTATTTCTGTTCCTTACTACTTCAAACGGTCTGTTATCATCTTGTCTGTCCTCACTACCACTTAGGCATACCGCCTCAGCCATTTCCTCGACACTCATAGGCACTGTCAACAATCGAGAACAAATTCACAATATCCTGTATCACCACGTGCAAAGATGAAGAGTGTGGGGCAATACTCCACCTCCCACCAAGCAGCGGATGCCAAGAGCGCCAACACTGTGACCGCACACGACCGTGGTCTGGTCACAACTGGTTATATCGAACAAAGGTTAGGAAAAGGATAGGTCCATTAAAACCCGAGACAGGTCAGATAACGGATAATGACGAAGAGATGAGTAGTATTTTTAATAAATATTTTATCTCTGTATTTACTAAAGAAGAACTTAACTCTATGCATTCAGCCGAACAAGTCTATGTGGGTGAGGACGAGGACAGGTTGACTAGTCTAACAGTTACCAGGGAAGATATTATTAAACAAATAGTAAAACTCAAACCAAACAAATCCCCAGGGCCGGATGAAGTGTTTGCCAGGGTGCTTCAAGAACGCAAAGAGGAGCTTTGCAATCCATTGTCTACCATATTTAATAAATCATTCGAGTCAGGCAGAGTGCCAGAGTCGTGGAAGGTTGCTAATGTGATACCAATTTTTAAGAAAGGAGATAGATCACTTGCATCAAACTATCGGCCAATCAGCCTAACGTCTATTGTGGGAAAGTTACCTGAATCGATAATAGCAAATACCATTCTTTTTCATCTTGAAAAACATAAATTAATAAACGAGTCACAACATGGTTTTACAACAAATCCACAAGGGTCGTGACGAGGATTCGAACCTGCGTCACACACACACACACTCGGGACCAAAGAGCCAAAGCTCAACCCCCGCAAGCACAATTAGGTGAGTACACACACACACACACACACACACACACACACACACACCCAGGAAGCAGCTCCGTAACAACTCCCAGGTACCTATTCACTGCTAGGTAAACAGGGACATTCAGGGTGAAAGAAACTTTTTTCCATTTGTCTCCGCCTAGTCCGGGAATCGAACCCGGGCCACAGAATTACGAGTCCTGCGCGCTGTCCGTCCAGCTACCAGACCCCCCTCCAACTCTGTGTGTGTGTGGGGGGGGGGAATAAATGTTAGTTAGTAGTTAGTAACAGTTGAGAGGCGGAGCGAGCAGAGAGCGCAGAGCGAACGAGCAGAGCTCAACTCCTGCAAGCACATCTTGCGGGAGTAATCATAAAGTTGAATTTATAGATAGAACTTGTACATACAACGCCTAAAGCCACTAATACGCACAGCGTTTCTTCTCCATTTTCATGTTCTACAATAACATTGCTGTACTTCCAGTCACTGAACCCCAATGTAGCAAAGGGAGATTCTTTCTTGGACAATAGGCGACATACAAAGCAGGTCAGACGACCTTGGGATGGTCAATAGAGTAGCCATTCACGTTTCACATACTCGCCATTCCACAGGTCATGTTTGAACACATTGTTTGATAAATACCTTGTCTTTATATTCCCTACTCCAGCTGTTTATACACCGTTTGAAAGGTTGCTATCAGGATTCTGACACGATGAGGGCCCACTACGAATCCAGTAATCAACTGTGTTAGTATTATTAATGTTCCACTGTCCCGGGTCTGTTTCTTAGAGTGCAGACTCCTTTGCTTGACAGATTTGGGCATTTCCTCTTGTAAAATGTCACCAGCAGCAGCAAAAGGCAATGATGGTATATTTGCTGAAACTGGATGATTGGCAGCAGATGTAGATGTGGATGCTATATCAGAAGGAACAGTACTAGTGGCTGACACTGCAGGAGTAGATGTATATATTAAGGAATGGTATGGGTGGCTGTCGTTGCTCCTGTGTTGACCTCCGATGTTAATTTGGAAGTTTTCCTATTTTCTCCTCTTCCTCTTCTGTGCGTCACTCAACACATTACGTTTCATTAAGAACATAAGAACAAAGATAGCTGCAGAAGGCCTATTGGCCCATGCAAGGCACCTCCTATTTATTACCACCCAATCCCACTCATAAACATGTCCACCCGAGCTTGAAACAATCGAGGGACCCCACCTCCACCACGTTACGCAGTAATTGGTTCCACAAATCATAAGAACATAAGAACATAAGAACAAAGGCAACTGCAGAAGGCCTATTGGCCCATACGAGGCAGCTCCTATTTATAACCACCCAATCCCACTCATATACATGTCCAACCCATGCTTGAAACAATCGAGGGACCCCACCTCCACAATGTTATGCGGCAATTGGTTCCACAAATCAACAACCCTATTACCGAACCAGCCAATTATCCCCAGTTTGCAAACTGTAGGTAGTAATTAAGTGATTGTAACCTATCCACCGCTGCCCACTGGATAGGGGATTTTGGAATTTTGTAACTAGCTCATCAAGATTGTAACTTGCTTAGCTAAATGAATTGTGGGGTTCAGTCCCTGAGCCCATTATGTGCCTCTGTAACCCTTTCCACTACCCACAAGATGGGTATGGGGTGCATAATAAATGAACTAAACTAACTAAACTAACGAACCAGTATTTACCCAAGTCTTTCCTAAATCTAAACTTATCCAATTTATACCCCTTTGTTTCGTGTTCTGTCTTGCGTTGATACTTTTATTACCCTATTAATATCTCCCTTGTTATGTCCATTCATCCACTTGTAAACCTCTATCATGTCACCCCCTAACTCTTCTGCTGAAAGAATTATTCACCTGGTACTGTACTATATATTTTAAATATTTAGTCCCACACACCAGGATGTACGGTTATATAATATAAGTATGCTTGCAACAAGATCTAAATACAGTATTTAAACATTTGGCTCCCATAATGAACATTCCCTATGCTCGTGGGCACCCCGGACAAGTGCCCGTTGGGCCCATGCATCTGCTGATGTAGATTTGACTAAATGTAAACTCTGTCAGCAGAACTATTCGCATACTTTGCGTCATTATATAATGGAATGTGAAAAAATTGCGGAATTTAGAGATAACACCATCAATAGTGTCCAAGAAATGTGTAAGTACTTCATTCACAATGATGTGCTGCCCGAAATTTTAGCGAAGTATCCAAAATTTGCTTACTGTCGGTAATGCATGCACATGACTGTAAAGCTGCCGCCCAGTTGGGTGGGTGTGCAGCAAGACTAGTAACTGTGTGACTCACTATAGATGTAAAGTGCCTTGTATAGTGACTGTTGTGAGCCTCTTGTAGTGTCACTTGTGTCACCTCTTTGTGTCACTTGTGACACAAAGATTCTTGATGTGTGTATTTGTGTGAGTGATTAGATATGTATGTGTATGTATATGTGTATACGTATATATATATATACATGTATGTATGAGGGTGTGTACATGTGTATACAACATTGATAATTTTGTAACTAGCGTCAAACATTGTTATTTGCTTAGCTAAACGAACTAGAGGGTTCAGTTCCTGAACCGATTATGTGCCTCTGTAATCCTTTACACCACCGCCCACGGGATGGGTATGGGGTGCATAATAAAGAAAGAAATTGAATTGGCCCATGCGGTAAGACGGCTCTGTGTTAATCAACTGGTGTACAGATTTTGGAGCCTATTGGACTTTATCAAATTTACATTTTAAACTGTGTATGGAGTCTGCCTTCTTGTTGGTACGAGCAAGTTCCCTTGCTCGAAACGCTATGTGTATTAGTGGCTTTGGGTATTGTATGTACTAGCTCTATCTATAAACCCAACATTATATTTGTAACTCTGCATCTATGTATGTACTTTTCCTGAATAAAATATATTATTATTATTATTATTATTATTATTATTATTATTATTATTATTATTATTATTATTATTATTATTATTATTATTATTATTATTATTATTATTATTTATTATTTATTATTATTATTATAGGAGAGTGCACGATCGAATGAGTCTGCCTCCACCACCAATGTTTATGTGTACATGTGCGTGTTTGTGTATGTACATAGCACCACTTCATCTTAAAAGTAAATTGTTAAATAATTAAATCGTAATGTGATGGTGAAAATGTATCGCGTAGTGTAATATAATTGTTTAGAGTCAATGAATATAACAGTATAAATATGAAATTTCCCCATGGCAGAGCCAATGTGTTGCCTGAAATAAGAATAACTACGAAACATAACTGATGGGTGACAATAGGGAGTTAAATGCTACAGGAAAGAGCTCTAGGGTATATGGGGGATAATATCTTGATGGTCATTTGTCTGTGTGAAGGTTGGCGTGAGTGTTGTTTGTGGCGTCTATTGGCCGGCAGGGCGCGCTGGTGGGCTGCGTGACGTCACTCGGCGCTCCTTCTCTCATCGGCGGCTGGGCTCAGGGTTCGGTGGTCGCCACACTCAACAAAACCAAGGTAATATACCCACACCGTGAGCTGTTTCCCTCCCTGCACACCCGCGCCCCACCCTCTAGTGCCCGCCCACCTCACCAACACCAAGTGAAGCCGCCACACGCTTGGCCAAGTTGGATATTTGGGAGAATTAAAAGTGACAAGAATAGCAGGGAACAGCAGACGAATACTTTGGCGTCACGTGGAGCTGCGGCAGGAGGCCTACCACGCCGGTGGGGAGGGTGGGAGCACGTGGGGGAGGTGGTGGGTGGAGCACGGGGTGAGGGGCGGGGAAGGTGGTGTGTGGTGATGGTGGTGCGGGAGGAACACATGGTCTCCCGCCACATTGTCTTCCACAGTAACTCTGGCCATTATCACTGTCCCGACCACTTGGGCCACTTGCTGCTCCGGGCTCCATCCCCTGGGGCTCCATCCCTGGGGCTCCATCCCCTGGGGCTCCATCCCTGGGGGCTCCATCCCTGGGGGCTCCATCCCCTGGGGGCTCATCCCTGGGGGCTCCATCCCTGGGGGCTCCATCCCCCGGGGCTCCATCCCTGGGGGCTCCATCCTGGGGTCCATCCCGGGGGCTCCATCCCCGGGGCTCCATCCCCCGGGGCTCCATCCCCGGGGCTCCATCCCAGGGCACCATCTCGGGCTCCATCCTTGGGGCTCCATCCCCGGGGCTCCATCCCGGGGCTCCATCCTCGGGGCTCCATCCCCGGGCTCCATCCCGGGGCTCCATCCCAGGGCACCATCCCAGGGCACCATCCCAGGGCACCATCTCGGGGCTCCATCCCCGGGGCTCCATCCCCCGGGGGCTCCATCCCTGGGGCTCCATCCCCGGGGCTCCATCCCAGGGCCCCATCTCGGGCTCCATCCTCGGGGCTCCATCCCGGGGCTCCATCCCCGGGGCTCCATCCCAGGCACCATCCCGGGGCACCATCCCAGGGCACCATCTCGGGGCTCCATCCTCGGGGCTCCATCCCGGGGCTCCATCCCGGGCTCCATCCCCGGGCTCCATCCCAGGGCACCATCCCGGGGCTCCATCCCCGGGCTCTGGACCCTGCAGCGCATTATAGGCAACTATAAAAGGCCTATTGTTCAATGCGCGGCAGAACGGGATAGGCCTCTGGGTGTTGTTGTTTAATAATTTGTTATAAATTGAGTAGCTTTGTTTCAAGTGGTGTTAAGGACGCTGCAAGAAAGTGTGAAGCCATCAACCTGTATTGTGGCCACTGTGGTTAACATTCTCTTAGTTTATTTTAATTTTATGAATTTATTTCTTTCCCATATTACTGCTTTTAAATAGGAATATTTGTAATAAAGTTGTGGGGAATTTTTTTTTACAAAATTCATTATCAAGACCATTTTAATAATTGAGGAATTTCATTATTTATAATGGGTCTTTGGGAAGTAGACAATGATTTAATAAATGGTATTCCATTGTTAAGGAATCCAATTTTAGATGCCAGTCGACTCAAAATATATCTGTATCGAGTAGCTTTATCGTTTGACAAGGCCCATTACGACCCTCCTGGATGCCACCCACAACAGTTGACCAACTCCAGAATACCTGTCTAATGGTGTAGGTAATGCGTGCTGGGTTCAGACTCGGGACTAATCGTGTGCCGACCACACTGGCCACACCAAGTTGTTCTCTGCCTCAATGTTAGGGAAGGTTGTGGTTGGTGAAGGAAACAAGGTTTTGCATAAGTGTAGTGTCCAAGTAGGGAAACTGGTAAGTGGAGTCCCCCAGGACTCGGTCCTGGGACCTCTGTTGTTGAGCATATTTATATTAGTACAGTATATTAATAGTTACCAGGATTGGGTAGGCAATGTTGAAATTGCCAAATCTGAATGCCACAGATTTGCATTTTCAACTCTCCCAACCCAATTTGGGAGTTGTGGTAGTTAGAAATCCGAAGCCAAAAAGATTTATAAATAATCAGGGATTGTTTTATTGCTAATGCTTGTAGATTTTCTTAGGCCTCATGCAATTATACAGTTAAGCTCTGGTCACTACTATAGAATAGATGTTTGGTTAAACTCTTCAGGTATAACTCTTATGTATATAGCTTTTCTCTAAATGTAGAGAAAAATGGAGATGGTAAGTTACATGTTAAACCAAATACTAGTTGTTTATAAATGTGAATTTTAGTTGTCCGCAAAACCAAATAATACTCGCCTAGTGTGCTTGCAGGGATTGAGCTTCGGCTCTTTGGTCCTGCCTCATCAATCAATAAACTGGTGTACAGATTCCTGAGCCTATTGATCTATCATATCTTTATTTGAAACTGTATTTGGAGTCTGCCTCCACCACATTACTGTCTAATGTAGTCCATTTAACTACCCTGACACTGAAAAAATCTTTCTAATGTCTGTGGCTCATTTGGGTCCTGTTTCCACCTGTGTTCCTTTGTTTCTGTTCCACCCATGCTAAATAGTTTTGTCCACCTGTCAATTCCTCTTGAGAATTTGTAGGTAGTGATAATGTCTCTCCTTGCTTTTCTGTCTTCCAGGGATGTGAGGTTAGCTCAATTCAATTTTCTTTATTATGCACCCATACCCATCCGTGGGCGGTGGTGTAAAGGATTACAGAGGCACATAATCGGTTTAGGAACTGAACCCTCTAGTTCGTTTAGCTAAACAATAACAATGTTTGACTAATTGATTGAAAGTAAAAGTGCTTATTGTTGGACCCACTTCCCTCTGAAAATCTTAACTTTTTGTACTACAGGTATACCTCAGTTTAAGAGTTTAATTGGTTCCTGGAGACGCCTCGTATTCCGAAAACTCGATTCTGAAGCTAATTTCCCCTTAAGAAATAATGGGAAATGAATTAATCCGTTCCTGACTACCCAAAAACCCCATATCAAACTAAATTTTTATACCTAATTCATCTAAATAAACCTACAAAACTATCTATGTTCAAGTTATTACTTACCTTGCTCTTGAATGCTGTAGGCGTATGGAAGATGGTGAGGAGGGGGGAGGAGGAGAGGAGTTACTGTTTGGAAGTGGGAGGATCCCCCTTTCAATCACAGTACAGGCAGTGAGGAGTTCACTGGTATGCACACTGGCACATTTGCCTGCATACCACTAGGGACCTGCTGTGCTTACTAAGATATTTGTACTAAAGACACTTGTTTTTCCCTACATTTTATACACCTGTCTGTAGTAAGACATCACATTATCATTTAAAAGGTCAACGCAACGGCCTGCTACAGCTTTTATCTGGTGTGAGTTTTTTTTCAACAAAACTTTGCAGTTCTCCCATACTTCACACATTTTCTTAATCAAGAAGGGACATCCTCTACTGCCCTCTACTCACAGCTATTTTCTTAGGTTGAACCTTATCAATGGCTTTCTTGAACCCAGGTGAGATATATTATAACAATTGTACTAGTCAATGACCAAAAATCCAACAAAACACTGAAAATCCAGGTGAGAATTGATGTGGGATAGTCACTGGGCGACGAGACAACTGGTAAACTGAGGGGCGGAGGGGCGACGATCGCTGAACCACCATGCGCTAGGTCGGCTGTAGCGATCAACAAACTCGCTGTCGTAGGTAACCCTCGCTTCGATGTACCCCGTTCGAGACGTATTTTCCGAGGAAATCCTGCTCGTCTTCCGAAAACTCGCATACAGGGACACTCGCATTCCGAGGTACCACTGTATTTTTTATAGTCCAAGGGGGAAAAGTAAAACTCAATCTCATTCAAGGGGGACGTCATTTGGCACTAGACATGTTGATCATTTGCCCATTTGGAAAAAACTAGGACCTTAGTAAAAGGATGCTGACCATGTATAGTGTATCACCATCCATTGAT
>WNGS01009202.1:21324371-21349291 GCA_020271785.1 Procambarus virginalis
AAAGGCTTGGCAAAGAATTATAGACCAGTTGCACTAACATCGCACATAATAAAAATATTTGAGAGAGTGATTAGGAGTCAAGTCACCAGTTTCATGGAGACAAATGACCTTCACAACCCAGGCCAACATGGATTTCGAGCGGGAAGATCGTGCCTCTCACAGCTACTTGAACACTACGACAAAGTAACTGAGGCATGAGAAGAAAAACAGAATGCTGATGTGATATACACGGACTTCGCAAAGGCTTTCGATAAATGTGACCATGGGGTGATTGCACACAAAATGAAGTCAGTGGGAATAACGGTAAAGTAGGACGCTGGATACTCAGTTTTCTGTCAAACAGGACTCAGCGAGTAACGGTCAACCATATAAAATCTAGTTCAAGTGCAGTTAAAAGCTCTGTACCTCAGGGTACAGTCCTTGCACCGCTGCTTTTCCTTATTCTCATATCATATATAGACAAAAATACAAGTCACAGCTTTGTATCATCCTTTGCAGATGACACAAAAATCAGTATGAAAATTATCTCGGCTGAAGACATTGAAAAACTTCAAGCTGATATTAATAAAGTTTTCGACTGGGCATCAGAAAATAACATGATGTTTAACAGTGATAAATTCCAGGTACTCAGGTACGGTAAAAATGAGGACCTTAAACATAATACAGAGTACAAAACACAATCAAATGTACCCATAGTAGGAAAACAGCATGTAAAGGATTTGGGAATAATAATGTGTGACGACCTAACGTTTAGGGAGCATAACCAAGCAAATATTGCGACAGCCAGAAAAATGATAGGATGGATTACGAGAACTTTCAAATCCAGGGATCCCATCGCAATGGTTGTACTCTTCGTCACTTGTGTTGTCCCGTCTTGAGTACTGCTCAGTACTCACTTCCCCTTCAGAGCAGGAGAGATTGCTGAAATAGAGGGAATACAGAGAACATATACGGCACGCATAGACGCGATAAAGCACCTAAATTATTGGGATCGTCTCAAAGCCCTCCAAATGTACTCACTAGAAAGAAGACGAGAGAGATATCAAATAATATACACCTGGAAGATACTGGAGGGCCAAGTACCAAATCTACACAGTAAAATAACAATGTACTGGAGTGAACGTTATGGAAGAAAATGCAGAATAGAACCAGTGAAGAGCAGGGGTGCCATAGGCACAATCAGAGAACACTGTATAAACATCAGAGGTCCACGGTTGTTCAACACCCTCCCAGCAAGCATAAGAAATATTGCTGGAACAACTGTGGACATTTTCAATAGGAAACTAGATTTATTCCTCCAAGGAGTGCCGGACCAGCCGGGCTGTGGTGGGTATGTGGGCCTGCGGGCCGCTCCAAGCAACAGCCTAGTGGACCAAACTCTCACAAGTCAAGCCTGGCCTCGGGCCAGGCTTGGGGAGTAGAAGAACTCCCAGAACCCCATCAACCAGGTATCAACCAGGTATATTAAGTTAGGTTTGGATATGTTAGGTTTAGTTAGGTTAGGTTATGTTTGGGTAGGTCGGTTAAGTTAGGTAGGTAAAGAAGGCTGATATGCCAGCAAACACTCTCCAAGCAACAATGTGTCTTGGATAAGTCGCTCCACAACATTGTCGCTTGGACCATCGACTTGCTTTGGCGTCACCATCAGCTTTTTTTTGTCTAAATTTATTATGAAATGATTCTTTTCAGAGTAAAAATATGTTTTCCATGTTCTACATTCAGCACCAACATTATAATAAATAATATATCATATTTATTCATTACTAATGTAATGTTAAGAAGCTTTGGGTAGGTTGATAGGAAGCTTTAAGTAGCTTTGGGTAATTAGACGGACCCAGTGTACAGATAGATTTTCACTTCCTGTTCTACGTTCTGTTTGCTTGCAAATAACGCACTCACGTACACCCTTGGCTTTAATACCTGTAAGTGGTATGTAGCCAAGCTTGTGAAGCGTAAGTTAGTCTTGAAAAGATTATAGGAAAAGATCTATTTGTAACATAGTCATGAGAAGATCGCTTTGTAAGGTCCCTCGTTGGAAGAGATTCAGCCCTTCTGGAAGAGATTCAGTCATTCAGGAGGAGTGTCAGTCATTCTGGAAGAGATTCAGCTATTCTTGAAAATACTGTATATGGAAAACACCACCATGGTAACCGCTAATACTGTTCATCTATATGTCATCTATAAAAATTGGAGATGACAAAGGTGGCGCTCAGAGCTACAACTGGACATGCTCGCTATACAGTATCATCCTCATTGGTGCTGTACCATTGGCATCTGACCTTTGTGTTAGGTCCTTATTTCACCTAGCTTGATCAATATGTTCTTCATATTGACCCCTATGTTCTTCAAACAATAAGGTCTGAACTTCCCTGACAGATAGCGATCCTTTAACACCGCGTCGGGCAGGTGTTTGGGAGCCAGGGGCGCATGTGCCACCCATGGTTGCTTCCCAGAATGCCCTAGCAGCCCTAGGGCATTTTGGGAATTTTTTCTAAGATGGCTACCTCCCACTAGAGGTCCCAAAAGTTCATTTAGTACACAACCTATCGCGCACACGTTTTGAATGGGTACGAAATAATCAAAAGGTGTTTTCTCAGTTGGCGTGGTTTCCTGCCGACTGAGTTTTTTCGGTTAGCACAGCACAATGGTTAAATGACATATTTCCTGCATTTCCTGACACTAGCAGCAGGATGCAAAAAATATGCACAGATATAAAACGGTGAAAGAGGGGGTTGGGTTTGATCAGCCGCGGGTAAAGGAAAACAAAACAATGGTTGAACCACCGGCATCTTCGTGGTTGGCCGTCGAACTACATAAGCTTCTCCTGAGTGGGGGTGCCACTTGGGGCTGAATCACAAGTGAATAGATGAAATAAATGAATGATTGAGGTTTGATAGCAAGGTCGGGGAGTGTGTAATTACCTAAGTGTAGTTTCCGGATGAGTGCTACGCTTGTGGTGTCCTGTCTTCTCAGCATTCATTGTCATATAATACTTTGAAACTACTGATGGCTTTGGCCTCCACCACCACCTCACCTAACTTGTTCCAGCCGTCCACCACTCTGTTTGCGAAAGTGAATTTTCTTATAATTTCTTTAGCAGCTTTGTTTAGTTAGTTTAAATCTATGACTTCTTGTTCTTGAAGTTCCAGGTCTCTGGAATTCTTCCCTATCAATTTTATCAGTTCCTGTTACTATTTTGTATGTAGTGATCATATCACCTCTTTCTTTTGTGTTCTAGTTTTGGCAATTTTAATGCCTCTAGCCTCTCCTCGTAGCATGCTTGTGTGTGTGTGTGTGTAATTACCTAAGTGTAATTACCTAAGTGTAGTTACAGGATGAGAGCTACGCTCGTGGTGTCCCGTCTTTCCAGCACTTTGTCATATAACGCTTTGACGTGTGTGCATATAACGTGTGTGTGTGTGTGTGTGTGTAATAATAATAATATTATGTAAGTGTACGTGAGTACCCTTTAATATATATGTATTGTGGGGCACCACAATATATACATATTCGTACAGGTACTGTATATTTATTTCATCAACCTTAATTGTGTGGAAGACAAAGCCCCAACATGTTAGGTACCAGGTGGTGGCTCTATAAACTGGACATCAGTGCCCACAATAGGAAGGAGGCAAGTACAGTACTGTAGTTTAATTCTTAATTTTTTCTTGGGCTTGGTTTCTCATCTTTTTTTGGAAGATTATAATTACAGTATTACAGTTTCAGTTTTCCCACATTTCTGCTGTGTAAGACTGGTGGGCCTGGGCACTTTTGTTGTCAGTCACAAGATTAAGTTAATCATGTTAATCAAGAATCCCACATCTGATCTGTAGCAGGCAGATCTGATCTGTAGTGGTTGTTCAGGGTCGTGGGCTTCATTCCGTCATATGTCTTCAATATTTATTCATAGATCCATCACGTTTTTCTGATATCATTGTGTAAGCCTTTTCTTGTTTAATTGACCATATTTTGGGGGTGGCAGACCCCCAAAACTTTCCTCACATTTTGGCTTGGTGGCAGACTGTTACACGTTGTTCTGGTGGAAGCTTCCCTGTTGCTAGTGTGCTTCAGTCTGGCTCATGTCTATCAACATGTTAAGGAAACATTGTTGCTCTCACCTTTTTGAAGACCTCTTTCCTCCCTCAGTTGGTGGTTTCTCTGACCCAATAATAATTTGTGAATCTTCCCATATCTAGTTTGTCACCCCATACTTCGGCTGGACATGGTGTAAACCGGTGTTTCAGGGACATGCCATTGATCTTGGCACCCATTCTACTTAGGCTATGCAAGGTATATTATGCTTTTACTTAGTACCATTTGAAATTTCATAATTTTGTTGTGCATTTTATTTTAAACATGTGGCAGCTAATATTTTCTGGTGTTTGTGCCCACTGCAGGTACTGCCTCTGAGGCTAGCTAGAACCCCTCGGGTTGGCAGCGGTGCCATATGATGGCAAGGAAATGGCGCTAACTAGCAGTGGGACCTAGGCAATGAATGTGTACATAGTTAACATCAGAGTTGTAATCATTGCTTGTATTGGTGTGCTATACCTTTCTGGTAATCTTATCTTTTTAGGACTGTGGTGGTCATTTATCCCCGGACTCAATTGAGACGACCAGATCCTGGCTGGGTCAAAGAGTTCTTAGTGATATATATATATATATATATATATATATATATATATATATATATATATATATATATATATATATATATATATATATATATAAAATATGTGTATATCACGAAAATAAACACGTGATTAAAAATGTAACAGGAATTAGGAATTTCCTTAAGTACTTTCGTATATTAATACATCTTCAGAAGGATTATATATATATATATATATATATATATATATATATATATATATATATATATATATATATATATATATATATATATATATATATATATATATACACACACACACACACACTCACACACACAGTATATATAATTTGTTCACATTTATGTTGCTCATACACAGTGGTATCTTCATTTACGAATTTAATCCGTTCCCAGAGATGGTTCGTTAATCGAAAATTCGAAAACAGAAATGAATTTCCCATTAGAAATAATGTAAATTGAATTACAGTGTAATCCATTCCACACACAAAAAATAGTAAGTAAAAATACATTTTATACAGAATACTACTCATATTTTGTACTACAGTAAATCTTAACTTTACTGTGGTTACCTTGAGGTTCCCTTGAGGTGCTTCCGGGGCTTAGCGTCCCCGCGGCCCGGTCATCGACCAGGCCTCCTGGTTGCTGGACTGATCAGCCAGGTTGTTGGACGTGGCTGCTCGTAGTCTGACGTTTTAGTCACAGCCCGGTTGATCTATCAACATATATATATATATATATATATATATATATATATATATATATATATATATATATATATATATATATATATATATATATATATATATATATGTTGATATATATCTGTGGACTCTTGTTGGTGTATGGAAGATGGTGATTAAGAGGGGGAAGAGGAGGGTGTTTGTTTGGAAGAGAAGTTCCCTTCCATTTAACATCAGGCAGTAATAACATTTCTGGGGTTCTCTCTCTTATGTTTTGCAGGCCTACTACTAGGACCTGGATGTGACTCACTGCTTGCTTGTTTTACTAAGAATCTGTCTATAGACATTTGTTTTCCCTATATTTTAATACGTGTCTGTAGTGAGACATTACCTCTCTTGTTTTTCCTCTATTGTCATCCTCGCAACTATTTTCTTAGGTTGAACTTTACAACTGACTTTCTTGGGACCCATGGCATGATATATAATAAGAACTTTTATGTTATAAAACCAAAAAAAAAATGAAATTCTTCACAAAGAATTCGAGCGCAATCGTCACTAGGTGGGATACACTGGCGAACTGTGGCATGCCTCGCCCGCACTCAGCAGATCCATGTGCTCGTCAACCCATATGTGTATCGACAAACTCGAGAAGTGAAAAAATTCATTAAGAGGGGCATTCGTCAACTGAGGTTCCACTGAAAAGTATTTTTACATTCTTGTACAGCCACTAGTGCAATGATGTGGTGGAAGCAGACTCCATACACAGTTTCAAATGTAGATATGATAGAGCCCAGTAGCCTCAAGAATCTGTACACCAGTTGATTGACAGTTGAGAGGCTAGACTAAAGAGCCAGAGCTCAACCCCCGCAAGCACAACTAGGCGAGTACAAAATTTCGGGCAGATCCTTAATCCTAAGTTTTCCCAAGAATACGACCCGCCAAATCGTTTAACAATCAGGTTAAATGCTCGTGATTCATTATAGGTTCCCAAACATTGGAAGATTCCAGGTGGGTAGCTTGGGAAGCCACTAAGGGACCCACCAGAAAGATGCGTTTAGTTTCATTCAATGCTAGATTTTTTGTTTCAGACACAGTGCTCATGCCAAGATCACACTCCTCAGTGAGTCGATGCAATCTACAGCAATAATCACTTTTGTACAGAACTTTAGCATTTTTGTCCATATACATATTAACACATCAACAAACTGGAAAAGGTGCAAAGAAATGCCACTTAGTGGCTCCTAGAACTGAAGGACAAGAGCTATGAGGAGAGGTTAGAGGGCATTAAATATGCCAAAACTGGAAGATAGAAGGAAAAAAAGAGGCGATATGATCACTACGTACAAAATAGTAAGAGGAATCGATAAAACTGATAAAGACTTCCTGAGACCTGGAACTTTGAGAACAAGAGGTCAGAGATTTAAACTAACGAAACAAAACTGCCGAAGAATTATATGAAAATTCACTTTCGCAAACAGAGTGGTAGACAGTTGGAACAAGTTAGGTGAGAAGGTGGTGGAGGCCAAAACCATCAGTAGTTTCAAAGTGTTATACGACAAAGAGTGCTGGGAAGACGGGACACCACGAGTGTAGCTCTCATCCTGTAACTACACTTAGGTAATTGCATAGAGTACCTGTACCTCTTTTTCCTCCTATCTGGTTTAGCCTGGCAAATGCTAGCAGACATTCTACTATCAAACAAATATGAAAAGAAAAAAATCTAAATATCACCACTGTCCACTAGTTGCTCAGCACTCCTAGCCATGATTGTTTTCAACACCACTACTGTAGTGTTTTTGGTGTATTAATATACAGTACTGGTACTTCCTTCTCTTCCTCCTACTATTTCGTCCTGCTAGGCTACTTTTCTGACAGGTTTCTTTTTTTCTCACAAATAAAACTGTTTCCTCCCAAAAATGATTGAAAATCCTTTAATAAGTTGACTGCATGAACACATCTGAAAAATGTATGACCGCAACAAGTCCACCTTGAGGGCGAAACTGGTGAATCCACAAAAAAGTCACATTCTACTATCTGTAGTGTATAATTTTTCTGCTTAAGTAGAGTAAATAATTTAAAAAAAACAACTTTGTAATAGTTACTACTAGAAGAATAGAAAAGCACACAGATTATAAATAATGGTTTTAGTATATTAATATTATTATTATTATTTATAACAATTATAGATCTAATATAATTAGTATAAAAGATTATAAATTATAACTGATAAGATTCTAGGTATATATTACAATGAGTGAAGGTGAAGGAAAGACCCAATACTGTATAAGTACAGGTACAAGTTTTTTTAGATGTAACCTACAGTACATCCTTACTCAAGGTACTTTCTCAAGGTCAAAACTCCTGAACAAGATTCTAGGAGTTGACCAAACCACACACTAGAAAATGAAAAGACGACGAGGTTTCAGTCCGTCCTGGACCATTATCAAAACCTCAAAACTTCCTTTAACTGCAAACTAAGACAGCTCTTTAGTCTTTGTCCTTCTGACTTCGATCTTATAAAACGTTTGTGTGTTATCAGCCCTTCTCTTCCTTGTATCTATGGTCTACCATAGATATATACTCATAAACATAAACCTGGTGTTCCTCTTTGTCTTATCATTTCTTCAAGGGGGTTCTGTCAGCTATCCTCTTGCCTCCTGGCAAGACTCCTGGCTAAAACTCTGACTCCTTTCCTTGGTACTTTTTCTCCTGCCCACCTTCGTCACTCTCAGGACTTCATGGAAAGACTGCGCCTACAGCTCACCTGTAAGATGCTTAGTCTTGATGTCGACTCTCTGTATACTAATGTTCCCCTTGATGACGTTCTCTCTCTCCTTAATCAGAAGGTGACTGAAGGCCTTCTTCATCTGCTCCCTGCTGACGTCTTCCTCGTAGTAATCAAACTCTGTGTTGACCCTAACTCCTTCTCTTTCAATGGTAAACACTTCTCTCAAAATTATAGTGTCACTATGGGTTCCTCTCTCTCCTCTGTTCTTGCCAATCTCTATTTGGAATACTTTGAGACCATTCTTCTTCCCTCTATTGATACTCATCCCTCTCTCTGGCTTCGCTATGTTGATGACATTTTTGTTTTATGGCCTCATGAACTTAGTCCTTTCCAGCCTTTCCTCTCCTCTCCTAGCAATCTGGCTCCTTCGATCCATTTTAAAGTTGAATGGGAATCTAATTCCCTCCTTCCTTTTCTTGACGTTCACAGTGCTGTGTCCGGGTACTCTTTTCTCTGTCTACCGCAAACCCATGCATAGTGGCATGTACATTCACTTCTTTTCCTATCATCCTCCTCCTGTTCGAAAAAGTGTCCTCGTCTCTCTTCATCCGCGCTCTACGCATCAGCGACCCTTGGTTACCCTTTACCTTTTATCAGCTATATTTATTCTCAAGCTAAACGAAATTTCTTTCATCCTAAACCTGCTTCAAATACTAGTAGCACTGTGCTCTGCCTTCCCTTCATATCTGAACTCATAACTCTTACTAATACCCTTCGTCCTCTTGACATAAAGTTCGCCTTTCGACAAACTAGCACTCTTCGTACTAATTTTGTTCACACTTCTCCTCCTCCTGCTTCTAATGTTGCTGGTGTCTACTCTTATTTCCTGTTCGTCTTGTTCTCTTAAATGCTTTTGGGAAACTGGCCATACACTTAATGATAGACTTAAAGATCACAAAAGAAGTGTCAAGTCTGCAGATGCAAACAATGCTCTCTTCTGTCTTTTGGGTATTCTGGTCATCCTATCGATTGATCTTCTGAAATAATCTTTTCTGCCTCTTCACAGATGCTGTCTTCTTGAGCTGGCTCTGATACACAACCTACCCAACATGAATTAGTCTTGGCTTTGTTGTTGTTGACTCTTCCCTTTCACAGTACACGTACATACTCAAATGTTCTAAACTTTCTATTAAACATGACCTATCATAAGCCTACTCGTCCTTTTTCTCTTTGTTTTCTTTCTGTTCTTTTTCTTACTTTTCCATTCTTTCTTCTATTTTTACCCCCTTACACCCTTTATTTCACCTATCCCTTTCATACGTTTTGCCGTGCTCTTGCCTTATTCTAAGGCTTCCTCCTCCTCACCTCTCTCTTGCCTTACTTATGCCCATGCCTCCCTTGTCTTATCACAATCGACTTAAGAGTGGTCCAAGATGGACCAAAACATAGTTGTCTTCATTTTCTAGTGTGTAGTTTGGTCAGCATTCTTCAGCCACGTTATTGTGACTCATCATCTGCCTTCTAGGAGTTTGCATTTATAAATCTGGCAGCGCACCTAACTCAGCGTACATCATTAGATGTTGCAATTATTCTCCCCAGGGATTTCGAAGTTTCAAAAGAATGTTCAATTCTCCTGTGCAGACGAGGAGTCACAATAACACGGCTGAAATATGTTGACCTAACCACACTAGAAAGTGAAGGGACGACGACGTTTCAGTCCGTCCTGGACCATTCTCAAGTCGATTGTGAGGATAATCTTCAGTTATCCTGATTTCTGGAAAATGACAGGGTTCTGCAGATTCATTATCCCCACACTGAACATAACAGTTCCATGGAACCATGACCACACTTCCCAGAAATCAGGATAATTGAACATTTTTCTGAAACTTTGACGTTTCTTAGGAGCACAGTCACAATGACATCCAATGATAGATGCCTAGTGATGCACTCTGCCAAATTTATGAACGCAAACTCCTTGAATCCTGTTTAGAACATTGTATACAGTACAGTACCTTGAGAAAGGATGTAGGTTACATCCAAAAACTTTATTCTTAATATGTACATATATTGAGGCTTTCCTCCACTTTCATTCTAGCACTGTGGCATTGTAGTAAGTGTCTCCATGAAAATAAATTATAGTATTGTAGATAAAAACCATGGATAGTGAATATGAATAATTTTCAAAATAATTTTATAAGTTGATTTGAAAAAGTTCCATCTGAAAACTGGTATTACTGTAATGTGCATATTTTACCGTGAAATTATAAGATACTGTATAAGATTTTGTGGAATTTTTCTTTATAGCACTTTATTTAACATTTTATTATTAGAGTAATAACTAACATTTAATAACAGTTCAACTGCCCACTCACAAATGGTTACCTCTTCCAGTTTCTGGTCTTATAAATGAGAAACTGGGAATAATCCACTACAGAGGCGTCAGAGAGCACAGAATCACACGTGTTCATGTTTAGTTGACAAGGACTGGTTTGGTTGTTTTAGTACCCTGGCAAAACTGGCCAAATGACGTTGATATAACAAGAAATCGACATTAATAATGTTGATCCTCCGTTAATTACACATTACACGCACAGGTTTTGCCCAGTAGGTACTCCTGAGTAACTTAAGGAAATATCCCTGAGTATCGACCATTTAGTAAATTTAGTTTCAGTTTAGTAACAAATTACTAAATTGACTTTAAGTAGGTTTGAGGACTTGTGTGCTTACATTTTTTAGTTTTACTTTAGGCTCCTAGGCTTTACATAATTTTAATTTCTTATATATCATTCTAAGAGGTTTCAAATCATTTAAGAATTCATGTATATATTCTGTATTGTAGAGGTTTGTTTAGCCCTATGTATAATGGTGCGGGTCTGAGCGCTACGCAATGCCGAGAGTCGTATGTAGTATTGAGTCATATTTGTTAATTTAAAGTTCAATATAAACTATGATGAGAGAATAGATTACAATACCATGGCTGAAAATTAATGACCAAACTCGCACATGAAGAGACAGGAACGTGGCAGTGTTTGGGTCCATTGGCTGGAGCCTTATTTGGTCAACACCACACCAAAACATCATCCCTTTCCTTTCTCTTCATATGTGTGGGTTAAGTTATTAATTATGATAATTTTTTACTATCGATACTAAATTATATAAATGCTAGTACAGCACTTTAATGTATGATAATGCTGTAGTAAAACTAGCAGTTTTGTGTGTGTATTTCTAAACACACTTGTGATTCAGTGTTTCTTGTGTAATGTTTAGCTATTAAATACTTTTTACAGTAGTTATCTGTGAATAAAATTTTGTACATATTAAAGTGCATATTGTTAAATCCTAACATCTAAATATGATACTGTATCTTTTAATGGTTCAACGATATCGTGTCAATATGTAATTGTCTAAGAAATAATTTTAAATAACATAAGTAACCCCTTTTTATCTTTGTAATACATTGTTAAGTCAGTTTTTATTTATAATTACCAAACTACTATTCATTTGAAGGTTATAAAATAATGAATTCTTCCACTTCGGTATTCTTCACATTGATGCAAAATTTCTAGTAATTGTGTGTTCACAAAATATGTTTAAAATACAGTTAGCTATTTATCAGGCTTATTTGTGAGGTCACTGGTATGGCAGGTGATTGGTTGACTTGCCCCAAACATGCACACGGTACATGGAATCACATAGTATGCTAGGTACTCTACTCTCTTAAAACTGACACCACAAGGGGCTTTTGCTCCAACCAAATTTTAGTTTTTACAGAACTTTTGGATATAGAGTAAAAGTTACCAAATATAATAACTTAAAATTTGCCCATTGCACTCCCTAATGTATCAATTTTGTCATGTGGTCATGCAGTATACAATATTTAAAGTTTATGTAAATATATATGCAGTAATGCATATCAATATGTGGTAGACTCATCCTTGTATTCTTATGTTAAAATTCCCATTATCAGGGACAGCAAGCCTGTATTTAACCATATCGAGGTCCTCCCCAGGACCAACTACTGACCTTCCCTAGGATGCAACCCACAACAGTTGCCTAACTTCTGGGTACCTATTTTACTGCTAGGTGAACAGCAGCATCAGGTGAAAGGAAACATGCCCAACTGTCCTGCCCAGATATTGAACCCAGGGTCCTTCAGTTGTGAGCCAAGGATGTAGACTATTGTGCTTCAGGGATGGAAGGATTTACCTGGGAATCCATTATCCCAAAATTTATTCCTAACAGGCAAAAAATATTATCAACATACATACGTAAAAAAAATTACTTCAAGTATCATAGTCCCCTTTTTTCCTATTGGCTGATGCCTCCTACCCATCAAAGTGAGAAATATGGTAATGATAAAGACTGAATGGATATAATGAATGACTGAATGGATGAATGAACGTATTGATAGTAATTGAATAGATGAATTTACAGTTCTATAAGAATAACTTTGGTATTATTGTGATTAGGAAGCGAGACCCCTTGATGGTTAAAACCATTTGTTTATTTTTTATACAGTATAATAAACTTAAGAAAAACATTCATATTAACCAAATAAAAGTATTTTTCTGTTATTATATTGTTGTTAGAAAAGATGAGTGAGAGAACTGGCCATAGAGCATGAGGGATGCATGTGTGTGCAGATGATGCCACCTTTTTGTTTGTGGTGGCGCACATCTCTCTCCTTCAATGATATTCATCTATTTTATTTCTATATTAAATTTATGAGAGAAAATATGTCTGCTAGCAAGAGTAGTCTGGCGGAACCCTGTTAGGAGGAAAAAATGAAGTATCTTGACATGGACTAAAAGCAGATAATGAGTCACAATAACGTGGTTGAAGAATGTTGACAACCACACCTAGAAGTTGAAGACGACAACAACGTTTCGGTCTGTCCTGGACCATTATCAATTGTGAAGAGTCAAGGAAGGCATGGGCATAAGTAAGGCAAGAAAGGGGTAAGGAGGTGGTGAGAATAATCAACCTTAGAAGAAGATAGAAGCAAGGCAAAAGATAGGTGTAATAAAGAGTATGTAGGGGTAATAAAAGGAGTAAATGGGAATAAAAGAGAGAGTAAAAGAAAACGAAAGAGAAAGAAAAAAAAGAATGGGTAGGCTTATGTTAGGTCACATTTGTTAGAAAGTATAGAACATTTGAGTATGAACTGTGAAAGGGAAGATTCAACAGCAACAAAGCCAGGACTAGGGTTCATGTTGGGTAAGTTTTGTATCAGAGTTGATTTGACAAGCCGGTGTCTGTGAAGAGTAGAGCCAAGAAAAGTTATTTTGGAACAAGACCAATCAATAGAAGGATTAGAATCCCTAACATGACAGAAAATAGCATTGTTTGTGTCTGCAGACTTGACACTTCCTTAGTGTTCCTTACGTCTGTCATTAAGTGTACGGCCAGTTTCCCCAAAATATTGGAGAGGAAAGATGAACAGGAAATAGAGTAGACAACAGCAGCAGCAGGAGCAGTGTGAACTAGACTGCTACGAAGAGTGAGAGTTTGTCGAAAGACGAACTTTGTCAAGTGGACGAAGGGTATTAGTACAAGTTTTGAGTTCAGATATGAAGGTAAGGCAGAGCACAGTGCTAGTAGTGTTGGAAGCAGGTTTAGGATGAAAGAAATTTTGTTTAACTTGAGAATAAGCACAGTTGATAAAATGTAAAGAGTAACCAAGGTAAGAGAAAGATTTGTAGATAAAGGAAATTTCAGAATCCAGAGACTAAGGATCGCTGATGCATAGAGCGCAGAGGATGAGAGAGACGAGGACACTTTTCTTAACAGAAGGAGGATGGTAGGAAAGAAGTGAATGTACATGCCACTATTCATGGGTTTGCAGTAGACAGAGAAAGGAAACCCGGACAGAGTTGTGAACGTGAACTTCTAGAAAAAGGAGGAGGGAATTAGATTCCCACTCAACTTCGAAATGGATAGATGGATCCAGTGTGTTAAGAGAGGTGAGGAACGCTGGAAAAGACTAAGGTCATGAGGGAATAAAGCAAAAATGTCACCAACAGGCACCTGACAGCTAAGTGGACAGCGTTTCAGATTCGTAGTTCTGAGGTTCCAGGATCGATACCCGGTGGAGGCGGAGATAAATGGGCAAGATGTTTCTTTCATCCTGATGCCCCTGTTACCTAGTAGTAAACAGGTACCTGGGAGTTAGACAGCTGCTACGGGCTGCTTCCTGGAGGGTGTGTAACAAAAAGGAGGCCTGGTCGAGGACAGGGGTGCTTGGCCTCGAAATCATCTCGAGATACAGTAACCTCAAGATAACATAGCGAACCCAGAGAGAGGGATGAGTATCAATAGAAGGAAGAACAGTTTCGAAGTATTCCATATAGAGATTGGCAAGAACCGAGGAAAGAAGGGAACCCATAGCGATACCGAAAGTTTGCGTATTTACCGTTGAAAGAGGAGTAGTTAGTCAACACAGAGTCTGGGAAGGGAATACAATGGACAAGAACTTCCCTACATCTCTGACTTAATTATGTGTCCAGCTTCCTCTGTTGCTACCCCCTCCTTGTTCTACCTCTTTTTAATTTAAATAGACTTTTTTTTTGTCCCTTTGTTTATTCCTATCAGGATCTTGTATGTAGTTATCATATCCCCCTCCTTCCTTTCTTCTCTACAAGGTGTGAGGGAGAGTTCTCTCAACCTGTTCTCATACCTGAACCCTCTCAATTCTGATGGCAGTCTAGGAAGATGCAATGTGCCTTCCTTCTCTCGTCTTATTTTTATTAATTAACACTTTCGCCCAACGATGACAAAGGATGGAGTCAAAAATAAAAATAAAAATTGGCCTGCTTTCGCCGCAGTTTTGGACATTATATGCACATACCCCTTGAAGGAAATTTCATTGCGAATCCATTGATACCAAAATGAAAGACCTAAAACCAGAATTGAGGTAACAAAGTTGAAAAGAGCAAACCCATTTTATTGCTCTTTATTAGTGCTCACTGGGGTAACGCGCTGTCACTTTATCTATTTACTGTGGGTGGTACACCATGCTTTTGGACTTTATATATGCATGTTCGTATTTCTAATGTTTCTACTCGTGTTGTTCCTTCTTTGCCCCCGTGGAGAGTCCCCCTTCCGCAGTTTTGTACATCCTTAACCTGCATCACTAAAGCTTTTACCCCTCCTAGGGTTCTAAAACGCCTTTTCCTTGAGCACTTTTCTTCTCACTCCCGCTCTGTTTCCGTCTTCACCAATGGGTCTAAGTCTGCGGACGGTGTTGGCTACTCTGTTGTTTTCCCTGATTGCATTTATGTGACGCTTACATCCGGAGGTTAGCATCTTCACAGCGGAACTTTATACTATTCTCTATGCTCTTCGTCTCCTGCTTTCTCGTTGTCAATCTTCCTTTGTCATTGTTGTTGACTCTTGTAGTCACCTCACGGCTCTCGGGTCCTTTAATCCGGTTCATCCAGTGGTTGTCGAGATCCAGCATTGGCTGTTTCTTGTTCACAGTAAATTTTAAGTCGGTTGAGTTTTGTTTGGTTCCCAGCCATATTGGTCTCTTTAAATGAACGTGCGGATGCTGCCGCCAGGGAAGCTGTCCGCTCTTGTCCCATCTCTCATAAAATTATTCCTTATTCCGACTTTTACCCGGTTATCCATTCCTCCATCCTTGCCCATTGGCAGGCTTATTGGTCGTCTGTTACTGGTAACAAACTGCGTACTCTTAAGAGTTGTGTGTCCTCGTGGCCGTCCTCCTACCACTGTAACCGGCGATGGGAAACGGCTCTAGCGAGGTTGCGTATTGGCCATACTCGCTTAACTCACGGTCACGTAATGGAGTGCCGCCCAGCTCCTTATTGTCCATATTGCATTGTCCCTCTTACTGTCGTACATATCCTTGTTGAATGGCCTGACTTCCAGGATGAGCGTGTGTCTTGCTATCCGACTGCCCCTCGCGGTCACCTATCCCTCGGTAGAATTCTTGGTGACTCGGATGCTTTTGATATTGTTCGCATTATGCGTTTTTGTTTTCGTATTGGCATCCTTAGTGATATTTAGCGCCCTCTGATTATTCCGCACATTTGATGGTGCTACATAGCCTTCCTGGTTTGGTGCCTTCTTTTGATAATTACTTACTTACTTTATATATGCACATACTCCTGTACAGAATCTATTGTGAACACAATGATATAAAAATGAAAGACCAAAGATGAGAATTGAGGTGACCAAAGTGAAAAGAGTGTACACATTTCATTGCTCTTTAGCGCTCCCGGGTAACTTACTCTCAATTTCTCTGTTTTGTGTGGGTGGTACGCCGGGCTTTCGGACTTCATATGCATTTAATTGTGTGGAGAATTCTATTGCGAACACATTGATATCAAATTGGAAAACCTAGGATGAGAATTGAGATGACAAAGTTGAAAACAGTATACACTTTTCAGTATTACAGCGCTTTCTAATGGACGGCCCGGCCCTCCACCCTGCTTTCATCACGTCGGCAGGTGGAACGCGCCATGGTTTTTGACATTATATGCATACACTTTTGTTGGGAATTTTATTGCGAACACATTCATACGAAAATGAAAGACCTAGGACGAAAATTGAGGTGATTAAAGTGAAAAGAATGTACACATTTTATTGCTCTTGTGCGCTCTTGGGTAACTTTCTCTCACTTTCTCTGTTTTCTGCAGGTGATAAGCTGGGCTTTCAGACTTTATATGCATTTAATCGTGTCGAGAATTCTATTGCGAACACATTGATATCAAATTGGAAAACATAGGACAAGAATTAAGGTGATTAAGTTGAAAAGAGTATACACTTTTCAGTATTACCGCGAGCTCCTGTGAAACATCCAAAACCACTAGGTAGGAAAAATGCTCGCTCGCCCAAAGCGCTAAAGTGTTAAGCATAATTTACCCCTCTGAAGCCGTTGTCTCTCGGGTATGAAATTGTCTTTCAGCTAATATTCTACTATCCTTTTCCTGACTACTTTTTCCAACATTTTGCATGGTATATATATATATTAATGGTACATGTATGTAGTTTAGTACTTCATGTCTGTCCACTTCTCTTGAATATATGAACTACATTTCTTTTTCCAGATTTCTGGTATCTCTCATGTTTCTAGTGTAATGTTGAACACTAAAGATAATTCACCCAACTAGGCCCTCCCCCCCACTCATTAGTGCTAACCCCCCACAGGGGAAGGTGGAGCCGGTAACCCACCAATTCGGTTCTTCGCTGATGTACTTCAGGTTCGGACGTCGACTCAGGCTGCAATTCCTCTAATGGATTTTTGCCTTGACGGCTGTTACTACCTGGGGAGCCGAGCGGACAGCACGCTGGACTTGTGATCCTGTGGTCCTGGGTTCGATCCCAGGCGCCGGCGAGAAACAATGGGCAGAGTTTCTTTTACCCTATGCCCCTGTTACCTAGCAGTAAAATAGGTACCTGGGTGTTAGTCAGCTGTCACGGGCTGCTTCCTGGGGGTGGAGGCCTGGTCGAGGACCGGGCCGCGGGGACACTAAAACCCCCCGAAATCATCTGATGATAACCTTTGTGTGTGCTGGCCTGGAGTTCTACAGCGTACCGGGGCTGCATGCATCTAGGGTTTCCTTCCCTAGGCGCTCCGTGAGTACTGCCCTTGTCTATTAGGGTTCTCTTTCCTGGAGCGTTCAGAGATCACTCTCCTTAAGAGGGCTTCCTCGCTTGTGGTTGTCCTCACCCTTGGGGTAGGTCGGGGGTCTTGGGCTGTCAGTGTTGCCTCGGTTTGGGGCAAGGTTTGTTTGCTGGTGGGGCACACTGCAGCTGGCACAGCCTGCATTACTGTTATGCGGTGGCCAATGTTCTCTGGCTACTAGTTTGCTTGTAAGATTTCGTGGGTTTTTCTTCTGTTTTCATTCTGGCATTTTCACCTTTTGTTGCAGAGGTTTGATTAGCATATTAGGATTAGCCTAGGTTGTGGTGGTGGAGGTCGTCTGTTGCCCTCAAGGTTTCACAACTGCTACTTGCGGTCAGTTTGCCGGGTTACAGACAAGGTTTATCAGCTTAGCTGGCCCCAGTGCCTAGACTTCCCATAAGGTTTATTCACTATGTAGTCTTGAAAGCCCCCTGTGGGCTCGGTTGTACCATGGATACTTCTTCTGAGCCCAATCTCGCTTTGTGCGTAATTGAAGGTTGTTCATCGCCTCTGCCTCAGGGAGACGATCATCTGTACTGCCTCCACCAGTACTGCCTCTGGGTTGGGGACACCTATAACTCTTGAATCTTGCGGGACTTGTTCCCCGCTTCTGCTCCATTTTACTCATCCTTTATCTGATGATCTCGGGGGATCACGCAGCCGCCGCGTTCCATGATCAGTTCTCCTTATTACATTGGTCAGGTTGGTTGCCCGAATGGAGGCTCCGGAGTTGCCCCACTTGTTTTTTGGGGACCGGCTTTGGGGCATTGGTTCTTTCGTCTTTTGTGCAATCTGTGCCTCCTCTTCCTTCCCAGGTGGGCGTGGTTTGCCCTGCTCCTTTACCCTGCTTCCAGTTCCCTAACATCTGAGGGTTACAGAGTCGGGGTGAGGCTCCAGTTGCTTCGGGGGCTGCCCCTTCCAATGCGGGTGCAGAGTTGGTTGAGCTCCTCTTTTCTGCCAAGGCTTTTGAGTCGGTTATAACAATGACCGTGTGGCTCAAGAGTCCCAACAGACTCCCTTCTTTCAAACCTTTTCCCTGGACTCTGCCTTTCCTTCTGGAGTGGTGGGCATGAATGAAGGCTCTGTTCTGGGTACTTTGTCGATGGTTTCCTGGGCTCAAGAAGAGGGGAGATGGATGGAGTCTGCATGGAGCTCTTGGGTTCTTTTTGACCCTGCTTGGGCCCTTGTTTCCTTAATGCTGGGGCTTCTTCTGCAGGGGAGGGGAGGTTTTTGGAACCTCTTTTCCTACATGTGTTGGGTGAGGCTCTTTCCCCCCTAGTTCGATTCCAGGGGCCTTTGGGTTCCTCGAATTCGTCATTTCAGAGGTTTTTTCCTCTCGGATTTCACCGCAGAGGTTCGGGAGGTTTTCACAGCTTACGTCTCGGTGCCGGATCCGGCATTTTTTCATTTCAGCTCCTCTTCCCATCTTGGGTGCATTCTGTGGTTCCGGAGTTTTACTGGCTCTTCTTTCTTTGGGCTTGGTGTGACTTTTGTCACACCCGCATGCTTTAGTGGCAATAGGATTACACAGTGTTGCTGGTGTTCTTGGGAGAAGGCTCTCTGGAGTTTCTCACTGAGCACCTCTTTACCCTGCACTTCCTTGTGATGTTAGTCTGATGTAACTGCTTGCTCAGATTCCTTCTTTTGGCTGTTTTGGCGGTGGATGACTAAGGCTCGTGGTCATTTGTCCTCTGTCTTGTGTTTCTTTCGTTTTCTGGAGCTGTCTTCGGATTGGCTGTCAGAGGTTGTGGGAGCGCAGGGTGGGGGTTCCCTTGGCAAGGGTCCTGATCTTGGCTGCTTCAGCACCATCTGCTTTGCTGCAGCTGTTTGCGCTGATCCTCTGGAAGGTGGTTTCTATGTTTTTCTCTTCTCATCTCGCGTGTCGACAGACTGTGCCAGTTCAATCGTTGACTTTGGTTTGGGCCCTGGCTCTTCAGTTTTCTTCGCTGTTTTCTCCTCTGTTGTTCCCGGAGGACTGTGCGGCTCGGTGTCTGTCGGCAGCTTCTGCTTATTGCCGGCTTATTTTGGAATGGTCGTGCCATGTCTCGAGCCTTGTTTGGTTGGGGTAGGCCTCTGGTGCCAGTTTGAGCTTCTCGATGCCTTCTTCATCTGGTCGGCGCAGTGTTTGCTCTGTATAAAGGGCGACATCTCGGGGTTTGCATCTGCCCTTTCGCAGATCGCCTTGTTGTTAGAGCAATGGGGGGAAAGGCTTGTTCTTTTGCCAATACCTGGTCCACCAACTCGTGGGCTTTTCAGGTCGTTTCTTACAGCCTAAGTGGTGCTTAAGTGGCACTGGGCGGCCCTTCTTTCTTTAGGGGGATCGGGTCTATTGGGGGGGGGCCCCTCCCCATCCATCCATCAGGTCATCTTGGAGTGGGTTCGAGTGTGGATGATTTTCCTAGACCTCAGGGATGCATCTTGGCATGTCCCTATCCATCTGGGGTTCAGTGCTTGATTCGGTTTTGTCTTGGGGCAACATGCTTTCTGCTTCTGTTGTCCCCTCTTCAGGTTTATCTTGCACCTTGCGTTTTTCCGCATTTGACTCTGGTCATGTTGGCTCGTTTTCGGTTGCTTGATCTTTGGGTCTTGGCCTACCTCAATGACTGGTTAGTGTGGGCTCCCAGCTGGTCTGCCTGTCTGCTAGCCAGGGATCTGGCTCGCCAAGTTCGGTTTCCTGGTGGAAATCCCTTTTGGTCCCATTCCAGGTTCGGACCTGGCTGGGCCTTGTGTGGGATTCTCAGACTTCGTCTCTGTCTCTCCCTCCCTTGGCCTTGCTCTGGTTGCAGTCCTGCCATCGGCACTTTTTGTTGGGGAACCAGGTCACTCGGTGGTTGCTTGTGCAGCAGTGTGGGAGCCTTAACTTTGTTCTTCTGGTTTATCTGTTGGGCTGGGTTTGGCTTCGGAGGCTGTTCTCGTTTCTTTGGGGTAACCTCTTTCTCTGTTCTCACGATCGCTGGGTTCAGCCCCGGTGGCCCTAAGCTGGTTGCGGTGTCACTCGGTTCCTCTAGGGGTTTTCCAGGTTCGTTGCCATGGGGCCTTCCTCCTTCCTTGCGGAATGTATTCAGGGGATGCCTCGTCACTTTGCTGGGGCTTTGTGACCAGTGCTCACCAGTCTGGCCAGGGGGATTGGTGGCTGTCAGTGCATCAGGCTCCCGGGGCGGTGTGGGAGTTTGCAGCAGTGTGGCTAGTGCTGTGGAGGATTCAAGTTCCTTGGGGCTTGGTGAACTGGCTCCATTTGGACTGGTCCCCTGTGGTTCATTGTCTTGACCAGGTGGGGGATCTCTCCGGTCTGTGGCTCTTTTGGGCTGGTTGCTTCGGGTAGCTCTTCTGCTGAGTTCTTGGGGTTTAGCTCCCCGTGCTGTTCACGTTCAGGGTATGTACTATACAACGTCCTGACAGACGCCCTGTTTCGCTTCAGTCCTCTTTCCATGGAGTGGACAATTGATGCTGCTTCCTTCCATGGGCTTTGACGGACGCACGGGTGCTCGGAGGTGGACCTCTTTGCATTGCCATGGTGCCAGTCGAGGTGGGGATTCCTGTACCTTTTACCCTCGGTCCAGATGTTGCACTGGGTTCTGACTCGGCTGGAATCCTTTCGGGGTAGAGTACTTCTGGCTCCATGGTGGTTTGCTCAGCCTTGGTTTCAGGTGCTGCTTGCTTGGTGTCCAAACCCGGGTGTTTTTTCGTGGCTCCGCCTCTTTCAGCAGGTCGGTCTGGTGCAGTACCTCACTGGTTTGACTTGTTTCTCCACTTTATGCATCTGGCATTTCTGGCGCGTGTGTATCGCCATTTGTGTGATACACACGCGGTTGTATGGTGATCAGGTGGCTTCTTTGATAGTGTTCCACCTGTGATCGTCATCTCAGCGTATGAAGTTTCTTGGCGGTTTTTCAGCCATTTTCTTTCTCTTCGTCAGATTTCATCGGTGTCGGACCGGGTTTTTTGTTCTTTCTCTCGTGGGTTTTTCTGGATCGGCATCTCATTCCGAATACTGTCGCTTCTTCTCATGCGGCGAGCCGCTGTAACTTGCGTTCGGCGTGGATGTCACTTCCACTTCATTTCATAAGCTTTCTCACATATTCCTTCATCTTCGGCCTGCTCATTTGCCGCTTGAGCCTTCCTGGTCATTGGACGGGCTTCTTTCTTTTCTTTCTTCTCTTTGTTTTGTGGTCCCCCATTCGGTTCAGGATTGTTTTTAAAAGGTGTTTTTGTTGGGCTTGGCCTCTGGGGGTTGGGTTGGGTAGCTTCTTGCTCTTCTCCGGCACCAGGGGTTTTGTCTCTCTGGTCCTGGTGGTCATTTTGTTTGTTTGGAACCGTCTCCTTTTTTTCTGGTGAAGAATGAGATGGCGGACTTCCAAAGGGGTCTGTTGGTTGTGGATGCTTGGTTGGTTAGGCCCAGGATGCATCATGTTCTGTGCCGCTGCCTGCGGGCCACTGGTTCTGTGTAGATGGACGTGCTCTGGATTGATCCGGTTTCCCTGATTCCCTGTTCAAGGGCTCGTGTTTCTCGGGTTGTTCGCAGTGTCGTTCAGTCTAGCCAGCCTGTGGTCTACCCTCGCAACCATGATGTTAGGAAGTATGCCACTCTTTCGGCTGTCTTTGGTAATATGTCTTGGGGGGATATTCGGGTGTGGAAGTTTTGGAGGTCGAACAGGGTCTTGGCCGCCATGTATCTTATGTACGTCCAGGTCCTCTGCGGCCTTATGTAGCCTTGGGAAGCCTGTCGTGGCCGTCCGTCTCTTCCTCGCTCTGAGATCTGCGGTGCTGCCACCTTCTTGGTAAGTCCCTGTTTGCCTTCTCTTTGGGTAGTTGGCTTCAGGGAACTGATGGGGCTCCCCACAGAAAACCAGCATTGAATGTAATGAAACTCCAGAGTCTGGATGAGCCCAGGAGGCTCCTTGACACCCATCCTCCTTTCGGTCTGTGGCTTTCGTTATTCCTGAACTGAATTGGTGAGTTGCTAGTAAGATGATGTGTTGCTTGTTTATTTTCTTTCTGGAGGGAATTCTTTTGCTATTTTGAGGCTGTAGCTCACAATTTTCAACCAGACAGTGGTCTGTTTTGGTTGGTGTACCTTTCTGGGTGCCTTCCCCAGTAGATGGCAAAATATGACATACTTTAAATGTAAAGTGCTTATAGGCCAATGTTTTCTGCGCCTCTCTGAGGGGGCCAGGTTCTGGCTCTGGTTCCCAGTAGGCAACAAGAACTCTGCGACTGATGATCCCAACTAACATAGCACTATACTGTATCAGTCTGGATAGCTTCAGGGAGCCCCATTGGCTCACCCATTAAACTGGCATTTCATTACATTCAACACTGGGTTTTTTCTTGTGCACCGGGGTAGTTGACATGTAAGATGACTGTGCACTGCAGAAGTTAAGCTCACTGCCACACTTCCCTGTGTTGGTTCATTAACTTCAGTCCATCTCCTTCAGCTATGATGTCTGCTAGAAGTTTGTTACTCATACTCATTTCCATTTTCTGTTTCTCTATAGTTATTTATAATTCAGATATCTTTTTTTTTCTTTTTCTGTAATTGCCTCTTTCATTGTTACTATTTCCAACTTCATCCCTCCTAACTCCACCTCCCTCCTCCTCCACCTTTTGTCTTTACCACCACCTTATCACTTTTGAACTCGTCTAATTTCTTCTTATTTCCTTCATGGGGCCTTCATTTGTTTTCTTCTACTTTCTCGTCTTGATCGTGATTTGTATTACATGGTCCCCATGTTGCCTGGTTTGCTTCCCTTGATCTTATTAGGCCTTCACCATGGCCCTTCACATCTTCCCCTTCTTTTTTTAGCTTTATTTCAAGTTTATGCATCATATTTTCTTTCTACTTTTTTCATCATCTTACATCTTGGTCTTAGAAACTGCACACTAGGTATTTTAACCTAACTTTGCGAAGTCTCTCTCTCCCATCCCCCAAGTTTTTTACTGATAACTGGTATATGAGAGACTAAGCAGCATGAAAGTTACAGTAGATGAGGTGAAGTAGTTTGACAACCTGGATGTGCTAAGAGCCATAGCTCTAAATCAAATCTTGCTATTGTTGCAAAGAATGTACCTGAAACTCTTAAGTAAGCCTCTTTTTAATGATCTTCAGTGTTTCATTGGGAGGGGAAAACTACTAGACAGTTAATAGGCTGCTAATATCACACCTATATATAAACTACTGGGCAGAATTTTTGACCCAAGTATCCTGTAAGCTTCTATATAAACTTATTTTGTTTGTTTACAACTTTGTTCTAAGTGGAACACTTAGAACAGACAAACAGATTCTTAGAACAGATTCTTTTCGAGTTTGACCATTGGCTCATAGAAGGAAAGTTGTCAGACAAACACACGGGGCTACTGCAGGAGTAAATATTAGTGGGTTGAACTGGTCAAGAGAATACTTATCCAGCAGAGAAGCAATAGGTAATATTGAGATCGGAGAGATCAGGATGAAGCCAAGTAACAACTGGTGGACCACAGGGATCACTACTAGGACTCATATCGTGTTTTATACACGTCATTGACATAACTAATAATGTAGAATCTTATATGTCAATATTTGTTGTTGGTGCAAAATTTACAAGATGAAAATGCAGGGTGATGAGATTGTTGACAGGGATATGGAAGCAACATGGAAAGTATAAGATCATGAGAATGCAAATTCTCAGAATCTGGAAAAAGATCGGGGAGTTGATACAAGTCTTATCACTGAAGGCTAATATGTAGCCTTCAGGCACCTGTACAAGGAAGCTCTCAGGTCATTGAGTGCTACCTACATTAGACTAATACTATAATGTGTTCCAGACGAAAATCGTCACAGTCCCCTTTCACCCGAGGCCGGCTTTCTTCAAGACCAAGCAGAAGGAAGAGTAATAATTGTTGATTATATTTTTATTATAATAATTATAATAATAATTATTGTAATTAATAATTATTACCCTTCCTTCTGCTTGGTCTTGAAGGAAGCCGGCCTCGGGTGAAAGGGGACAGTGACGATCTTTGCCTGGAACCCGTAGGTTTGGGGCTCGGAAGTTCACCTCCTGGGGCTCGTGTGACCCAAGCTCTGCTTCAGGAGGCTGGGGTCATTCTTCTCCGGCCCCAACCACAGTGGTCTCTGTGCCTTCTTTCACCAACCTCGAGGTAAACTCCAGAGCTGGAGCCCCTAGAGCAGTTCGTTGTTGTCTTCAACCTCTTTCTGACAGTTCCTGCAATGGTGCTGAAACCAGTCATATT
>WNGS01009202.1:21349316-21367372 GCA_020271785.1 Procambarus virginalis
GATATTGGCGTTTGTCTTTCCATTGGAGACTTTCGACTCCGTGGAGAGGGGGGGGGGGACCTGCTGCATGGGTTACCTTGAGGTGATTCGGGGCTTAGCAACCCCGCGGCTCAGTTGTCGACCAGGCATCCTCGTTCTGGACTGGTCAACCAGTCCAGCTGGTTGGTGAGGAGGTGACAGCTTCTTCCCTGTATATCCTACCCTGGCTTTGCGCCCTAGAGAGGCCACTCCAGACCGGCAACCAGAGTGCAACTCCATAGTCTCTTGAAACTGATGGATGCCTACTCTAATGTGTGGCAAGTGTATGCAATCCTTACATATAAAGCACAAGGCTAAACTATAGAAAGTCTAAAGGTTTGCCACTAGACAGGACTCTGAACTAAGATAGGTGGAAAGGCTGAGAAAGCTAGACCTTCCATTGCTGTGAAAAAAAAAAAGTGGGAGGCAAGTAAGAAACAACAGGATTACGACACAAGATTCTTTACATCATGGACTTAGTGACTACAGATAGATGTTTCCTTTTGTTGTGCCTTGAAAAATTAATATTGCAAAACATGAACTTCTTGCATGCAACAGTGTACGTTTTGTACATTTTATTGATAGTATCTGTAGGTACAGTACTATTATTTTTGGAGGACAGGTTGCAAGCCATTTTGCTTGATGTTTACAGGATCGTTCTTCAGATGAAGCAGCAGATGGTGATTTGAACGAAAAAAGGGTAATGATGAGAGATTAAAGTCCAACGGGCGGTCTGATGATGATCACAAACACAGACACCAGCAGCATCGGGTAAGTCTCATATTTGTAAGGAAGTTAGATGGCAGTGTAAAATTTCATGATTGTGTTTTATCAATGAAACAAGCTTTTAAATGAAAGTACTGTAGTAGAATTCATTTAAAACTATTCTATTTGTATTATGATTTTTGTTCAATATTATTTGTATATAGAGAGTAAACCCTTGATTGTAAGTAAATTTGTGTTGTGTAAGAGGCTGTCATATTGGATGACATAGTATTTTGTTGCACTCTGGCTTTCTGCCCCATCAGCGAGTATCCGGCTGTAGATGTTCCAGGCATCTCAAGGTCCTGCTCAGCGATTCCTAAAATGTTTACACTGTCTGCTCTTGTTAATCCGGATCATATGGGGCCCACCACACTCTTAGTTAGCCGGACATCCGGATTAGCAGGAATTCTTACAGGAAAGTCCTAAAAATGAACAAATTTGCAATTTTTTGAACCACGATTAACATAATTCATATTTAAACGCACAATATACAGTACAGTACATAGTTAAGGGAGGACAACAGAAATTTCAGCTTACCTAGTTGAAGTCATCTACTTGTAGATGAACAGCTTCAGAGTGCTCATTTACCTAACACAACACTAAAATTACAGTACTGTATGTAAGCTTGCTAAGATCAGTTTTGCCTGCCAGCTGCTGAAGAATCACTAATTGAAGGCTCTTGACCTTCTGGTGAGGTTTTGCTGGTTGATGGTCTTGGCTTGTTTGTGAGGCTTCACTGGTTGAATTCCCTTGGCTTGTAAGGCTTTGCTGGTTGAAGGTCCTTGGCTTGCTGTTCTTACCAAATAAGAATCTAGTTTTGCTTGCCTCCTGTGTTTATTGGCCTCTTATGATCAGCTCTTGGGTTACCTCAAGTACTGATACAAGTTTCCAACTTCTGGATTAGCACAGTTGGGTGAAAAATTAATTAGTATATCAACAGAAGACGTGAGTAAAGTGTATTTAGTTGTCTGTGGTGTTGCTTCTTCTCACCATCTTCTTCATCCCCCTTCTCATCCACCTCACCAGTGATAGACTGGAAAATTTCTTTACTCAGCACACCATATCCTTGGTTATTCTTGGTTATTAGCATCTCCTTCTAGCCATTAAACCACATCTTGTTTTCCTAAATTTTCACCAGCGTTTCAACAAATAACATGGATTTCTTCTATAAATCCTTCAAATCTTATATCTTCCTCCTCCTCTCCTCATTTTACTGTAGCTATGAGGATTTCTTCCCTAAATTCTTCACAGTCAATTGGTTGACTTCACTCATGCTTTGGCCCAGTTATGAATGGCTTCCATGATGAATAATAACAAATTTACATATTTTGGGCATTGTCTGCATCAAAACAATACAATGGAACCTCGATTAGCGAATTTAATCTGTTCCGGCACCTAGCTCGTCATGTGAAACGCTCGTCTTTCAAAAGGAATTTCCCCATTTAAATAATGGAAATAAAATTAATCCGTTCTACCACTGAAAAACATCAATATGATATTGATTTTTTAAATAATGGAGCAGCCTACCCGACATACACTGAACAAACCTTTATGACATTTTTATTTCTTCAAATTTGTTCAATTTTATTTTTTTTTATTAATTTCTTTTCAAGAAAATGGAGCAGCCTACTTGACATACACTGAACAAATCTTTATGACATTTTGTCTTGTTTCAGATTTGTACAATTTTTTCATTTTTCATTTTTTATAGAAAAAGGTTTGTTCGGTGTATGTCAGGTAGCCTGCTCCAATTTTGTATAAGAAAAATGAAAAAAATTGAACAAATTTGAAAAAAGGAGAAATGTCATAAAGGTTCGTTCAGTGTGTCAGGTAGGATGCTCCATTATGACATTTTTTCTTGTTTTCAAGTTTGATCAATTTGTTTTGTACTGTATTTGTTATATTTTTTATTAATAATGGAGCAGCCTATCTGACATACACTGAATGATCTTTTATGACATTTGTCTTGTTTCAAATTCTTTCAGTATTTTTTTGTTTAAATTTTTTTTTTCGAAAGTGGAGCAGTCTACATGACAATCACAGAATGAACCTTTATGATATTTTTTTTAAATCTTTCATTTTTTAATTTTTTTTTTTTTACAAAATGTAGCAGCCTACCTGACATTCACTGAACGAACATTTTTGACATTTGTTCTTTTTTTTTCAGATTTTTTTTATTTTTTCCTAATTTTGTCTAAAAAACTATAATTTTTACAGCTTTGTAACATTACAGCAGTCACCCCCCTTTACATCCCAGCATCATTAGCTTCTTAAAACAAATAAAAGTTATTTGCATCATTGGAGGTGTCCGAGAGTTTGCGAGAACCAGCAGGAACGCTAGGAAGCACCATGTGCTTTTCTCGTTAATTAAACAATAACTCGTCAATCGAGACAAATTTTTGCTGAGTGGCTCGCTCGTTATTCGAAATGCTCGTAAATTGAGGCGCTTGTCACTCAAGGGTCCACTGTACAGTACTGTACTGTGGTGAGATAAATTGCTGTTACAACTGTAAAGTTGTCGGGCTCCTGGTGGCAGTCTTGACACTTGGGGGACAAGTATGATGTTTGCTTGCTGTCTCCTCCTCACAGCTAGGGTGCTCATTAAGATCAACTCCTATGAGAAGTGTTCATAAGTATACCATCGCCAGACAACATACAGTACTCCAAACTGTCTAATTTCCACTAAGCTGACTATTCCAAAGGCCACCAGGTGGTGCCCAACATTCTCGAGAGTCAGAGTGAGTCGGCCATTACAAACTTGCCAGATAATGTTGGTTGAAGACTTGGTGCTGTTGGTCTAAGACCTATGGGCTATTCTTTTAAGCTTTACTGGATTGTTGTTAGGTGATTGTCTGGTGTTAGGGCCTTTTGCCATTTATGCTTCATGGGATGGCTGTCAGTTTTCTCTCTTGCCTTAATGCCTTCAGTCAAACCTGACTCAACAGGTAAACAATACAGTCGGCCACATGCTTTCTGAACCCCTCGGGGCTGAGACTGAACGGATAACCTGTTGTCTTTGGTTGAGTGGTTTGTCATCCTGAAAAGCTAGGGGGAAAAAAAATTGACAGTGTTTTGTTTGTACTCATCCAAATTTCAGTGACATTAAGCCCCGAAATCATCGCAAGGTAACCGCAAGGTAACCAATATAAAAAGTTCTGATCCGCTTGTTAACTTGAAGATTATAGTTGAAGGAGCATTGTTATTTAGATAGAAACAATGGTGGTGGATGATGATAATGTTGAGTTGACTGAAGTGGAGATTAATGGTGGTGAGGTAACCTCAGCAGACTGTCTTTCACCATGTTCTCTAATGTACCTAATGCCAACACTGACCCCAGTGTCCTGGAAGTCAGTGCCAGGTCTAACGGTAGCTTTAGAGGTGGCTTTATTCAGGAAATAATTTAACAATTATTTCAAACTGATGACAGTATTGTAATGCTTGTTTTGTTTATAATTATTTACTGGTCTCTTGTTACATTTATACTTGGTATTTGGGGCCCACTAAAAAAAATTTAACTCATGAGACCGCTGAGTGATTCTATGGAATTTGAAGGATTTGAATTTTTTTATTAAACTATCATTGAGTAAGATACCAAGCAACAGCATTAGTCAGGCTGAAATGTTAATTATTCATGAAAGAAGTAATTGACAATGAAATTTCCATACGGCAACCAGTCTGGTTAAGGAATATGCATTGGTAAAAGCACTCTTCCTGATCAAACATGGTATATGAAAACTGTGTACAGTGTATACAGAGTCTTCCAGTAGTGGAGAGACACTTTGCTTGGCCACTAAAAGGTCACAGAGGTAGTGGAGTTTAATTGCATAGGTAAGTAAAAAATTTAAATTGCTTATATTTTTATTTATACAGCTGTATTAAATAAGGTTGTCATTTCTTTTTAAGTATTAATAAATATTGCATTGTATTCAGTAAAAAAAAAAAAAGTTGTATTAAGTGTAATTGAAACCACCTTGGAAAGCAGTCCTGCTGAAGTTGCTCGGACCTAGGCACTAGTACTGCAGAGCCTCCCAACTGTACCAGGTCGCTGTGAATTACACAGCCTACTGCAAACCATGACCAGAATCTGGTTTTCTCAAAGATGTGAGGGGAGCCCAAGGATCATAGTGAGCCCAAAACCAAGGAGACTGCCCCAAAGTCAGTTAACACAAAATAGGCATCTGGTGTGACAAAAGAAATAAAATTAAGAAAAGGCAAAGGATAAACAACCCTTCCTTTGAGTTGACTGCCACCAGGTGGTACTCCAGATCAAGGACCCTAGTATGCCACCCTCCTCGTTTATAAACTAATTGATCCTCCACCAAACCCCATGGGGAAGAAATGCCAGTATAGTAGCGGAGCTACCAAGGGACTGCACGGAAAGTGGTGTTTTATTACAATCGTCTATCTGTGTAAGCCCCTCATTAGGTCTCCAAAGTTTACTCATAGTAGTATACCTGGAGTATATCTAGAATGGGTTTTGGGAATTCTGCTCCCCAACCCTGACTTGCTGCCAGGCTTGGCTTGTAATAACTTGAACTAAGAAAGAGTTAACTTATAGACAGAAGACAGGCAGTGGAAAGGAGAGCAGCAGTGTCACAGTACCCACTCATGTCATAGCCAGGCATAGCTAGAATGTGTGATGTCCTTAAGGAACGAGCAGCTTAAACCCTGATGGACTGTCAGAAACCATTGAGTCCAGAAAAGAATACCACACAGGCAGGCAGAATTCCAGATAAGCAAGGTCAATAACAAACACAGCTTGCAGGTTGGGACAAACTGGAAAAGGACTAGCCAAGAGGACAGTGGCAGAAGTCTGGTACTAATCCCTAGAAAGTAGAGAGTAGAGTTTGACTCCAGAGATACTACAAACTCAACAGTGAAATGGAGAACCTCAAACAGAAGTTAAAGACCCAGGGGTTAGACTGGAAGAAGCAGAGAAGAAAGAGAACCCAGTAAATACTCTCACATACATACATACATACACATAGTGTATCCCCTCGACTGAGAGCTGAGTGGACAGCGCTTCGGATTCGCAGTCCTGAGGTCCCGGGTTCGATCCCCGGTGGAGGAGACAAATTGGCAAAATGTTTCTTTCACCCTGATGCCCCTGTTACCTAGCAGTAAATAGATACCGGGGAGTTAGACAGCTGCTACGGGCTGCTTCCTGGTGGGGGGGGGGTAATAAAAAGGAAGCCTGGTCGAGGACCAAACTGCGGGGATGCTAAGTCCCGAAAACTTCTCAAGATAACCTCAAGATAACCTCCCATAATAAGCAGGTCAGCTATTCCTGACAACACCTCCGAGGCTTCTTTACCCACCTTCACAGTACGGGTTTGAGAGTTATGAAAGTGGATGCAGAACTGTATTGGCAAACTAAATAAATAATGTATAATTCATTTTAATGATTAGAGAAAACGATAAAATAAATTTGGTCATTTTATTTACATCTTGGCTGAAGGCTGCAGTAGGCAGTGTTGATTTAAGTTTGATTAGCTTCATAGATGAGGTCATTGTATCAGTTATTGTTAAGGAGGTCAAGACTTTAGAAAGAAATAAAGTAATACAGGTGAAAATTTATCAGTGAATTATATAAAGGTAAAACCAAAGTTTTAGAAGTGATGTGGTAGCTTCACTTCTAAAAAAGGTTGCATTAATTTTTTAGGAACTTTTAAGTGGCCAGGCAAACATGGGTAAGGCAGGATTGAATATAAAAAAAACTTGACCAAAATATCAGAGCAAAGAGGAAACATAAACCCATGCAAGAAGTAAGATAAGTTAAATGAATGTGAATACAAATAATAATAATAATAACTTGCTCTTATTGCCAAACAAAAGAAAGTTTGACAGCTGTAGTCAGCATGTCAAGAAGCCAAAGTATTAGATTTCAAAAATATATATTCAGCAAGCATACATCTATATAACATCTTTCCTACATTCATAGGAATCATCCTGGAGAAAATTTTGGAGTAATATAGAAAAAGAAGGTAATAGATTTTAAATAACAAACTTAAGAATATCATTAATTATTTAATTCACAATATAATATAGCACATGAGCTAAACAAGCATTACCACACTCCAGCAGTCATTCACAGTATCAATCACCACCTCACAAGACCAGGTGTACAGTGCTCGTCATGAATTGTCATGTTCCTGTATATTCACTCTTTACAAACCACTTCCACACAGTCCTGATTCTTAGCATTTGTTGCAAATTTTCATACTGTCTTCGCTGCCTTGTAAACTCGCCATGTCCACCTTCCTAGCCCTTCCTCTCCTCCTCCTGTTAAATTGACTGTAATACATTCCCTTCAGTCTACAGTCATCCATATCTTCAACATACCCAAATACTGTATACTCTTTTTCATTACACAATACACTTTTTTCAACTTTATGATTTATTGATTTTTAGTTGTGCACTATTCTTCCTGACATTTGAGTTTCTTTAGATGTGGGTTCAATTCCTTTACATGGCCTCAATATTTTCTCATAGATTCATTATACTCATGTGATTTCATTATGCTTTAATTCCTTACTCTATACTCTCTCTTGATGCCATACATGCCATTCAGATTATCCATTTCTATTGCTCGTGCTCTGATTTATCACATTAATTACAATGCCATCATCTCTCACCCATACACAAGAGTAAGCACCTCCACTGCTTCATGCACAACTCTGACTGTACCTATTCCTGTCTTGCTTTACCTAATCGAGGCATTCATTGCACAAATTACTATACTCTATTTAGCAATAATGCATTCCTGGTACAGTGACACCAGCTTACAAATGCCTCTCTTTACAAACTTTTCGGTTACTATTCCAATTTCTTCGTATAATCCGAATCGAGTTACGAACTTTCCCTTGGGGTAACGTAGTTTGTTGATAAGCAAGTGGTGGCACAGCGACCTCGCCTTAGTTTACCAATGCCTCCCGCCTAGTGACAATCACGCCTGAATTCTTTGTAAAGAATTTCAGCGTTTTTCGGATTTTTGGGTATTTGAACATAAAAGTAATTATTATATATCTCGCCATGGGTCACAAGAATGTCAGTGGTAAGGTTCAACCTAAGAAAATAGTTGTGAGTAGAGGCAGTAGAGGATGTCCCTTCCTCGTTAAGAAAATGTGTGAAGTATGGGAAGAACTGCAAAGTTTTGTTGAAAAAACTCGCCAAGATAAAGCTGGCACAGGCCGTTGCATTGATCTTTTAAATGACAATGTGATGTCTCACTACGGACAAGTGTTAAAATGTAGGGAAAAACGAGTTTCTTTAGACAGATTCTTAGTAAGATAAGCAAGCAGTGAGCCATAACTAGGTCCTAGTGGTACTCCTGCAAAACGTAAGAGAGAGAGAGAGTGTCCACAGAGAAGTCATCAATGCCTGATTTTATAATGGGAGGGGACTCCCCTTCCTAACACTTAACACCTCTTTCCCCCCCCCCCCTCTCCTCACCATCTTCCATATGCCAACAGGAGTCATCAATAAAGGTAAGCTATAACTTACACATACTATAGTACAAAATATTTGTGTATTATGTATGAAATGTATTTTGAAATTTAATATTTTTGGGGGTGTGGAATGGATCAATTCAATTTACATTTTTCGTAGGGGAAAATTCGTTTCATGTTACGAATTTCTGGGTTACGAACTGTCTCTGGGAACAGATTCAATTCGTAAACGAAGGTACCACTTTATATCCTTCTTTCTTTGCAATTGTAACTTTTATCCATGAGAATCTTTTGAGGTCGCATGATGGGATTGAATACACATTCCTGAACTCCCCCTCTTGGAAGTCCTGATCTCTTATATTTTTTTCAGTTTTGCAATGTACAGAAAAATCTGCGCTATCCAATGGTGTCATTCAAAACCAAATTGGGAATGACGCATATTGAGATATTTTGAGATATATTGGCAGTGATATTAGCATAGATTGGTAGCTGAATGGCTACCCAAACTACTTCTTTGATTACACTGCTGTATTCTGCACCAAAAGTTGCCCTGGTATGCCAAATTTCACACCTCTCTGGACACTAGTCGTGATTTAACAAAGGGTCAAAGTTGGTAATTTTTGTGGTATTTACACATTAACGGGACGAGAGCCCATTCAATATGGACCTGTTATTTAAGAACGAAAGCAGATTTAGCTCTAATGTTTTGCAAAGTGTCATTTGGGGGTCTATGGCTATCTTACTACAAAATTTCATGGCATTTGGAGAGGGTCGAATGGGAGCCATATGTGACTTTTTGGTGATTTGAGATGTAATGACCCACCTGGTTGCTTGATACAAACTGAGAACTTCCCACCAAGGTTGGGTGCTAAAAAAAAATCAAAACGGTGGCAGTTTACAACCACCCTGGGGGCAGTGTATGGGTGCCCTGATGGTGTTTTAAATATTGTGTGGTACTTTAATACATCCCTGGATGTGGTGTGTAGTTGAAGAGTTAAACACTGGATGTATTAAATAGATGGATGGCTTCCACCCTGTGTGGGGTAACGCCTTGTCCATCCCCTAACCAGATCTCCTTGATAAGACAATTTTAAATTCTGTTAATTAAATGCTATACTGTACTGATGAACTGATACTACATTACTGTATTCAGAATTAACTGAATTTTTCATATTAATTGAACTTGCAATCTGCTCTCTTTGTGATGTTATCACTTTCTAGTTCTGCTTCAGACAGCAGAAGGTTTGTGTGCATGACAATATCCTCGGTAGTACCTGTGTGAAGCTGACTGGCCTCACTTTTCTTTTCTGACAAAGATTCTTCTGGCAATTGCTGATTTTACATAGTTATACGAATCTACATTTTTTGTTTAACTAGCTACAGTATACTGTATACAGCTGGTATATCAATGCCTAGAACAGCTGGAATATACATGGGATGTCAAGTTTGTTGGTGGAGTGATGACTATAGTTTATGGCAACTTGCAAAGTGCTTAGCAGTTATTACCTGTCACCAAGCATGTTGTCTAGTGAGCACTTAAGCTGAGCAAGGAAAAAGTGATGGCCATACTTCATGGGGCTTCATTTGTGTCTACAGAAAACTCGTCCACATCTACATCCTTGAGTGGAAGAGAGAAAGCTTTTTGGAAAATATACATCTAGGTCTGTCCCTATGTTGAGGCCAAATGATATAGCTGTGCCTGAAGCTGTAGCCACTGTATTAGCTGAGCATGAAGCTTTAGCCCACTGTATTGGTTGAGCCTGAAACTGTAGCCCACTGTATTGGTTGAGCCTGAAGCTGTAGCCCACTGTATTAGTTGAGGCTAAAGCTGTTACCACTGTATTGGTTGAGCCTGAAGTTGGAGTCTTCAGGAGACCTGCTTAACCCTGTGAGTGCGAATGCTACCATCTGGAGACTCGTCAAGTCAAATATACTTTTTGTAAGGGGGTAAGGTACACAATGTCCTTTACACTCTGTGAGCATTAAAAGATTCTTCCATGGGTAATGCTCAAGATAATGTACAATACTACAGGTAGGGTATGATTCAGATTCGAAGGGTAATAAAATTAATAATAATAAAAATAATAATAAATAAATAATATATAAATAAATAAATAATAATAATAAAAATTAATAGTAATAAAATTAAATTTTATTTGCAGTATATTAAAAACACGTTTACCTCTAAGACTGATGCAAACATCTGATTTTGGCTGTCTTTCATAGATTTATCTGCTGCAGTAGTCTCCCTATTATGGCATTCAGTTTTAATGCCGAGATGCTTGCTCTTAAAGAGGCTGTCACATTGAAGCATTTATATTTTTACTATTTTGACTCTAGGAGTGCTTCAAGCCCTGAAGGCTTTCATCTTAATGAGTTGCCATGTTTTTCAGATTTCAGATTTCTGTTGGTATCTAGCACAAGTCAAGTGTTTAACAGCACACATACCTATGAGTCGGGCAAGGATATCTTGACCAACTTAGTCCCTTATGGCATTCCCTCTCATGTGGTGATATTCATTTGGGGCTTAGTAGCTACCTTTGTGTCTTGGCAGCATTGGGATGCTGATGTCTTCCCCAACAAGCTTAGGGAGATAACAAAGGTGATTTATTCCTCGTCAGGGTCTCGGGTATCATACTGGCGGTAAGTGGTGCAGTGGTGCCAGAACGCTGCTCTGGCACCTCTGCAAATGGATGATGAAATGGAGGAAAGGGAGATGATGGCTTGTGGGTGATGGTTGATCGTGGCATGAAAATATTAGTATTACATCACTAACAAGTTAATAATGTTATGATATTTCTTTTTTTTTTTAAAGATTCAATAATATTTAAATTTTTATATATTTAAAAAGTAAACAGGCTAAATTGTACTGGTACGAATCTGGAAACATAATACCCTACGCACGTGAACAGTTTCTGTCCATTTATGTGAGAGAAACGGTATGAGACAAAGCTGTCAACCTACTGCTTTGGATATGAATATTCGGCGATAATGTTCATAGCTTTAGCAGCATTAGACAGATATTCTTTATTTATGCAATATTTTTTTGTATTAAAAGGCAGGTAAAATGACAAAACTTTTACACATGGATGTGACAAAGGCTATAGGCCTGGATGGAATCTCACCATGGATACTAAAGGAAGGTACAGAAGCACTGTGTCTGCTACTCAACATAAGGATAGACAGGAGGTATTGAACTACAGGCCAGTGTCACTAACTTGCATACCATGCAAGTTGATGGAGAAGAGTGTGCAAAAAAAACTAGTGGAACATCTGGAGCGAAAGAACTTTGTAACAACATCAGCATGGGTTCAGGGATGGCAAGTCCTGCCTCACAGGATTAATTGAATTCTACGACCAGGCAACAAAAATCAGGCAAGAAAGAGAGGGGTGGGCAGACTGCATATTTTTGGATTGCCAGAAAGCCTTTGACACAGTACCTCACAAGAGACTAGTGCAAAAGCTAGAGATGCAAGCAGGAGTGTAAGGTAAGGTACTCCATTGGATAAGGGAGTACCTAAGCAACAGAAGACAGCGAGTCACTGTGAGGGGTGAGGTCTCATATTGGCGAGGCATCACCAGTGGAGTCCTGCAGAGTTCAGTCCTTGGACCTATAGTTTTTTTTGTGTGTGTAAATGATCTCCCAGAGGGTATAGAATTGTTCCTGTTATTTGCTGCTGATGCAAAAATTATGAGTAGGATTAAGACAGGAAGATAGTATTAGACTACAAGATGACCCTAGACAACCTGAACGAATGGTTCAACAACTGGCTACTAAAGTTCAACCTGAGTAAATGTAAAGTAATGAAACTAGGCAGTGGAAACAGGAGGCTGGATACAGGATATTGAATGGGAGATGAAGTCCTTCATGAAACGGACAGAGAGAAAGATCTAGGAGTGATGTCACACCAAACCTGTCTCCTGAAACCCACATAAAATGAATAACATCTGAGGCATATGCGAGGCTGGCTAACATCAGAACTGCCTTCAGGAACCTGTGTAAGGAATCCTTTAGAACCTTGTATACAACATATGTAAGACCAATCCTGGAGTATGCGGCCCCAGCATGGAGCCCTTACCTTGTCAAGCACAAGACAAAGCTGGAAAAAGTTTAGAGGTATGGCACTAGGCTAGTCCCAGAACAAAGAGGCATAAGTTACGAGGAAAGGCTGCGGGAAATGCACCTCACGATGCTGGAAGACACACGAGTAAGGGGAGACATGATCACTACCTGCAAAATTCTCAAAGGAATTTACAGGGTAGACAAGGATAAACTGTTTAGCACGGGTGGTACGCAATCATGGGGACACAGGTGGAAACCGAGTACCCAAATGAGCCAGTGGGACATTAGAAAGAACTTTTTCAGTGTAGAGTAGTTAATAGATGGAATGCATTATACAGTGATGTGGTGGAGGTGACTCCATACACAGTTTCAAATATAGGTATGATAGAGCCCAGTTGGCTCAGGAATCTGTACACCAGTTGATTGACAGTTGAGAGGCAGGACCAAAGAGCCAGAGCTCAACCCCCACAAGTACAATTAGATGAGTACAACTTTACATAATTTAATACTTTTTGTGGTGGTTCTAGCAGCATGTGAAATACCGAGTTGTAAACCTACCCAAGGTAAAACTTCAGGGATGATAACCTTGTGTGTAAAGTATGTGCAAACATAAGTAATGTAACATTTTTAACTTCCAAAGGTTCAAGACTATCAAATGAGTGGCAGATGTACCAAGTATCCTATTATGGAGCAGATCAAAGAACACGAAGTCTTCCAGGAAAAAAATTGTTGATCATAAGCTATGGAAAGCTCACACTGCTGCTTTACGTGTGTAAAATGTAGCTAGTGAAGATGATCTCGGAAAATTGTGTGATGCCATGAATGCCTCGCATCTAAAATTAACTTGTTTAATTTTGTGTTCTGCATATTATTTTGCTCAGAATGACAAGCCATACTCTGATCACTTTGGCTTACTGAAACTACAAAAGCAAAATGGTGTTGACGTTGGAATAAGTCTGCATTCCCACACTAGTGCCACAGAGTTAATTAATCACAGCCATTAATATGAAAAAGAAAATTTGCCAGTATATCAAGCAGGTAAATGGCAAAGTTTCTGTTGTCATTGATGAATATGTTCATGACAACATCCATGAAAAACTCTCAAACTTCTGAACCTCAAAGTACCCTTGTATAAATCACTGCTAAGTGAAATGTGTGCCCTTGAAAAAGACAACTGGCCTGATGAAATTCCACCTAATTACAGAGAAGCTGAAATATTATCTCTGTAAGAGGTTTAAGCTTTCTTCTTACTCTGCACTAAATGCCTTTAGAGACTATATGGAGGATCATGGACACTGCATTCCCCAAGATTTCCACCCATTACTGAGCTGTTTACAAGTTATTCCTGTTAGTTCTGCTGAGTTTGAGAGGGGATTCAGTCACATGCACCTGAAAATAACAACAACATGCACAAGAATTCTCATAAATCATGTATCAGCACTTATATTTGTTAAACTACATGGACCTCCTCCTAGCTCAGTGGAATCCTGAGCCATATGTCATATATCATGGCAGCGGTACCACAGGTCGGCAGATGACACCAGGACAAGAGTTGCTTCAGACCCCTAAAAACATCTCTCACCTGACGCTTTGTGGAAACTATTGTGAAACTTCTCACGGGTTGTATTTTGTGAGCACTAAGTGTTTTAACTTTTAAATTGATTAATATATGATTGATGTTTTTCTTTATTTGTTTGATAATTATGTTTTATTATAATTAGCGAGTACAAACACGAAATACTTAATCGTGTGACATACAGTACTGTATATAGAAACAGGACAGGAAATAACAGGCTTTTGTCAGGCCCACCAGAGCTTCGGCACCTATAAAATTGGCACCCATCCCTGCTGGTAGGAGCTAATGCTAGCTCATTTGTGTGTGTGTTGTGCATGCATATCATATCATATATAGTACCAGCCTGCCAGGAATATTGCTCCTGGAACTGACAACTGTGGGGTTCCTCTGAATGTGAGATTCTGTACTTATTGGTAGTACATTCCATACTGAGGGAACTTAAAATACAAGTACCTCGAAGATTGTCAATGATGTCGAGGATTTTGCTACGGTGCTATAGGAGTGTGGAAGTCTCGCTTCCAGTAACCCGAATAAATTTACATTCGCCTTTTTTCAAGTAAATAATAGGAGTGAAAAGGGAAAATACTAGGAATGTGTTGATAAATACCAGGGGCTAACGGTTGTGGTACAAAACAATTTTGAATTCATTAATTTTTGGACATTTCCTGACCAAAAATTTTGGCTAACCTTTTGTGACAAAGTTCATTCTTGAAACTGTGTTTGATGTTCAAGGGGCTTACATTTTCAATAGATTCCTCTGTGGCACGGTGTTTGTATTCACTTTGAAGTCTCTGGATATTCACCAACAGGCATTTTGGATTTATCCACTTTGACTGGTCTAGTTGAGCTTCTTGAATGGTTTTTCTTCTCCTTGAATTCATCTACTACTTGCAGTGTATTTTGACTTGGTCTTGACCATAAATACTAGTGCTGGGTATGCACTTTGCCATAATAGGAGAGTATGTGCGGTCTCCTTGTGACCTGTATGGTGACATGATTTGTTTGGATACCTTTTCTTCCTTGATAGAATTGTATAATTTTTTTATTCCATCTCAGTCTGCCCTTTCCTTTTCTTGTTAGTGGTTTGAAAGAGTTAGGATAGGGCTGCTGTGCTCTTCTGTGCTGTTTGCTTTAGTGATTCAGAGCAGGCCTGAGCCTCATGGTTTCATCCATGTGTTTTGGAAATTTGACATAGGATTTGACTGCAATCTACCAGTTGCTCTTTAATCTTTAAGCTGCTAAGGGGTCCTGAGGAGATTTACACCCCTGTGCACAAGAAAAACAAATTCTTAAAAATTATTTCGTCTTCTAAAAATGTTAATTTGTGTTCCCTGAGCATGGGAAAAATATAAAAAATATCGTAGGTGACATATTTTGGGCACAATAGGCCGAGGAAGTCTGGCAAAATGTGGGCGTTGACAGAGCAGTGGTCAGAGCCGGTCAGTGTCACCCGAGCTGACAGGTGGGAGTTGCCACAAAGATATTATTTCCTAATTACTTCAATGTCTCTGATTGATTTTTTCTTAGTTTTTTTGCAGTAATATTATTCAATAGTGTGTATTGTGATATATTTATATAATAAAAGGGGTGAATCATTGCTATAATCAAAAGTATGGTGTGCATATTAGTGATTCAATTATGATGTAAACAATAAAACAATAAACAAATAGTTTTGTTGTTATTGCACTCTATACACAGTTTATATATAAAGTATCTGCATGCTTTGTTCACCATAACGAACCACTAAGTTGGTATTGTGAGTCGAAAAGCAACAAGGAGTGACCGCCACACACAGCCAGCCACTCATTGCCATTCCCTCAACAATGCCTCACTCGCCCACTTTCTCCTTCCACCATCCTGTTTTTTATTTTATTCACTATATACAGATGTTATATATAAGTATCTACATGTTTTGTTCACCACAACTGTACAACTAAGCTGATATAGTTAGTTCAGGCACTAAGAGACGTCGCTACACACAGTCAGCTGGCGGCTGCCTCCCTCACACATTCAAGGTCACATGTACTAAATTTCTCTCCCAACAATACTGTTTGCAGTGTTATTGCACTGTATACACACATTATATACAAGAACCTACATGCTGTATGCACCGTAACTACACCTAAGTTTGTAGGGTTCCCAGAGAGCATAGTGGCCACCCTCTACACAGCTAGATAAGTAATGCAGACGACGCCACCTCCGTCACCCAAATGGCTCCTCCCAACATAATCCTTTTGCTGTTATTACACTAATACACACATTATGTATAAGTATCTACATTTGTGTTCACCATTGAAAACCACTGAGCTGGTATGGTGAATGCAGGCAATAACAGGTGGCCACACAGTCGGTAAACGATGCTATCTCCCTCCGTCCCTTAGCATTACTCCTCCCACAGCGCTAATTATCACAAAAATCCTGCTATTATCACAATCCTGGTCATATTTATCAATCAGGGGTCATCTGTAATACTGTCATCGCTAAATAATAGCAGTTATATATTTATTTTGTCATTTTTTGGCGATGCTGTGGTCACAAGCTGAAGAGCAATGCTGTTACCTCATACTGCGTGCGCCAGCACCGTAGAATATTGCCCATGATTTAAAAAAAAAATGGCATCTGTTTGCACGAGCCCTGAGGAAGCTAATGTGAACCCCATGTAGCCGCGGGCCATTTGAATCGTGCCTGCCACCCTATGGCGTAAATATACACCATGCGCACCGTGGGACATGTTACTTACGGTGTATATATACGCCATGAGCATTTTAAGGGTTAAAACTGGATTGACAAGGTAGAAACTTGGGGACTCTTGAGAAAACGATTCTTGCAAATGGGTCCTTAACCTCGGACTGTAGTCTGGGTGAGGGGCCTGAAACCTTTTCTAGGTTTTTTTTGTCTGCATATTTTGCCTTTCTGACTTTCAGGGATCTAGCTGGCACTTCGCTTCAGCAATGTGTGGTATTTATTCACAATTTATCATGCTGCATAGACATGTCTTGCATCCAGATCTCGTTTTTTCAATTGAGATGCTGATACAGTGATCTTTGGATCTGTTTCAATTCTTTACCCTTAGTTTATGTATTCATTATTGAAGCCCTACTGGATTGTTCACCTAATGTTTCGATCTAAGAATGTGTGTTGCAGTCTTGATGTGGTTTGAACTTTGTGTAAGACCATTATGCACCTACATCGCTGCTTCAGTCTGAAGTTGTGGGTGATGGTGCTAGATTTCTCTCTAGTGAAGAGAGAGCCGGTCGGCCGAGCGGACAGCACACTGGACTTGTGATCCTGTGGTCCCGGGTTCGATCCCGGGTGCCGACGAGAAACAATTTGCAGAGTTTCTTTCACCCTATGCCCCTGTTACCTAGCAGTAAAATAGGTACCTGGGTGTTAGTCAGCTGTCACGGGCTGCTTCCTGGGGGTGGAGGCCTGGTCGAGGACCGGGCAGCGAGGACACTAAAGCCCCGAAATCATCTCAAGATAACCTCAAGATAGTGTTACATGTTTTTTCTCTATAAACTGGTTTCCTTTTTCTTTGCGTTGGTACCGCAATCTAGAAATACTGTAAACCCATCTGTATAATGCTCCTTTTGTGAGGTGCCAAAATGGTTGTGTGTGTGTGTGTGTGTAATTACCTAAGTGTAGTTACAGGATGAGAGCTACGCTCGTGGTGTCCCGTCTTCCCAGCACTCTTTGTCATATAACGCTTTGAAACTACTGACGGTCTCGGCCTCCACCACCTTCTCCCCTAACTTGTTCCAACCATCTACCACTCTGTTTGCGAAAGTGAATTTTCTTATATTTCTTCGGCATCTGTGTTTAGCTAGTTTATATCTATGACCTCTTGCTCTTAAAGTTCCAGGTCTCAGGAAATCTTCCCTATCGATTTTATCAATTCCTGTTACTATTTTGTATGTAGGATCATATCACCTCTTTTTCTTCTGTCTTCTAGTTTTGGCATATTTAATGCCTCTCTTCATAGCTCTTGCCCTTCAGTTCTGGGCCCACTTAGTAGCATGTCTTTGCACCTTTTCCAGTTTGTTGATGTGCTTCTTAAGATATGGGCACCACACAACCGCTGCATATTCTAGCTTTGGCCTAACAAAGTTGTGAACAATTTCTTTAGTATATCGCCATCCATGTATTTAAAGCATTCTGAAGTTAGAAAGCGTGGCATAGGCTCCCC
>WNGS01009202.1:21374463-21437998 GCA_020271785.1 Procambarus virginalis
GCTCTTTGTACTGGCAACACAACCACTGGCAATAAACACCACCACGGAAGCTGCTAACACACTGTTCATCAATGCTACTTGTATCAGAAGCTTATCACTGAACCCAGAAAACAATTCATCTGTAGTATCACTCTATTCAAAAATTGGAGATGACATGGGTGGTGATGATAATAGTGAGTGTGATGGCCTGGGAGACAGCAGCACACCTAAAGCTCAGCCTCTATTGGATACGCTCGCTGTATCACTTGTACCAGACACTTGTGTTAGGTCTTTATTGTGCCTAGCTTCATCAATATCACTACCTTTATCATCTTTAAACAATAAAGTCTGAATTTCACCATCAGAGAGCGATCTTTCAACACTGCGTCCGACAGGGAACTGGGAGCCAGAAGAGCGTGTGCCACCCATGGTTGCTCACTCAGAACTAAGCCAGCCAGCAGCCCTAGAGCATACCGAGAATTTTTTTGGCAGCCCAGGTGTCCAACCCACTGAGCATGTTTTGAACCTTACGAAATCTTAAAATCGGGTTTTCTCGGCTTGTGCACGCCTTGGGGTGGTGCAGTGTAGTGGTTAAATTAGAATGAGGACTGTTGAAATGATAATAAAATTTTCAATATATCTTCAACCCACCTAAGACATGATTAAAACACATTTTGTGTGAATCTATTTCTGGCAAATTTATTTGTAAACTTTTGACACCAAATTTATTATTATAAATTAAAAAAACTTCAAGAAAGTAAAAAGAATACAAGCATTTTTAGGCATCACAAAGTGGGAAATGCCCAGAACATTTAGTCGGGAATGTGCTCTCAGGCAGGATCATTAAAGTGATCATGCTCTCTTCTCTCTCCGACTTCATTTGGTTGCTGACCAAACCACACACCAGAAAATTAAGAGACGACAACGTTTCAGTCCGTCCTGGACCATTATCAAGTCGATTGTGATGAGAGGAATGAGGCAAAGAGGCGTCGTCTCTTTACTTTCTAGTGTGTGGTTTCGTCAACATTTTTCAGCCACATTACATTATTGTGACTCTCCATCTTCATTTGGTTTGGTTTCCCAATTTCAGGGACAAGAAGCCTGTTAACCTAAGGTCCAACTAGGTCAATGACTGGCCTTCCCCAAGATGTAACCCACAGCTGTTACTAAACTCCTAGACACCTACAATATTTACTACAAGGTGAACAAAAGCATCAGGTGAAAGAAAATTTGCCTAACTCTGTCCAGTCACAGGAATTAAAACTGGGATCTCTCGGTTGAAATCATTTGCGTTACATCAATCTAGCCCCGAGAGTCAGTTTGGCCATCCCAACAACATTCAGTAGCTGGAATTGTAGAGCACTTTCCTCATTGTCTTAACATTAACCTCTAGTTTGCTCATTACATAAACTATCATGTAACTTACAATTTAAAATTAACTGATCTCTATACAAAGTTCTAGATGGACATCACTCTGTATCGTCACAATGCATCACACTCCACAATATCCACCACTTTTATTTCCTTACTGGGGCATTTAAATCACATACTGCATAAAAGTTTCTTTATCAAAGCTTGTCAGACATTTAATCATTCAATACCATAACATTCTTACCCTTTTTTGCTATTTAATAAACTAAATATTCACAAACAGATTTTAGATTACTACTTAGATAGTTTACATTTTCTACAATTGGAGAAAATAACCATGTTATAGACCAAAACTTTCTCTGGAACCTGTTCTCCAAACTTACCCATTGACCCAGTTTATTTTTTGTAGTTTTTTTGTTTATACACCAGTCGCATAATTCCCATTCTTGGTGACTTGGCAACACATTTTGAATCAAACTATAAAATTCTATCTTAATTTTCTGATATAATATCTAGTGTGTATCGCTTTTCCAATGAAAAAGCACTATCAGAATATGAATAGTCAAATAAAATAAGAAATGAAAAGCAGATTTAGCTCCTGGTGTTTCTCCACTTACAGGATATAGCGTAAGTATCAACTAAATGTAATCCAAGAGTTGAAATACAGCAACTATACTAGATAGTATATATTTCAGGTGATCAAGAAAGGTATTTCAGGCATATTCTACAATAATAACAAAACAAACAAAAAAGTAGCTGGGGGAGGGGGATGAATATTGTCTTCTTCGAGACAAAGGCTTCCCACAAACACCAGTGATGGTACCCCTACATAAAATATGAAATAACCTTGAAAATAAAATCCTCCTCCTCCTTTCTCTCTCTCTCTCTCTCTCTCTCTCTCTCTCTCTCTCTCTCTCTGTGTGTGTGTGTGAACATATGTACATTGAACAAAAATAGAACCACAGTACTGTACAGTACATAGAGGAAGAGAAGAGGTCAATAAAATGGAGAGCAGAAGCACATGTTCAGGTTGGTGTTTGTGGGCAGATAGGCAGACGGTGAGTGCAAGTGGGAGGACAGTGAGAACTTGTGTCAATGACACTAGTCTATAGTTTAGTACTTCATGCCTGTCCCATTTCATGAATATTGTTACTATTTTTTCCTTAATTCAGATTTCTGGTAGCTCTCATATCTCTTGTATAAAGTTTATTATAGTTATTAGGTAACACAAGATCCCTGCAGCTTTCTTCAGTAACCATGGTGATATCTGGTCTGGTCCTACTGCTTTTGCTATATCCAGTTCCTGCAGGTGTCTTTTCACCTCTTGTTCATTAACTTTAAAATCTTTTAGTGTTGCTCTGGTTGTCTGTTGTCACCTCTCCTTGGACATCAATCTGGTTCCGGATGGTTGACCTTCTGGAACCTCTCGAAGAGTTCTCCACATACATCTGTCATTCGCCAGGAGTGTTCCTCAGTCCGCGCAGTCTGATCACATAGTCTTGTGCAGTCGTTTTCTTTGCATTTGGCAGTGCAACAGCTTAGTTTGGCTCATCCCTTTTGCTGCAATGTCTTTTTAAACTACTGCTCTGCTGTCCTCTTGGTGTACTCATTTCTGTGGATTGGTGAAAGGTGTCATGGTTCGGAAGGGATGTTGTGGGGACCAGGTGGGGTGTGTTTCGGAGAATGTTTACCTATTTGTAACTTGTTTAAATGTTGACATTCTAAATCTATAGATTTAATCATAATTCTATATGATTTTTTTAACATTTGGTAGTGAAGCTACAGACTGAGGTGGCTTACACTACTTCTCTCAGTGCATTCCACTAATTTACCACCCTCACTTCTCTCTCTGGTTTATTTGCATTTCCAGCATCCACCCATATTCTCTTGACCTATTGTCCCTCGATTTGAAAAGATCATTCTTGTCCACCCAGTTTATTCCCCTCAGTATTTTGTATGTAGTAATCATATCTGCTAGGGTCCTTTTCTCTTCTATGGTTTTTATAGTGAGTTCTCCTAACTCTTTTGCTGCAGCAACTCAGATTTACCCATTCCTATCTTGGAACAAAGTGGGACTAAAAATCTAATTTTATATTTTCATTTTAATAAAAAAATCATGGTGAAAAATTAAATGCTGGATGTAATGAAATGGGCATTTATGGAAGGCTAGTCAGTAGCTACTTGGTGTTTATGAGCCTTAGATTTTGCACCATGACTCTCAGATCCGTAGTGACCTTGTCCACCTGTTTATTACCCTCAACATTTTGTGCATGGCGATGATATTCCATCCAGTCCTTCTCTCCTCTAAAGAGGTTTGATTTAGTTCCCTTAAGCTGTTACTGTAGTTTATAATTCTTAGTTGAAGTCTTGTTACAAACTACTAAAGTTTGCCAGTCTTCTCTTTGGCCTTCACAATACATGTGTCCAAAGTCATTGCTGTGCATTCTAGGATTGTCTGAATAAATTGTTTTGAAAAAGCTATTGTTTAATCCTTACACTGCTCCTGCATTCTCAAATAAAAGAGCAACAATGCTCCTGACGTGTGAAAGGTTTAATGCAACTCGTAATATTCCAAGTTCCTAAACAAGTATTCAGTGGTTGTCATTCTACACTAGAGACTTCTGGCAATCATTTGCCACATTGGGAAAAAATCCTGAAAGCCTTAACTACCTTCCTGGGTAATATTAACCCCTGCACTGTGTACCTGTTACATAAGCATCTCTTCATGTACGTATAAAAAAAATGAATCTGAAAAAAATATTTTTAGTTTGACATTGTCATTTAGTACCAAGGCACAAAAATCCAAGCAAACATCTCTACCTCTTTTGGCTTAGCTGTAGTGGGCTAGAGAAATTGTGTTTTTCAGTAAAAATGAGGTGAGGTGCCACACAGGAATAACTGTCAATTTATCTTTATTCTTTTTTATTAATTTTTTTGATTTTTATTTATTTATTTATTTATATATACAAGAAGGTACATTGGGTTTGAGAGTACACATAATTTTTTTGTTTTTATGTTCTTGAAAAACCACTAACATGTATAGCATTTCTCACTAGTTACTTCTTTCATTCTAACAATGTGTATTGGTGTCAATGGTGTCCATTATATATAACTTTGAAAATATACATCTGTACATACATATGTAGATAAATATATGCATACCATGTATTTATTCATACTAATATACATGCACTGTACATATATATATGTATACTGTATATTTATAAGCCTAAATGTTATACTGTAACTGCACATACCAGAGAGCTTGCCTGTAAATATATGCATGGTAATCACTCATCTGCTGCTGTTAAAAGTTTAAGGACTCCTAGTATGGTGACACTGCACGTTCTCACACACTGGATGGTGATGTGCCACCCATGGTTCTCTCTTCCTACTACGGCACTACACAGTGTGTCAGCCCCATATATAGCATGGCACTTTTACATTTTATGATAGGCCTCAAACAACCCTGGTTGTGGTGCACACCATCAGTGAAACAACCCTGGTTGTGATGCACACCATCAATGCAACAACCCTGGTTGCAGTGTGCAGTTGCAGGGTTAAAAGGATTGGCACTATGTCAGGTGCATCACCATCCATTTACTGGCCTGTGGTCTGTGCTTGGAACCAATAACGCCTTGCAAAATTTCAAGAACGTTTATGGACCAAGAAGACTTTTGTGATAAGGAGAAATTCATTACAAATAGTTTACTTGAAAATTTTCAGAATATGAAATCAACATTCCGGACATCAGAAATACTGTATTGGCGAAAGTATTTTTTGACCTTTTTTCGTTTTTATGCACACTTAGAAAGGGAAAAAAGCTTGTAGTTTGAGGGTTAAGTTTTTTAATGATAATCTTATGCTTTCCAGTTTTCCACACACACACAGTACTGTATAGTACCATACTGTCTGATGTTATCCTGTTTGCATGCACTTCTAATGTCAGTGCAGGTGTTATGTCTGCTCTCATATCTTTATCTTGGTTTAATACCTGTAGTTGTTTATTTCTATCCGGCAGCTTCCTTACAAATGCACCCCTCCCCCCCTTGTCCATCCCCCATTACCTCACAGTTATTGGGGCTGAAATCTGGCAGCCACTTGTCTACCTCATCCTTAAATTTGTCAAGTCCCTCCTGCAATATAGTACATTCTTTCAGTTGACATTCTCGTTAGTTTGGCATCACCTGCAACCAATGGTATATACAAGTTGCCTAGGAATGTGAGAGGAAGGGGTGCTGGCATGTGCATGGGAATGAGGTGCTCCTGGGAAGCAGATTTTCTTGGGTGCATGATTCACAAGGGTGATTCACAGATTAAGTCACAACAAGTTCTCTCTTGCCTTGTCATGGATTATTTCCCATTTTTAATCAGTTTTGACTTGATGTCCAGGGCAGGACAAAATGTCGTCACTTTCTTTTTATTTCGTGTGTATGGAGCAAGACCTTCTTAGTGGGTGATGTACGAGGGGTGGGTGGTGGATGCTACGTGGGTAGGTGGCGACTAAAGGGGTGTTGGTGGATAGAGTGCGAGTAATAATGGCAATATGGCAATTAAGCCTTAGCTTAACACATTTACCTTAATAAAGAACTGACCAAGTGATAAAATACAGTGACAATTGAACTGACCAAGTGAAAATTAAGCCTTAGCTTAATAAATTTACCTTAATGAAGAACTGACCATGTGATAAAATATTTTTATGTCCATTGCTAAGGTTAACTTTTATGAAGACGGAAAAATAGAATATTTTCCATATTATAAAATTAAAAAAGGAAAAAGAAAAGGCATCAATAAGGCTATACTGCCCAGCACAAATGTAAAGTACAGTAGTACTGTATTATCATACACAAGTGTTCTGGATCTCAAGTTAATGCACTGAGGCATTATAAAGATAAGCGAATGAAAATCAGCGATAAAATCTGAAAACCATAAAGTGAATCTACTGGGAATATCTAACTTTCCATCATATCATTACCCTGGCTAGAGAGACGGCAAATCAGGTCACCTGGACAAATCTAGTGGCGCCCAAAGAAGCACTGGAGATAGCATGCATGGTACCAACTGTACTCAATTAAGTACAAAAATGTGTATGCTTATACAGTATTACAAAGAATCCAAATAGACTTTGAAATTGATAATATACACAATACACAATTAAGATGAAGCAATTTGGTAAATAAATAACTTTGTGTACTTTCTGCATTAAAATTATCTTCCTTAATCTCATATTTTGTGAAAACTTTAAAAAAGAATGACACTCAAGCAGTGCATAAAGGTACAGTATTTAATTTACCAGAATTAATGAATGAAATAAATAGTAACATACATTATCAGAATCAGATGTTCTACCATCAAATATGCTTCAACTGACAATGAATGTGTTGGTGGCACCACTGTGGGTAAGTTACCACTCACTCCCTTCATCTTGCTTCTCTTGCTGTTAACAGTCTCTTATTTCATATTCTGATTCACAATAATAAAGTTTACTACTTGTAACATATGCCTTCACCGGTTCACTAATGCACAGTCGATGCAATAATACTCTTGCAGTCAAGATTTTTTTTTCTGATATGGCAGAGGATTGCCAGAAATATCTAGGAATAGAGCCTGTAATCTAACACTTGCCAGCACTGTAGGCTACTTGGGCAACGCAAAATCATCGTCAGACAATCTAAGCACTGCGCTGGGTAATCCTGCAATGACCCGAGTAGTTTACGAGTCACAATAAGGTGGTCTGACCACTGGCCACCTTATTTAAAACATATTTTAAATATATATGCTGGCAAGCAGTGATTGGGTGCTCCTGTTTGCAACCCATCTTTTAAACATGACTTAATTATTTCCATGCACTAGTCAATCTCTGGCTTTTGAATTCAATGTACAATACACATGGCACAGCTGATCATATTAAAACTTCCTTCAAAAAGAGCTTCCTTCGTGTACAGACTTTTGAAATCTTATTATAAAGAAAAGAGATTGATGCTAATCCTAAGAAAGTGTGATTATAACTGCCTATAATCTAGTAAATAGGATGCTTTCTATTAGTGCTAAACTATTAGTGACTACAGAGAATTGAGGTCTATCTCTTTATGTATCTTCTTTCAGCTTTTTGAACCAAACGTGTATATAAATATCTTGACATTTGTGTTGTCTGTCATATTTGTTTTTGAAGTTGTAGATTTAAATACAGTAATATTCATGAAATCTTTGCTCAATGCATTCCATTTGTTGACCATCTGTATTAAATACATATACTTCCTTATGTTTGTACAACTAACTAGTGTTGAGAATTCCACCAATGTCTTCTTGTCCCCTTCTCTCTCATTTTAGGGAAATATTTATTCCCTCAGTATTTTATACATGCCTCAGCAGGAAGAGCAGGCTCAACTACTCCATGCCCAATTCAGAAGGGGCAACCAACCCTTAGGAGCTGACCAAGCCACCTCCCAATATAAGCCCTGAGATGCTTCAGGGTCAGAAAAGGGGGAGGAAAGATCAGAAGGGCGAACTACACCCAAAGGGGAAGGAAGAGGAGGTACGGATGGAACCAAAGTGGAATTCACCATCACCTCCAAATTCCTGGTTCCTAAATACCAAATGGGGCAGCTCCAGGCATCCAATCGGACACAAAACCTAGACTGCTGCAACTAAGCCAAATGAATACACAAACACGGGACTCAGGGTCAAAGGTGTCTCCGACGCAACAGGCAGCCTGACAGAGGTAGAATAGGTGATTGTCGTCTCATGGCACGGACAATGAGCAACACTCAAACTTGCACGAAGACAGAGAGAAGATTTGGGGGGATATCCATAGGACCACTGAACCCACAGAGGATTTCCAGGGCCTGAAGGATAAACCAAGCACGTCACCCAGGCACTGGGAACCCTAAGTCGGACCTAAAAGTAAGCTGACACAGCCTGGGTTACAAGGTTGTGAAGGTCAACCTCAGTGTGTTAAAGGGAAGCCTGTGACTCGCCAATGAGCCCCTACCAGCCAACACTGCACCCAACCAGGGTCAGAAAGAGACGCCACAAGATCCCTGACTCGCCCTAGGCGAGGGCCATCACAAGCAAGGGGTTTATCTGAGGGAGTTATTCCTGATCACTAACGAGAAGATATCTCTGCCAATGCAAGGGCAGCACTAGGGAGCATGCAGGGAAGGTAACTCTGAGCACATGTATCTCAGTGACTACTGGCTACAACTCTGGCTCACATGTGAGCCTGGCTTTATGAATGCTTGGTTACCTTACCTTGCCTTGAGGTGATTCCAGGACCTAGCGACCCGCGGCCCGGTCGTCGACCAGGCCTCCTGGTTGACCAGTCCAGCAACCAGGAGGCCTGGTCAACAACCGGGCCGCGGGGTCGCTAAGCCCCGGAATCACCTCAAGGTAAAGTAACCAAGCATTCATAAATCCAGGCTCACACTACACCACATTGTACAGGAACAGCCACCTTAGGGCAAACACCACACCACTTACTGTAGTTAAACAGAGAAACCCGCATGGTGGAGAAGTGATCTGGAAACTACTGAATCAGCTATAGGACTGATAGCTCACACCCTGGAAGGCTGTGAACCACTTCTCCCTTCCCACCCAAATGAGTGGACCAAATGAGTGGAGGATGTGGGACGAACAAGCACACGCTAGTTCCGAGAGAATGTGATCACTTGTTTACATAGTTTGGGCAGTTCATTAGAACAATCTTGAGGTTTTGGTCTCTCTTGGAATCCAGCAGTGGTTTGTTTTCACTTGCTAACTTTCTGGTTGCTTTCCTCGGTGAGGTGGCGAAAAGCCACACTTCTTACCCCTTTATAAAGGGGGGAGGCCAGATTCTGGCACTGGTTCCCAGAAGGCCTATTGAACTCCATAAATGATACGATTTGGTAGATGGGAACTATCTGAGTGTATAGCTTCAGGAAGTCACAAAGGGTTCCACCCAGAGACATAAAACAATACTGGACATGGCTACTGAAAACATTATGTATGTTTAGGTTTATTAGTGTCATCAAAAATAAGGACAATTAATCAACCGCAATAAATTAAATCTTGGGGAGTCAAAATGTATTTAAGTGCCTCTAGAAATCTTAACTTGTAGTTGTGTTTATAAGAATTGTTCTTCTCTCTAAGCCAGGCCTAAAATTATTATTATTCAACCAGTGTGCATTTCCTGTGTTGACATTTAGATGTGAAACAAGCTAAGTGAATGCAGTAATAACCAAAACCACACACATGAAATGAAACCAAAGTGACAGGTTTGGTCCACTTTATGAAGTCATGACACTAAAACAGTTGAAGGAAGTACAGTAAGATGCATATAAAAACTTCTGATTGGCTCTTATATGGAAGTATAAAATTATAACAGTATGAAACATTGCAGTAGGCTTATTGGCTTATACAAGGCACACACATACAACCATTTTCACTTCAGAAGCCTATCTATACTATCTTTAAAACACAATGTGTCATCAAGGAACATAAAGTGTCAGAAAGTGCCTGTGTCTGGGGAATCCAAGGACATGAATTCGATCCCATTACAGCGATTAATATTTTATCATAGACACATCGTGTGAAGAGAGAGAGAGACAATAATATGGATGAAACGTTTAACCCAACCCACATGTACGAAATGTAAGTGATGACACTTTGATCTGTCATGAACCACTTATAGGCCTTGATGATAGACCATCATCAAGTAATAAAACACTGGTGTTATTACTTGACGATGATCCCAGCCAAACCAAAACATTATTATTTTCATTTCATTTCACATGTTTGGGTTGGATTATGTTTATACATAACATTATTTTGATTTCATTATGCATTAGTAAGTAGGATATATAGATACAGTATATACGAATGAACAGTCACCTAGAAAAATCCTTAAATTCCATGAGTGGGAAAACTCCAAAGGTCAACTGGGAAATACAGTAGATATATGGGGTAATTAAATTTGTTGGCATCCAATATGCAAGGTGCAACACGAGGTCATGGCCACCATCTACTAGTGGAACAATGCAGGAATGACATTGGGAAGTGTCGATGCTCAAAACAAGCAACGAAGGCTCCGCCAACGTCGAGCTATAAGTGGTGACAGTATTAGGCACAAGATGATAATGCTGAAGCAACCAAGACAAAAAAGAATAGGACAGTCTTGATCAAAACTGAAGATGACAGTGGAGATTGATAGTGGGAAAACGAGCGCCAGGCGATTTCATACTTCTGATGCAAAAAGAGATGAAGGTGGGACACCTACATCAAACCAGCCACCCATTTGCCATACAAATGGCAAAAAGACACATCAAAGCAGAGAAGGTTGAACCAGCGAAATACATCATGGGGCCCACCTGCTGAAACAGGCAGAGCCACAGAAAAATGTCCAAATTCAGAAACCTAGCTAGAAGTCATAAACTAAGGCAGGGCTGGCCACCAAGGAGCAAGAACGATCACCCTCCATAAATACGACCCCAGAATAGATGGAATCTGAAGTAACAAATGAAACTGGAAGGGGAAGGGGGAAGATGATAAATGCATACCTGAAGAGGGTTTCCGAGTTCTTCTATTCCTCGAGCCCGGCCTGAGGCCAGGCTCAACATCTCCACCTTGACCAGTCCAGTCAAAAGGCATCCGCCACAAGAGCCGCGTCATCAGTTAAAGGAGCTATGTAACAGCTTAAAAGGGAAGAGGCTGGTTCCTTACCAACCTGAAAAGGTCTACTTCGGGCAACTGAATGCCATGCACATCCAAAAGGACATGTTGTCAATGGTCTGCTCTGTAGAAATGGAACAGAAGTGAGATAGCTCATCCGCAAGAATGCTGAATTTCACTACCCTACACGTGAACCATGCAGAGAACCAAACCTTGAGAAACTATAAGTTAAACTACTCAAAGAGTCCAGCTCCATAGGAGCTCCATAGAGGAGGCTGAAAGAATGACCATCATCTGGTCACAAAGATAACAAGCACCCTTCAAACTCGCACATGACAAGTGCGGACTCAACAGGCCTGAAATATAAATGTTAAAAGGCCTATGAGGGGATTACCAGGGCCAGAAGGCAGCTAGATAAGCAGGACACCCAGGCACTAAGGTAGTTTGCCAGAAGACAGATGCCAAATGCAGCAAAACAACTTATGATTGGCATCCTCAATATGTCATATCAACAAACACGCAAACTCCAGCATGCTCCAGCACAACCAACAGATTACCCCCATCCAAGAGCCCAAACAGAGGAGTCAAAGGTTCATGTATAACCCTAAGCAAAGCTCTCCACTCTGGTGGCCTGGGTTCTCGGGGCAAACTTCAAAACACACTAGAGAAGATATCTTCGCCAGCACAAAGACAATGCTGGTGGGCACTTTGGGAAAGAATCCAAAGCACTAGAAACCAAGAGCACAATAAAGCAAGGCTTACACAACAATATCGATAGAAAATACACATGTGAAGCAAAAATTTAAATATAGATGAAAGACCCAGAACACTACTGCCACCTGGACATCAGTAAAAGAATTGAGCAAGGAAGATGGTTGCATGTAAAACCCAGGCTGTCTGTTAATGGCATTTGGCACTACGATTGTCACACTAATTTTGAATACCATATTTGCCGACGAATAAGGCGCTCTTTTTTTTGTTTTTAAAGGCATCAAAAAAGTGCCTACATCTGTTGCGCCCATATTATAGATGTGAGACTGAGCGCCAAAGGCTTGGGAGCCAAACAAGCATACACTATTGGATAAGTTTTCTAGGCACAAAAAACGTTGCTAATAATAAAATATTGAAAGCAAGCTAAATAATTTCAGTAAATTGTGTTACTAATAATAAAATATTGAAAGCTAGCCAAGTTATCACAGTCTGTTATCACAAATTTACGAAAAATTGCTTACAATACGACGGCAGTTATGAAGGAAGCTCACCTCTTTGCCACATTACCCAGCATACATAACCCACAACTTATTTAGCTCACTTCGTTGGAAGACAGAAGAGTTAGGGGAGACATGATCACCACATTCAAGATTCTCAGGGGAATCGACAGGGTTGATAGAGACAGGCTGTTTAACACAAGGGGCACAGGCACTAGGGGACACAGGTGGAAACTGAGTGCCCAAATGAGCCACAGAGATATTAGAAAGAACTTTTTTAGTGTCAGAGTGGTTGACAAATGGAATGCATTAGGGAGCGATGTGGTGGAGGCTGACTCCATACACAGTTTCAAGTGTAGATATGATAGAGCCCATTAGGCTCAGGAAACTGTACACCTGTTGATTGACGGTTGAGAGGCGGGACCAAAGAGCCAGAGCTCAACCCCCGCAAGCACAACTAGGTGAGTACAACTGACATGTCATACATTACATAACGACTGTGTTACCTTTAACCCTTAAAAAGCTCAATACATATATAGGTGATTTGAGTAACAAAACTGGAACCACACAATACATTAATAGCTGTTTTACCATCTAACGCCTTAATTTAAACGCCCCGTGTGGGATAGGGGCAGCTATAGTGCAGCCATGACCGATAGTTGACAGACGCCACCTAGAAAAACAAATCGTGGCCAACATTCCTGGATGTGAGAGCCTCAGTACTTAGCGAGCCACCAAGGCTGCCGCACGCAGTATGAGCTCACAACACCGCTGTTCAGCTTTTGACCACAGCATCCCCTAAAAATGTCAAAATATACACGTACATGCTATTATTTAGCGATGATAGTATTACAGAAGACCCTTGACTATGATAAAACTGACCAGGATTCCGATAATAGCTGGACTGTGGTGATATTTAGCGCTGTGCTCCATGGCGGGAGGAGTAATGCTGAAGCAGGGAGGGTGGTGGCATCGTCTTCTGTGTGTGTGTGTGGCCACCTTTTATTGACTGAACTTACTATACTAGCTTAGTGGTTCACTATGGTGAACACAAATGTAGATACTTACATATAAGGTGTGTATAGATTGTAATAACAGCAATAGGAGTATGTTGGGAGCCGCCATTTTGGTGAGGAAGATGCGTCGTCTGCATAACATGTCATGTTGTTTACTGGTGGCTACTATGGTCTTTAGACACCATACCAGCTTATTTGTACATGTATGGTGAATAAAACAGGTAGATACTTATATATAATGTATGTATATAGCGTAATAACACCACAAACAGCATTGTTGGAGGAGAAATATTAGTGTGTCTGGCCTTGAAGCAGTGACAGAAGCAGGCACCAGCTGACTGTGTGTGGCTATGTCTCTTATTGCTTGAACTCGCCATACAAGCTTAGATGTACAGTTATGGTGAACAAAACATGTAGATACTTATTATATAACATCTGTGTATAGTGAATAGAGGCAAAAACAGTATGGTTGGAGGAGTATGTTAGTGAGTGAGGAGGTGAGTGAGGAAGTGGTAGCAAGTGGCTGGCTGGCCACTCATCGCTGCTTTTTGACTTACAATACCAACTTAGTGGTTCATTATGGTAAACAAAACATGCAGATCTGTATATATAACATGTGTGTATATAGTGCAATAACAACAAAACTACTTGTTAATTGTTTTATGAGCATAATAATTGAATCACTAATATGAACACAATAATTTTGAGTACAGTGATGGTTCACATATTTTATTATATAAATATATCACATTACACATTATTGAACAATATTACTGCAAACAAACAAAAAATCAATCAGAGACATTGAAATAATTAGGTAATATCTTTGTGGCAACCCCCGCCTGACAGCTGGGGCAGAGCAGACCTCGTCTGGCGACTGCTCTGCCAATGCCTCTTTTTTTGCCAGACTTCCCCAGCCTATTGCGCCCAAAATATGCCACCTACGATTTTTTTTGTTATTTTTTCCGTGATCAGGAAACACAAATGAATACTTTTATAAGACGAAAGATTTTTTTTATTTTTTTTGTGGCACCTGTGGGTGTTGAAGGCAAAAAGGCCCTTAGCAGTTTGAGAGTTAAGACACATCTATTCATTATCTAAATGAAAAATGCTCCTAGAAATTTGAATGGAATGTTCAACTTTCATCTGCCTGTCAGCCATTTGCAATGTGTGAATGACAACAAACCAGAGGATTGTGACAGTGCGCCACCAAGAGGTGCCCCGGCCTGGTGGCCTGATGCTGCAACACAAAACATCACATCCAGAAATACAAGTTTCACATCCTGTATAACAATTCTCTTGCTTAAAATATAAACAACTATACAGCTGATCTTAGAGGAGGTAAGAGTTGTGGTACAAAATCCACTTTAAAATATCTTTCAACAAATGTATGATGAAACATACTAAAATAGTTTTTTCCACAAAATATCCTTGTAAAATGGGGGGGTTCATCCAATGCCAGGGTGCGTCTTATATGCCGGTAAAAACGGTATTTCTTCTCTTCTGTGCGAATCTCTGTGGAGCTGTTTGGCGCTCTCGAAGCTTAGGTTTTTGTTATTCCTCCAGTTGTCTGTAAAACTTCTCTGACTGGATGCTTTTCGGGTGTGGTGTCCAATTGTCATGCTCTCTCTCAACCTCCGTGAGGGGGGGGGGAGCCAGGTTTTGGCGGTGGTCCCTGGTAGGCCAAACTGAACTCACGTGTCTCATTTAATCCATTTTCATGGAGTAATTTGGGTGAAATAGCTTCAGGGAGCCACTGGGGAACTCTCAGAAAATCCAATAGGTTTGCGTCATTGTGACATGGACATTTTTACAGCAGTATTAGAGAAGAATGCCAGTGTGCAGCATTTTTTTTAATAGCCAAAATAATGATCGATTAAGTTTGCCCTTTATTTTTTTTAAATTTTTGAGTAAATTATATTATTGTAGTAAATGAGTTTACTTTATTCATTTCTATATTACTGTATATATTTTTTATTTTATCAGCCATATTTTATTCAACTATCTGAACCATTTAAACACTGGAGGGTATTTGGGTTAGAAAAATACCATCCATAAAATGTTAAAATTGTATTAAAATTTACTAAGTTTTAATACTGTATTTTAAAATCAATATTACACTTTAGATTTGAGTTACTGAATTCAATGATGGTCTGAGTGGGTATGTTTGGCACTTATGTAATCAAAGCTCTAAATCAACACCCCATCATTTGACCCCCAATCACAGCCGTCAAGTTTGCAGTAGCTTAGTATAAGAACTGTTCATATTAAAACACATTAATAAGAAATAAAACTAGTTCATGAAACTGCCACCAGACATACTCCCAACATTTACAAATTACACAGTATACACATACTATACTGTATGTATGTATTATATAATATATATATATATATATATATATATATATATATATATATATATATATATATATATATGCACATACACACACACACAAAAGCATATGCATTAAAAATGTTTCAATCACCTTTTAGACAAAATTAAGAGCCCAGAAATTCCAAAAACTGACTTCACAAAATAACTTTCTGGAAAAACCATTTGAATGGAGACTTTACAGTTGACTGTCTGGAACTATGATGTACTTATCACAGCTTTGACGACAATTGTGCAAGTTTGTGGTGGCAACATACAGATGACCACCCCTTGGCATGAGAAAAACTTAATTGCCAAACTGGCCCCTAAAGGGCTCTATTACCCAATAAACAAAAGAAAAGTCCACATTATGTCCGCACATGAGAGCATTATGTTTTAAAGATAACACTTCTAACAAAGAATAATACTCAAAATAATGACTAAAAATAGTGTCCACAGAAGCCAAAGAGGAAAAAACTGGAAATGTCATAGATGTTGATACTTAATGAAGATTAATAACACCTGTAGCAATAACATGATAAATATGTTGATATAAATACAAACAGTTCACATATACTGTTATAAGCAATAAATATAACTTCAGTATTATAAAAATAAACCTGTCTAATCTTTTGAAAAAATACGATATAAAAGAAATATATGGAGAACGTGAACACTATATTGCAAACGTTTGTAAATAATAATTCACGTACACTAAACACAAAACAAAATAGAATCACTTACCTCTGAGCCTGATTGATCTGAGCCTCATCTTGTCTGCCACAAGCGAGGAGTGAACAGCTTGCTAGACTGCTAGTCAAGACCTTAGCCACGCACTTGACACACCAGCTGCTCTCTTACAGAGATGCGTGTTGCTGCCTCTCACACAATCCCTTCTTTACACTTATATCCTCTCTTTTGGGTCGCTGTTTGAACGCCCCTTCGCATTACCGCATACCGAAGATTTATTGCACTTTTGGATTTGGCTTCGTTTCTTGTACAGTACTGGTACTTTGTCTAATCAAAACACTCACGTTATCTCTATCTTATTTCCTACAAATGTGTCTTCAATTACCGATATTTTAATTGCTTTTCTATATTCAAAACTCATCAGATAATTAAACATGTCAATATCACTCACTTCATATAATGCACCCTTCAATGCATCATTTAAAAAATAAAAAAAAACTTTTTAACCATTTTCACAGTTCAGTAATATATTTTGGCTATGCAAGCACTGAAGCCATTTCTCAATAATATTTTTTCCATTCCTCACGAGATGATCAATTGAATACTTCAGAGCATTCTTGGAAACTACAGTATATCTTGAATGAAAGACAAGAATCATAGTGCTGATGTAAGTGATCAAATTGTCTTTTCACTGTCATTGTCTTACACACCACATCACTTTTTCACAAGGCACAAAATAATACTTTTAATTTCAAGGCTTGTTCCTCAAACTAAAATTTAATTTATATTTGTTTAAAGATATACTTAATTAAATGCCAATTTTTGAGGTTGTCAGTTTCTCCACAATGCATGAATGTGATGTAGAGCAGATTATTTTGTACCCTGAAACATTACACATGACTGAGAAATAACTTATACTCTACTATTATAATAACGATACAGTACCTTCGAAGTTGGAAATCACCTAGGCACCAGTGTCATTACTGTAAGGGATCACACAAACACCTGCACAAATATATCACAACCACAATCATAGATGGAATCAAATGACTCGCATAAACACTCCAAGAGCACACTAATGTGAGTTGGTGCTCAAAATATTAAAAAAAACATCGCTGCACTTCACACACACACACTACCACATGCACATATATCTGTACTACTCTTAAGATGCAACTCCTAGAAACCCTTCAATAAGCAAAAAGTTATACTGTGACTACCAAGCATTCCAAAATTTGGCCAACACTTTTAATCCTTTTACTGTATATTCAAATATTACCATTCATATTACTATAAACAAATTTGCATCATGTTTTTCTTAGTAACTGAATTTAATGCTAATTACTTGTTGCACTACTTTCTACCTAGAAAATGTTTACCTAGCTACACATCTTGACTTCAGAATGTTTTTTTTAACTATAATAAGTCCTTTTCTCACTGATTGTTTTAAATACTAGATAAAAATGGAAACAATTTTCCTGCTGCACTTTTAAGATGTACTTCTTAACCTTAAGCAAGTCTTGGTATTACTATTCCAACTGTTCAACACAACTAATTTCTTTCACAGCTTCTAAAGTATAATTCAATCATGCTATTAGTCTCAGCTTGTGACCACACTTCTTGATTAATTGCAGTCTTGCATAGCCATACAATTTCCTTGTCATGATTGAAAACATTAGGTGGACACGCTGAAATTGAGACTGTGCTTAAGTATTGCATCAACCAAGCTGACATCAGAGGTAAAGACTAATGATCCACCCTTCTTTGCTTTATCAACATTTGAAACTTAGAAGGTACGTAATCCCATCGTACGAGTTGCATCAGCAGCTAGATATACTGTAGTCGTTAAGACCATCACAAGTGACAGGCTGGTTTCTTTTACTGCCATGCAAATGCAATGAGGGAAGGAGATCTATGAATGATATCTACATAATATTGAAGATAAAGGTTTAGGATATGTGCCCCATGTGGCAACCATCCTAAGATCCTACTACTTGGGGTATGGGTATGATACTGCAATCACACACAAAATCTCTTATTTTTCTTAACACACTTTGTACCTAATTACTTTGTACTATGATCATGCTTCATACTATATACAATCCCTGCAATTAAGACTACAAAACCTATACTCTTAAGAGAAAAATAAAATGCTTTTTAATATTTAATAAAAAAACTATTTAATGGCTTATTTCAGACAATTCAGATTCTCTTCGAACAATCACAAATTTTTTTTTTAAATTAAGCTAAAGAATATAAATGTCTTTACATATCATGCAAAACCCAATACTGTACTGTACATTATTAGAATTAGTGATAAAGAATGGAGTAGCTAATAACTCTAGCTTGCAATCTTAAACAATTTTACTTTCATTTATAGCAAGTTCGAGCATGCATATTTTCTGTGGCCGTCTCAAGCTTTACCAATCAATTTATTCTTAAACATTTTGTATTCGAGAAAATCATATTATAAATTAGCACAACAAAGGAGGAGAGAAGTGCGTGGATTGTGGTGCACCTTACTCCAAGAGGCAGGAAGGCTGACCACAGGTCAGGGTGCAACTCTCAAATGTCAACAGGTAAACCACTGTCTTCTAGTACCAGCTGAATCCTTACCCTAGTATCTAAACTTTTCCCCTAACTAACCAATGATCATTATTTCCTTAGTTATAGTGCTCTATTCTTACGCCCCTTACTTGTATGGCTCTGTCTATTCTTCCTTACTGCCTCCCACTGTTCAGCTTCCAACAAATGCTTCACTTATTTATCAACAAATGTGTCAGCCTTAGACAAATGAATATCACAACCATGTGTGTATACTTGGAGCATACCTGTAGTAGGTTCTGGGAGTGCTACTCCCTAACCTGGCCTGGGGCTAGGTTTGCCCTGCGATAACTTAGTCCAACATGAATTATTTACTTTTGAGTGGGCTGCTTGGAGCAGGCCGCTCGAAAAGAGATGGGGCCGTTTGATTCACCCCAGATCATGATAAAGTCAAAAGTTGGCCTTGGCCATCCATGAAGGCATGCAGCATGAAAATTTGTTATGCTGCATGTTTGAACAATGTATTAAATACCTGCTAAACATTCCCGTTGCCCCAAAACACGCATTATTGTACACCTTTTGCAAACATTAATTTTTAAGGCAAATATTTATGTTAATGAACTTTATTTACTAAAAGTACTTTCATTTATTATACTAACAATTTTATAAATGCTATTTTATGGTTTTAATTTATCTGTCAGCCGTAAAATATGCATTTACTCCATAATAATGCTATGCTGTTTAAAATATTGTATATCTATCAAGTTCAATGACTAGAAATTACAGTTATTGCAATAAATGCAAACAAAGAGGAGAGTTACATAGTAACGCAACATATTTGGCAGACGTGTAACTCAAGAACGGTACAGAGAAGTGTCCCAAGTCAAACATCACAGGGAAAGAAGTAAGAAAAATTCTATAAAAGTGATGGAAAATACTGAATATGATTAAATCGTTAAAGTAATACAGGACATCAAATATCCATCAGGATTAATGTAATTTTACTTAATGGACACCTATTCATATGGCATCTAAAACAAATTATGATTTGCATAATTATATGTCTTCTACAAAAAATTAAAAAGCACCCATTTAACTCTCTAAAGCTTAGTGACACCTAAACTTAAACCTTCCAAGTATGTATGCACACAATTTACATGTACACATACACAGACACACACACACACACTACATTCACATACATACATTACATGCGCGTGCGCACACACACATATTACATATTACATACACAGACACACAAACAATTCATCCTGCTGCTTGAATCTTCAATTCAGCTAATAAGCAAGCTTGTGTTGAATGATGGTGAAGGCTGAACACTTCATGGAATCCAGATTGCTTGTTAATGCTAAATTTTCATAAACATTTCACGCAGGACAATTTTGGCACACCGGAGATGAAGTAATCCAAGAATGTGCTGCAATTTGCTACACAGGCATTAATGCAAATACTGTCAAGGAGAATCAATTATATTTTCATTAATCCACTCAAGTCAAAATATATTTAGCCTGGTAAAATGGAGTTGGTATGTGATATAATGCCAGAAAATTTGTAGAAGTTCTTGCTCTTTTTCTTCTTCTTCAAGATTACTTCACTGTTCAAGAGAGTTGGCCTTCTAGAGTCAGAAGATGGAGGCACGGTTAACACATTGAATAAACATTCGGTAGGATGAGGATTCAAATTATTGTCTATGTTCATGGGATTTAAGAGAAATTTGTTACCAAATTCATATGTTCGAGTTCACTAATAACAAAGCGGATAATTCCATATTAAGTTCTTATTTTTTGTTGTTCTTCACTGGTGATAGTGTGTTTTATTACATTATTATGTGCTGATAAAAGCCAATACGAGCATAAATCCATTTGTCAGAAAGGCAGCGGAATGATCATGGTGCAGCGAGCAGCATCACAATGTACGGGCAGGTCAAGGTGGCGGGAAACGATACGGTACTCTCACCGAGGTGATGGGGGGAGGAACGGGTAGCACACCTGATAAGAGTGGTGATAGAGGCAGCAGCAGACAGCATCAGCAGGAATGAGAGTGGCAGCAGTAGAAGGTCCGAGCTCCCAGGAACAGCAGCACATCTCGTTGAAACACTTGAGCCCTTAACACTAACACTGTAAATACTATTATGGGTCACGCACAACCCTCATACTGACCTTGGAGCTATGTTCAGTCTTGCGTCGCTTTGACCCTGTGAATAATGGGGAACAAAATATTAACTTAAGATATTGAATAAAAAAATGTTAAAGTGATTGTGGAAGAAATTCTGCACTACCACAACCAATTCTGTAAGACTACTTATTTTACAATATGTAATTTTGTTCTGTCAATTTATGTAAATTGACAAAACCTGTGATTGAGTACTGTATACAGGCAAACATAATGTAATAAGAACACCTAATGCAGAGAAATCTCTCTCGAGGAATAAAGAATATAAACGTCATGCCAATGGTATCAATAATGTGGGTACCTAATAATACTTTCATCTTACCTCTTGGAGAAACTTCAGGTGGCTCCATCTTCGTTGAGGTTGATGACGTGTTGGACGTGACACTGCTCTCCCGTTCCCGTTCTGCATTGCCCCCTGAAGTTCGCTCATCTCTTTCTGGCTCCCCAAAGTCCTCATCCTCATACTGCACAAATTTAAAAAAATTCACAGTAAAATACAAGCACATGATATGTCTATGAGGAAAAAATATTGAAGCCATGCAACGGGATCGAACTTGTGTTCCTGAACACAAACAACCAATCGGTATTGCTCGTACCTAAGAAGTCGAGGGATACAGGTTCGATCCTATCACATGGCATCAATATTTTCTCATCCATAAATTTGTTCAAGCGTATCAAAATACTAACAAGTGGAGAACCAAAACAACAAGGATCCTAAGCCAAGCTACCACTCTTATCATGGCAGTATTTAAATAAATTAGATTTTTCACTTGAAGACTTCATTAAGTATTTAATAACTCATCCCACACATGAATAGAAAAAAGAAGGACGATATTTTCGTCATAACTTTAGTTCCTTTGTATAAGTGTGAGCTGGTTTATTAATTTTCAGCCACACAGTGATTTATTCTCTGCATTATCTAATTTAATTTACACAAACATGATGATACTTAACAAAGAATGGCATTCATAACATAGCCATACTATGCAGGCGATGAGTCACAATAACGTGGCTAAAGTATGTTGACCAGACCACACACTAGAAGGTGAAGGGACGACAACGTTTCGGTCCGTCCTGGACCATTCTCAAGTCGTTCAGGTCCCTTCACCTTCTAGTGTGTGGTCTGGTCAACATAGCCATACTATTACTCAACCTATTGGAACACCATGCGAATAGTATACCAAAACTGATAGATAAAAGAATTTCTAGCAGGAAATTTGTCTTATTTGTATGCTTAAGTTCCATTATATGCAACAAAATCACAAGAATGTGACTTATCTATGAGAAAATATTAAGGCCATATGATGGGATCAAACCCGCACATGGCATCCACATTTGGCATTTTAAATAGTTAAAATGGTACTAAAATGATCAAGTTAGCATACAACAATGGACACCAGTTGGATAAGTTGAGATTTAAAAAATTAATTATCAAGCATGTGTTTGTAAATAAGGTTGCAGATCTGACGAACAAAATATCAAGTAACATCATAGAAGCAAACTTATTGGAGAATTTTAAGCATGGGTCAAACAATTAGCGATAAACCTTGCTTGCCATTATGTCAGCGTCATTATGGTGCTGTTTATTTCACTATCCCACAAGAATTTTTTTACTATGGTTGATGTGTCAAAATTGCAGTACATTAACCACTGCACTGTGCCGGCCAAGAATCTTATTTGTCCATTACTGCGCCAACAGAGGAAACCCTTTTATTTAATTTTTTGTACATGGTCGAAACGCATTCGTGGTAAGTTGGGAACGAAATGGACTCCTGGGACCTCCCATAAGAGGCAGCCATCTTGAAAAAATCTCATATTTCCCTAAGCCTGCTGGCAGGATCAGTTCTGAATGAGCAACCAAGGGCGGCACACGCACCTCTGGCTCCCAAACACCTGTTGGATGCGATATTGAAAGATAGCTTCCGTCAGTGAAATTCAGATCTTATTGTTTGAAGAACATAAGGGTCATGATATTGAACAAAGATAGGCACAATAAGGACCTAACACAAGGGTTGGATGCAAGTGATACAGAACCGATGAGGACGATACAGTGAGCATATCCAATTGTAGCCGAGATCCACCCATGCTCACCCGTGTTATCTCCAACATTTTTATAGATGATACATGAATGAATCGTTTTCTGGGTTCAGGGATGATGCATCTGATATAAGTAGCATAGATGAACAGTGTTAGCGGCTTCCATGGTGGTGTTTTCCATAGATATTTTCAAGAATAGCTGAATCTTTTCCAGAACACCTTACAAAGTGATCTTTTCAAGACTACCTTACACTTCACAAGCTTGACTACATACCAACTATGCGAACAAAAGCCAAACGAGTACTCAAGTGTGTTATTTGGACGCACACAAAAAAGAATGGAAGCGAAAATCTGTTTGTACCTGGTGCATCAAGAGCCAAGTCGAGCTGTGTATCATGAACTGTTTCGTTGATTATCACTCACTTCCAAGTACTGAGTGTATAATACAGTGTGTTACTGTGTAAATAGTGTGTGAAACTGTCCATATTGTAATTACTGTATAATAAATTTTGAACAAGGAATATTGCGACAATAAACATTTATTGTGGACACATTACTGACACATGTATCACAGTTCCATGGAACATTATGAGCATTCTAATCTATACATATTGTAAAGACACAAATATGCATCATATGCGATAGAAAAGAAATATAACAATATTGGAAATACATAGAACAAATAATTGAAAATATATTTGTGGCAACTCACGGTGCTTAAGTGGATTTTTTTTTTTTTTTTGCATGCACGTGTTCAGGGAAGGGAATTTATCATTTTATAACGATAAAAAAAACTTGCGAACACTTGATGTTTGGCGCATAGGGGGAACGTGCCAATAAACACGGTGCATCACAGTGGTTAAGAACAAGGACACAATGTCAGAGGAGTTTAACTATATTGCAACATGTACAACAAGGCAAGTAGGTGGGGTGGATAAGTACTGATATATAAGCAAAGAATAAATAAGCTAGTCAACAACATGACAAAGTGCACCAGTCATCACATACAGTATGACACACTAACATCATCATCATTAAATGAAAAAGTTTAACAATTTAAAAAAAAACGAGGAGTGAGTGAGTGCATGTGGGTAAATGGAAGACTATTGGCTACTGCACACACTCTCTCCCATACATAAAAAGGTTAGAAGGTTAGGAAAGGTTAGAAGCATTAAATATGCCAAAACTAGAAGACAGAAGAAAAGAGGTGATATGATCACTACATACAAAATAGTAACAGGAATTGATAAAATCGACAGGAAAGATTTCCTGAGACCTGGAACTTCAAGAACAAGAGGTCATAGATATAAACTGGCTAAACACAGATGCCGAAGAAATATAAGAAAATTCACTTTCGCAAACAGAGTGGTAGACGGTTGGAACAAGTTGGGGGAGAAGGTGGTGGAGGCCAAGACCGTCAGTAGTTTCAAAGCGTTATATGACAAAGAGTGCTGGGAAGACGGGACACCACGAGCGTAGCTCTCATCCTGTAACTACACTTAGGTAATTACACTTAGGTAATTACATTAAATTGATGACTCATGTGGGGTTAAGGTTAACAAGAAATATACTACAGAGGAAATATAAGCAAAGGTGATTAAAGTTGCAATAATCGACTAACATCATTTAATTCACATACCTTTGATCTTTTAGACTCCTTAGATCTCTTCCTCGATTTCTCCTCCCGGTCCTCCTTCTTGTCTCTGTCTTTCTCCTTTTCTTTCTTCTCCTTGTCCTCCTTTTTAATTTCTACATCATCATTAACTTTTTTCTCTATAGTTTCTTTTTTATCCTTAGAAGATTTGCTGTAATAAAGATATTAGAATTAGACTTACCATGTTAAGAAAACTGTAATCAACTGACCTATAATATGTTCCTAAATGTCCTTCGCTAAGCTATTACCTTTACTACCTTCACTATTACACATTTTATGTCACACACATAATAATGCCATTTTAATACACCGTATGTGTTATGTCACACAATGTAAAAAAAAAAAAAAAAAAATTACCTTCAAAATATATATTCCAACTCTTATACTTTTCAAAGTTCACACAGGCAAATAAAGACAAAATTTCAGTCATAGCAATTTACCTGGATACCTCTGCCTTCTTGGCCTCCTTGTCGTCTTTCTCATCCTTGAGCTCCACATCCCCATTAGTAGAGTCAGCGACTATCATCTGTCATTACAAGTAACAACATCTATTATACATGGTTTTGGCAACAATTTTAGTGCAAATTGTACATTTCTGTAAAGTAACAAACTATAATTATGTACTACTAATAATAAATACACAATTAAATCATAGGTGCACGATATATCTATGAGAAAATCTCTTTGAGCAACTGGAACAGAATCTTGTCCCGTGTCATCCGAGATGCATGCATTGCCCACTAGACCACGATGAATTATAGGCGGCACAACGCAATATTCTACTGCACTTAATAATAACATATATAAAAATTATGCAAGACTATAATTTGACTTTTTTGCTTATTTCTTATGCAAATGTTTAAATTTCCTTTAACACTTTCGACCGGTAATGACACAGCATTAAGTGACTTTTTTACTTGCGGGAAGTCCGGTAATGACGCAGCATTGCGTGATTTATTAAAATATTTGCAGAAAATCCGATTTTTATCCAACTTTTGGGGATTGATTTTAAACTGAGTGCCAATGTCTACCCGTTCTCTTTGTTGGGCCATGCGGCACCTAGGCGCCGCGCCGCACCGTAGGCCTACTATTTTTGCTCCATTGTTGTGACCGGTCACACTTCCCCTCACCTCCTCCACAACGTGTGAACATTTCATCTATTTTCCGTGGCTATATTCCTTAGTGCGGCTTTAGGTACTATCTGTGCTTACTCCACGATGAATAGTGATCATGAATAAGGCCCTTCCAGGAAGAAATCAGCGAAAACAAAGCATCAGAGTAAGAAGCTAAGTAGTGTACAGGAAAGGTACAGGCGAGTGCGACTCACACCCTCTAAGTTTCAGGCTGTATTTGATGATTTATCTGAGTTATCTAGTGACGAAAGTGTTGTTGAGACTGATACCGATGAAGTTAGTGAGTGTATTGAAACAGAAACAGCAGAGGAGGATTTTGATAGTGATGGAAGTGAGGAGTCTGAGGTTGAGACTGCTACACGTGCACGGCGAGGTACTGGAGCTCGTGCCAGAGCCACACCTACCCCACCAACAACAGGTTCTGATAAAGGGCGGTGTAGTGACAATACTCAACCCTTTGTAGCAAGTTTTACAGCCACACCAGGCTTGACTGTTCCTGTACCTACCACTCCTTTGGGGTTTCTTCAACTATTTCTAACTCAAAGCTTGCTGAAAAATATGACTTATGAAACTAATTTGTATGCTTCCCAAAGCAATGTACATACTGGGACAACCTCAAACAAGAAATGGGAACCAATAACAGTGAAAGACATGGCACGATATTTGGGACTGACAATCTTGATAGGTATTTGCCTGTTGCCAAGAATTAGAATGTACTGGCAAACAGGTAGATTCTGGCATATACCTTGTTTCAATACGTTTATGACTTCTATACGATATGAAACGATTGGAAAGTATTTTCATATTTATAACAATAAGTCCATTCCACAAGGCCACACTCTAGACAGACTAGTCGAAGTTCGATCAGTCATGCAATATCTCACACAGAAATTCAAGACATTATACATTCCTCAGAAAAATTTGAGTTTGGATGAAGGGACAATGGCATGGCATGGCCGTCTAGCTTTCAAGACCTATAATCCCAATAAACCTGATAAATATGAAATAAAGCTCTACATGCTAGCTGAATCCCAGACTGGTTACATCTTTGATTTTGAAATTTATTCGATGTAGCACAAAAAATTTTTGTGCTACATCGTTCATTTTGGTATCAAATTATTCACAATAAAATGCGCTGCAATGTATATAATGGGTTGCGAACGGGTATAAATGCCGAAAACTACAAAAGTCTTGCGCGCGAGGGGAGAGTGATGCGGTCACTCGTGGTGTCAACAACAGAGTAGGTTGACCACATGAGTGCCTATGCCGAGGTGCCTGTGGGCCTATTGGGGAGAATGGGAATATAATGGCGCGCATTTTGAAACCATCCCGAAGTCGATCGGATAAAAACTGAATTTTATTAAAATATTTTATAGTTGGATGCAAATGATGTCACGAGATAGGACTCGAGAGAAAAATTGGTGACGCATTAGGTGTCACAAGACAGGGAAAGTGTTAAAAAGTATCATTGGTATTGAATCTCTTGTTATCTAACCTGTCATTTTTCTTGCAGATGTGACAGCTACTTTATTGTGTTCTTTAAAAGTCTTCTGACATAATTACTCCCCAAATCTTTTATACTGCATTTTCTTTCAGTACTGTGATCTGACTGCCTTTTACATGCGGTTTCTGGTTTTCACATTTTTGTTTTTTCCATAGCACAGTAGCTGGAACTTATCTCCATGGAACATGTTATTTTCTGTGGGCCATTTAAAGACAAGATTAACATCAGATTGGAGATTTGCTGTGTCCTCTATGCTCTCTACTCATGACCAACCATGAGAGAGAGCATCATCCACAAAAGATGATACAGTACTTTAGTTTGTATCCTTATGTCTGACATGAAGATGAGAATAAGTACCAGAGCAATAACAGCACCTTGGGAGACTGAACTTTTCACAGTTGATGATACGGATTTTACTGTGTTGACTATTACTTGAGGTTATCTTGAGGTTATCTTGAGATGATTTCGGGGCTTTAGTGTCCCCGCGGCCCGGTCCTCGACCATGCCTCCACCCCAGGAAGCAGCCCGTGACAGCTGACTAACACCCAGGTACCTATTTTTACTGCTAGGTAACAGGGGCATAGGGTGAAAGAAACTCTGCCCATTGTTTCTCGCCGGCGCCTGGGATCGAACCCAGAACCACAGGATCACAAGTCCAGCGTGCTGTCCGCTCGGCCGACCGCTCCATAAAATTATATAGAATAATATATATATATATATATTATATATATATATATATATATATATATATATATATAATATGAATTACTCTGGGTTCTGTTTGTCAGGAAGTCACAAATCCATCTCCCTACTTTGCCAGTAATTCCTTTTGTGCACATTTTGAGCACAATAATACCATGATCACATCTGTCGAGAGCTTGTGCAAAGTCTGTACATTACATTAGCGTTTTGCTTGTCTTCCATGGCAATTAAGGTTATGACATATTGGTCTTGCAATAGTAAAAGGCAGGAGTGCCATGTTCTAAACACATGTTTTTCAGGGTAATGTAGAAACTGATTCTGTGTGTTTTGTGATCTTACTTCTTAACACTCTTTTCAAAGATTTTTATGAAATGTGATGTTTGAGCTATTAGTCTATAACTTTTTGCAGCTGCTTTACTACCTCCTTTGTGGAGTGGCACAATCCATTATATCTGGAATGCAGTGCCCTAAACACATATTGCAAATACACCCCATTCCCTGTGCGGAAAAATGTACCGACGCTCAGGTCTCAACAGTCACGAGGGAAAGCATGATAGGATATGTAGGCTCATGTTTTCAAACATGCCTTCTAGAGGTGTGCATAACATGGCTTTCTCTGATGATTGAGGGTTGATCAGATCAAATTTTTTTGGTTTAATTTGCTGTTGCTTATAACTGTTCACTTCATACCATGGTTTGGATTTATTGCAAAAATCTCATCCACAACCATCTATAATAATGTCTTTCCAAAACTAATCTATAATAACAAAACATCTATAATAATGTTATGAAACCAACTGCAAGGAAACCCGAGCTAATTCATAAATGTTGTCCGGTAACTTCGGCATCTTGCTCCTCATTCTGTGCTTGTGCGTTCAAGTCCTTTGTTTTGCTGACATTTTTCCTTTTTTTTCCCCTTTTCTCAAATTTTGAGTTACTTCACAAAATTTGAATTATCAATCAAAGTTTGAAAGTCCCTTTAAGAGAAGGGTAGTTGTTGGTGTGGTCAGACCTCATGTAATTCCTCTCCTTCCACAGGTCTCTGCCATACCCAGGGTCTGCTGGTATCATGCCACCCACAAAATCCTCTTTCCCAAACTTCTAATAAAAAAATTATTACCAGTATATAACTTAAAAAATTATTACCAGTATATAACTATTGTCTGTCTTTATGCTTGCCTGACTTTCAAAGTGCTTATGGGAAGTGTAGCAAGTTTTTGACTTGTTACACTCTAAGCTACAGGGACATATACAAGTAGATCGTTAGATTCATAGGCAAGTACACCGCCTGAAGCCACTAATACACAGTGTGTTTTGGGCATCTTGTTTACAGAAACATCCGATACATGTTACATTTTACCTGGCTAACAGCAGGAGAATTACAGCCACAGGAGAAAGAAAAACACTTAAAAAAATGGAGGAAACTCTTCCACTTCTCAATTTAATTTTTTTTTTAACACAAACTATGAATGCTTATTGGAAATGATCAATTTACCTATCAAAATTGAAACCAAATTTTTAATGCTGTATGAAAATTTTAATGCTGATAATGAAGAGGACTTATACACTACTATACCAACCTTGCCAATCTTATTTTCTATCGCCTCTCCACTTGGTTTTGCTTCACCTCCTGAAGGGGTATTGGTGTTCTCTGGTGTTCCATTAACAACCTTTGCTGCCTGAGGACGTTTAGGGACAATGTGGAACTCTGTCTCAGGCATGATATTGGCTTTGATGGATTTTAGTCGGCCCGAGTAGCTATTAGCTAGAACATAAAGATCGTTTCGATGGCTACGCTCTTCCATTTTAACCTAGGAGAGAATTTTTTTTTAAAATTGTAAATAAATATAAATATATTTAGTTGTCACAATTACACCCCTTTCCTGTTTTCAGGGACAGAAGGGCACCTGCTATGAGACGAAAAGTATTAACTCAAATTACACGTGTTCACTCACCATATTTTATGCAGTACAAAACATCAAGGAAAACCAGCACCACCAAAAGCAAACAAATCCTCTATGGCAGCAGCCCACTAATTCACAAGACATAGTGTACAGTAATCAATTTCATTAGTCATATACAAACATGCTGAACATTAGCTTCTTTTTCCAAAAACAGATGCCACTCACTCTTACTCTGTATAAATTTTGGTGTGCTCTTTGCATCAAATCCCAGCTTCCTACCCCACACACACATTCATGTATGCCCATCTACAGCTTCCTTTCACAATCACACACACTCATTCACATATGCCCATCTTCTAGACCTTCCTCTCACAATCAGCTCACCATGTCTGTCAATTCTTCTGGTGATATCCTCCTCTTACCCTTAAATTTACTTAAATATAGTCTATTCTAATTATAAATTAATTCATCATTATTATCGCATTTTTTTGGAGAGGAAGACCAACAGCCCAGAAGAAATACCTTAACTTCTATATTATCATAGCATTGTGTGTATATTCAGTTCAACCACACTCGAGAAAAACACTAACTAGAGCACCCCAGTGCATAATAGTACACTTAAAGTGATACATTTTAAAATTAAGTTAAATAACCACTCCCTCTTAAGAAGTCAAGTAAATTCTCATCTCCCCATCCTCCTCAAAGTGGGAATATTGCAACGATGATGATGATGATGATGATAAGTATCTGCTGCTGTTGATTAATGATTTATAACGACCCTAGGATTGGGGTGCATCCGAGTCTTAAGATTGTTGTCACTTCTAAATCAACAATAATAAATAATTATCATTGTTATCATTGCCATATTTCTCCATTTTAGAGGAAATAAGAGAACAATAGTGCAGCATCATATAAATTAGCACCATCACACATCAGCTTCTTCTACTTCACATCAACACGGCACCATTTCGTGCAACACACGGAAAGTGCTTTCCGTGTGATAAATTTTTCTTATATCAAATACTCATTCCCTCTTAACAAACTGTGTCCAGTAAGCTTTAATATACTGCACCTCATGCATTGTTTATTCTTAATTCCTTCTTTCACACATACAAAGTAAGTCTATCATCTTGGTCACCTTCTGTGTCTATCCTCAAATTTACTAGAATGCACACAGTCCATCACAACAATTATTATTCATTCATCAAGAACACACTTACCAGTAATCCAAAAAATTCTCCTCTATCTTATGATTAGCTGATTTTTAATTCCATGTTTCATATAAATTTAATATAATGGAATTGAACTGGCATCCTTGGTTACCCTATAGATGTAAAAACTACACCTCTCATAACAGCAAGATTATATACACACACGGACATTATGTACATGTACTACAAATGCTCATCGCTACCTTTGCAGGTTGCACAAGAAAGTGCAAACACTTATTACCTTTTCTATTCTTTTCTCTATGACTGCAGCAAGGTTGCTAATGGCAGGAAACCGCTGAATAATCCCTTGTAGAATAAGGATTGCGTTGCGTATCTGAATGTAGTCCCTACTCTCCAAGCATGTCACCAGAGCCTGCAAAATTTGATATATATTTTAGCTTTACTTTTAAGTCAGTTATATAAATTACCTCTATTAATGCTAGGAACACATTAAATACAAAATATTCATAAAATACAAGCTGTATACATTACAGTACTTCAGGTTTAAAAATAAGACATTTTATTTCATGAAAGGTAAAGTACTTTGAAAAAAACAGTGTTGAATGTAATGAAACGCCATTTTCTGGGTGAGCCCCGGAGGCCCCCCTAGAGTTATCAGCTTAATTTGCGATACATTAAACCAGGGCTTTAGTCAATGGAGTTCTGCCTACCGGGGACCACAAGCCAGAACCTGGCCCTCAGAGATGCACAGGGAGCAATGGCCCTGGAAACCCCCTGTGGTTGGAGTTTAACCATATCTGCCTTCGACCAGGGTTAGGCACCCAGAAAGGTAAGCGTAACAAAACAGACCCCATAAGGTAAGAATAATGCAAACGAAAGCCAGAGGTAAAACTCCCTCAATTCCCAAGGAAAGATGCAAACATCACACCACACAGTTACATCGTTAGTCCATGTGTCACTAGAGGTGGAAGGGAGGACCTCAAAGGAACCAGAACAGACACTGAAGCCAGACCCGACCCAGGGGGTAAACCAGCACAGCGAAGTTCAGACTCCCACACAACTGCTCCAAGCAACCATTGAGTGACCTGGGAACCCCCCGAAAACAGCTGAAGGCGAGACTGCAGCTGCAGCAATAACTCCAGAGGTAGAGACAAGGAAGTGGTTCAAGTCCCACACGAGACCCAGCCAGGTCCGAACCTGGGACGGAACCAGATGAGACTTTTTCCAGTTCACCAGGAACCCGAACCTGGCGAGCTGGGAAAGAACAACCACCCTGGCGAGCAGAAAGCAGACCGACTGGGAGCCCACACCAACCAGTCGTCGAGGTGAACACGTGGTGAACACGCCAGAGTCAAGCCGAAGGGAAGGCAACGAAAGCGGTAAGCTTAATGCCCCACCACGAAACCTAACCAGTCCCTGAACCCCGGATGAATAGAAACATGCCAAATACACGTCCCAGAGGTCTAGGGACACCATCCAGGGCCCCCCCCCCAGCTTTGAAGCCGGACCTGAGACAGAGTGGTCATCCAAAAGGAGCCCTCCCCCCCCCCTCAAGGAGGAGGAGCCGCCCAACTCCATCACAGGCCGGAGGATACGACCCAAAACGCCCACGAACCATGGGCCCAGGCGTGAGCAAACAGCGCGAGCCCAACAAAAGGGCAGATGCCCATTATGAGAAGCTGGCCACCGAACAGAGCAATCATTGAGCTGACCAGATGATGCCAGCTCAGAAACTGGCATCAATGGCCTACCCCAACAGGAGGAGCCCTGAACCCTGGCACAGTCCTTCCGAGAAGGCCGAAAACGGCCACCCCGGAGAACCAGCAAGTCCGACATAGGACGACAACTAGACGAAGCCGCCTGCAGAAACTCTGCAAACAGCAACGGACAAAACGGCGACGAAAGCCGAAGAGCCAGGGGCCCAAGCGGATTCCAAAGAGAGAGAGCGAGCACAGCCTGCCAGCACGCGAGGCAATAAGCATTGAGCAGGGGACACTGCCTCCTTGACAAGTAGTACAAACAGCTTCAACAGCGAAGCACACAAGACGAAGGCCCGACACTCAACGCCTCCACATCCTCAAGCCAGTCCAAGGACATCTCGAGAAGGGAAAAAAGCGCACGACCGAAGAAAAATGCCCACAGGTGCGCCAATCCTCGGCAATCAAAGTCTCCGAAAGGGTGGGAACCTGCACATGCAGCTACACAAGGCCAACATCCCGAGGAAGCACAGGGGCGAACAAGCATGAATAAGGCGCATAAAGTTGCCCCCCAGGTAAACCTGCAGAACAGTAGAAATTTCTTGCCATTCAAGCAATCAGGTATGACAGCACCCATGCCATGCCCTAATCAAAAAGACTGGGCAATCTGCCAGCCAGGAAGACTCTGGAGCCTCCAAACGCACCCAATATGGGGGAAGAAGAACCAAACTCAAACAAGGGCGGTTACATTACAGAGGTAGAATCCAGGTCTTGCAGGAAGTAAGCAGCAAGTGCCTCCCGAACCTCCTTTGGCGAGATACAAGAGGCAGAAACCCTCTGGAAAAAAGGAGGCGAGGAACCCAAGGGATCCCAGGGAAGAGCTGACCCCAAATCATACTCATACAGGGAAGGGGGGTAAGAAAATCCTTTCCCCTGCAACAACAAGCCCTGCAAAGAGAGTACCAAAACCCAAGCAGGGTCAAATTGGGTGTCAAAGTCTCATTACCAACAAAACCCCATCCCGACTCTGAAACCCTAAGACATTTGGGAGCCGGGAGCAGGGAGCCGGGAGCAGGACGAACAAAGGGGTAAGGACCAGAGAGCGCGGACGGAACCAAAGTCGAGGCGACTAACGCCCCCAAGTCCAGGTCCCTATAACCAAAATGGGACAGCTTCAGGGCATCCGGGTGGGCAACCAACCTACCGCGATGCAGCAACCTAAACCTAGCATGCAACGCAGATACAGCCTGTACTCGAATATCAATGTCATCAGAATGGGTAAATTGGAGAACAAGCAGAGAGCATGACTCGCAAGACTCTGGGTCAAAGGTGTCGGTGACCCAACAGGCAGCATGACGCGAGGCAAAAACGGTGACTGTCACCCTGAGACAAGGGCACACAGCAACCCTCAAACTTGCACGAGATGAGGTGGAACTCAGAAGAAGCATCAAGCCCCAATGGGGATTTCCAGGGCCCGCAGGCTGACTGCAACGTGAAGCCCAGGCAAGGCACTGCAAAACTGGCTAGGCCCAAACTAGCAAGGAAAACTGCTAAAGCTAAACCCCTTCAACGTGTACAATCACAGGGGCCTAGAGGAGGGCCACCAAAACAACACAAGTGGATCAATAGCCAAATCAGGCAGACCCCCTCCAGGCAAGGAAAACAAAAAGAAAATAAAAACCCCACAAAAGAACAACGCCCCAGAAGGAACAGAAACTGGCTGCGGTGGAGGTAAGCAAGCTGAGCAGTACCTTGCGCCCCTACCAGCAAACGATACCACTTCCTACCCAAGGCCAAACAAAGGCCACAAAAACCCCAGCTGACCCCAAGGGCAGGGTAATTGCCAAGCAGCAAAAACCCCCACCAAAGCGGTTCCTGAAAGTTCTATGAAAGAGAACCCCTAGAACTCAAAGGTAATACTTACAGGGCACCTACGAAAACCCCTAAGTGCATGCAGCCCCAGTACTCTCAGATTTGTCCTGGTCACCATGCCACACACACAGCAGAACACACCACTAAGGTACACAACTGCCCAGAAACTGAGGCCAGACAACGTCCGCCCCGGACCACATCGGCCAACGAACTGAAGTTGTTGAGTAGCGGGGGGGGGAGTCCGGTGCTTTCCCCTTTCCCTCCTGCACAGACTAGCGGCAAAGTGTGACATTTGCTTGTTACTTTAAGTAGGTGGGAGTTCTGCCTCTCTGTTCGGTCTTCGGTTGCAATTGTCTTACCATGTGGGGTCTATTTTGAAATGCCTACCTTTCTGGGTGCTTAACCTCGGTTGATGGCAGACATGAATGCCCCCACATACATGGGGATTTCCATAGGTCATTGCTCCCTTTGCCTCTCTGAGAGGGCCAGGTTCTAGCTCGTGAACCCTGTAGGCTGAACTCCAATTGACTGATGCCCCAGACTAATATAACACGTATCAGCCTGATAGCTCCAGGGAGCCAGAGGGGCTCCCTCAGAAAATATAGTATAACATGTCTTAGTAACATGGTCTGTAAGAGAGCACATAGCTCATGTTTAGCTATTTATGAAACAAAGGCAAGCCCTTCCAGGAAAGTGTGTCATAGTCAGGAAATGATCACCATTTTGAAGACATCACCCTAGGGAGGCATCTGTAATGGGTTCCATACCAGGATATGTAATTAAATCCAATACTGTAGCTATAAGCATATCATGGTAATACTCTTAAAATATATTCATATAATCAATAAATATTTATTTAATGATTGTAATAATCAATCTTTAAAACTGATTGGGTAACTATACCCACTTTGGAATGATTCAACTAGTGTTTAGACACTGCGACGAGTGTAAAACATAGCACCGCCACCAGTAAAGACACCCCACAGGCTTCAAACCGATTTCAGCTGTTTAAGATACCTGTGGATCTTTGCATGGTGTAAAAACTAAAATAAACATTGATACATTGTTTAAGTAACTAATGTGTGTCAATATATACACAATATTTATAGATAAAAAAGTGACAAGTGGAGTGTGAGGCCACAGCAGCAGTCGGTGGCTACACCAGACGCCACTACATGATAGTGAACAACACTACAATCTCTGGCCTAACACGAGGGCTAAGTCTTAGCAAATAAGATGGAGAGCTCCATACCTGCATATTACATTAAAAAAGAAGCAAGGCTAGTAGTGTTATTAAAAATTTGGATCCAATTTCTGGGTGCCACTAACCCCATTGTATTGCAGGTGCAGTTACTGTACTACCGTGGGCTTACAAACCTACTCGGCAAGTAAATTACTTACCACTTAATTAAATATAACTAATTAGGTAAACCAATATTTAACAAATAAATATTTTAACTATTGCAATTGTTTGAAGATAAACTAAAGTATACATTTTGTAATAGATAAATTCATAACAATAATGAATAAAATAACCAAAACAATTTTGTCATTGTTTAAAATATAATTCGTATGTGGCAAGTTACCAGAATGAAAAAGATCGGCCAAAAAATAATAAGTTATAACCATTATTAGTGCTAGCTGCATTACACATCTTTAGTTTTACCAAGAGGTAATGAGAATATTTGTTCCGGCAGGCAAAATGAAGGCAGCACCATTACTTGTGGGTCTCCCCGATTGTGAGCCACCTAGGGAAACTGAACCAACCCAACAGCCAACAATAATCATCAGTCTTCCCAGGAGTCACAAGAATAACTACTCCATCTGTTTGCAGCTAAGAATATTACTGTGTTAATTTTTATCTCTTTAGTTTGGTAGTTAGTACTTTTATTAAATATTAGCCAAATACCAGTAATCCCACACATGCTTTTGGCAATTAACTAGATGTAATATTTGTCCTTAGAAAATTTAATAACACTTTGACGTTGTGATGACGTTTATCGCAGTCATCAAAACAATACACACAGTTCGGGGCATGACGTCAACGCCCTCATCCATAAATTTTTGCTCATTCTTATTAATAAGTATAATCATTGTGAGGGGAAAGAGTTTAACATTGGGTTGTGTGTGCTCACCGGCAATGCCTGGCCTACATTGCAGTGCGATGCGGGTGGCCCGCTGGGCCAGGGAAAGTGTTAATTTGATAAATCTATGACTTTTCTTCTTTATCATGGTTCTCATCATTACTGTATTTTGCATTCATTAGGATTGATTTTAAGCAACTACAGTGGCACCTTGACTTCCGACTGCCCCTATTTACGCATTTTCAAATTACGACGTAAATTTTGTCAGAAAATGAGACTCGACTTGCGACCTTTGCCTCGACTAGTGACTTTGTTGACAGGCGCATGGGTCGACCAATCGCGTGGTTTCTGGTGGCACGACTGACCCCGCCTCAGTTTACCAGAGCCGCCCACTTAATGACGATCATGCTTGTAAAGAATTAAATTATTTTTGTGCTTCTTTGTTTTTTGAACATAAAAGTATTACTATATATATATATCATGTCATGGGTCCCAAGAAAGTCAGTGGTGAGGTTCAATCTAAGAAAACACATGTGAGGATGACCATAGAGGAAAAACAAGAGATTATTCATAAACATAAAAATTATATGAGGGTTGTCGATGTAGAGTAGAGGATGCCTCTTCCTCATTTATTAAAAAAATGTGCGCAGTATGGGAAGAATTGCAAAGTTTTGCTGAAAAGTGTCACCCAAATCAAGCTGTAACAGGCTGTAGTGTTAACTTTTTTAACGACAATATGATATCTCACTTCAGACAAGTGTTACAACGTAGGGAAAAACAAGTACTGTATCGCTAGACAGGTTTTTAGTGAGAAAAACAATCAGTGAGCCACAAGCAGGTTCTAGTGGCATGCAGGCAAAACACAGGAGAGTGTGTACCCCAGAAAAGTCATCACTGCCTGATGTTATAATGGATGGGGACTCCCATTCCAAATACTAACACCTCTCTTCCTTCTGTACTCACCGTCTTCCATACGCCAACAAGAGTCCTCATTCAAGGTTAAGATATACATACAGTACCGTATTGTAGCTAGTACAAAATGAGTTATTAGGTGTAAAATGTATTTTTTAAATTAATATTGTTGGGGATGTGTAACAGATAAATGCAATTTACATAATTTCTTATGGGAATTTTTTTTTCGACTTACGACCTGTCTCTGGGAACGAATTAAATTCGTAAGTCAAGGCCCCATCTGTAATTCCTTCATAATTTGTTTATTTTTGCGACATTTCACTTACTACTCTATCAGCTTTACTATGCAGAGCTAGTAAATGTTTCATTATGCATTGGTGAGCTAGTTTTCACCAAGTCATTTACATAAATCAGGGAATTTAAATATGAATACATATTGATGTTGTATAATGGAATCGAACCCCATGATCCTGAATTCCTCGGGCACATGCACTACTGACTGAACCACGATGGGTCTTCCCAACATCCATTCTCGTGACTTCTGTCTACCATCTTATTCAACTAGACAAATCAAATCTATTCACAGCTTGACAAGTATTGTACAATACTGTACATTAAGTTCATTACAGGATATCAGGAAAATTAAACCAGAGACAGTAGCCACCTTCCAATTATGGTGAATACTTGAAGTAAAAACAAATTAGATCTACAATGTGAGGGGAAAGTGTCATCAGTTAATGTGGTAACAAGCACTGAAAATCTACGGAGAGCCTAATTACATTCACTTGGAGTACAGATGACTGCTTTATTGAGTTAGTACAGAGGATGCTAAGCCACTGTAATAACAAGATAAACTTAGAATTTTTATCAAATAACTGCAGCCTATCCTCCTAAAATGATTAGTACTTATTGCAACTATTTGGTCAAATGTATACTATTCGACCCCAAAAAAATTCATGTTTTGTATTATGAATTAGCCCAAATGGCATTCTAAATCAATGAAAATATAACTAAAGAACTAACCTAAACTGTCCATGCAATCCTAGGACAAATATATGCTATATTTGATAAAACAAATATAGTACACAGTATAGTATGTGCTATACTAGGGCTAAGAAATAAGTAAGAAAGTAATAAGAAATAAGTCTTTTTTTTGTGCCATCTACAAAAAGTAACAGTACAAACTGTCGACTTTCTGTGGGTCCAATAATACAAATTTGTTATTTTCAACAAAATAGTTGCAATCATTTTAGAAGGATGGATTGAATAATTTCGGGGCAAATGCTTAATTGGAGTCAAACATTACACAAGAAAAATGAAGCATGTTTGTCCAGAACGTGTCAACACTGCTGATCAATGGGAAATAGATCACATGTCTGTATTACAGTACCAAACTCTTTTTATAATTATTATATTCAATTTCTTGTTTATAACTGACTTACCTTAATCCATGGTGTAGTCCCAGCTGCAGGCCTTCATAATGTGCATCACAATCAGTGTAGTATTACTGCCCACTTCATTCCTTGCTACCATAGTTGGCAAGAGTTTCCAAAGGTTGTTTCTCAAGTGGTGCTTTTTAACAAACAAAATTATCTAATGTAGATGGAACTGACTGGCCAATAACTTGTTATATCGTCGATTCCTTTCCCAATTCTACGTAATTAATAGCAACTTCTAAGCCCTTAGTTGGTATAGAGTGTTCTTCATTAGTATCACTTTCAACATTCTTCTTAGAATTTAGAATAACATTATTATACTCAACAGTAAAATGTTCTAACAAGGATACCTTTGTCTCACAATATCCATATTCTCTTCCTGATCCTTAGATTCCAATGCTTTCTTCATTTTTGGAGTTTTGAGACCAATAATGTGATCAATAAATTCTTGTTTCAGGCTCATCCTCTTATTTAAATTTCTTTGCAGGAAAGCAAGTATGTGTAATTAAAATCCACCAGGCAAATGTTAAACCAAAGACTTCTCTCGTATCACCTACAAATAATTTTGTAACTTGATTCCACGTTTTTAGAGTAGCATCCTTAACAGTGAAAGACTTGCTAAACTCCATCACTATAACAGCACTTTCAATAAAACATATTAAAACAGATTTTTCCACAGAATATCTTTGTAAAATGGGTGCACCTTATATGTCGGGAAATATGGTACATATTCTTGTAGTGGCTTTCAATAGGGAAAAATGGAGAAGACATAATGCATGATTCATTAAGTTGCCATAGAGGATACTGAGAAGGAAAGGGATGCATGGAAGATGTGCCAAGTGAGATTGAAGAAAATGGCACACACAATAATTGGGAAGTGGATTATGATACGAGTACACTATTCTTATTGATGTGTACTGTACACTGACGATTTGTTTTTGTTTTCACTCTCTTTTACCCAAGAGTGAAAAGGAACTGCAAATATTGTGAATAAATTTCACATTCATACAAGTTGAAAGTCAATTTGGGTCATAGACGTTTGTAGATTCTTATAGGGTGGCAAGACAATGATTTGAACTGATTAATACAAATTGGGGAATCCATACTGCGGCTTCACCCAGTAGTTACTCTCCACACACACACACATTGACAGGGTGGACAAAGACAAACTCTTCAGCACGGGTGGCACACGAACAAGGGGACACAGGTGGAAACTTAGTACCCAGATGAGCCACAGAGACGTTAGAAAGAATTTTTTCAGTGTCAGAGTAGTTAATAAATGGAATGCACTAGGAAGTGTTGTGGTGGAGGCTGACTCCATACACAGTTTCAAATGTAGATATGATAGAGCCCAGTAGGCTCAGGAATCTGTACACCGGTTGATTGACAGTTGAGAGGCGGGACCAAAGAGCCAGAGCTCAACCCCCGCAAGCACAATTAGATGAGTACAATTAGGTGAGTACACACACACACACACACACACGGGGTAGGAAGCAGGAGACCAGATACAAGGTATCATTTGGGAGATGAAATACTTCAAGAGTCAGAGAGAGAGAAAGACCTGGGGGTTGATATCACGCCAGACCTGTCCCCTGAAGCTCATATCAAGAGGATAACATCAGCAGCATATGCCAGGTTGGCTAACATAAGAACGGCCTTTAGAAACTTGTGTAAGGAATCTTTCAGAACATTATATACCACATATGTCAGACCAATCCTGGAGTATGGGGCTCCAGCGTGGAGTCCATATCTAGTCAAGCATAAGACTAAACTGGAAAAGGTTCAAAGGTTTGCCACCAGACTAGTACCCAAGCTGAGAAGTATGAGCTATGAGGAGGATTAAACCTCACTACGGGAATTAAACCTCACTTCGTTGGAAGAAAGAAGAGTTGGGGGGACATGATCACCACATTCAAGATTCTCAAGGGAATCGACAGGGTTGATAAAGACAGGCTATTTAACACAAGGGGCACACGCACAAGGGGACACAGGTGGAAACTGAGTGCCCAAATGAGCCACAGAGATATTAGAAAGAACTTTTTTAGTGTCAGAGTGATTGAAAAATGGAATGCATTAGGAAATGATGTGGTGGAGGCTGACTCCATACACAGTTTCAAGTGTAGATATGATAGAGCCCAATAGGTTCAGGAACCTGTACACCAGTTGATTGACGGGACCAAAGAGACAGAGCTCAACCCCGCAAATACAACTAGGTGATTACAACTAGGTGAGTACACACACACACACACACACAAGGACCGGGTAGACAAGGACAAACTATTCAACACTGGGGGGACGCGAACAAGGGGACACAGGTGGAAACTGAGTACCCACATGAGCCACAGAGACGTTAGAAGGAACTTTTTCAGTGTCAGAGTAGTTAACGGATGGAATGCATTAGGCAGTGATGTGGTGGAGGCTGACTCCATACACAGTTTCAAGTGTAGATATGATAGAGCCCAGTAGGCTCAGGAATTTGTACACCAGTTGATTGACAGTTGAGAGGCGGGACCAAAGAGCCAAAGCTCAACCCCCGCAAGCACAAATAGGTGAGTACAAATAGGTGAGTACACACACACACACACACACACACAAAATGAGCCACAGAGATATTAGAAAGAACTTTTTTAGTGTCAGAGTGGTTGACAAATGGAATGCATTAGGAAGCGATGTGGTGGGAGGCTGACTCCATACACAGTTTCAAGTGTAGATATGATAGAGCCCAATAGGCTCAGGAATCTGTACACCTGTTGATTGACGGTTGAGAAGCGGGACCAAAGAGCCAGAGCTCAACCCCCGCAAGCACAACTAGGTGAGTACAACTAGGGGAGTACACAGTTGAGAGGCGGGACCAAAGAGCCAAAGCTCAACCACCGCAAGCACAATTAGGTGAGTACACACACACACACACACACACACACACACACACACACACACACACACACACTGCAGCTTCACCCAGTGGGTGGCTCTTTTATTCTACGCATCTTTGCAATCATTGTTTCTTTCACATGTACTGTATATTATTATGAATCCAACTAATTGAAACTACATTGTATGATTCTAATTGTATTACAACCAGTTAAGAGCTTACCTTTGTTATTTTATAGTGCCACTTATGAACGACATGGCGGTAGTTTTCGTAGTCTACATAATCATTTGCTTCCTGCCTGGACACACGATATTTAGTGACAAACCCTGGGTAGTTGGCACACTCTCTCTCATAGTTGGTTTGTGATGCATGCCAGTGCATCACTGTCTCCAAGGTCCCCAGCAGGAATCTTGCGTATCTGCTTGCCTCCTGTTCTGTGCATGAGGCTACCGTGTAGGTTATGTCACAATACATCTGAAACATACGCCACATTTTAAAATATAACATACAAGATAAAACTGCCCGTATATCATTGCAATCCAGTGCTCTATATTTATCTATAACCTGAACAGATGGTAACAAGTGGAATGCATTACTGTATACGAAGAAGTTGTTGGAGCCAATTTCATTTACAGCTTTAAGACAAAATAGGAGGAAATGTTTAATACTGAAAGAGATAATTAGCATGACAGGTATAAATGGCTAGGTGGTGGGTACATAAAGAGCTAGATATCACTTCCCCTAGTCATTGATAGCTAAGCACTGATGCTCTTGTACTAATTTTGTAGGAACCAAACATTTCCTTACATTTCTACAAATTAAACGTGTCCCCGCATCCATCCAATGGCTCAGATAGTTGAGCCAACAACCAAAGAGGGTGCAACTTTCAGATTGAGCTCCTGATTGTTGTGATTATATCATAGCTGATTTGTTTTGGAGCTAGCTCACTGCATAATTTTTTTAGTTGCCTTGATTTTACTATCTGTCTTTCCTTACTAAGTTTTAGGTGGTAATTTTTAAGTCTTAGAATTGTGTATAATTTATAATTATATAAGCTCCTGCAAGAAGTGCTGGACCAACCAGGTTTTAGTGGATAGGTGGGCCTGCGGGCCGCTCCAAGCAACAGCCTGTTGGATCAAGTTATCACAAGTCAAGCCTGGCCCCAGGCCGGGCTCGCGGAGTAGAACTCTCGAAACCCCTCTCCAGGTATGTTCCAGGTATGAACGCAACAGATACTACAAATATTACAGCACTATATTAATCCAGAGTACTGTTTTGTCAAAGAAAAATGCTTGGGATATTTTGAATAAATATCAGTGCTAATATTTGTAGAATTATAAACCATTATACACAACATGAGGCAAACTTACGCGATCATAGCAAATTAGTGTAGAAAAGTTTGGAGTTTTGAGGTTATGCAGCATCTTCACAAACCTGCAAATAAAAGAAATAATTAACTCAGGTTTATTAATTACAATATAACAAGAAGTTACACAAAGCAGTCATTTGTTTACAGGAATAACTGAAATATATGTGGCAGAAGGAACCTTATCACGAACTGCACCGCTCCTGTGCCAGGTAAGTCCACTACGGGCTCACCATAGCCCGTGGTACTTGTCCCGCTCCTGTGCCAGATAAGTTACGGGCTCACCATAGCCTGTGCTACTTGCCCCGCTCCTGTGCCAGATAAGTTACGGGCTCACCATAGCCCGTGCTACTTGCCCCGCTCCTGTGCCAGATAAGTTACGGGCTCACCATAGCCCGTGCTACTTGCCCGCTCCTGTGCCAGGTAAGTTACAGGCTCACCATAGCCCGTGCTACTTGCCCCGCTCCTGTGCCAGATAAGTTACGGGCTCACCATAGCCTGTGCTACTTGGAACTTGTTCCGAGTAGCTGAATCTATAACAACAACCACTTCCAACTAAAAGAATGATTTATCCCCCTTTATAATGTCATTTTGACCAAATCCTTGATGAAGAAACACTCAAGGTTATCTTTGACATAGAAACACTCAAGGTTATCTTTGACATAGAAACACTCAAGGTTATCTTTGACATAGAAACACTCAAGGTTATCTTTGACACAGAAACACTCAGGGTTATGTTCATCTCGACACAACAATGGGCAAAGTTCAAGTTCAAGTAAGTTTATTGTGATAATTAAACCATCTCAAAAGAATTAAATCTACCCAAAATATGTAGCTTAGGCTATTTTTACCCTCATCTACTTCAGATTCCTCTAGGTGCTCACAATTCCATATAGTAGACAAATAATAATATATATCACAAATGCATATACAGTACCTTAATTCACATAGTACATATTGCAAAATGGAAGGGAGTACCACCTCTGGCTGGAAGAAGGGGGACCCATAGCCTCGGAGGAAATCACACACAACGCATTGGAGGGAATGTAGGTCCCCTCCAATACAGTTTCTGTGTGCTTTTCTCCTACCACCCCCTTCCTTTTTTGCAAAATAGCAAAATATTGCAAAATATATTTCAAGAATATTAGTACTGTATTACACTCTTGAAGCAAAGTGTCTAGTCCTCCAAGAATTCTCTCCATGTCAATATTTTCTCTCAGAATACAATAATAATAGTAATGTACATTCGCTGCTCTATTTTTTTTTAACCTGTTAACGTCCTAAGACATTATCTCACAATATTTTTTCCATTAGGAGCTTTTAAACCCTAACTTTACAATTTCTGCAAATTTACCAAGCAGCAAAAGCCCCCTTAGACACAGACTCCCAACAATGTAGCACAACTCTTCGCTCCTCATTTGTGCTGCTAATAACATCAAAGGTGATTTAATTCTTAACTATGTCCTCCACTTTTATTTTTCTAAACCTCTTTACCATATTTTGTTACAGCATTTTCCACCAGTGTTCAACACTGCCAACACCAGAGGAAGGTAAATTTTTCTTAGACTTTATTTTGTGATACTTCAACCTCTTCCTTTTTCTTCCCACTCCGTTTCACTCCCCACTTCACTCCATCTTGCTACCATCGCTATCTTTTCTAGAGCTTCATTCTCTTTGTCTGATATTTTGAGATATTCCAAAATCTGTGTACCAACTTCAGAGTTCACAACGTTGCTCTGTACCTCATCAAGCCGAGGGCACATTTTTTCGGCTTCATTTCCTAGTGCCCCTAGGCTACCCTTAATCGTTGTCATTCCTCTCTCTCCCAAATATGAGTCATAGGGGCTATCATTGTCTCTCCACTGTTTCTACCTTGTTCCTGAGGAACAATCATGTTCAGAGCTTCATTTATCTTGCTTGTGGGAGCTGGCTTGTAATCTTTCACATGGGGCTTCATGGGACATAGTGAGGAACCAGCATTATGGGTGCCTCAAAAATTGCAACAAGATAGCAAGAACTTTTCTCCTTTTCCAATCCTGATTCTACACTCCTGTGAATCATGCTTCTTACCACAGTACTGACATCTGGACTCAAACTGGTATTTCCAAGCCGTATGTCTCCATCGAGAACACGACATACATAATATGCCGAATTTGCTGGCATGTAAGATGCGCTTTTTTTATTTTTAAACGTACAGTATAAAAAAAATTGCCCTGCATTTAATGCGACCGTATTATGGATGTGAGAGCGAGCACCATAGGCTAGGGAGCCGGACGAGCATACTGGATATAATCGCTACGCACAAAAATCGTTGCTAATAATAAAATACTGAAAACAAGCCTAGTTATCAGTCTGTTATCACAAACTTACGAAAAATTGCTTACAATACAACGGTAGTTATGAAGGAATCATCTCACCACCTTACCCACACCTGATATGTGTTATACATTATTTAACGACTGTGTTACCTTTAAGAAACATTTATTCATCATCTAAATGAAAAATGACCCTAGAAATTTGAATGTAATGTTCAACTTTCATCCGCCTGTCAGCCATTTGCAATGTGTGAATGACAACAAAACCAGAGCATTGTGACAGTGCGCCACCACGAGGTGCCCCGGCCTGGTGGCCTGATGCTGCAACACAAAACATCACATCCAGAAATACAAGTTTCACATCCTGTATAACAATTCTCTTGCTCAAAATATAAATAACTACACAGCTAATCTCAGAGGAGGTAAGAGTTGTGGTACAAAATCCACTTTAAAATATCTTTCAATAAATGTATGATGAAACATACTTAAGTATTTTTTTCTACAAAACATCCTAGTAAAACAGGGGTGCGTCCTATGCGAGGGTGCGTCTTTTAAACCGGAAAATACGGTAGGTTCCTCAATATATTTGGCCACTTTCCTGTAGCCAAGACCCCGCCAAAAAGTCTATCTGGAGCCTCACCTTTCAACAGGGCAATTACCTGACAGTTTTTCACCACGTACAATATTCCTCTTCAACCACACAACACTTTCATTGTTTATGTAAAGGTACTCCAGATCCAGATATGTTGGATACTTAAAAACAATAACCTTTGTGTGATATATTTCTATTGAGGAGTAACCAACAAAACATTCTTAAATCCTTCAGATGATAGATGTTCCACTGCCGTGCCTGTTCCAACTGTTATATAGGGACGGTGAACACCCTCCTTAAACAACTGTATCACACACACATACTGCAGGTTCAAATTCACAAATTCCTTGTCAACTGAACCATCCACTTTAATTTTTGATGAAAGTTCATATCACATGTCAAAGGAAATAACAGCCACTACTTCCTTCTATTAATCTGTACAATCTAGGTGTGTATAGTCCTGCTGCATCTGTCTGGTGAGGTTTTATGTGAGACTGGCGAGTAATTAAAATCCCTGGTCCTGTCTGGTGTTGATCATTAAAATTTTTCAGTCATTTCTCATCCCAACTACTATTGCTTTCACTTCTTACCAGTTTGCTCATATTCGTCCACTCTTCAGGGTCATTACTACTTGAAAGGACCTGGAGTAGTCGTGTCTGTTTTCCTCACTCTCAGACTCGGCTGACACAGCAGAGGTTTTCCCGTGGCTCAGGCGGACTGTCTCTTCCATTTCCCAATAGCCAAGGTCACTTGGTTTACTTAGTAGGTGATTATATATTCACAACTTTCAAGAGTGCTTCAGGATACCTCTATAAGCCACTTAGGTTAGGATAGGACTATGACAAAGGGGAAGATGCTTGGGAACATTTCCATACACCTGATGCTCCTGTGCATCTAGCAGTAAATAGGTACCCAGAAGTTACTCACTTGTTTAGATTGCATCATATGCAATGCCAGTCATGGGACTTTGATAAGCCTAACAGGCTTCCTGTCCCCCAAAGAAGGAAAAAAAATAAAATATACCAACATAGCCAAATATGAAATCACAATGCTAAAGGATTAATAAACGAGTGTTGTATGATTCTTCAGCATAAGAGTAATGCTGGAACAAGTTAACTCACTTAGCACAGTATATAGCATCTAGAGCAGTGAAGGTGCACCGTGGAAATAGACAAAGCTGAAGAAAAGCTGTAACTGTGTCATTCTTGGGAGACCGTGCAGCACGCAGCATGAACCACCGGTCCTTTTCCTACAAATGATGAAATAGGATTAGTGCATTCTATTCTCTACAATTTTAGCTCATTATGATATATTATAAAAATATCTTGCTTTTTGAACATTTAATGATAATATGATCATGTTATCTTCCATCAACTCGCATAAATATAAGAATTCAATAGTGAAATCTACAGAAAACGTTTTGACCCACATCAAAATATTGACCCATGTCCCGACCCCCACATAAGAAATCAAATTAAAGTAAACAAGGTTTTAGTCCATTTAGACCCCACCTCATAGCCAGTAATACCTGGCATGCTAATTACCTCTCTCAACATCATTGTTTTCATCATGGTATACCAGAAAATTAACATAGCCTAGTTTTAACTTGACTTACCTGCTGTAATCTAGCGTGAACACGATCAACGTGCTCTTTCTGCCGTTTTTCCTCCTCCTGGAGTTTTTCCTTTAATGCTAGTAAGCGATCCGCTTCCTTCTTCCTCTTATTTGCCGATGCCTGAAAGTAATCAGTTACATTTGGAAATGGAAAATTAGTGTCAATTTTATATACTATTTTAATAAATAATGAAAAACTATATCTTTTATAAATTAATGGAAGCATATAATTTCTCCACTCCAATTATGTTACATTATTATTCCTATAAGATTAACTGAAGGTAGTACTGTATTTATTTGGTGCCATTTCAAGGTTCCTAATAAATTTAAGTCATCTGTATAAAAGAGGCCTGACTGCCCTATCTCTTATATAATACCAAACAATCAAACTCAGATCTATGATAACCTTAGCCTTATAAAAATTTAGCAGAGCTGTTCATGAAAGATTTGTCTCTACCTGGAAAATTAGTACAATAAAAACAGACTTACATTTGGATCAATTTTCTTGATTTCCTTTTCATACATGTGTACAGGTACTTCCAGATCAGACATTGTTAGGGTCCAAAAAGTGAGGAAGAATGATGGATCCATATCCTCCCACACCTAGGGATGAAGAGCAAGAATACTTACAGAATGGCATTTACACAGACAAAATTCTTCACCTAATAATCTTTGTCTATCTACATGTAAAATGTCTTCTTTCATAAAGCAGTGCAGCTAATGGTAAACATTTCCTCGCCGTCACCATTACTCACAAATACCATAGTTTCTGGTAGAGAGGACGCAAGTCTTAAAAGCTAAATTTATCAAAACAATATGCTCGAATGAAAATAAAAGGGATAAGAACTTACTTTAATGCTGAAGTGAGGTCTGATGCTGGAAACAATCGGCACAAACACATCATTACAAGCTTCGATGTAACGCAGCTTCTTTTGCTCCAGTGTTAACTTCTTCTCCCCCTTGTCCTGACGTCTCAGCTCGTCGTATTTTGACTGCAATAAAGGAGTTTCTTAATCATCGGAATTTGCCCTATATAAAAGCATCATTTCAGTCATACACAGACCCAAAGTTATTTTAATAGCAATGCAGACAATCATCATTCTATATACTAATCTTATGTCCAACCCTTCATAATACGCTTTTATGGCTCGCCATATTCACTCATTCACTATTCTTCACACATCTTCTTACTGCAAAAGAAAGAACTCTGTCTATCTGTCTTCTGACCTAACACTATTCTGTGTACTTGACTGAACTGACTCAAAGGGAATCATGTCCAAAACAAATTCTGCCAGTAGCTGCTGTGCCACAAACCTACGCCATTTCAGTGCTTTCTTTAACACTTTCAGCTCGCGGCGACGGATATTATGTTTATAATTAACTCTACTGATGTCCGGCAAAGACGCATTTTGCGTCCAAAATGTAAAAATTTTTTAAAATTCCCTTTATTGTTCGATAATTATCGAACTACTTAGTTTTAAAATGCGCACCTTTAGAGTGCATACAATTTGATAGACGAAAATGTATCAAAATGAAAGACGAACCATGTTGTGATCTTTGTGAGTTTGGACAGGGAATTACTTGAAAGGAGTACACCCTAGGTAGGAGCCCATCAACCTCAGAAGATCACTCTGGTAGATCATTTTATATTCAATGCAGAGAGAAGAGAACACTGTAGTATGGCTGAAGCAAGATAGATATGCAAAGAAGCTTGAATGGTCCCCAAGCCAATATGCAATCGAAAACTCCTCACCCCTAAACGATTCGAACCAGAAAGCCAGGACTTCAATTATGGTCTAGTTGGTATAGTATTGGATAAGACTGTGAAGCAGCATCTAGCATGTGTGTAAGGAATATTTGCCTTTCCTCTTAAACTCTTTCAAACTGTACTCTTCAGAGTGCAGCCAAGCAATACCTAATAATTTATACAGAACATATAAAAGGAACTAAAGTATTTCCAAATCTGCAAATCTCTTTATGAGAACAGGAGGTAAGGCAGAATATGCAAAATAACCTCTTTGAAAAGAAAAAGTGCAATAGGTACACTAAGAGACACCTCCAGAAGATACCCGATTACCCAGGTTGTAATTCATACATCAGACTGTGGGTAGGGAAGGGAATTATCAGGGGGGAAGCGCCAAGCCATTACAACTATATAGCACTGGGAAGGGGTCAGGATTTAGGATGGGACAGGGGGAAGGAATGGTGCCCAACCACTTAGACGATCGGGGATTGAACAGCGACCTGCGTGAAGCGAGACCGTCGCTCTACCGACCATCCCAAGTGATTGGACCAGACTGTGGGCAGCGGTGCCTAATACTGTAGCTTACTTGACCAGAACACCAACCAGGTCTAGTCATAGACTCAACCACTGAGACACTGATGCACAATTATTAGGTTTTATTACTGAAAACAATCAAATAAAATTTAGCACAAAAAGATTCCATATTCTCAAGATATTAAATGGAGACCAAAGAAACTAAACAAAGTAAAATTATTAAATCCAAATATTAAAAACAAGTAACTACATTATTGTACAAGATTAGACATTATGACAATTACCGTGAAAACAATGGACTTACATTTAGCATGTGTATAAACAGTGGACGTGCAAGGAAGAATGCAACATCTGCATTGATGTGGCAGTCTGACAGAAGAGTACCAATGCTAGGCAAGCGATCACTAAGCTCTTCAATAGTCACTACTTGAAAGAGATATGAACCAAATTGCACCATTGTGTCTTGACACTGTAAAATAAAGACATTTTGATTATTAATGATGTGGAGACGACATTACATAAAAGTTTATTTTTCTGTAATTAAATGTTAATTATAGTGAATAGTAAGCTAAATATTATGAACTACTGTATATCACCTTGGTTGCTCCTCAAGTTAGAGCCATAGGGTAATTAACTTTAATAAAGTTAATAAAATGTGTACCTGAAAACTTCACAGAAATTAAAATCAGAAATTTGATTAGGGTTTACTCAGAAGATGTAAACAAGTCCTTGAAACCCTCTAAACAAAATACCCTCACTGACCTGGTCATAAAGCTTCCCGACCAGCTTGAGATGAGGAGACTCAGTTTGATTGTATACTACAGATGAGCGCTGTTGAGCCATGAGCAATAACAAAGGAATTGCTAATTTGTTCTCCAAGAGAGCTTCCTTGAGACGAATGGAAGACCTCTTTGTGTTTCTTTCCTGTTGATACTGACCCGCCTCCCGGCGCAGTAACTCCCCTCCACACATAGCATCCAGCTGGTAAGAGAAGATAAATATCACCATTACTAAATAATTTTGTCATTTCCCACAATTGTGGAGTAGGAAGATATTTACTTGAAAAGGTAAAATAAAATAACAATTCACTGTACCTTCTGCACTTAAAATTATTCACTGCAGCATATGCACCACTATACAAGACAGCTTCTGCTCGCCTTAAACTGCTTCTCTTCTCATGAACTGTTTATACTTGATCCATATTCCCTATCCCTCATTCACCATGTCTTACTCTCAGTTATTTGGCCTTTCCTCTCTTTGTTTACCCTCAAATTACAAAATATGTCAACATTGTAATCCAAAACAGCTACCTTTTATTAATCACAAACAGTAAATGTGAATGTTAATACCTGTTCTGGCGTTAAATCCTCAAGGGTATCCGTACCACCCATTTTCTGAACAATTTCCCGCAGGATAAGCAGGTCAATAGATTTTTCAGCCTTCAGTTGATTTGCAACAAACTGAAGAATTCCACCCAAATCTATGATATACTTCTTGTATACAAACCCACAGAAACTTGCTAGTGACTGTAACCATGAAGATATGTTTGTTGCTGGAAATAAAACATAAAATGGAGAATATTTAGTAAACTTTTCACTTAAGGCACAAATCATGACATGAGCCTTCAAAATGTGTATCAGGTCTTCTCAACTGGCCCATTATAGTGCAATTATTACTATGAACTAATAATATTCTTAACCTTCAGAGCTGCACATATGACAGTATTATAACACTGAAAAAGTCACTAACCATCAATAGCTATTCTGTCCTTATTTTCAGAGAGGATTTCGACAATGCAGTAGCCCAGAACATCATATGAGAGAGATGTTAGGTACTTGAAACTGTCCACAACAGGAGTAATGAGGTTATCATATAGCTGAACTTGTATCAAAATCTGCAAAGGTTTAAAATAACAAAAAATTAAAAATTGAATAAGGAGGTACAAGATTATGAAAAAAAGTTGACCATCTACAAAGTAAATTGTCTGCAAACAGATAAAGTATATTCTGGCCAAGAATTTTACCAGGAAGGATTCTACAAAATATACTGTATATACATGTACAAATTACATACATTATCATAGGTGAGAGAGGTGAAGAAGATGCTGACACTTAAAGAAGAACATGTAACAAATTAGTATTACTGTAATTGCTTTTGAATTAACTAATCACTCTTAATTCAAAATGGGAATTTTGAAAAACATTACAACTTACATAATTAAAAACTGGTCCTGGATTGTTGTGAGTGAGTTTGCCAATTCCCCGACTCACAGGTTTGATGGTCTCCTTCGTGATTCGCATCATAATGAATTTGGCCTTCTTGAGGAGTCTAGCGTGATGCTTCACAAGCATGGGATGCTGATTACTCGACTCGTTTTTCCACCGCCCATAAAGCTTGTATCTGCAAGTTGATAGATATGATAGATAAATATGGTAGATAAATATGATAGATATAATGCATACCCAACTTAAGGTCTCTAGAGAATATATTGTGGCCATATGATGGAATGGAACCTGCATCCCTGGTGTCCACAGACAAGCACTACTGACTCAACCTTTCTGAGACACTTGCTCACCATACTTCAGCAAGTATTTTATGTGCCTGGAAAATTCACGAATGCGACTTGGATTTCAATGTAGAGATTAAATATTTTCTCATAGAAACCTCCTGTTTTATGATATTCTTGTATATTCTTGATATTCTTTCTTGTTTAGAATTTAAATATATTACATTTAATTAACATTATCGACAACACACAATATCACGTAAAGAAGGAAATGTCAAGAAGACTGTCCACTAGAGGAATAACAAAAGGAAGGAAATGTCAAGAAGACTGTCCACTAGAGGAATAACAAAGGAAGGAAATGTCAAGAAGACTGTCCACTAGAGGAATAACAAAAGGATTATGTTTACCAAGGTAAGACGACACAAACAAGAAAACATTTGTACACAGATGGAGTTTCACAACGCCGCATTAAAAAACTTAAGTTCTCTTGAAAACTATTGAAGGAGCTAGTGATGCAAATTCATTATACCGTAAATCGATAGATAAGTGGACATCTGGGAATCAATAAACCATCTCACAACAGGAATAAACAAACATTTATTTTCACTATGGTTTTTATTTCATATTTATATTTTCCTCTGAATAAAGTAGGTGCTCCTACAGCAGCATGTGATGAGTTCTGGGAAAGCCTTACACATTACCCAATTCTACAAATGAAGAATATTTGGATGTGGCATACCTGCATACCTGGAGCATACCTGGAGAGGGTTCTAAGAGTTCTTATACTCCCCGAGCCCGGCCTGAGGCCAGGTTCGACTTGTGATAACAATAACCAAAACTTTCATAAAACACATGAAAACCACTAACCAACTTATGGTCAACAAAGCCCCCATTATAATGTGATTAGAGTATTGTGTTATGTTAAGAGGTTATGTCACATGAAACACATTCGTTTGTGTATGTACACACAAGAGCTTGCTTTAGTATGGCAAGGTCAACACACACATGAGCTACGAGGAGAGACTACGGGAATTAAACCTCACTTCGCTGGAAGACAGAAGAGTTAGGGGGGACATGATCACCACATTTAAGATTCTGAAGGGAATTGATAGGGTAGATAAAGACAGGCTATTTAACACAAGGGGCACACGCACAAGGGGACACAGGTGGAAACTGAGTGCCCAAATGAGCCACAGAGATATTAGAAAGAACTTTTTTAGTGTCAGAGTGGTTGCCAAATGGAATGCATTAGGAAGTGATGTGGTGGAGGCTGACTCCATACACAGCTTCAAGTGTAGATATGATAGAGCCCAGTAGGCTCAGGAATCTGTACACCAGTTGATTGCCAGTTGAGAGGCGGGACCAATAAGCCAAAGCTCAACCCCCGCAAGCACAATTAGGTGAGTACACAAGTGATAACTTAGGCAGCTTAGGTGTAAACATAACATTCATAGTTTTCAAAGCCTGTTGTGATGGAAGTGTTTCATTCAATAAATGTGACTACGTTAAATTGTTTTAAAACTCTGACACATAAATGCATTTTATCAAATAACAATACAGAAGTATAAACACCCAACCCACAAATCTGGACACATGGTTCAACCTTGATGATGACTGGATATCTAGATGCCCGCTTCACCTGCGGACTGCTACAAGAAGTGACGCAATTAAACCTTTGGGGTCTCGATACTGCCAATACTATTTTGACTTGTTGCAGTATAGTTACACCAAGTGTGTAAGGAATGATAGGAGTGGTAGAAATGGCTGTCTGACCTTCAGGCCTCACTATCAACCACCAAATATAATACAGCATTCATTTAGTTCTTCAAAAGGTGTAGATTCTTTGCTAGTGCTGTGTATTCTAATGTAGTCAAACATAGGTTGTGTAAATGCCTTGAGCAAAGCCTTGTTTAGATTTCTAAATGCAGTTCTTAAATTGTTAGCTTCCCAAATGACATTTGTGAGAGCTTCTGGTGGCAGTGCTGAGTGAAGAGTACTCCCAAGTCTTGTCTCCTTTCATATTCTCATTCATATTTCCATTTTTGAGGACGTAGATCCTTTTAGCTTCCAATCATGCTTTCCCATCTTCATTACCTTGCACTTGTTTGAGTTGAACTATAAATAGCCCTATGTCTACTTGCAGTATTTTAGCCCTCAGTTTTTACTTACTCCAGACTGAACTGGCTGGTTGCTAGGTTGTCACTGGCTGGTGGCTCAGCGCACTAGGGGGTGGTTCATAAACAGTTTCAAATGAACTACATAATTAGGTTTGGGTGATTCTTTTACAGTTTCTGTTCACTGTTTCAGTGCTCATTTTCATGAACAATTAAGTTATTTCTATTGTCTTGCCTGTGTTTTTAGATGGTTTCCCATGTGAGAATGATCATAAAAATCGCTCTGCTCTCTGCACCTCTGTCTCCGGTAAGACAATAGAACTCCTAAGACTGATGTGGCTGTAAATGGGAAGCTCTCTCAGGAAATGTAGCCCAGGAAGCCACCAAAGCCAGCCAGAAAGAGGCATTTCATTATATACAATGCTGGCTTTTACGTTGCATACTCTGTAAACAAGGCACATATAAGGACACACTCGGGTAAGTTGGTCACATAAATAGGAAATAGAGAATGGCATAGACCACTCCTTGGATGAAAATGCTTCCTATTTACTACATGTTCTAGTCTTACTCTGACACGCATTCTTATCAAACACATGCCATACTTTCGGTCCCTTGCCATATCGGCCTGTCAAAGACTTACTCCTACAATTGCACCATCAATCTTTCAACACACAAAGGTGTTCATACAACTGTATCGTCATCTATTAAGTTTGTCAAATATGATTTCCCCCTTTAAAGCCATGTTTTTCTTTGCTACAAAGTTTATTCTCTCCAAGCGCTCTACCATTCTCATCTTAATTCATTTTCCAGTGCTTTGCAAGGAATGAATACCAGTTACACTTTTCTTGTTCAGGTCTTCTTCTTGAATATAAGGATTACTTTTTTTTCTAGATTTTAGGGAGGTCAGCAGTAATTTTTATTGATGATCCTATTTAGTGGTCAACCTGTGGATAATTTTTAGTTGTTCTACTTTTGCAGCCTGACCCCGAGACTATGCTTTTCTGGTGATTGCCTGGTATGAGGCTGTCTGTCTTTGTAGCCCACACCCACAGAGCCACATAGCTGTGACAGCCAGGCTAATCGAATACCTTTGGCAGACACATATCAATATCAAACTTGAAAACTTCTACTATGATTCCCCAAAAATTTCATGTACTTTCCATTCACTGGACTGTATGGGTCTCGAACATTCAAGGTGAATGGAATGTTTATTTCCACGGAAGTGTGGATGGCAATTTATATTTCATATACTGTACTTTTGGTAGGAGTATGAAGAGTTATAGACCTCTGGTATTTTCTGTACTTATGGCCCTCTTGACCTTTCACTGGATTTAATTTACACTTTTAATTTACAAAAAGTTTGAAGTATCCCACATGTATTTTTAATTCAGCATGCTTGGTGGTTCCTGCATGACTTTCTAGTTAATGTGCTGTGTATGTGGTGCATAGGACTGCAAGCACCAAGTCTGTCTAATCAATGTCATCAATATCAAGACCTTGTCAAGGGCTAGGAACTAGACACAATGATCTGAACCTATTCAAAGTAAACACAATGTCCAATTATGTAATATGCTTACAGTAATTGTAAAACATACCTATGTTGATAGGGGTACATCTTTAGGGTGTCCCAAATTTCTTCAGCGAGGCACGGGTTGGAGTCGAGCATGGAGAGCGATGGAAGAAGAGCTTCATCCAAAACATCAAGGAACTCATAATAGAATGTGTTGCGAACTCCATCAGCTCCAACTTTAACCTTAAAAATTATAAGCAAAATATTACTATCTTGATAAAACTTTGAACTGGAAAACAAATACAATTGATCAAGATTGTATAAATGTTCATTTAATGTCCTGTTGCTTAATTGAACAGAAGCTGGAAATTCTTCCTTGCATGGGAAAACCTGTTCAATAACACTATCAATTTGATGCTATTTTCCAATAATCAATCTGGTGACTTGTTCTGATCTCAAAATGTGCAAAAGCTGCTTACTTAGCACTTCTTTTCATCATTATGATACAACTTTCTCAGATTCCACACAGAGTACGTAGAGATTACAGAAGCCATTTTGGATATGAGGCAAGCCCTCAAGGTGCACCTCTGCAATTCACAGCACCCCCTAACCTCCATATCAGAACACACTCATGCATTTAGTTTTGTGATCTCTAGTGGTTTCGGCAGCCCATCCTCCTGTTTGGGTAGTAATTGTAGTAACAATGAGGACCGTAGTATATATACCAACATACAACGAAATTTGAACATAGAAATCTGAACTATTGAGTTGGACAAACCAGAAACCTTTTTTCACTTGTGTTGCTTTGACAAACTAAACTAACCTATTCAACCTCCCTAGGCCTATTACACTATATCTGAGGCCTAATATAGTACATGTGTGTGCTATACTAGGCCTAGGAATATTTAAGTTTGTGTATTAGCTTCATTTATTATAAAAGAATACCTTACTAGTCAGGATACTACTTTCTAAAAACTAAGAACGTATGAATTCAGACATTTCTGACACAATAGGTACTATCTAAACAGGAGGATGGGTTGTTGACCAGACCACACACTAGAAGGTGAAGAGACGACGACGTTTCGGTCCGTCCTGGACCATTCTCAAGTCGATTGTGAATTCTCACAATCGACTTGAGAATGGTCCAGGACGGACCGAAACGTCGTCGTCTCTTCACCTTCTAGTGTGTGGTCTGGTCAACATACTTTAGCCACGTTATTGTGACTCATCGCCTGCAGGAGGATGGGTTGGTTTCTGCAATATTGTACCTAACATTGTGTGCAGGAACTATTTGTGATGATGCAGGTAATAGCCTTAATCCAACCCTTTATGATCTTCCATCGTCTTTGGACTTACACATTTCATATTGTATAAAATATTGTTAACAATTCATTGCATATAAAAATACATACAAGTGGTTCTGACAAAACTTCCAAGATTATTGTCAGCTGAAACTACCGTGACTCCCCAGGCATGGCATTAGTGACAGGTCTTTTGTGTTGTGATGCTTATATGTTTTTAAGGTCTCACTCAATGTATTAAAACTATTTTAAAGCCTGCAACCCGGGTGCGACAGACACCTTCATCACACCACCATATACAAGCTTTGAATTTTCAAGCATTTTAATTTCACACAGAAAGGCTTTTTCCTATCACATAAATATTGCAAATACTACATGTTAATAAAATAATTGTATGAATAGCTAAGGGTATTCCCTACAATAGAGAGGAACTGTAATTCCTTAAAAGGGCTATTTAGTTTAGAAAGCTAAAATACCACCAATTAAATGCTGTTGCAATGTTATGATGATGGATAATAAAAATTAACGGAATTTCTTTACCTGTTTTAGTGCCACTCGGGCTACACGGAGAACCTTGTACATTAGGCCAGGGTCGATGTACAGATGTGGCCCCAAAGTGCTTAGCATTGGAAATATTGTTGTACACACATCATTGAAGTTATATGCTGGCCGAGGAGCCAGTGGGTTATTGAGTAGTTCAACAACCGTTCCTTTGAGTCGACTAGGTAGAGTGCACACCCTGAAAAGAATATTTAATCAGATCAATCTTATAAATATACAATCTTATGAGTATAAATATATGCACCTAATGAATTTATTCATACAAATATATAAGCCTAAATTTTATAATTGCATATAGCATGCACTTTGCCTGTAAAAACACAGGTGGAAATCACACATTTGCTTGTTAAATGTTCAGTGGTACCCTATTATGGCCGCCCTGTATGTCCAGATACTGGGTGGTGATGTGCCAGACATGGTCCTCCTATTTATACTAAGGCCCTAGAAGGAACTCTAGATTGTTTTTAAAGATTAGGAATGGTTCCTGGAGGCCTGAGGAAGCAAATGTGAGCCCCCTTGTATGTGCAGGACACTCTTAATGCAGCACTCTAAGGCATACATGTGTGACCCGCACAGTGCAGTCAGTTAGGCCAAGAGCATACATGTATGATTCATTCAACAGAAGGGTTAAGTAAAATAATGAATTAAAATACGTATCGTTAAAATTGATACTGAAAATGGAATCTGTACATCAGAGGAGCACAGTCGATAATCAGGCTCAGTGTCAACACACACACACACACACTACTAAATGGCTTCCTAAACTGAAAACAAGAGCTACGAAGAAAGGCTGTTAAATATGCCAAAGATAGAAGGAAAAAAGGTGATATGATCACAACACACAAAATAGTAACAGGAATCGACAAAATCGATAAGGGGGAGAATACTTGAAACCTGCAGCTTCAAGAACAAGAGGTCCCAAATTTCAGCCACAGATACAAAGGTGTTGAACAAATATTAGAAAGTTCTCTTTTGCAAACAGTGGTAGACAGTTAGAATAACTTATGTGAAAAGGCGATGGGTGCCAAAACCATCAGTAGTTTCAAAGCATCATGCAACAGAGTACTGGGAAGATCGAACACAACATGCATATCTCTCATCCTATAACATTTGGGTAATTATTTACTCTTTGACTGCCACATTTCTCAATAGTTGTCATCAATTGGCCAAAATTATGGATACCTTGGTCATGTAAGTTAAACCAGGTTTGCACAAGTATCAAACTCAGAATCCTGGTTCAGCCATCAGGAAAAATAATCATAAAACAAAAGTACATTATCTTCCAATAAAATTAATATGTTGATCAAGTGGCCAAGAAGAAGGCAATTAGTAGCCAAGAAGAAGTGTCACCAACTGAACAGAAAAGCAGAATTTATTATAAAAGTTGGGAGCAACCCAAGAGCTCACAATGAAATGACAAGAATGTGATATCTATGAGGAAATGCTGAAGCCATATGGTGCAGACAGTATTCCGTGTGACAAGTACAAATTCAGCCGAGCATGGGGTCAGTTACATCAATGTCTTGGGAGTGGTTGGTCACAGCAGGTTCAATAACAGGTGAATAATTATACAGTCATCTAAACACACACAATAAAATTTCACTTACTTTCTGTAAATTGGTTCAATAGTAGCATGTATCAACTGGCAAAGGGCTTGACTAACAGGATGAATAGATACGAGGTAATAATCTGGAAAGCGTCTTGAGAGTTCCACGAAGTGTTCCCACGCACCAACCTGTTGGTTATCAGTACCAAATGGCGGGGCAAAAATATTAGGCAAAACACTATATAAAATAGATACAATACAATGATAATAGTGAACAGTTAATCGTGTTGGCAGTGCAGGTTTAAACCAACCCATTCTCTCACCTAATACCTGCCATTTTTTAATGGTATAGACAAATACCTTAAAAAAATTTAAGTAATAGCGGCAAAAACTCAAGCAGCATAATAGTGACATTTTCAATACATCAGACTCGATAGGTTAGGCGGGTTGCTTTGATTTGTGCGTATTTGGTTAGGTTAGGCAAGAAAGTTGCATTTCCATGGTGTCAAACAGAGAGAACAGGCAGGTTTAAACACCAGCTGATACTGTCACCACAACTATTTTACTCCTGGAAAACCTTTACAATGTAATAATGTACTTAAGTATTATAAACTATAATGTACCAGTCTCCATGGTGTAGTGTTGAGACACTCGCCTGGCGTTCCACGAGCGCTTTGTCATGGGTTCGTATCCTGGCCGGGGAGGATTTACTGGGCGCAAATCCTTAACTGTAGCCTCTGTTTAACTCAACAGTAAAATGGGTACTTGGTTGTAACGATTCTTCACGGCGGGGATCATATTCCAGGGACCTGCCCGAAACGCTACGCGTACTAGTGGCTGTACAAGAATGTAACAACTCTTGTATATATCTCTCTCTCATAATATATAAATGTACTGGATTATTGTAATTTAGTGTAAATAGTCATTAGCAACATCCTTTAAACAAAAATTGGCAGTGAGGTAAGTCAAACTGTATAATACATCCCAGTACTACACACCTTTAACAGAGCAGCTGTATAATACATCCCAGTACTACACACCTTTAATAGAGCAGCTGTATAATACATCCCAGTACTACAAATCTTTAACAGCAGCTGTGTAATACATCCCAGTACTACACACATTTAACCCTTAAACTGCGCATAGCATATATATACGCCATGAGGAACATGTCCCACGGTGCGCATGGCGTATATATACACCATAGGGTGCCAGGCACGATTCAAATGGCCCGCGGCCACACAGGGTTCACATTAGCTTCCTCAGGGCTCTTGTAAACAGATGCCATTTAAAAAAAAAATCATGGACAATATTCTCAGGTGTGAGAGTCACAGTCAGTTGGAGCAACCAAGGCTGGCGCACGCAGCATGAGCGAACAGTACTGCTGTTCAGCTTGTGACCACAGCATCGCCGAAAAATATCAAAATAAATATAACAGCTATTATTTAGCCATGACAATATTACAGATGACCCCTGACTGATAAAAATGACCAGGGTTGTGATAACAGCAGGATTGTTGTAATAATTAGCACTGTGGGAGGAGTGATGCTGAGGGACGGAGGGAGATAGCATCGTTTACTGACTGTGTGGCCACCTGTTATTGTCTGCATTCACCATACCAGCTCAGTGGTTCTCTATGGTGAGCACAAATGTAAATACTTATATATAATGTGTGTATTAGTGTAACAACAGCAAAAGGATTATGTTGGGAGGAGCCATTTGGGTGACGGAGGTGACGTCGTCTGCATGATTTGTCTGGCTGTGTAGTGGGTGGTCACTTTGCTCTTTGGGCACTCTACAAGCTTAGGTGTACAGTTATGGTGCGTACAACATGTAGATACTTATATGTAATGTGTATATAGTGTAATAACACTGCAAACAGTATTGTTGGGGGAAAAAGTTTAGTGCATGTGACCTTGAATGAGTGAGGGAGCCGCCAGCTGACTGTGTGTAGCGACGACTCAATGCCTGAACTAACTATATCAGCTTAGTTGTACAGTTGTGGTGAACAAAACATGTAGCTACTCATATATAACGTCTGTATATTGTGAATAAAATATAAAACAGGATGGTGGGAGGAGAAAGTGGGCGAGTGAGGCGTTGTTGAGGGAGTGGCAACGAGTGGCTGGCTGGTGTGTGGCGGTCACTCCTCGTTGCTTTTCGACTCTCAATACCAACTGTGTTTTGTTATGGTGATCAAAACATCCAGATACTTATATATAACGTGTGTATAGAGTGTAATAACAGCAAAACTATTTGTTTATTGTTTTATGAACATAATAATTGAATCACTAATATGCACACCATACTTTTGAGTGTAGTGATTATTCACCACTTTTATTATATAAATATATCACAATACACATTATTGAATAACATTACTGCAAAAAAACTAAGAAAAAATCAATCAGAGACATTGAAATAATTAAGTGATAATATCATTGTGGCAACTCCCACTTGTCAGCGAGGGTGACGCTGGCGGCTCTGACGACCGCTCTGTCAACGCCCACTTGTTGCCAGACTTCCTCTGTCTATTGCGCCCAAAATACGTCACCTACGATTGATTTTTTTTTCCCGTGCTCAGGGAACACAATTAACATTTTTAAAAGACAAAATAATTTTGAAGAATTTTTTTCTTTGCGCACAGGGATGTAAATCTCCTCAGGACCCCTTAGCAGCTTAAGGGTAACAGAACAACTGTATAATACATCCCGTACTACACACCTTTAACAGAGCTACTGTATAACACATGCCAATACTACACACCTTTAACAGAGCAACACAGAGTTGAATCTTTTGGTTAGTGCTGTATTTTCAAAGTGTCTATGTTCATCTTTTTCCTTTTCTTCATATCTTTCTTCTTTCCTTTTCTTTTTCTCTATCCTTGTCTTTAGTGGAAACTATATTTACTTTGTGGGCAATTTCCCTCGCCTCATTTCCTCCTTCTGGTAGTCTTTCAATCATTATTGAATCCTCTGGTGTTAACTGCAACAAGATATCAAGATTAACAAGGGAACAAATCTAAGTTAATTTACATAAAGCATGTTTAACATAAAATCATAAGAATAGTAACATAAGAATTAAGAAAAGGCAAAGGCCTACTTGACCATACGAGGCAGTACCTATTTATATTCACCCAAACTCATTCATATCAGGAAATATATGAGGAACTACAAACAACAACAGTATGTTCTAAAAGTAAGCTGAGGTAAAGGAACTTACCTAAAGTTCCTTTAGGTAAGGTAAAGGTAAATCATCTTTAAGTGAGCAGTGACAGTAATGCAGAGGAACAAGTGAGTGTTCTCCAGATACCCAAGGGGTAGCCTAATTACATCGAGATATATTCTGCATAGCAGCAGCACTGGGGGCCAGTGGTCAGAGCCCCAGGCAGTCGAGTGAGGACTGGTCTATTTATTACCGCAAATATGTTGAAACAGTTTGTAGGCCCGTGGATGTAGTCATGTTTGAACCATGTTTCAGTGCTAAGTGTTAATGGGGGCTAGTAAAGGCTAATCCAGCACCAGTAATTACTAAGTGTAGTTACAGGACGAGTGCTATGCTCAGTGTCCCGTCTTCCCAGCACTCTGTCGTACAACGCTTTGAAACTACTGACAGTTTTGGCTCCACCACCACCTCGCCTAACTTGTTTCAACCATCTACCACTCTGTTGTGAAAGTGAATTTTTTATGTTTTTTTGGCAGCTTTGTTTAGTTAATTAAAATCTATGACCTCTTGTTCTTGAAGTTCCAGGTTTCAGGAATTCTTCCCTATCAATTTTATAAATTTCAGTTACTATTTCGTATGTAGTGATCATATCGCCTCTTTTCTTCTATAGT
>WNGS01009202.1:21438998-21449703 GCA_020271785.1 Procambarus virginalis
TGCAGTGAATAATTTTAAGTGCAGAAGGTACAGTGAATTGTTATTTTTATTTTACCTTTTCAAGTAAATATCTTCCTACTCCACAATTGTGGGAAATGACAAAATTATTTAGTAATGGTGATATTTATCTTCTCTTACCAGCTGGATGCTATGTGTGGAGGGGAGTTACTGCGCCGGGAGGCGGGTCAGTATCAACAGGAAAGAAACACAAAGAGGTCTTCCATTCGTCTCAAGGAAGCTCTCTTGGAGAACAATTAGCAATTCCTTTGTTATTGCTCATGGCTCAACAGCGCTCATCTGTAGTATACAATCAAACTGAGTCTCCTCATCTCAAGCTGGTGGGGAAGCTTTATGACCAGGTCAGTGAGGGTATTTTGTTTAGAGGGTTTCAAGGACTTGTTTACATCTTCTGAGTAAACCCTAATCAAATTTCTGATTTTAATTTCTGTGAAGTTTTCAGGTACACATTTTATTAACTTTATTAAAGTTAATTACCCTATGGCTCTAACTTGAGGAGCAACCAAGGTGATATACAGTAGTTCATAATATTTAGCTTACTATTCACTATAATTAACATTTAATTACAGAAAAATAAACTTTTATGTAATGTCGTCTCCACATCATTAATAATCAAAATGTCTTTATTTTACAGTGTCAAGACACAATGGTGCAATTTGGTTCATATCTCTTTCAAGTAGTGACTATTGAAGAGCTTAGTGATCGCTTGCCTAGCATTGGTACTCTTCTGTCAGACTGCCACATCAATGCAGATGTTGCATTCTTCCTTGCACGTCCACTGTTTATACACATGCTAAATGTAAGTCCATTGTTTTCACGGTAATTGTCATAATGTCTAATCTTGTACAATAATGTAGTTACTTGTTTTTAATATTTGGATTTAATAATTTTACTTTGTTTAGTTTCTTTGGTCTCCATTTAATATCTTGAGAATATGGAATCTTTTTGTGCTAAATTTTATTTGATTGTTTTCAGTAATAAAACCTAATAATTGTGCATCAGTGTCTCAGTGGTTGAGTCTATGACTAGACCTGGTGGTGTTCTGGTCAAGTAAGCTACAGTATTAGGCACCGCTGCCCACAGTCTGGTCCAATCACTTGGGATGGTCGGTAGAGCGACGGTCTCGCTTCACGCAGGTCGCTGTTCAATCCCCGATCGTCTAAGTGGTTGGGCACCATTCCTTCCCCCTGTCCCATCCTAAATCCTGACCCCTTCCCAGTGCTATATAGTTGTAATGGCTTGGCGCTTCCCCCCTGATAATTTCCTTCCCTACCCACAGTCTGATGTATGAATTACAACCTGGATAATCGGGTATCTTCTGGAGGTGTCTCTTAGTGTACCTATTGCACTTTTTCTTTTCAAAGAGGTTATTTTGCATATTCTGCCTTACCTCCTGTTCTCATAAAGAGATTTGCAGATTTGGAAATACTTTGTTCCTTTTATATGTTTTGTATAAATTATTAGGTATTGCTTGGCTGCACTCTGAAGAGTACAGTTTGAAAGAGTTTAAGAGGAAAGGCAAATATTCCTTACACACATGCTAGATGCTGCTCCACAGTCTTATCCAATACTATACCACCTAGACCATAATTGAAGTCCTGGCTTTCTGGTTCGAATCGTTTAGGGGTGAGGAGTTTTCGATTGCATATTGGCTTGGGGACCATTCAAGCTTCTTTGCGTATCTATCTTGCTTCAGCCATACTACAGTGTTCTCTTCTCTGCATTGAATATAAAATGATCTACCAGAGTGATCTTCTGAGGTTGATGGGCTCCTACCTAGGGTGTACTCCTTTCAAGTAATTCCCTGTCCAAACTCACAAAGATCACAACATGGTTCGTCTTTCATTTTGATACATTTTCGTCTATCAAATTGTATGCACTCTAAAGGTGCGCATTTTAAAACTAAGTAGTTCGATAATTATCGAACAATAATGGAATTTAACAAATTTTACATTTTGGACGCAAAATGCGTCTTCGCCGGACATCCGTAGAGTTAATTATAAACATAATATCCGTCGCCGCGAGCTGAAAGTGTTAAAGAAAGCACTGAAATGGCGTAGGTTTGTGGCACAGCAGCTACTGGCAGAATTTGTTTTGGACATGATTCCCTTTGAGTCAGTTCAGTCAAGTACACAGAATAGTGTTAGGTCAGAAGACAGATAGACAGAGTTCTTTCTTTTGCAGTAAGAAGATGTGTGAAGAATAGTGAATGAGTGAATATGGCGAGCCATAAAAGCGTATTATGAAGGGTTGGACATAAGATTAGTATATAGAATGATGATTGTCTGCATTGCTATTAAAATAACTTTGGGTCTGTGTATGACTGAAATGATGCTTTTATATAGGGCAAATTCCGATGATTAAGAAACTCCTTTATTGCAGTCAAAATACGACGAGCTGAGACGTCAGGACAAGGGGGAGAAGAAGTTAACACTGGAGCAAAAGAAGCTGCGTTACATCGAAGCTTGTAATGATGTGTTTGTGCCGATTGTTTCCAGCATCAGACCTCACTTCAGCATTAAAGTAAGTTCTTATCTCTTTTATTTTCATTCGAGCATATTCTTTTGATAAATTTAGCTTTTAAGACTTGCGTCCTCTCTACCAGAAACTATGGTATTTGTGAGTAATGGTGACGGCGAGGAAATGTTTACCATTAGCTGCACTGCTTTATGAAAGAAGACATTTTACATGTAGATAGACAAAGATTATTAGGTGAAGAATTTTGTCTGTGTAAATGCCATTCTGTAAGTATTCTTGCTCTTCATCCCTAGGTGTGGGAGGATATGGATCCATCATTCTTCCTCACTTTTGGACCCTAACAATGTCTGATCTGGAAGTACCTGTACACATGTATGAAAAGGAAATCAAGAAAATTGATCCAAATGTAAGTCTGTTTTTATTGTACTAATTTTCCAGGTAGAGACAAATCTTTCATGAACAGCTCTGCTAAATTTTTTATAAGGCTAAGGTTATCATAGATCTGAGTTTGATTGTTTGGTATTATATAAGAGATAGGGCAGTCAGGCCTCTTTTATACAGATGACTTAAATTTGATTAGGAATCCTTGAAATGGCACCAAATAAATACAGTACTACCTTCAGTTAATCTTATAGGAATAATAATGTAACATAATTGGAGTGGAGAAATTATATGCTTCCATTAATTTATAAAAGATATAGTTTTTCATTATTTATTAAAATAGTATATAAAATTGACACTAAATTTTCCATTTCCAAATGTAACTGATTTACTTTCAGGCATCGGCAAATAAGAGGAAGAAGGAAGCGGATCGCTTACTAGCATTAAAGGAAAAACTCCAGGAGGAGGAAAAACGGCAGAAAGAGCACGTTGATCGTGTTCACGCTAGATTACAGCAGGTAAGTCAAGTTAAAACTAGGCTATGTTAATTTTCTGGTATACCATGATGAAAACAATGATGTTGAGAGAGGTAATTAGCATGCCAGGTATTACTGGCTATGAGGTGGGGTCTAAATGGACTAAAACCTTGTTTACTTTAATTTGATTTCTTATGTGGGGGTCGGGACATTGGGTCAATATTTTGATGTGGGTCAAAACGTTTTCTGTAGATTTCACTATTGAATTCTTATATTTATGCGAGTTGATGGAAGATAACATGATCATATTATCATTAAATGTTCAAAAAGCAAGATATTTTTATAATATATCATAATGAGCTAAAATTGTAGAGAATAGAATGCACTAATCCTATTTCATCATTTGTAGGAAAAGGACCGGTGGTTCATGCTGCGTGCTGCACGGTCTCCCAAGAATGACACAGTTACAGCTTTTCTTCAGCTTTGTCTATTTCCACGGTGCACCTTCACTGCTCTAGATGCTATATACTGTGCTAAGTGAGTTAACTTGTTCCAGCATTACTCTTATGCTGAAGAATCATACAACACTCGTTTATTAATCCTTTAGCATTGTGATTTCATATTTGGCTATGTTGGTATATTTTATTTTCCTTCTTTGGGGGACAGGAAGCCTGTTAGGCTTATCAAAGTCCCATGACTGGCATTGCATATGATGCAATCTAAACAAGTGAGTAACTTCTGGGTACCTATTTACTGCTAGATGCACAGGCGCATCAGGTGTATGGAAATGTTCCCAAGCATCTTCCCCTTTGTCATAGTCCTATCCTAACCTAAGTGGCTTATAGAGGTATCCTGAAGCACTCTTGAAAGTTGTGAATATATAATCACCTACTAAGTAAACCAAGTGACCTTGGCTATTGGGAAATGGAAGAGACAGTCCGCCTGAGCCACGGGAAAACCTCTGCTGTGTCAGCAGAGTCTGAGAGTGAGGAAAACAGACACGACTACTCCAGGTCCTTTCAAGTAGTAATGACCCTGAAGAGTGGACGAATATGAGCAAACTGGTAAGAAGTGAAAGCAATAGTAGTTGGGATGAGAAATGACTGAAAAATTGTAATGATCAACACCAGACAGGACCAGGGTTTTTAATTACTCGCCAGTCTCACATAAAACCTCACCAGACAGATGCAGCAGGACTATACACACCTAGATTGTACAGATTAATAGAAGGAAGTAGTGGCTGTTATTTCCTTTGACATGTGATATGAACTTTCATCAAAAATTAAAGTGGATGGTTCAGTTGACAAGGAATTTGTGAATTTGAACCTGCAGTATGTGTGTGTGATACAATTGTTTAAGGAGGGTGTTCACCGTCCCTATATAACAGTTGGAACAGGCACGGCAGTGGAACATCTATCATCTGAAGGATTTAAGAATGTTTTGTTGGTTACTCCTCAAATAGAAATATATCACACAAAGGTTATTGTTTTTAAGTATCCAACATATCTGGATCTGGAGTACCTTTACATAAACAATGAAAGTGTTGTGTGGTTGAAGAGGAATATTGTACGTGGTGAAAAACTGTCAGGTAATTGCCCTGTTGAAAGGTGAGGCTCCAGATAGACTTTTTGTGCGGGGTCTTGGCTACAGGAAAGTGGCCAAATATATTGAGGAACCTACCGTATTTTCCGGTTTAAAAGACGCACCCTCGCATAGGACGCACCCCTGTTTTACTAGGATGTTTTGTAGAAAAAAATACTTAAGTATGTTTCATCATACATTTATTGAAAGATATTTTAAAGTGGATTTTGTACCACAACTCTTACCTCCTCTGAGATTAGCTGTGTAGTTATTTATATTTTGAGCAAGAGAATTGTTATACAGGATGTGAAACTTGTATTTCTGGATGTGATGTTTTGTGTTGCAGCATCAGGCCACCAGGCCGGGGCACCTCGTGGTGGCGCACTGTCACAATGCTCTGGTTTTGTTGTCATTCACACATTGCAAATGGCTGACAGGCGGATGAAAGTTGAACATTACATTCAAATTTCTAGGGTCATTTTTCATTTAGATGATGAATAAATGTTTCTTAAAGGTAACACAGTCGTTAAATAATGTATAACACATATCAGGTGTGGGTAAGGTGGTGAGATGATTCCTTCATAACTACCGTTGTATTGTAAGCAATTTTTCGTAAGTTTGTGATAACAGACTGATAACTAGGCTTGTTTTCAGTATTTTATTATTAGCAACGATTTTTGTGCGTAGCGATTATATCCAGTATGCTCGTCCGGCTCCCTAGCCTATGGTGCTCGCTCTCACATCCATAATACGGTCGCATTAAATGCAGGGCAATTTTTTTTATACTGTACGTTTAAAAATAAAAAAAGCGCATCTTACATGCCAGCAAATTCGGCATATTATGTATGTCGTGTTCTCGATGGAGACATACGGCTTGGAAATACCAGTTTGAGTCCAGATGTCAGTACTGTGGTAAGAAGCATGATTCACAGGAGTGTAGAATCAGGATTGGAAAAGGAGAAAAGTTCTTGCTATCTTGTTGCAATTTTTGAGGCACCCATAATGCTGGTTCCTCACTATGTCCCATGAAGCCCCATGTGAAAGATTACAAGCCAGCTCCCACAAGCAAGATAAATGAAGCTCTGAACATGATTGTTCCTCAGGAACAAGGTAGAAACAGTGGAGAGACAATGATAGCCCCTATGACTAATATTTGGGAGAGAGAGGAATGACAACGATTAAGGGTAGCCTAGGGGCACTAGGAAATGAAGCCGAAAAAATGTGCCCTCGGCTTGATGGGTACAGAGCAACGTTGTGAACTCTGAAGTTGGTACACAGATTTTGGAATATCTCAAAATATCAGACAAAGAGAATTGAAGCTCTAGAAAAGATAGCGATGGTAGCAAGATGGAGTGAAGTGGGGAGTGAAACGGAGTGGGAAGAAAATAAGGAAGAGGTTGAAGTATCACAAAATAAAGTCTAAGAAAAATTTACCTTCCTCTGGTGTTGGCAGTGTTGAACACTGGTGGAAAATGCTGTAACAAAATATGGTAAAGAGGTTTAGAAAAATAAAAGTGGAGGACATAGTTAAGAATTAAATCACCTTTGATGTTATTAGCAGCACAAATGAGGAGCGAAGAGTTGTGCTACATTGTTGGGAGTCTGTGTCTAAGGGGCTTTTGCTGCTTGGTAAATTTGCAGAAATTGTAAAGTTAGGGGTTTAAAAGCTCCTAATGGAAAAAATATTGTGAGATAATGTCTTAGGACGTTAACAGGTTAAAAAAAATAGAGCAGCGAATGTACATTACTATTATTATTGTATTCTGAGAGAAAATATTGACATGGAGAGAATTCTTGGGAGGACTAGACACTTTGCTTCAAGAGTGTAATACAGTACTAATATTCTTGAAATATATTTTGCAATATTTTGCTATTTTGCAAAAAAGGAAGGGGGTGGTAGGAGAAAAGCACACAGAAACTGTATTGGAGGGGACCTACATTCCCTCCAATGCGTTGTGTGTGATTTCCTCCGAGGCTATGGGTCCCCCTTCTTCCAGCCAGAGGTGGTACTCCCTTCCATTTTGCAATATGTACTATGTGAATTAAGGTACTGTATATGCATTTGTGATATATATTATTATTTGTCTACTATATGGAATTGTGAGCACCTAGAGGAATCTGAAGTAGATGAGGGTAAAAATAGCCTAAGCTACATATTTTGGGTAGATTTAATTCTTTTGAGATGGTTTAATTATCACAATAAACTTACTTGAACTTGAACTTTGCCCATTGTTGTGTCGAGATGAACATAACCCTGAGTGTTTCTGTGCCAAAGATAACCTTGAGTGTTTCTATGTCAAAGATAACCTTGAGTGTTTGTGTCAAAGATAACCTTGAGTGTTTCTATGTCAAAGATAACCTTGAGTGTTTCTTCATCAAGGATTTGGTCAAAATGACATTATAAAAGGGGGATAAATCATTCTTTTAGTTGGAAGTGGTTGTTGTTATAGATTCAGCTACTCGGAACAAGTTCCAAGTAGCACAGGCTATGGTGAGCCCGTAACTTATCTGGCACAGGAGCGGGGCAAGTAGCACGGGCTATGGTGAGCCTGTAACTTACCTGGCACAGGAGCGGGGCAAGTAACACAGGCAATGGTGAGCCCGTAACTTATCTGGCACAGGAGCGGGACAAGTACCACGGGCTATGGTGAGCCCGTAGTGGACTTACCTGGCACAGGAGCGGTGCAGTTCGTGATAAGGTTCCTTCTGCCACATATATTTCAGTTATTCCTGTAAACAAATGACTGCTTTGTGTAACTTCTTGTTATATTGTAAATAATAACCTGAGTTAATTATTTCTTTTATTTTGCAGGTTTGTGAAGATGCTGCATAACCTCAAAACTCCAAACTTTTCTACACTAATTTGCTATGATCGCGTAAGTTTGCCTCATGTTGTGTATAATGGTTTATAATTCTACAAAATATTAGCACTGATATTTATTCAAAATATCCCAAGCATTTTTCTTTTGACAAAACAGTACTCTGGATTAATATAGTGCTGTAATATTTGTAGTATCTGTTGCGTTCATACCTGGAACATACCTGGAGAGGGGTTTCGAGAGTTCTACTCCGCGAGCCCGGCCTGGGGCCAGGCTTGACTTGTGATAACTTGATCCAACAGGCTGTTGCTTGGAGCGGCCCGCAGGCCCACCTATCCACTAAAACCTGGTTGGTCCAGCACTTCTTGCAGGAGCTTATATAATTATAAATTATACACAATTCTAAGACTTAAAAATTACCACCTAAAACTTAGTAAGGAAAGACAGATAGTAAAATCAAGGCAACTAAAAAAATTATGCAGTGAGCTAGCTCCAAAACAATCAGCTATGATATAATCACAACAATCAGGAGCTCAATCTGAAAGTTGCACCCTCTTTGGTTGTTGGCTCAACTATCTGAGCCATTGGATGGATGCGGGGACACGTTTAATTTGTAGAAATGTAAGGAAATGTTTGGTTCCTACAAAATTAGTACAAGAGCATCAGTGCTTAGCTATCAATGACTAGGGGAAGTGATATCTAGCTCTTTATGTACCCACCACCTAGCCATTTATACCTGTCATGCTAATTATCTCTCAGTATTAAACATTTTCCTCCTATTTTGTCTTAAAGTTGTAAATGAAATTGGCTCCAACAACTTCTTCGTATACAGTAATGCATTCCACTTGTTAACCATCTGTTCAGGTTATAGATAAATATAGAGCACTGGATTGCAATGATACACGGGCAGTTTTATCTTGTATGTTATATTTTAAAATGTGGCGTATGTTTCAGATGTATTGTGACATAACCTACACGGTAGCCTCATGCACAGAACAGGAGGCAAGCAGATACGCAAGATTCCTGCTGGGGACTTGGAGACAGTGATGCACTGGCATGCATCACAAACCAACTATGAGAGAGAGTGTGCCAACTACCCAGGGTTTGTCACTAAATATCGTGTGTCCAGGCAGGAAGCAAATGATTATGTAGACTACGAAAACTACCGCCATGTCGTTCATAAGTGGCACTATAAAATAACAAAGGTAAGCTCTTAACTGGTTGTAATACAATTAGAATCATACAATGTAGTTTCAATTAGTTGGATTCATAATAATATACAGTACATGTGAAAGAAACAATGATTGCAAAGATGCGTAGAATAAAAGAGCCACCCACTGGGTGAAGCTGCAGTGTGTGTGTGTGTGTGTGTGTGTGTGTGTGTAATTTACCTAAGTGTAATTACCTAAGTGTAGTTACAGGATGAGAGCTTTCTCAGGATGAGAAATCTTTCCTGTCGATTTTATCAATTCTGTTACTATTTTGTGTGTGTGTGTGTGTGTGTGTGTGTGTGTGGTGTGTGTGTGTGTGTGTGTGTGTGTGTGTACTCACCTAATTGTGCTTGCGGTGGTTGAGCTTTGGCTCTTTGGTCCCGCCTCTCAACTGTGTACTCCCCTAGTTGTACTCACCTAGTTGTGCTTGCGGGGGTTGAGCTCTGGCTCTTTGGTCCCGCTTCTCAACCATCAATCAACAGGTGTACAGATTCCTGAGCCTATTGGGCTCTATCATATCTACACTTGAAACTGTGTATGGAGTCAGCCTCCACCACATCGCTTCCTAATGCATTCCATTTGTCAACCACTCTGACACTAAAAAAGTTCTTTCTAATATCTCTGTGGCTCATTTTGTGTGTGTGGGTGTGTGTGTACTCGCCTATTTGTACTCACCTATTGTGCTTGCGGGGGTTGAGCTTTGGCTCTTTGGTCCCGCTTCTCACCATCAATCAACAGGTGTACAGATTCCTGAGCCTATTGGGGCTCTATCATATCTACACTTGAAAACTGTGTATGGAGTCAGCCTCCACCACATCACTGCCTAATGCATTCCATCCGTTAACTACTCTGACACTGAAAAAGTTCCTTCTAACGTCTCTGTGGCTCATGTGGGTACTCAGTTTCCACCTGTGTCCCCTTGTTCGCGTCCCCCCAGTGTTGAATAGTTTGTCCTTGTCTACCCGGTCCTTGTGTGTGTGTGTGTGTGTGTGTGTACTCACCTAGTTGTACTCACCTAGTTGTATTTGCGGGGGTTGAGCTCTGTCTCTTTGGTCCCGTCAATCAACTGGTGTACAGGTTCCTGAACCTATTGGGCTCTATCATATCTACACTTGAAACTGTGTATGGAGTCAGCCTCCACCACATCATTTCCTAATGCATTCCATTTTTCAATCACTCTGACACTAAAAAAGTTCTTTCTAATATCTCTGTGGCTCATTTGGGCACTCAGTTTCCACCTGTGTCCCCTTGTGCGTGTGCCCCTTGTGTTAAATAGCCTGTCTTTATCAACCCTGTCGATTCCCTTGAGAATCTTGAATGTGGTGATCATGTCCCCCCAACTCTTCTGTCTTCCAACGAAGTGAGGTTTAATTCCCGTAGTATTCCCATAGTGAGGTTTAATCCTCCTCATAGCTCATACTTCTCAGCTTGGGTACTAGTCTGGTGGCAAACCTTTGAACCTTTTCCAGTTTAGTCTTATGCTTGACTAGATATGGACTCCACGCTGGAGCCCCATACTCCAGGATTGGTCTGACATATGTGGTATATAATGTTCTGAAAGATTCCTTACACAAGTTTCTAAAGGCCGTTCTTATGTTAGCCAACCTGGCATATGCTGCTGATGTTATCCTCTTGATATGAGCTTCAGGGGACAGGTCTGGCGTGATATCACAACCCCAGGTCTTTCTCTCTCTCTCTGACTCTTGAAGTATTTCATCTCCCAAATGATACCTTGTATCTG
>WNGS01009202.1:21450703-21495622 GCA_020271785.1 Procambarus virginalis
TCCAGGTCTCAGGAAATCTTTCCTGTCGATTTTATCAATTCCTGTTACTATTTTGTATGTAGTGATCTATCACCTCTTTCTTCGTCTTCTAGTTTTGCATATTTAATAATGGTGTGTTGTGTGTGTGTGTGTGTGTAATTACCTAAGTGTAGTTACAGGATGAGAGCTACACTCGTGGTGTCCTTTCTTCTGAACACTTGTCATTCATATGTAGGTATGTATGTATGTATGTATGTATGTATGTATGTATGTATGCATGCATGCATGCATGCATGCAGTATGTATGTATGTATGTATGTATGTATGTATGTATGTATGTATGTATGTAATGTAATGTAATGTAATGTAATGTAATGTATGTATGTATGTATGTATATGTATGCTTTAACGCTTTAAAACAGCTGACAATTTTTGTCTCCATGACCTCACTTAACTTGTTCCAACTGTCAACAGCAACTCCATGACCTCACTTAACTTGTTCCACTCTGGTGGTACCCACCAGAGTGGGTACCACTCTGTTTGCAAAAGGGAATTGTCTTCTATTTCTTTGGCAGCTTTGTTTAGTTAGCTTAAATTCATGACCTCTTGTTCTTGAAGTTCCAGGTCTCATGAATTTTTCCTTATCCTTTTCCTTTTTTCCTTTTTTCCTTGTAGATGTCTGTTATTATTTTTTGTTTAGTGGTCATATTGCCTCTTACTTGTATGCTCTAGTTTAGGCATATTTAATGACTGTAACCTCACCTTGTAGCTCTTTTCTTTCAATTCCAGAGGGCAGGTAGTTGCATGTCCTTGCACCTTTTCCAGTTTGTTGATATGCTTCTCAAGATATGTGGACCATACAACCTCTGCATATTCCAACTTTGGTTTTATAAAGGCCGTGAACAATTTCTTTCATATTTCACCCTCCATTTATTTAAAAGTGATTCTGAAATTGGAAAACATAATATAGGCTCCTTGCACAATGATCTTTATGTGGTCCTCAGGTAACAGTTTTCTATCTAGAAGCACCTCATAGATCTCTTTCCTTATCTGAACTTTATAAAGCTTTCCATTCACATAATTCATAATTTATAATTCGCATAATAATAGCTTTCACATAATTTGTAAGTTGTGTGTGGTCTATTTTCTCCTATTCCACATTCCATAACATGGCATTCATTCACATTAAATTCCATTTGCCACGTGGTGCTCCATACACTTTTTTTTTATCCAGATCTTCTTGAAGGGCATGACAATTGTCTAACTTTCTTATCTTCCCTAGTATCTTAGCATCATCGTGTGTGTGCGCGCGCGTGTCTACGCACGTGCATGCATGTGTGTGTTATTTTATACTTTGTTTTTAACTGTTTGACCACTTTTGAACAAAGTATTATCACTATATTGTATGTGTACTTATGCTCGGTTTTCTATATTCATGAATCTTCATTTGTAACCATCAAGTGCAAGTTATGGTTTTGGGCCTCGCCTCGTACATAACATCTGATCAGTTGTGTGATACTTCCCTATTCATTTCTATGTTAATAATCTGCAATACCTTTTTCATAGTTATGTTCACAAATTTTGAAAAGTTATTTTACTTTTGTATTGAATAAGATATATAGTGTCAAATAGTGTCAAAGAGGTTTTACAGTGACCAGGTTAATCTAAACTATTCAAATTTATATCCATTATTTAAAGTTCTGTTTTAAGTTGATGTATTTTAAATCTTGAATTGCTTGAATTGATAATCAAATTGCTTGAATTGGTAATTGAGTTACTTGAAGCAATAATTGCAAAAGCCTTTCATCTACATCTTCAAAAAGAAGACGGAGGTTAATAAGGTATTAAATATATCAACAGGAATAGAACACTAAATATTTATGTAAATTGGATAGGCTTAAATTTAGGAAAGACCTGGGTAAATACTGGTTTGGAAACATGGTTGTTGTTTTGTGGAACAGTTACCAGGTAACATATTAGACATGGGACTACTGGATTGTTTCAAATGTAGGTTAGACTTAAATATAAGTTTCAGTGGATATTGTCATAACCTGGAGAGGGGGGGGGGTGCGGGGGCTGTTGTGGTTGCCCCGCTCCTGGACGTACCCCCAAGTATTATGGTTTTTAGAGGGGCATATGGGCTCTCCACAACAGCCTAGTGACACTAATCTGTGACTAGTGACACTAGTGGCACTAATCTGCAATCACCAAAGAACCTGCTCCCGGACGCAGGTTCGAATCCTTGTCATGGCCCTTGTGGATTTGTTCATTTGATGCGTCACGTTATTGCGATTTGTGTGTGTAACACACAGTATGGTTTTCGATATGGAAGATTCTGTGTAACAAATATACTCAGTTTCTATGATCAAGCTACATAGATTTTACAGGAAAAAATGGTTGGGTTGACTGCATCTATCTGGACCTAAAAAAGGCTTTCAACAAAGTTCCACATAAGAGGTTGTTCTGGAAACTGGAACATATTGAAGGAGTGACAGGTAGGCTTCTAACATGGATGAAAATTTTGACAGAAAAATAAGGGCAGTATTCAAAGGCAATGTATCGGACTGGAGAAATATCACGAGTGGAATACCGCAGCTGTTCAGTTCTTGCACCGGTACTGTTCATTGTCTACATAAACAACCTACCAGATGGAATACAGAATTATATGAACATGTTTGCTGATGATGCTAAGATACTAGGGAAGATAAGAAACTTGGATGATTGTATACTTTCAAGAAGACTTGGGCAAACTAAGTGTATGGAGCACCAATTGGCAAATGGAATTTAATGTGAATAAATGCCATGTTATGGAATGAAGAATAGGAGAACATAGATCCCACACAACCTATAAATTATGTGAGAAATCTTTAAAGAATTCTGATGAAGAAAGAGATCATGGGTTGGTTCTAGATAGAAAACTATCACCTGAGGACCACATAAGGAACATCGTGCGAGGAGCTTATGCTACACTTTCTAATATCAAAATTGCTTTTAAATACATTGATGATGAAATACTAAAGAAATTGTTCATGACTTGTTAGACCAAAGCTCAAATATACAATGGTTGTATGGTGTCCATATCTTGAGAAGCACATCAACAAACTGAAAAAGGTGCTAAGACATGCAACTAAATGACTCTCACAACTGAAGAACAAGAGAGAGGAGAGGAGAGGTTAGAGGCATTAAATATGTCAAAACTAGAAGATACTATAGAAGAAAAAGAGGCGATATGATCACTACATACGAAATAGTAACTGAAATTTATAAAATTGATAGGGAAGAATTCCTGAAACCTGGAACTTCAAGAACAAGAGGTCATAGATTTAAATTAACTAAACAAAGCTGCCAAAAAAACATAAAAAAATTCACTTTCACAAACAGAGTGGTAGATGGTTGAAACAAGTTAGGCGAGGTGGTGGTGGAGGCCAAAACTGTACAGTAGTTTCAAAGCGTTGTACGACAGAGTGCTGGGAAGACGGGACACTGAGCATAGCACTCATCCTGTAACTACACTTAGTAATTACTGGTGCTGGAGTAGCCTTTACTAGCCCCCATTAACACCTTAGCACTGAAACATGGTTCAAACATGACTACATCCACTGGCCTACAAACTGTTTCAACATATTTGCGGTAATAAATAGACCAGTCCTCACTCGACTGCCTGGGGCTCTGACCACTGGCCCCCAGTGCTGCTGCTATGCAGAATATATCTCGATGTAATTAGGCTACCCCTTTGGGTATCTGGAGATAACTCACTTGTTCCTCTGCATTACTGTCACTGCTCACTTAAAGATGATTTACCTTTACCTTACCTAAAGGAACTTTAGGTAAGTTCCTTTACCTCTGAGCTTACTTTTAGAACATACTGTTGTTGTTTGTAGTTCCTCATATATTCCTGATATGAATGAGTTTGGGTGAATATAAATAGGTACTGCCTCGTATGGTCAAGTAGGCCTTTGCCTTTTTCTTAATTCTTATGTTACTATTCTTATGATTTTATGTTAAACATGCTTTATGTAAAATTAACTTAGATTTGTTCCCTTGTTAATCTTGATATCTTGTTGGCAGTTAACACCAGAGGATTCAATAATGATTGAAGACTACCAGAAGGAGGAAAATGAGGCGAGGGAAATTGCCCACAAAGTAAATATAGTTTCCACTAAAGACAAGGATAGAAAAAGAAAAGGAAAAAGAAAGAGAAGATGAAGAAAAGGAAAAAGATGAACATAGACACTTTGAAAATACAGCACTAACCAAAAGATTCAACTCTGTGTTGCTCTGTTAAAGGTGTGTAGTATTGGCATGTGTTATACAGTAGCTCTGTTAAAGGTGTGTAGTACTGGGATGTATTATACAGTTGTTCTGTTAACCCTTAAGCTGCTAAGGGGTCCTGAGGAGATTTACATCCCTGTGCGCAAGAAAAAAAAATTCTTCAAAATTATTTTGTCTTTTAAAAATGTTAATTTGTGTTCCCTGAGCACGGGAAAAAAAAATCAATCGTAGGTGACGTATTTTGGGCGCAATAGACAGAGGAAGTCTGGCAACAAGTGGGCGTTGACAGAGCGGTCGTCAGAGCCGGCCAGCGTCACCCTCGCTGACAAGTGGGAGTTGCCACAATGATATTATCACTTAATTATTTCAATGTCTCTGATTGATTTTTTCTTAGTTTTTTGCAGTAATGTTATTCAATAATGTGTATTGTGATATATTTATATAATAAAAGTGGTGAATAATCACTACACTCAAAAGTATGGTGTGCATATTAGTGATTCAATTATTATGTTCATAAAACAATAAACAAATAGTTTTGCTGTTATTACACTCTATACACACGTTATATATAAGTATCTGGATGTTTTGATCACCATAACAAAACACAGTTGGTATTGAGAGTCGAAAAGCAACGAGGAGTGACCGCCACACACCAGCCAGCCACTCGTTGCCACTCCCTCAACAACGCCTCACTCGCCCACTTTCTCCTCCCACCATCCTGTTTTATATTTTATTCACAATATACAGACGTTATATATGAGTAGCTACATGTTTTGTTCACCACAACTGTACAACTAAGCTGATATAGTTAGTTCAGGCATTGAGTCGTCGCTACACACAGTCAGCTGGCGGCTCCCTCACTCATTCAAGGTCACATGCACTAAACTTTTTCCCCAACAATACTGTTTGCAGTGTTATTACACTATATACACATTACATATAAGTATCTACATGTTGTACGCACCATAACTGTACACCTAAGCTTGTAGAGTGCCCAAAGAGCAAAGTGACCACCCACTACACAGCCAGACAAATCATGCAGACGACGTCACCTCCGTCACCCAAATGGCTCCTCCCAACATAATCCTTTTGCTGTTGTTACACTAATACACACATTATATATAAGTATTTACATTTGTGCTCACCATAGAGAACCACTGAGCTGGTATGGTGAATGCAGACAATAACAGGTGGCCACACAGTCAGTAAACGATGCTATCTCCCTCCGTCCCTCAGCATCACTCCTCCCACAGTGCTAATTATTACAACAATCCTGCTGTTATCACAACCCTGGTCATTTTTATCAGTCAGGGGTCATCTGTAATATTGTCATGGCTAAATAATAGCTGTTATATTTATTTTGATATTTTTCGGCGATGCTGTGGTCACAAGCTGAACAGCAGTACTGTTCGCTCATGCTGCGTGCGCCAGCCTTGGTTGCTCCAACTGACTGTGACTCTCACACCTGAGAATATTGTCCATGATTTTTTTTTTAAATGGCATCTGTTTACAAGAGCCCTGAGGAAGCTAATGTGAACCCTGTGTGGCCGCGGGCCATTTGAATCGTGCCTGGCACCCTATGGTGTATATATACGCCATGCGCACCGTGGGACATGTTCCTCATGGCGTATATATATGCTATGCGCAGTTTAAGGGTTAAATGTGTGTAGTACTGGGATGTATTACACAGCTGCTGTTAAAGATTTGTAGTACTGGGATGTATTATACAGCTGCTCTATTAAAGGTGTGTAGTACTGGGATGTATTATACAGCTGCTCTGTTAAAGGTGTGTAGTACTGGGATGTATTATACAGTTTGACTTACCTCACTGCCAATTTTTGTTTAAAGGATGTTGCTAATGACTATTTACACTAAATTACAATAATCCAGTACATTTATATATTATGAGAGAGAGATATATACAAGAGTTGTTACATTCTTGTACAGCCACTAGTACGCGTAGCGTTTCGGGCAGGTCCCTGGAATATGATCCCCGCCGTGAAGAATCGTTACAACCAAGTACCCATTTTACTGTTGAGTTAAACAGAGGCTACAGTTAAGGATTTGCGCCCAGTAAATCCTCCCCGGCCAGGATACGAACCCATGACAAAGCGCTCGTGGAACGCCAGGCGAGTGTCTCAACACTACACCATGGAGACTGGTACATTATAGTTTATAATACTTAAGTACATTATTACATTGTAAAGGTTTTCCAGGAGTAAAATAGTTGTGGTGACAGTATCAGCTGGTGTTTAAACCTGCCTGTTCTCTCTGTTTGACACCATGGAAATGCAACTTTCTTGCCTAACCTAACCAAATACGCACAAATCAAAGCAACCCGCCTAACCTATCGAGTCTGATGTATTGAAAATGTCACTATTATGCTGCTTGAGTTTTTGCCGCTATTACTTAAATTTTTTTAAGGTATTTGTCTATACCATTAAAAAATGGCAGGTATTAGGTGAGAGAATGGGTTGGTTTAAACCTGCACTGCCAACACGATTAACTGTTCACTATTATCATTGTATTGTATCTATTTTATATAGTGTTTTGCCTAATATTTTTGCCCCGCCATTTGGTACTGATAACCAACAGGTTGGTGCGTGGGAACACTTCGTGGAACTCTCAAGACGCTTTCCAGATTATTACCTCGTATCTATTCATCCTGTTAGTCAAGCCCTTTGCCAGTTGATACATGCTACTATTGAACCAATTTACAGAAAGTAAGTGAAATTTTATTGTGTGTGTTTAGATGACTGTATAATTATTCACCTGTTATTGAACCTGCTGTGACCAACCACTCCCAAGACATTGATGTAACTGACCCCATGCTCGGCTGAATTTGTACTTGTCACACGGAATACTGTCTGCACCATATGGCTTCAGCATTTCCTCATAGATATCACATTCTTGTCATTTCATTGTGAGCTCTTGGGTTGCTCCCAACTTTTATAATAAATTCTGCTTTTCTGTTCAGTTGGTGACACTTCTTCTTGGCTACTAATTGCCTTCTTCTTGGCCACTTGATCAACATATTAATTTTATTGGAAGATAATGTACTTTTGTTTTATGATTATTTTTCCTGATGGCTGAACCAGGATTCTGAGTTTGATACTTGTGCAAACCTGGTTTAACTTACATGACCAAGGTATCCATAATTTTGGCCAATTGATGACAACTATTGAGAAATGTGGCAGTCAAAGAGTAAATAATTACCCAAATGTTATAGGATGAGAGATATGCATGTTGTGTTCGATCTTCCCAGTACTCTGTTGCATGATGCTTTGAAACTACTGATGGTTTTGGCACCCATCGCCTTTTCACATAAGTTATTCTAACTGTCTACCACTGTTTGCAAAAGAGAACTTTCTAATATTTGTTCAACACCTTTGTATCTGTGGCTGAAATTTGGGACCTCTTGTTCTTGAAGCTGCAGGTTTCAAGTATTCTCCCCCTTATCGATTTTGTCGATTCCTGTTACTATTTTGTGTGTTGTGATCATATCACCTTTTTTCCTTCTATCTTTGGCATATTTAACAGCCTTTCTTCGTAGCTCTTGTTTTCAGTTTAGGAAGCCATTTAGTAGTGTGTGTGTGTGTGTGTTGACACTGAGCCTGATTATCGACTGTGCTCCTCTGATGTACAGATTCCATTTTCAGTATCAATTTTAACGATACGTATTTTAATTCATTATTTTACTTAACCCTTCTGTTGAATGAATCATACATGTATGCTCTTGGCCTAACTGACTGCACTGTGCGGGTCACACATGTATGCCTTAGAGTGCTGCATTAAGAGTGTCCTGCACATACAAGGGGGCTCACATTTGCTTTCTCAGGCCTCCAGGAACCATTCCTAATCTTTAAAAACAATCTAGAGTTCCTTCTAGGGCCTTAGTATAAATAGGAGGACCATGTCTGGCACATCACCACCCAGTATCTGGACATACAGGGCGGCCATAATAGGGTACCACTGAACATTTAACAAGCAAATGTGTGATTTCCACCTGTGTTTTTACAGGCAAAGTGCATGCTATATGCAATTATAAAATTTAGGCTTATATAATTGTATGAATAAATTCATTAGGTGCATATATTTATACTCATAAGATTGTATATTTATAAGATTGATCTGATTAAATATTCTTTTCAGGGTGTGCACTCTACCTAGTCGACTCAAAGGAACGGTTGTTGAACTACTCAATAACCCACTGGCTCCTCGGCCAGCATATAACTTCAATGATGTGTGTACAACAATATTTCCAATGCTAAGCACTTTGGGGCCACATCTGTACATCGACCCTGGCCTAATGTACAAGGTTCTCCGTGTAGCCCGAGTGGCACTAAAACAGGTAAAGAAATTCCGTTAAGTTTTATTATCCATCATCATAACATTGCAACAGCATTTAATTGGTGGTATTTTAGCTTTCTAAACTAAATAGCCCTTTTAAGGAATTACAGTTCCTCTCTATTGTAGACATACATACATACATACAAACAATATTAAACACAAAACGGTGACGCTAAATATCAAAAATTGTTAAAACAAATTAAATTGCTAAATAAATTGTTAAAAGCATTGTTAAAAATAAAAAAAAAATATGAATCACGGAGTAATATCCCCCAAATCGCAAGTGTGACATACATGAGCATAATTAAAATAATCAACGTATAAAAAAAATTATACCAACGTATAACATTATCTAATTCATTACCGCGCGCCAAACAAGGACTCCGTGAAATCACTCGAACTATTGACTGAACATACCTGTTGCTGCTGTTGCTGCTGATGAAAAGTGAATGAATGAGTTGAATTAAAATACAAAATCATGACAAACTCTCTAAACGTTGCTCTCTCGCCTTGGCATGATACAGGAAAATCATATTACTTCATATCCGGAGGCGAGTCACCTCCTAAATTGTGAATTATTCCTGTTTACTTAGATTGTGGACATCTCCACAATCATTTAAAGTTAACTATTTGATTTACTACTTGTATTCAAATGACTTGTGAGGTGAATAGAGAAACGTGTATTTACATCCATATGCATATGGACTCCTTCTGAAGATGTATTAATATACGAAAGTACTTAAGGAAATTCCTGTTTCAATTTTCCTCCGTAGTCTGACACTGTCATATGGACAAATAGTATAATACTCGGACTATATAGAGTTCCTGGATTCCAATGTGCTTCCTAGTGTGTGCTATGTACTGTCGGTGTCCTGTGTAATTCCCGATGTCCTATCTACTTTCATGCTTTTCAATATACTTCCTGACTACCTACACACTTCCAGGTTTCCAATACTGTATACTTTCTACATATGCCTGGCTTCTTCTATACTACCTGACTGCCTATATATTTTCCAGCTTTTAATTAACTTACTGCACTACCCCTCACAGTTTCAGGAGCACCATTCTGTAGACTACATCATATACAGAACGAAAACAGAACTGGTTAACAGAACATAAGTGTATAGAACTGGTTACATGTTGTGCGGATTCTTGAAATGCAAAAACTACTTTAAGATTACCTTGAAGAAAACAATACCCCGCTTAAAACTCATTTTTTCGAATTTACCACAAATTTAAAAGGCCGTAATCACTATACAGAATCGAGACACTTCATTGACAGCACTTTCGTATTTAGCGGCAATCGATTTAATTTATAGCATCACTAAGTTCATTACCATCCTCTTTAAAACTTTCTTAATTACCTTATGTATATATTTTTTTCAATACTATCTAACCATTGAATCCAATACTCTGTAACTATCTGAGTTTGATCAATTTCAATTCTTACCCCCCCCCTCAAAAAAATATATATATTTTATCAATTGCATATATATATATATATATATATATATATATATATATATATATATATATATATATATATATATATATATATGTACCGAGGCTGGAGACGGGTGGTAATAATGCCAGAACTTTGTAAACAATAATAAAATGATCGTGAATTGAATAGAGAATGAATGAATATTTGACATTATAAATAAAATACAAAAAAAAAAATTTTACAATATTTTAAATTATTTATAAAACATTAAATCATTTATAACATTTTAAATCAAATATTATTGGTTAAATCATTTATAATACTTCAAATCAATTATAAACATTTAAATCAATTCAAATACTTTAAATCACTTATAATCGTTTTGCATAATCATTTCAAATTATACGGTAAATAATTTACGATCGATACTCATTAATATCAATACTGATTACGTATACTCTTGATGAATCATTACAAAGTTCAGCAGTTATATAAATATAGTGAAAAACAATTATTCAAAATACACAATGAAATTCGAAAAATCCATATTTATAATCATTATTAATGGTCATTATCTATAATTATTCCCCCCCCCATACATTGTTGTAGTATTTTACTGGAAATGTCAACAAGTAATTGTTTTCAAAGAGCAGCCTATCTATAATAATTAGAGCGATCATTGTCTAAAATCATGATATATTTTATCATGAACATCATTCAGTACAATTAGGCTATAATTACGATCTATTCATACAAAATTTCTTCTTAATAATAGTTACCTACATTTAACGATAATCGTTATCATCTATCACTATTTATTAAGGGCAAATTATAATCGCCTAAAATAATCTACATTCAACTCTAATTATTTTAAAGATAATTATATATAATAATTATATATACTTCCTGAGCTACACAGGGTATTGCGCAAATGGTTCCTAAGCTACAAAGGGTTATAAATATAAATATATATATATATATATATATATATATATATATATATATATATATATATATAATATATATACTTGTTTACTTGCCCAGCTGATTCACGGTTGGTTGCTTCCCGCCAAAACTATCAGCTGATACTTTTGGCGGGAATATTTCAGCCATCCCTTTGTACCTCGGGTCAAAGATGCTTATAGGCTCACAGGTATTCATGGGTAGTTCAGGGATTTGGAGTGTCATCACGAAGCGACAGGAAGAGTCGGATAATTTATTTTTTATTTAGGCACTACATGATTAACGTAATACAAATAAAGAATATTAAAAAAATAACTCAACAAATTCCGTGATAAATATTAAATTATAAAAATCACAAGGAATACATCATATAGGTTGCTGAATTGCCATAAGTTACAAGCGATGCCACTGAGGAATAAAACTAAAAATCAAGTAAGGCATAAACAAAACAGCGAAATAAATTAGTACAAACAAACAAGTTAGGGGTGAACTAAAACAAAGAGATAAATACTTAACGAAATGGATGCAACAAATCGCAATCACATAATTTATTTAGTAATTTACCTTTAGAAAGGAGATAATGCAGAGGAATAGTGTAAATGCGCAAGGACCACAACTTTTGTAAATTACGTGTTAGCTACTTGATACAAATGCCAGAGTATATGACTTTGATACATATGCCAGAGTATACTGACCTTATATATATGCCAGAGTATACTGATCTGATACATATGCCAGAGTACTGACTTAATACATATGCCAGAGTATACTGATCTTGATACATATGCCAGAGTATATGACCTTAATACATATGCCGAGTATAATGATCTGATACATATGCCAGAGTATACTGACCTTGATAAATATGCCAAGTATACTGACCTTGATACATATGCCAGAGTATACTGATTTAATACATATGCCAGAGTATACTGACCTTAATACATATGCCAGAGTATACTGGCCTTGATACATATGCCAGAGTATACTGACCTTGCCTTTATTTCACCTCACTTTTATNAGATACTTGTAGCCAAGTCTTATACGAGCTGTGACAACATCTGTTAGTCTACTGACTTTGCTACTTGCCCCATACACATGTTTTACTTCACACATTTCATTGTGATGAACAATGGACCTGCTAGTTCCAGTTTGCACTGTTCTACTTTCTTCAAATCCATCCATCCCGTTCTCGTCTAATGACACTTTTAAGGGACCTATTTGATAACTCAAGATTCCGTTCAATACTATCTTTATTTACTGCAGCCTTAGCAAGGTCGTCATGTTTCTGCAGGACAATGTGAGAAGGAATCCACAACATTTTATATTTACCCTCTTGCTAAGTATTCTTATATATCTACGTCTAGCTTCCAAGAGAAGCACGTTATTACTTGATTGCAAACTGTTTATTGCTAGTAGTGAGGAAAGGGAGTCGGAAATAGTTAAGCTGTCTACTTCAGTGTTGTCAATAATGTAGAGTACTACCAGTATTGCTACCAACTCAGCTTGCATTGTGGATGCCCAGTTACTAACTCTTATATTCCTTTGAATTGTGCTGCCATCGGGCTGATGAGCAATAACAGCACTTCCTGCCCTCCCTGTAGCTCTACTGAGTGATCCGTCAGTGTATATGGTCTGTGCGATGTTGTTTCAGTTTGTATATTGTGAATGTGTTGTGTTCTATGGTGCTTAATTTAGCAGCAAGCTGAGCATGAGGGTTGTTTGTGATTAGTTTCTTGGTGGGGTATGCAGGGGTCAGGATGTCAAAAGGTACTATCTGCCAGGGTGGAAGGAAGTGCTGTACTCTTTCATCTGTATATACATCGTGCAGTCCCATCATTTTAATATGAGTGGCTGTTCTTTGAATCCATTTAGACTCGCTAGTTCCATTACGTATGTGTTCTAACTGTTCAACTGACACAATGTTGTTTTTGTTTTCACGCAGAAGCTGGGCATAGAGTTCAGTGTTTACCGGGAGTCCGTTCCAACGGTAACATATAACTAACTGCAGGGAACGATACGGAAGGAAATGCAGAACAAATTCAATGAAGAGAGCACTGAACATCAGAGGTCCGCGGTTGTTCAGTACCCTTCAAACCGCATGAGAAATGTTGCCGGAACAAGAAGTGGACAAGAAGAACCGTAGAAAGTGAAGGTTGGTGAGACTGCAACACAACATATTGTTTTGCCAGCAAGTCGGTCAAGTGAGACTTCCAGTTCAATTCTCCACAAATACACTACACAAGAACATATTCACCGCTCACTAGATGAGGATGACTGCCCACACATGGGGGCCGGGCTTCATCAAGTGTGTTTACATATGAAATCTGTACATCTTTCCTCACTCATGGTGGCTTAGTCTGCATTTATTTAACAGTTTACGTGGTCCGAAGAGCTATGAGGTTGTCTATAACAATATACTTTGCCTGTGAAGCTCCCACGCTCGTTAACTGATTAATACAAAGCCGCCATTATTGGGATTGATTGATTGATGAAGATTAAGCCACCCAAAAGGTGGCACGGGCATGAATAACCCGTAAGTGGTGGCCCTTTTGAGCTATTACCAGTATCAAGAGCTGATACTGGAGATCTGTGAATTTGCTACTGCACCCTGCGTGACGGGAGATGTCTCCCGTCATTATTGGGGAAAGATGTACAGATTTGATTGGTGAAGATTAAGCCACCAAGAGGTGGCACGGGCATGAACAACCCGTAATGTACAGATTTCTGTTGTTTTAGACTCAACTACTGAGAACAAAAAGAACCAAGTAGCACGGGCTACGGTGACCCTGTAGTGGACTTACCCGGCACAGGAGCCGAGCTGTAACCCTTACAGATATCGTCGTTTGTTGTCGTTTTAGATTCAGCTACTCGGAACAAAATGTCCACTCAGCACGGGCTATAGTGAGCCCGTAACTACAGATTTCACAATGGGGGGGGGGGGGGACTTAAATACTTGATAACTCCAGGTCTAGTATGGTGCCCAAGGTAGAGCATGAGCACTCATCCCAACAGGATCAGAAGCTCGTACTGGTATGAACATTATGGCGTCGTTCACCTGGGGGCACCATACACACACACACACACACATATATATATATATATATATATATATATATATATATATATATATATATATATATATATATATATATATATATATATATATATATATATTGAACAACATTTTATCTGTTATTTTGGTTGGGTGGAGTTTGTGAGAGGACCGGTGGTTAACGGAGCGGCGGGCGGGAAGTAGCGACCAACGGCGCTCCGGAGAGACAAGGGGCGGAAGTATTCCGACAAAGGCACGCAGAGCATTATAATGTCAGGGCCCCAGATGGGTTACGTTAAGAACATGAGTCACCTACCACAAACTGAAGCACATCACACACTGGAGGAGCCAGTGTGCACCCGCCACCCCCCCCCCCACATACATACATACATACATACATACATACATACATAACACACACACACTGGAGAGAAGCCAACGTGCGTACACACAAACGGTTAAGTAATAATTGTAATTACGAAGCAATAAGATGCTTATCTTAACATACTAACAAGGTTAGGTAAGGTCGGTGTTTTCTATGAAGCTTTTCAAGGTAAACTATTATGCTTAGTATGTCACCTATGCACGTATTTAATAAGTCAATATTGACTATACGAATTTGCGAGGACGGGTTGCCGGACACAAAAGACGAACACAGGACAACGCTAGAGAAGATTCAGAGATATGCCACCCGACTAGTCACAGAGCCAAGAGATACGAGTTACCAGGAAAGGCCACGGGAATTAAACCTCACGTCCCTGGAAAACAGAAGTTAGGACATACATGATCACCACCCACAAAAATCTCAACAGGAATTGACAGGGTGGACAAAGACAAACTATTTAGCACGGGAGGAACACAAAGAATGGGGGACACAGGTGGAAACTTATTATTCAAAATGAGCCACAGAGACACAAGAAAGAACTTTTTCAGTGTCAGGGCAATTACGAAATGGAATGCACTGGGCAGTGATGAGTTCGAGGCAGACTTCATACACGGTTTCAAATGTTGATATGATAGAACCCAATAGGCTTAGGAACCTGTACACCAGTTGATTGACAGAAGAGAGGCCGAACCAAAACGCCTAAACTCAGCCCCCGCAAGTGCAATTAGGCGAGTTAACACACACACAGAGGAAAAAGGGGTGATTTGATCACTACGTACAAAATAGTAACAGGAATTGATAAAATCGATAGGAAAGAGTTCCTGAGACCTGGAACTTCAAGAACAAGAGGTCACAGATTTAAACTTGCTAAACACAGACGCCGAAGAAATATAAGAAAATTCACTTTCGCAAACAGAGTGGTATACGGTTGGAACAAGTTAGGTGAGAAGGTGGTGGAGGCCAAGACCGTCAGTAGTTTCAAAGCGTTATATGACAAAGAGTGCTGGGAAGACGGGACACCACGAGCGTAGCTCTCATCCTGTAACTACACTTAGGTAATTACAAACACACACACACACTAGGAAGAAGCCAGTGTGCGTGTCCACACTCAAAGCGGCAAGCAACACCACGTCAACGACCCACATCTTGCCAAGCGAGACATGACCAAATCAATCTTGGATGTGACGCCAGAAGACGTGTATATCCATCACTTGCAGGAATACCTCCCAGCCTCCAACACCACCGCTTCCCAACATTGTTATCTCAGTAACTCGCAGTTGTTGGTGAACGTGAACCACTTAGGCTGAATATATCATCTATACTTCAGCAAATAAGAACAGAACAATAAGTCTGCATCACTCCTAGGACTCCCTTGGCCGCAAATAGGTAAGGTCTGCGAGGCGGGAGTCCACACTGCCCGGGGTCTGCGAGGCGGGAGTCCACACTGCCCGGGGTCTGCCAGGCGGGAGTCCACACTGCCCGGGGTCTGCGAGGCGGGAGTCCACACTGCCCGGGTCTGCGAGGCGGGAGTCCACACTGCCCGGGTCTGCGAGGCGGGAGTCCACACTGCCCGGGGTCTGTGAGGCGGGAGTCCACACTGCCCGGGTCTGCGAGGCGGGAGTCCACACTGCCCGGGGTCTGCGAGGCGGGAGTCCACACTGCCCGGGTCTGCGAGGCGGGAGTCCACACTGCCCGGGTCTGCGAGGCGGGAGTCCACACTGCCCGGGGTCTGCCAGGCGGGAGTCCACACTGCCCGGGGTCTGCGAGGCGGGAGTCCACACTGCCCGGGTCTGCGAGGCGGGAGTCCACACTGCCCGGGTCTGCGAGGCGGGAGTCCACACTGCCCGGGGTCTGCGAGGCGGGAGTCCACACTGCCCGGGTCTGCGAGGCGGGAGTCCACACTGCCCGGGGTCTGCGAGGCGGGAGTCCACACTGCCCGGGTCTGCGAGGCGGGAGTCCACACTGCCCGGGGTCTGCCAGGCGGGAGTCCACACTGCCCGGGGTCTGCGAGGCGGGAGTCCACACTGCCCGGGTCTGCGAGGCGGGAGTCCACACTGCCCGGGGTCTGCGAGGCGGGAGTCCACACTGCCCGGGTCTGCGAGGCGGGAGTCCACACTGCCCGGGTCTGCGAGGCGGGAGTCCACACTGCCCGGGTCTGCGAGGCGGGAGTCTCCGTTATGCAGGAAATCATCTGACTTTGCTTTTAAGCTTTACCTTCCCAAAATGTTCAGGAATTTAGGGTCCCTTACAACGTGCCTCCAGCTTTGTTACACACAAGGAAACTGTCCAAAAACACTAGTCAATATTTTAATATACTGTGCACAGCCATTGGGTCCTGTAGCACAGTAGTCTACGTTCTCGGTTCACTACAGAGGTTCCGGGTTCATTCCCCGGGCAGGAAAGAAACGGTTGGGCACGTTTTGTTTCCCCTGACACCTTTATTCACCTAACAAGCCTCGATAAGCTTAAGTATACGCTTTCTGACCCCCGACACAAGTTACAGCCCCTCTCTTTTACCAGGTAAGTCCACTACGGGCTCACCATAGCCCGTGCTACTTGCCACTTTTGTTCCAAGAAGCTGAATCTAAAACAACAACAAAATACCAATAACGAACATATATTTGTGTTGTGTCTAATGACCTTGTGGATGCCGCCGCTATGGAAGCCGTCCGTGCCTGGCGCTATCTCCCAGAAGCGATTTAATTACTCTGATTTTTACCCTTCTCATTCCGAGCGCAATCCGCAATAGAATTAGAAGGTCCGTCACACAAGCCCCTTAAAACGTATGTTACGCTTGCAACGCATGAAATGCAACATTAATTACTACATATTACATGACTAAGTCATGTAACCCGGGGGCAATAAAGTCTATAATATACTTAGTTAAACGAATTTGGGGTTCACTTTCCGGGCCCATTACGCACCTTAGTAACCTTTTCCACTACCGCTCACAGGAAGGGTGTAGGGTACAATACCACCCGCAGGATGGGCATGGGCTCCATATCAAACGGAACTATCTTACGACCGAGAGAGAGAGCACTCCACCGGCAACATTTAAATAAAATTTTTAAATTTTGCCCCAAGGGGCGAGTTTATTGGGCAGCGCCACTCATCTTGTGAGTGGACACACCGCCATAGCAGCATGTACAACACTCGCCAATAGGAAGAAAACCCGCTGGGTTGTTCATCCTGTCACTTGTACCCAGACACAGCTGGGACTTGCTTAACTCAACATTTAACCCATAACCATACCTGGTGTTTAGACACTAGACAATCCTACCATTGCACACCCGGCACAACTTGGTGCCAGGGGAGGCCTGCCACTCTTCATGTCAGGGGGAAGCGTGGCACTCCACGCTTACTGCAGCAATATATACATACAATATTATGGTGTTTAATGGTGGATGTTGTGAACTTTTCCTCTAATGTTGTACCCATAAGCGAAAATGTGTTTCCAGAATTCTTCCAAACACAACCCCATTCGCTCCTTCCTTGTCAGTTATAATGCTCTTTAAATAAGCAAAATTTACTATAAACGTGAGAGCGGCCGTTACGCTCAACACGCTATGCAAATGGTCTTTAGTGTGTGTTGGGTGCGTGTGCGTGCATTATGTGGTCATGTACAGGGTGGACGCCGCCGCCCAGAGCGCCGGCAGGACGCTGCCGCCCAGAGCGCCGACAGGACGCCGCCGCCCAGGGCGCCGGCAGGACGCCGCCGCCCAGGGCGCCGGCAGGACGCCGCCGCCCAGAGCGCCGACAGGACGCCGCCGCCCAGAGCGCCAGCAGGACGCCTGGGCCTCGCATGGTTCATTAGCCATGCAGAAGTATCATCAGCGACAATAAGGAGGCCATGGCTACATACCCACCAGCGGCCATGCCCACCACAGGTGTGACAGTTACAATCACCTGGTCCTTCCCAATAGGCGAGTGCACCTGATAGCTGAGTGGACATCACTCTGGACTCGTAATCCGGTTCGATCCCCGGTGATGGCAGAAACAAAATGGGCTGAGTTTCTTTCACCCTGATGCTCCTGTTACCTAGCAGTAAATAGGTACCTGGGAGTTAGACAGCTGCTACGGGCTACTTTCTGGGGTGGGTGGGTGGGTGTGTGGGGGGGGGGAATAAAAAATTAGTTAGTAGTTAATAACAGTTGATTGATTGATAGTTGAGAGGCGGGCCGAAAGAGCAGAGCTCAACCCCCGCAAGCACAACTAGGTGAATACATCTGCCCCCCCCCCCTCACTGCTCCCCAGATGGCAAGCACAAGGGGAAGGAAACGATCAGGAGAAATCGCCAAGCCATCACGACTATATAGCAGTGGGAACAGGTCAGGATAAGGATTTAGGATGGGACGGGGGAAGGAATGGTGCCCAATCGCGTGGACTGTCGGAGACTGAACGCTGGCCTTCATGGAGCGAGACCAACGCTCTACCGTCCAGCCCAAGTGGTTGAGCCTCGTGGCAAGCACAAATTGCCATTACCCAACTTCAATTAGCTTGGAGGAAATATTGAGGTCGTACAATGGGATCAAACCCACGTCGCCAGACTCCCCGTGCAAGTTCTCGTGCTTTCATTACCTTTTTTTATTTAGATTTATATGTTAATTTATATATCTTATTATTAAATATTTGTGGATTCATAGCAAATATAAATTCCTTTACATATATTTACTATGTTTAATATATTTGTATAACTTTTTGTATAACTATATCTTATATATTAATAGTAAGCATCCTCAGTCTAAAGACTATGGAGTTACGCCCTAACAGGGCGCAAAGCCTGGGTAGGTAGATATGGAGGAGAAGCTGTTACCCATGCAGCAGGTCCCCCCCCCCTCTCCACGTTGCTGTAATTATCCAATAGAAAGGCAAATGCCAATACACATGGTTCCGGCCGTCGCAGGAGCTGCCAGAACGAGGTCAACGTCAACAACGAACTGCCTTAGGGGCTCCAACTCCGGATTTTTCCTCGAGGTTGACTCGTGAAGCCTTTCCCAAAAAAGGGGGTATGGCCGCAAGGCAGCGGAGGTTTAATATCAGGGTTTTCCTTCCCCGTATATTATATTTTCCTTATATTAACAGTAACATAGAGCATAACGAAAGAATCCTACGTTTTGGAAGGCCTTAGGCCTAAACAATATCCTCTTTTTTTTATTAAATTATGAGGTACATCTGCATTAGTGCAGCTACCCTAGACTATATGAAGTGGAGTACAGTGTGTCAAAAAAGCTAACTAGGTGATCCTCAATACCTGCACAACTCAACAAGTCTGCGGCTAAAATTATACAGCATGATTGCCTTGCATGTATTAGGTAATTTACGCAAAAAGTGGATTTTTGCAAATAGCCTTAATGTGACACAACGCCTGGCTCATGGTGTAGAAGTTATCGTACTGGATCACGGGTGTGCATCTTGGCAGCACATTGCTCTATTAGAAGGTCAGCCTTTGCTTGATGGATGGTAGAAAGGGTCGCATCATTGTTTACTGATGGGATAACGTCCTTGGATGAATAGCAGGTCACTCCAGTCTCGACCCCTACTCTTCCTCCTGATCTATCTATATATAATTGAAGATTGTCTTCGTGCAATATTTACTAAAAGATATGATATATGGTGTTACTTTAGTGTTTATGGGCCTCAGAGCCTTTTCCCTCCGGTTTAAGTGATGTGGGAAGGAGAAGAATGGTAGAACTTTAACCCATACATTTAATCGAAGACTTGTTAAGTGATATTTTACAAGCCGCCAATTAACCCGTTACGGCCGCAGATTAATTATATAGCAATTGCTCAAAGAGTTAAGAGCTCCCGAAGCGCCGCCGCCAGCACCTTCTCTCCAACTGCTGCTTCATAAAAGAAAATACAATTGGTTTACCAAACCAGAGACGTACGGACCCAAGCAACCCACCTAACCCATCGAGGCCGAAGCGTGGAAAACGTGAATATCACCGTGCTTTAATTTGAACTGATACACCGTATTCTTAACGGATTGGTCGAGTCCGTAAAAAGCACGAGGTACTAGACGAGGGAACGGGTGGTTGCTGCACGAGGTACTAGACGAGGGAACGGGTGGTTGCTGCACGTGGTACTAGACGAGGGAACGGGTGGTTGCTGCACGTGGTACTAGACGAGGGAACGGGTGGTTGCTGCACGTGGTACTAGACGAGGGAACGGGTGGTTGCTGCACGTGGTACTAGACGAGGGAACGGGTGGTTGCTGCACGTGGTACTAGACGAGGGAACGGGTGGTTGCTGCACGAGGTACTAGACGAGGGAACGGGTGGTTGCTGCACGTGGTACTAGACGAGGGAACGGGTGGTTGCTGCACGAGGTACTAGACGAGGGAAGGGTGGTTTGCACGAGGTACTAGACGAGGGAACGGGTGGTTGCTGCACGTGGTACTAGACGAGGGAACGGGTGGTTGCTGCACGAGGTACTAGACGAGGGAACGGGTGGTTGCAGCACGTGGTACTAGACGAGGGAACGGGTGGTTGCTGCACGAGGTACTAGACGTGTACCATTAGGCACCTCCCCCTCACCCGTCATCTTGGTCCTGGAGGCCGCTGACGCAACTAACGCATTGGTCTACCTCCCTTTCTCTATTACCTGTGGTGTTCTTGACATACAACTGGCACGGCAACAAGAGGCTGATGATGAATGCTGGGGCAGCCACTGCCACTACAACCATCACGTCATGACGGGAGACATCTCCTGTCCACGAGGCTAACCATAGCCAGTGCTTCTTGCCCAGCTCCTGTGCCAGGTAAGTTACGGGCTCACCATAGCCCGTGCTACTTGGAACTTGTTCCGAGTAGCTGAATCTATAACAACAACAACAATCACGTCATGGTCACGTCACACATCTAACCTGGGCTAGGTTACAGTAGGCTACGACAGCGTAGTCTAAGCTAGGATACCACAGATTAGGCTAGAAGCGATGACGTAAAGGGAAACATAAGACTTCCTTATGTCACACGATGACATAAGGAAGTTTTCTCGACGACTTGCCCCAGCCCTTAGGAATGCTCCTTAACCTTGAGTGTACTTCCTTCCTTCCCTAGCAAGGCTTGGGGGGAGGGGGTAGCTTACAAAAGATTATATGGGTTGGGTTTACAATTGTCAGATTACTTCGACTCATTTTGTGCTTCCAGTTTCCACTTATGTCCGCTCGTCCTACTTTCCCCTCACTTTAAGGAGGTGGTGTTCTCCGCATTATCAATTCTCCTCGACATCTTATATGTTGTGAACTTGTCCTCCTCCGTTCTTTTCTCTCCAGGGTTGAGAGGTCTAGTTCCCTTAACCCATCCTCAGTGCTCAGGCACTAATCTTGCTCCAGTTGATGCCTTTTGCTTACTTTTCTCCCTTTCCGATTGTCATTACCTTACAGCTGTTGGGACTGAATTCTAGTAACCACTTGTTTGCCCAATCCTGAAGTTTGTCAAGGTCATCCAATAAGTTTCTGCAGTCTTCGTCGGTTTCCACATGTCTCATGAGCTTAAGAGTCGCCTGCAAACATTGACATATGCGAGATCACTTAGTGTGTGTGGAGGGAAGGTGCTGAAGTAATAAACAAATGGTTGAACAAGAGGTTATTGTGTCAGCTCTTAGTGGTGTGTGTGGTCAAGTCTTGAGACAGGCTGAATGAAGGGTGTGGTACGTTGTGGAATGTGGAGTATGACTATGTTGCCTTCAACACACAAAATAGACGTTCTTAAAAAGTAAGGTTTAGTGACCATTCTGCGCCCGATAGTCCTTTGTTTTCATGAGGGCATCTTTTGTTGCGAGCGTTGTCAACTATACAACAGTAATTTAATATTTGAAACCATCATATATTAACTACGCAATACCTCCCCTCCTCTGCCGCGGGCCCCCCTACCCACGCGTTACCCTCTCCCTGTCCCCCTACCCATGCTTTGCCCTTTCCCTGTGCCCCCTACCCACGCGTTACCCTCTCCCCCTCGAGTACAGCTCCTGTGCCAGGTAAGTCCACTACGGGCTCACCATAGCCCGTGCTACTTGGAACTTGTTTCGAATAGCTGAATCTGTAACAACAACTCTTCCCCCTGCCCCTCACATGTTACCACCCACCCCCCTGCCCCTCACACGTTACCACCCTCCCCGTGCCTTGCGTCACGCCGCACCAGCCACAGTAACTCTCCCCAACACACGAGGCAAACCTGAAGGACACCTTATAAATGGAATTCAGCTGGTAAAGAGAGCACGTGGAGTGGCGGGTGAGACAGCCTCCGGGACCCCCCCCCCCCACCACACTCACATCGGGCGGAGACACTGCGTGGAGATGTTCGATCCCGCAATCATAAATGAGGATATTACATCCCCCCCACCCTCACCACGTACAACCCCCCACAGACACAAAATGCTACTAGGCGAGTACTTTAGAACGATTTTTTTCGGTGTCAGAGTTGTTAAGCAATGGAATGCACCAGGAAGCGATGTGGTGGAGGCTGATTCCCATACACAGTTTCAGATGTTGATATTGATAATGAGTCCAATTGGCTCAGGAACCTGAACACCATTTGAGGCGGGACCCAAGAGCTGAAGCTTAACCCCCACAGATATAATAAGGTGAATACAACATCTGGAGACGCCCCCCCCTCACCCACCCGCTAATAACCACAGCTTCCTCCGCCCGCTACGCACAAGTTGGTAGACATACAGTACAATATGTAACATTCTGACCACACCTCAGTTCACTGGGGAAGCCTCTAGTACCTGGCTCACCTTGTACACCAACACTAGGGGAGGGGGGCTGTCATCCAGTACCTGGCTTACCGTGTACACCAACACAAGGGGAGGGGTCTGTCATCCAGTACCTGGCTTACCTTGTACACCAACACAAGGGGGGGGCTGTCATCCAGTACCTGGCTCACCTTGTACACCAACACAAGGGGGGGGGCTGTCATCCAGTACCTGGCTCACCTTGTACACCAACACAAGGGGGGGGGCTGTCATCCAGTACCTGGCTTACCTTGTACACCAACACAAGGGGGGGGGGCTGTCATCCAGTACCTGGCTCACCTTGTACACCAACACAAGGGGGGGGGGCTGTCATCCAGTACCTGGCTCACCTTGTACACCAACACAAGGGGGGGGGCTGTCATCCAGTACCTGGCTCACCTTGTACACCAACACAAGGGGGGGGGGCTGTCATCCAGTACCTGGCTTACCTTGTACACCAACACAAGGGGGGGCTGTCATCCAGTACCTGGCTTACCTTGTACACCAACACAAGGGGGGGGGGCTGTCATCCAGTACCTGGCTCACCTTGTACACCAACACAAGGGGGGGCTGTCATCCAGTACCTGGCTTACCTTGTACACCAACACAAGAGGGGGGGCTGTCATCCAGTACCTGGCTCACCTTGTACACCAACACAAGGGGGGGGGGCTGTCATCCAGTACCTGGCTTACCTTGTACACCAACACAAGGGGGGGGGCTGTCATCCAGTACCTGGCTTACCGTGTACACCAACACAAGGGGGGGGGGCTGTCATCCAGTACCTGGCTTACCGTGTACACCAACACAAGGGGGGGGCTGTCATCCAGTACCTGGCTCACCTTGTACACCAACACAAGGGGGGGGGGGCTGTCATCCAGTACCTGGCTCACCGTGTACACCAACACAAGGGGGGGGGCCTGTCATCCAGTACCTGGCTTACCGTGTACACCAACACAAGGGGGGGGGGGCCTGTCATCCAGTACCTGGCTCACCGTGTACACCAACACAAGGGGGGGGGCCTGTCATCCAGTACCTGGCTTACCGTGTACACCAACACAAGGGGGGGGCTGTCATCCAGTACCTGGCTTACCTTGTACACCAACACAAGGGGGGGGGGCTGTCATCCAGTACCTGGCTTACCGTGTACACCAACACAAGGGGGGGGGGCCTGTCATCCAGTACCTGGCTCACCGTGTACACCAACACAAGGGGGGGGGGCCTGTCATCCAGTACCTGGCTTACCGTGTACACCAACACAAGGGGCTCTCACAGTTCCCATAGACAGCTTCTGTATTAACCTCACCACAGAGGCACACAACAGCACAATTCATTTGCCAATAACATTTTTACAAATCAGATAATGAAGGGATCATGAACTATTAGACATCAATCAGAACAGATCAGATAAATGATGCTATAGTTGGTGAATGACGCTGCCCAATAAAACCGCCCTTCGGGGCTAAACGTATTTTAAAAGTGTTAGCACTAGAGGAAGGCTCCCTCTGCCCCACCATCCCCCAGGGACCCCCCAGCTAGGCAACACGAGACGCGGGCTCACCGCCTCACTCCCACAACACAACTGGCGCCACCACCACCCTCAACACATGTCTAAACCATCCACCAGCACACACACACACTCTCCCGCCCATACCTGACACGCTCACTCCCGGCACACCACTCGTCTTGTCCACTACCTGCACAACCTTGCAGCCCCCCCTCTCTCTGTCTCTCGCGTTTAGTTTCTCTCATCGTCGTGGACACAACAACATACAAGCATTGAGGAAACTTCAGAGGACCTTGTCGCCCCAATGAGGCAGCTCCTATTTATATCCACCCAAACTCATACCTCTGTCTAGTCTACGCTTGAAACAAGTAGTCCCAAGTCTATTATGTTGCCCGGTAATTTGATCAATCCCCCCCCCCCTCTCCCCCTGATTACAAACCAGCATTCGCCCAGATCTTTCTTATATCTAAACTTATCCAAATTATATCCTTTGTTTAGCGTTCTATTTTGGGTTGATCTATTTAACACAGGAAGCGTGTTTAAGATTACTCACGGGGTCTTTACACACACGACTGACCTCCACTAAGACGCGACCCATAACTCCCTGGGACCCATTTACTGTCAGGAGGACACTCAAACGCTAGTGTGTGTGTGTGAAGCACTACGCTCACCACCACAACCTTTTTTTCAAAATATTTACTGAGGTGTTGCTGGCTGGCAGTGCCAAAAATCAGGTGGGTCAGACTGATATTCTGGCATGCTTGTTCCCTTTGGAATTCTGGCGACCACAAGCAGCCAGCATGGTCTGTTCCGTTCCACAACCCATTCCCCCCTGCAAAGTTCATTGATGCTAGCCCCAAGCACTGGCCTTTAACCTTGTATAGAGACAGACACTTTTACAGATAGATCACTAGATAATTCACTAATAGTGAATCTATTACTAATAGTTCAATATAGCCACAACATTGGGCAGAACCATATACAGTATAGATGAGAGAGTAGTCAGTCTTCATGTAAAGATTACCATATTTTCTGCTATATAAGATGCAACCAAATTAAATGGATATTTTGTGAAAAAATAATTTTTTTTGAGATATATACAAGAGTTGTTACATTCTTGTACAGCCACTAGTACGCGTAGCGTTTCGGGCAGGTCGCTGGAATACGATCCCCGCCGCGAAGAATCGTTGTTACAACCAAGTACACATTTTACTGTTGCGTTAAACAGAGGCTACAGTTAAGGATTTGCGCCCAGTAAATCCTCCCCGGCCAGGATACGAACCCATGACATAGCGCTCGCGTAACGCCAGGCAAGTGTCTTACCACTACACCACGGAGACTGTAATATTTTAGTATGTTTCATCATACATTCATTGAAAGTGATTTAGCAGGAAAAACCACGTGATTTTGTACACAGTAAATATAAAGCACATTCAGTTGATGGTGGGCCAAAAACATGCACACTATCTGCTAGACAATAAAGTCATTTCTTGGCTTGTAAAGAGGCAGAGACGTCTCTCTATGGCTATATTAATCCTTCCACATAAACCTTAGCCCTAAAACTGGCACACAACTACTTACCGTGTAGAGCGGTAAGCAGCAGGCTACACACCAACACATACCTACAAAAAACAAAACAAGCCCACATTAAAACCATAACATTTTTTTTTTGCCATGTTTAAAATATAATAAAAAGTATTTAATATTAATTAGAAACAAGTGGAAAAAATACTAAAATCCCAATGGTGAGGATAGTGGTGTCCTTTGGTCAACTACAGTACTGTACTGACATTCCCCAGGATGCAACCCACAACAGTTGATTAACTCTGGGTACCTACTTACTGCTAGGTGAACAGAGGCATCAGGTAAAAGGAAAGTTCTTCAATCATTTCTGTCCTACCCAGGCATCCAGATTATGAGTCAATGATGTAGACCACTGTACTACATGACCCTATATTTTATAGAAATATGTTGACCCAACTACTCATTGTGGTGCATTCAGCCTCACAATCCGTGCAGTGGTAGGTGCACTCTGGCCACAATCAAGAGGACCCAGGTTAAATTCTCATGGTAGGACAGATGTTTGGGTACATTTATTTTTATCTAATGCCTCTGTTCACAAAGCAGTAAGTATATGGGAGATAGGCAACTACTGCATGGTGAGTTGCATCCTGGGGTTAGGTCAGTAGTTGGCCTAGGGGGTACCTCAATAAGCCCAACAGGCTTCCTGCCCTCAACAATGGGAAACCAAAACTCACTATAAAAAATAGCAAGGGGTATGGGGGGAGGGGGAGGGAAGAATGGAGGGTCCTATCTCTCCAAAAATGTCTTCTCACCAAAGCAGATGGTCTCAGATCTGAGCTTGAACTTGCCCAGACCACTGAAAAAAAATGCTATATGGAATGTTAACATTTTTGCAGCCAGGTCTCATGCCCAGAGATATTGTAGTTATAAATTATGCTAAAATTCTTCAATAGAAGGCTAGTGTTCAAAGGTACAAATATGGAACAGAAAAATTTGGAAGTGGCCAGATTTTTGTATTTTATTAACTTTTGATGTACAGTACTATGTTTAAGACATAGTCATAAAGAAATGAGAATGAGCTTTGCTATGACACACACACAAACCTCTAAAAAAACACCTACAAATGATCCTCATTAACTGAAAAACTGCAAAGAATCACTGAACTTGCAAACCTCCTATAGCCCACCCAACCAGAGTCAGAGGATATGGATACTCCCACCTTGAAGCCCGGCTCACCCAAGAAACTTGTGCAAGATGAGCATTACATTGTGGGAATCATTAGCTATTGAGTGTGCTTGCTCATAACGGGACTTTTTCCACTAAATGTTATTCTAAGCAATGTCCCCTAGGTAGCTAAAGTGAGCTACAATATTTCCCCAGTGTAAAAGGTCTATTGGCAAGTGCAACACAATTTTGCTTAAGATGCTGGTAATAAGATTGGTAACTAGCAGCCAGAATCTGATGACACCTCTAAAACCCATGGACCCAAATATAGGCTGAAGACATCACAAAAAAGATGGAGGTTACAGCAGCATACTTGCCTACAAAGGTCACGATAGCAGGAACAACTTGAACGTTTGCTAAGCTTAACCCCTCAGGAATGAATTGAGATTGTCTAGTTTTTCAGCATAGTAACATGGTGAAAAAAAAGTGAGGAAGAATGCATGTTTAGAAGCCGCAACAGGCCAAAGATGTCAGTGGATTCAACAAATAGACAAACTGTACCTCCACTATAATACAGCCATGACAGAAAGTTATGTTACTCTAATGGGAAAATGTTTGAGAGAACATTCAACATACATTTGGGAAGAGGTGTGGAACTTTGATTCTACAACCAGGAAGCAGAATAGGATTCAAACTCAAAGAGAGGCCCAGTTTATGTGGATGGTCCCTGCTCCAGAAATGGAATGATAAATATAGAACTGTCTAGCTTGACAAAGTTGGATGGTACAATACTGAAAACCTACAGAAAAATGACATGTCCTCTCCCTTGTAAAGGAAAACATAAGGGAAGGAGGATACAGAAAATCTCCCTCCCATAGAAAAGTCCCCTTCGGTTAGGGAACTAAAACTCATTATGGGTTGAAATGGATCCTGGACACCTCTTCGAAATCCTCTGAAAATCGAGCCTCCTCCTCGCCAAACGCTTCAGAATCGAAGTCCAAACATAGGCCTGGAACCAAGGCCGAAGGGAAACCATAGAGAGCCTGCCAAAGGAGTCTTAATCTACAAAGACTGAGTAAGACCTGCTTCCAGCATCAATAATGCAAGGATTAAGGAACAGTATTCAGAATGGGCCTTGCATCTCAAGATAGACTAACAGGTAGCAGTCACTTAAGATTCCACTTCCTATGATACTGTCTATGGTGCCTGCACTGTCGAAAGCCTAAGATATTTAGGAGCTTTAAACAGTGTAGAAGGCTGGGAAACTGGGAGAGAGGGAGTCTTGTAAGCACTAAGAGCACCAGTTGAACCATAAGCAGTGGCATCTTGGGATGTCATGCAGGTGGTGAGGGAGGGAGAAATCTCTGATTATGTCTATGGCACTTCTACTCTCCATTGATTCTATTCTACGTTTCCATCCATATCTTTTGCTCCAGTATGTAATTATTCTACTGTGCATATTTGGGACCTGGCCTTCCAGCATCTTCCATGTATATATTATTTGATATCTCTCTCATCTCCTTTCCAGAGAGTACATTTTGAGAGCTATGTGATGGTCCCAATAATTTAGAAGCTTTACTGTGTGTGTGCCATTGATGTTCTCTGTACTCCCTCCATTTCAGAAACCTCTTCTGCTCTGAAAGAGAAAGCCAGTACCAAGCAGTACTGAAGGCGGGACAACACCAGTGATTTAAATACTGTAGTATTAACATTGCAGTGGGATCCCAGGATTTGAACGTTCTCATAAGCCATCCTACCATTTTCCTTGCTGCCGCTATATTTGTTTGGCTATGTTCACTATATGTCAGGGCTTCAAATATCATAATTCCCAGATGTTTTCATGTTGTTTTCCTTCCATGAGTAAGTCTGACTGTGCCTTATACCCAGAATTTAGTTTAATTTCATCTTTTCCACCTTACTTATCACTGGTAAACATCTTATTTTCCATTGCCCAATTGACAACTTTGTTAATGTCAGCTTAATTTTCAGTGTCTTCCACAGAGGTAATTTTCATGCTGATTATATTATCATCTGCAAAGGATAACTCAAAGCTGTGACTAGTACTGTATTTCTGTCTGTTTTCCGATATGACAATGAGAAAAAGCAGTGGTTCTAGGATGTAGCCTGGAGTACAGAGCTTTTTCACTGCACTTGGACTATTTTATATGACTGCATTCTGTTTGACAGGAAACTGAAAATCCAATGCCCTACATTACCCATTATTCTTATTGATTGGGCTCAGTGATAGTATACCAGTATTAATCCCAGACCTGATATATTGAAGTGAAACTTGAATATGGAAATAGAGAGCACTCAAAAGTACTCAATAAATTTCAATAAATAGACACCAAGGAATATAAATTGTCATCCACACTTCTGTGGAAATAAACATTCCATTCACCTGGACTCTAGGAGACTCGAACCTTGGGACACAAAGGAATCTGTGAATGATAAAGTTATCCACAAGGATTACCAGGCAAGGAATATGAAGCACAGGTTCAACAACAACAAGTTATATTGGTACAGACCACATAGGACACCAATGTCAACTCTTGCTCAATTAGTAACAGGAACTCTGGGAATCTACAACTCAAAACTCCCTCAGACAATTACTGTACTCAACACAAATAGAACAATATTGTTTGACGTTTGTTATTTAACAAACTCCAGCCCTAGGCAACATGCCGTACCATTATTGCAATCATTGAACATGATAAATATAAAAGCACTCCACACATTCTAAAGTGTACTCTATGGCTTCAGAACCCTAAAGTACAATAACAATCTCAATCAAAAACACTTCTTCAGAGGATTGAAACAGAACGCAGACACCACATGAGAAACAAGAATATCTCCCTTTCACGTTCCAAGAGTCCAACTCAACCAAAGCACAAATGTCACACAAAAGAAGGTTTCTAAATTGTGGAATGGCCACCCAAATGCAATGAAATGCCCTATTACCTTTATCCACTTTTAAAAGGAAACAAAGATGTACAGTGCTGTACCTTATCAACATCCATATCAGGAACGGAGTACCTGATCTGTATCAGGAACGGTCGAGAGCCACAGGGCTAACAACACTGCAAACCAGGCTTGACACGGCAGATCTCATCGAAACCTTTAAAATACTGTAGAGTGGTACCTTCATTTATGAATTTAATCCATTCCCAGAGACAGTTCGTCAACCCAAAATTCATAAACCGAAACGAATTTTCCGAATGAAGAGGGGCATTCAACCAAGGTTTCACTGTACTGAACAATTGGGAGGATATTGATCCAGACAATTTCTTCAAAAGGTCAAATGTAACACAAACAAGGAGCAACAGGTTCAAGCTCAACAAGCCACAATGTAGGACTGAAAACCGGAGATACTTTTGTTTGACCAGATCACACACTAGAAGGTGAAGGGACGACGACGTTTCGGTCCGTCCTGGACCATTCTCAAGTGGATTGTGATTTTTAAGCAGATACTTTTTCACCAATAAAGTTGTAACTCCGTGGAACTGCCTAACCACTGAAACCAACAAACCCCAAAACTCTGCTGAGTTTTAAAAAACAGCTGGAAAACATCATCAGGGCAAATGGGGGGACTTTTGACAAGCCACCTGCTGCCTGTCCTCGTCGAGGTGACTAGTATTAGTGGCCTTCAGGTAAACATTGTGTAGTAATTGGTATACTCACCACACCAAGTACCATACTGTATATCTCAAACATCCAATATAAGTCAACTGTATTTACTGTTATTTTGGCTTCAAAATACTGTACTACATATATACCGCTGAAATAATTTTTCCTCTTTACAACCAATATTTAACATTATTAATTTAAAATGTGAACCCATTTTTCTCATTCTAATTGTTAATTCTGCTAATATTTATTCTACATGTTAATAAAAATAGAATGATTCAATATATATTTTTTAAGATTATTTTTAGGCATTTGTACAGTAGTTACAATACTTGCCTGTTAATAGTAAACTTTCACTAATTCCACTTTTTAAACACTTTAATTCAATACAATTCAACTACTGTATTAGTAATACAATGTTTATAACTCGAATCTATCTGTAAGACTTATCTAATTTGTTAGTTTTAAGAGTGTCCCAAAACACCATATAATTAGTGACCTTATAAAAATATTGTAATATGATGCCTTTAATGAATGCAATGTTTATAACTAATGTTCATGTAAATTTATTAAATAAACATTATTCATATTTATGATTACTGTATTATGGATTAAAATCATAGAGTTTAGACAGTATCTTGGAAGGCAAGAGTGGACCAACACCTGTTGATAATTCCAAGAGTGTTGCTACTCCCGCAGCCTGCCTCGTGACCAGCCTTCCCTCAATAATAGATAAGTTAAGAGCTTGAAAGAGTAACGAATGTGAGAAGTTACGGGACTTCCTGGAGACACGTGTGCTGTGGGGTAACCCATAACTCCCGTTGTCTTGTACACGAAGCCTGTACTGTACTTAAATGAGAGCCACCATTGACTAACTACCGATCTTTCCTAAGATGCGATCCTTAACAACTGCCTCATTCTCAGGTACCTATTTTACTACTAGGTGAACAGAAGCACGAGGTAAAGAGGAACGTTTCCAACTGAGAACGTTCCCTACAGTACACAACTATACTACATGAGCCTTCAGCAATCTACTTAAAACGTTTGAGCCCTCTCAGTAAACATTGATGACTGAACCTAATTCATGTTTCTTTAAACTTTAAGTTCATCACTAAATGTCAACATAAAGGTAATGACATGACTGCACAATATGCCGTGAGAGGAGCGCCAGGTGCTTGAGAGGACAAGAACAGCAGCTGTCAGGGCAGCGTCTTGAAGACACCCACCCAATCTTCCACATTAAACTGTGAAGAAAGCGACGCACCTTGCCAGACTTGAGGGACTTGAGAGTGTCTCGTCTCCTGATTGTTTTTTTAAAGTCGCCGAGGCTCTTTAGGTACTCGAAATTGTTCGGAGTCTTGGGCGAGTCGGTGAGGCCCTTCCTGCGAGGCGCCATGGTTTGTTTTTGAACTGAACTTGTTCCCGCCGCCGCCAGGAGGCTCCACCTCCCTCATGGCGCACACCCACATCTCTTGCGAAATTAATCCCCCTTAGGAAATGTATATGTTATCTCTCAGAATGTTTGGTAATATGTTTATGGTTTGTGATGTGTGTATATGTACTGAACGGGGTGAGAATAGCTTGAGCTACCTCATCCCTTTGTGTGTATTTTACATCAATAAACTTATTTCAATTTCAATTTCAATTTCAATCCCCCTTCCCCCTTACGCTCATTCAACTAAACATTTACGATTTCGACCGCCACTACATGGCCCAGAACCCCCATGACCCTCAACCTGCTCCCCCAACCATTAACCTTCTCTAGTAAACTAACTTGCCCGAAACGCTGTGCGTATTAGTAGTGGCTTTAAACATAGTATGTACTAGCTCTATCTAGAAATCCAACATTCTGTTTGTAACTCGTCTTGTATAATAAATGAACTAAACTAAAAAACTCGTTTTGTATGTATGTATGTACTTTTACCATAATAAACATATATTTATTTATTTATAACTATGCAAACAAGCCTGAATGGTCCCCAGGACTAGATACAACTGACTAGACTATATTTATAACTATATATGTTCAATTCATTCGATGTAAGTTGTTCGGCTTAGAAACTGTTCTTGGACCAATTGTGCCATAAAAGACTTGTTATATATACATTAACCTGTGTAACTATGCTTATAAAAACTGCAATTAACTTGCTTAATCAAATGAACTTATATAGGTTGTCCTATATAATCTACCGAAAAGAAACTAGTGATTCAATGCAGGCGATGAGTCACAATAACGTGGCTAAAGTATGTTGACCTGACCACACACTAGAAAGTGAAGGGACGAGTTGAGAATGGTCCAGGACGGACCGAAACGTCGTCGTCCCTTCACCTTCTAGTACGTGTGTGGTCTGGTCAACATACTGTAGTGATTCAATTGTATAAATTGCTGATGCGCCCCCATTTGGATTACTATATCAAAGCATCAAGACCTCATCTTCAGAAGTTGACAGCTCTGAAGAAAGTGCAACACCGGGCAACAAAAATCATTCCAGAGTTAAATCAACTCACTGGTTGATCAGTCCAGCAACGAGGAGGCCTGGTCGACGACCGGGCCGCGGGGACGCTGAGCCCCGGAAGTACCTCAAGGTAACGTATCAGAAACGGTTGAGGGCCACAGGGCTAACATCACTACAAACCAGGCATGGCAGGGCGGATCTTACTGAAACTTTTAAAATACCGAACAAATAGGAGGATGTTGATCCGAAAAAATTCTTCAAAAGGTCAGGTGTTTCAGGTCAAAAGGTCAAAATTTCTTCGAAAGGTCAGCAGAAAAAAGGAGCAACGGTTTCAAGCTCAACAAGCCACAATGTAGAATTAAGAACATGAGATGCTTTTTCACCGACAGGGTTATTAACCCATGGATCCGCCCCCCCCCCCCGAAGCCGTAAATGCCAAAACTCAACTAAAACTAACTAACCTTTAAAGTACAGCTGGAAAAGATCATCAAGGCAAATGGGGGGGGGGAGGGACCTTCTACAAGCCGCCGGCTTCCTGTCCTAGTCGAGGCACTAGTGTTAATGGCTATCAGGTAAACTCAGGTAAACCTTTTCCCACTACCGTCCACGGGACGAGCAATTAAAGGGGTGCATAATAAATGAACAAAATCAATCACTCAATGTCTTCCCCATCCCAACCAGTACAAAAATACCTTTCGCTTTGATGTCCAAAGGGCTTGGAAAAGATGGGGGAGGTAGAGGGATGGGGAGATGAAATTCAGGAAGAGGATGCGGGTGTAGAGAGAGAGGAGGATTGAAAGTTCGGTGGCCTGTCCACCATGGGTTGACATATGTGTATGTGTCGTTTGTTTGCGTATGTGTTATGTTGGGTTGTCAGTACATTGGCTGGGGGGGCTAGTGTTTGTGACCTTGTTGGTGTCCTAAAGCACTAGAGCCGATGGAGTTGGCTGAGGGAGGCTAATCTTAACAACATCAGGGTTGTTACACTTCTGATATCATACAAAAATACCCATTTCCAAAACCAACCAATATATTAAAGACTCCCAATCCGGTCCCATAGCGCCAAAAATCCATTTCCCAACCGTGACTCCCAATACTATAACCCCGATCCTATAATGACCCCCGATCCTATAATGACCCCCGATCCTATAATGACCCCCGATCCTATAATGTTACATCCTATGCATATAGTGTTTCCCCACCCCACAACCCGGTATAGGAATTATATAAGAGATCCCCTCAACTACCAAATGTCCCTCTTCCCCCTTATAGTATTATAGGGTCTCCTAGTACAGTTGGCTTCGTTCTCGATTCATAATTTGAGATTCCTGTCTCCAGAAGCCCACATCAAAAGGATATCGTTAGCGGCATATGCTAGACTGGCCAACATAAGAACTGCCTTTAGAAACTTGTGTAAGGAATCGTTCATGACCCTGTATACCAATATGTAAGATCAATCCTGGAGTATGCAGCTCCAGCCTGGAGTCCATACCTAGTTAAACACAAGACGAAGTTAGAGAAGATTCGGAGGTATGCCACCAGACTGGTCCCGGAACTGAGAGGAATGAGCTACGAAGAAAGGCTAAAGGAGCTGAACCTCACGTCCCTGGAAAACAGAAGAGTAAGACATGGCAAGCACCTACAAAATTCTCAGGGGAATTGACAGAGTGGACAAAGACAAACTCTTCAGCACGGGTGGAACACGAACAAGTTCCCCCCACAGGTGGAAACTTAGTACCCAGATGAGCCATAGAGACGTTAGAAATAATTTTTTCAGTGTCAGAGTAGTTAACAAATGAAATGCATTAAGTAGTGTTGTGGTGGAGGCTGACTCCATACACAGATATGTAAGACATTATGTAATGTTATGTATATAGATATGATAGAGCCCAATAGGCTCAGGAATCTGTACACCAGACCTGTCCCCTGAAGTTCATATCAGGAGGATAACATCAGCGGCATATGCCAGATTGGCTAACATAAGAACGGCCTTTAGAAACTTGTGTAAGGAATCTTTCAGAACATTATATACCACATATGTCAGACCAATCCTGGAGTATGCAGCTCCAGCATGGAGTCCATATCTAGTCAAGCATAAGACTAAACTGGAAAAGGTTCAAAGGTTTGCCACCAGACTAGTACCAGAACTGAGGGTTATGAGCTACGAGGAGAGACTACGGGAATTAAACCTCACGTCACTGGGAGACAGAAGAGTTAGAGGGGACATGATCACCACATACAAGATTCTCAGAGGAATTGATAGGGTAGATAAAGACAGACTTTTTAACACAAGGGGCACACGCACTAGGGGACACAGGTGGAAATTGAGTGCCCAAATGAGCCATAAGGATGTTAGAATTTTTTTCAGTGTCAGAGTAGTAGACAAATGGAATGCATTAGGAAGTGATGTAGTGGAGGCTGACCCCATACACAGCTTCAAGTGTAGATATGATAGAACCCAATAGGCTCAGGAACCTGTACACCTGTTGATTGACGGTTGAGAGGCGGGACCAAAAAGCCAGAGCTCACCCCTCACAAGCACAATAAGGTAAATTAGACAAATAGGTAAGTACCAGTTGAGAGGCGGGACCAAAGAGCCAGAGCTCAACCTCCCGAAACACAACTAGGTGAGTACCACTAGTCTAGTACCATTGGGCACCCCCCCCCCCACACAACAACCCATCCGACTCATAATAAAGAAACAGTCCCTATGCAACCCCCCCCTCACTAAATTATACTACAACTCCCTCGATTGTAACATATTTTAATACAAGTTTTATGAGGATAATGTTGCCATTTTACTTCTTAATATAATATTGACAGCCACTAATTCAATTTCTTTCTTAAAAAATGTGCAAATGTGCAATTCTTTAATAATGTAATGAGATATAAATCCTTTTTGATTTATGAAACATATCTAAACGTCAATAAAGAATTATTTAATGTAACATAAGTGCATAATAAGTTTATCTCATGTATGGTTTCTAACATATAAAACAATTAAGGTAATATTTTGTTTTGTTTCGCACGTTAGGTACGAGGTTTAGAAGACGGGTCCAAGCAGCAAACATGGCGGGCAGCTGCCGCTTGTTTACACAAGAAACATGGAAAAACTGGGACAAATCTGGCAAGGGAGAAGTGTGAGTTATATCCTAAACGTGCGAAATAAATTCTAATAACTCTCATATTGTAATTTCATAAATATTATCACCAGTTTCTGCGATAAATCTTTGTGTTTGCCCATCGCGACTTGGACGCCGATATTGTCAACGGTGACCGATTTTTCCATTGGTGTTTACAGGCGCTCGCTTATTAGTAAAGCTAATGCAAGGCAGAACAGTGGTCTAACCACCCATGTCTCTGGAAGACACTTAGTAAAATGAATGTTGGAGGAGGGTAGTAAAGAGATAGGGAGGTGTAATGGTGGTGAGCGGCGAGGTGGTGACCCCGGACACTGGCCTCGCCTCCCCTCACAATGTGCAACGCTCTCTCTCTCACTCTCTCTCTCACTCTCTCTCTCACTCTCCTCATTGTACAAACGTGAGAATAATGAGCCTTAAAGTTTGTGTACATATCGGATACAAGCTGCATGAGTAAAGTGATATTGATAGAGGAGTAAAACCTGACCTTTGCCCCCATGGGTATAGTGCAATTCAGTTTTACCTCAATTTACCCGAGGGTCACTAACGCACTGTTGGTCTGGTCGAGGACAGGAAGCCGACGACTTGTCAAAGGTCCCTCCCACTTCCATTTGTCCCGATGTTTTTTTTAATCTGGATTTTAAAGTTAAGCAACGTTTTGGCATTTACAGCTTTGGCGGGTAGGAGGTTCCATGGGTTAATAACCCTGTGGGTGAAAAAACATCTGTTGTCAGTCCTATATTGTGGCTTGTTGAGCTTAAAACCATTCCATAGAACATAGAGCCATGATCCTGTGCCATATAAGTTCACTACAGGCTCACCATACTACTTGTCACATACTTGGAACGTTTTGTTCCAAGGAGCTGAATCCATAACAACAACATTGAAACCATTGCTCCATGTTTGTGTTACATTTGTCATTTTGAAGAAGTTGTCCTTATCAACATCCTCCAAATTGTTCAGTATTTTGAAAGCTTCATTTTGGGCACCATATTATAGAATGGTTTTGGTATTCATCACTATGAATAAAATATTACACATTTCTTGAACCTTTGTTATAGATCTGTATTGTGTTCATTCGCCTTTTTTCACTTCATCACATAGTGATGGAGTGAGAGAGAGATCACATTGCGATGAAGGGTGGGTGAATAATTTAGTGACAGGTTTACATTTGGTCAGGTCTACATTAGCAGGTAATGTAAACTCCCAGAGATACATATGTCTAAACTGAGCAGGAGGAGGCTAATTTTATTGGATGATCCGTAGATATGTGGCTAATGTGTCAAAAACTCGCTGATTGTAGGGCAAAAGCATATTAACACTTTATCATTCAATAAACTTTCTGATGGCACTAAAATGTCTCAATTAGTTTCAGAATTTCAGAAATAAATTTGTTTAACCATTCTATTTACACTTTCAAGAACAAAATTTTGTTAAACATAATAAGGGTAAAGTTGTTCTTCATCTTCTAAATGTACAGAGTAATGCCAATAGACCTCTAATTGTGATTCAGTGAATTTGATAATCACCTCTGGTACTGGACCAAAATAACAGGGCTGCAGTACCTTCTGCTGGACTGACCTGTGGCATGTACAGCCAGTGAGAGCAGACGTTCATATAGAAGCATATACTGTACAGTACAGTATTGTAAAATATTAGACCAGCAAGATACCACTTGCTGGTCTGTTTAGACCAGCAGGTCTGAGCAGTGTGTGTCATGGGGTTAACTAGTTAATATGAAAATAACTATTGTAGAAGATATTTAAAAGTTACAAACCAGTACAGTACAGTATCAATAAAGTCCTTGATAGGGTAGCAAAAAATTACGTGATAAATTCCAGGTACAGTACTCGGGACTTGAGAATGAGTCTCATTCTCAAGTCAAGCGACTTGAGAATGGTCCAGGACGGACCAAAACGTCGTCGTCCCTTCAACTTCTAGTGTGTGGTCTGGTCAACATACTTCAGCCACGTTATTGTGACTCTTCGCCTGCACAGTACTCGGGTATAATAAAAATTAAGAACTTAAGCAAATTACTGGGTTAAAAACAATTAGAGCTTACTCATAGAAGGAAAACAACTTGTAAAGGATCTGGGAATTATGATGTCTGTTAACATAACATTTAGTGGGCATAACCAAGCAAATATAGTGTCAGCCAGGAATATGATTGGTTGGATTACTCAGTATGAGAACCTTCAAATTTTCAGATTCCACCACAATGCTTATACAGTACTATTCAAAATCACTTGTGCAGTCCCACTTGGAGTACTATTCTGTGCTTATTTCCTCTTTCATAGTGGGAGAGATTGCAGAAATAGAGGGAATAAAGAGAACATGACAGACAAAAGACATGTTAAGTCAATAAATACAAACAATGTTCTCTTGTGTCTTGTTAGGAATTCTAATCATCCTATTGTTTGGTCTTAAAAAATAAACTTTCCTGCCTCGACTTCACAGACGCCATCTTGTCGAATCGGCTCAGATCTTCCAGAAGGTATAGACTCATTCCTCTCAATGTTTGCTGATGATGCTAAAATTATGAGAAAGATGAAGACAGGAGGACAGCAAGAGGATACAGGATGACCTGGACAGACTGAAGGAATTGTCTAACAAATTGCTACTAGAATTTAATTCGAGCAAGTGCAAAGTGTTCAAGATAGGCGTAGGGAGCAGGAGGCCAAACACAAAGTACCAGCTGGGAGAGGAAACCCTTCAGGAATCAGGACGAGAGAAAGATCTGGGGGTTGATACCACACCAGACCTGTCCCCTGAAGCCCACATCAAAAGCATAACATCAGCAGCTTATGCAAGGCTAGCAAACATAAGAATTGCTTTCAAAAACTTGTGTAAGGAATCGTTCAGAACCTTGTTACCTCATGTGTCAGACTAGAATATGCGGCTCTAGCATGGGGTCCACATCTAGTCAAACACAAAACGAAGTTAGACATGATTCAGAAGTATGCCACCAGGCTAGTCCCCGAGCTGAGAGGAATGAGCTATGAGGAAAGATTACTGGAACTGAACCTCACAACACTGGAAGGGAAGGGGAAGGGAACTATCAGGAGAAAGTGCAGAGTCATTACGACTATATAGTACTGGGAAGGGGTCAGGATAAGAATTTGGGATGGGACGGGGGAGGGAAGGAATGGTGCCCAACCACTTGGACGGTTGGGGATTGAACCTGCATGAAGCAAGATCGTCGCTGTACCGTCCAGCCCAAGTGATTGGGTCACGACACTGGAAGACAAGAGTTAAGGGGGACATGATCACTACCGACAAAATTCTCAGAGGAATTGACAGAGTAGATAAAGATAAAGTGTTTAACACAGGTGGTACGCGAACAAGGGAACACAAGTGAAAACTGAGTACCCAAATGAGCCACAGGAATGTTTGAAAGAACTTTTTCAGTGTCAGAATAGTTAAGAGATGGAATGCATTAGGCAGTGATATGGTGGAGGCAGACTCCATACACAGTTTCAAATGTAAATATGATAGAGCACAGTAGGCTCAGGAATCAGTAAACCAGTTGATTGACAGTTGTGAGGTAGGACCAGAGAGCCAGAGCTCAACCCCCGCAAGCATAACTAGATGAGTACAACATACCCAACATGAACCTTAATCCTGGCTTTGTTGCTGTTAACTCTTCACATTTCATACTCAATTTCTCTAACCTTTCTAACAAACATGACCTAACATAAGCCTACCCCCCTTTTTCTTTCTTTTTCTTTCTCCTCATATTCTTACATTCACATGCTTACACCCTTTATTAAACCCCCATCTTATACCCATTATTACACCCATCCCATCTGTACCTTTTTCCTTGCTCTTGCCTTCCTCTAAGAATTATCTCCTCTCTCTCTTGCCTTACTTAATGCCCGTGCCTCCCTCGCTCCCATCACAATCGATTTAATGGTTCAGGATGGACCGAAACGTCGTCGACTGTCTCCTCGTCTTCTGGTGTGTGGTTTAGTCTTAGAGTACAGAGAATATATATACTGTACAGTATGTATAAACACAAAATTGGTGCTACATAGCCGTCCCGGCTTGATGCCTTCTTTGATAATTACTTACTTAACGGAAAATTACACGTTCTTGCAAGAAGTGCTGGATTAACCAGGTTGTAATAGATATGTGGGCCTGCGGGCCACTCAAAGCAACAGTCTGTTGGGCCAAGTTTATCACAATCAAGTCTGGCCCCAGGCAGGCTTGAGGAGTAGAACTACCAGAACCCACTCCAGATATGATCCAGGCTACTAATGCCCCTCACTCATAATTCTGTCCTATAGGACCCAGGTGGATTTTGCCTTACTGAGCAACCAAGTGAGATACAGTACTGTACTCAGAAAAGTGCATTTTGTATTCTTGGTCTTTGTTGTTGAAATAAAATAAGTTGCAGTAACTATATGGTTGCTGATTGGTGATATTGAAGGAGTTATGTCATACATCTGCCATACATCTTATTGTGGTTAATTCTGGATGTTATATTTCCCAACAACCTAGCTAGCCTTGAGTAAGAAAAGTTAATGTTCTGTATTGCACTTGTCAAAGTTCTAGAGAGTAGGATAAAGAAAAATTATCCTTTCAAAGGGAGCTTACATCTCTTAAGGTGCAAGAATAAGAGATCTATGGATCTTGGTACAGTATGCACAACAACTGTACAGTTCAGCTGATTCTGCATCCTCCTCCGCATTTTGATTCAGCAAGTGAATGTTGTTATATTTAAAATTTGTCATGTTTTAAGTTAAAAATATCTCTTTCAGGGTCCAGATGATAAAGCAGCTGATCAAAGATAATCCAGATAATCCAGGATTATCCAAACCTAACCAAGTCAAAGGTCTGTACCAATTTGCTTGCATGTGCAAGTTATAATTATTGTACTGTATACATAATCTACTACTATTTAGAATTTTGTATGTTATCATATCTCCCCTAACTCTTGTGTCTTCGAGTGGTGTTAGGCTTAATTCCTGTAGTTTTCCCTCATAACTCATACCTCTTAGTTCTAGAACAAGTATCGTACCATTCCTCTAAACCTTCTGTAACTTTGTCTTGTTTTTGGACTAGATATATATTGGTTAAACTTTGAGCTGTCTACTCTTTAGCAGGTGTAGGTATATTAAGCAAGGATACGATGCTGTACTCTATATGGTTGTCACAGGATATATATATTACAGTACAGTATATAAATTTTGCTTTCTAAATGCCTTATTGTACTCTTGGAATGTGTATACAGTAATTTATTTATGGCCATAAGATCAGATTGTGTAGACCATTAGCAACTTGTGTCTTTATTTTTTCTTGGTTGCTGTATGATAAGACCTTGTATTGACTGATACTACACAGATGTATGATTATATACTGAGCTTTATGTTGATATTGCAATGTGCATCGCTCACATGACCTTGCTGTAGTTCTTAACACCCATTGGTAAACAAAAGGGAGATAAATTTTACACAGTACAGTAATTTCCTTAACTGAAATTTTACTTTTAATGCAAATAATTATTTCTTTGAGAGAAAACTAAATACCTGTATACTAATAAATAATAATATATACTGTACTTCATACATGTGTATAGAAATTTTAGGGTGTGGGTGAAATTTTTTTAGGGTGGGCAGTCATGGGCTCTTGAGAAAGTAAAAGAGAGGGAGCTGATGTGTTGGGTCCTTGAGTTTCATGCAAGATGATGGCTTGTTACCCTGAGAGGCCAGGTGGATGAACAGCTATTCCCAAGTTGGATCCATTTACACTGTGTATATTAAATAATAAGTTAAAAAATAAGAAGTAAGTATTTTGTTTTTGAAGCCTTTCTCCTTCAACTCCAGACAAGATACAGTACTATTTTAGACTGAGGAAGAACAAAGTTCTGAATACTGTAGCATGGGGTCTACACCCTTCGCTCACAACCAAGGGACATGTGTTAAGTTCCCGGGTAGTACAGAAATGGTTGGGCACATTTCATTCCACCTGGTGTGTCTGTTTACCTAGCAGTAAATTTGGTACCCAGGAGTTAGGCAACTGTTGTGAGTTGCATTGTGGGGAAGGTTGGTTGTTGGCCCAGGGGGGCGGGGGGGCAGGCAATCTCCATAAGTCTAAATACAGGCTTCCTGTCTCTGACAACAGGAATTATTCATTTCCCTTACAGCATTATGTTTTATTTAGTTCTTTGTTTTGTAGTGATAAGTGTTATTGAATAAGTTAGATTATTTTTATAAATAAATTTATTTCAATATAAACTTTGGCAGTCCCCATGGTGAAGTGGTTAAGACACTCTCCTGGCGTTTCACGGGGGTTTTGTCCTGGGAGGATTTACTGGGTGTCAATCCTTAACTGTAGCCTCTGTTTACCCAAGAGTAAAATGGGTACCTGGTTGTTAAACGATTTGGCGGGTCGTATTCCAGGGAACATAGAATTAAGGGATTTGTCTGAAATGCTATGCGTGCTAGTGGTTGTACAAGAATGTAATGTAAGATAAATATTTCAGACCTCTCTCGTGCTCTCTACGAACTCCTTTCTGCAATCTTGAAGGGCCAACTTCGAAGAGATTATGCACGACCTCTTCTCACAGATATGATTGTAAGTTTGCATAAAATTATATTGTATCTTGTTAGTTTTATCATTACAGTATGTTACTACCATGCTGATCTACATTGGGCAGGGGAAAACACCTGGGAGGAAAATGAGAGAGCAATGTTGATGAGAGAGATGATGATGATGTTATAGATTCAGCTACTCGGAACAAGTTCCAAGTAGCACGGGCTATGGTGAGCCCGTAACTTACCTGGCACAGGAACGGGGCAAAAAGCACGGGCTATGGTTAGCCTCGTGGATGGGAGATGTCTCCCGTGGATGAGAGAGAGAGAGAGAGTGAGTTTTTCATTAAACATAAATTTCATACTGATACCAAATTTTAAACCATCAGATGTCAATATGGTGGTTTGCATCTCTCATAATTGGGCCGTATAGCACAGTGGTCTGCACCCTTGGGTCATAATCAGGGGACCCAGGTTCAATCCCTGGGGCTGGACAGAAGCAGTTGGCATGTTTCCTTATAGTACCTGCTACTGTGTTCAACTAGCAGTAAATAGGTACCTAGGAGTTAGGCAAGTGGTGGGGAATGCATTCTAGGGAAGATCAGATGGTAGCCAAGGGGGACATAGATAAGCTTAAGTGCAGTACAACCTTCCTGTCCTTGACAACGGGAATGTTTATAATATTTGTTTACACTGTTATTTGTTGTTGTAGAATTGGCATCCAGATATGGCCTCACAGCTGGTGGAAGTATCAACACTGCTGGATCTGGAGACGTCTACCATTGATCGACTCAACAAAAATCGTGACCAGTTTTTGGCACTGCTCAAGTCCCTTGATGCAGATAAACTGATGAAGGAAAGATTAGAAATTGAAACTTTAGGAGAAGGAGGCATTGTTAAGAATAAGAAAAATTTTCATACAAAGCAGATTAAAGTCAAGACCAAATTATTGTGAGTACAGTATTGTAAAGTTATTATTTATACAGTATTTTGTTTTACATTTTATTCACAGTAGAGCTTCTAATTTGAGACATTTACAACTTGTACTGAGAAGTTTTGATCATGGCTACAGTACAACACTGAATTTTCTAAGCTATTTCACTTGTGATGACTGCCAGCTCTCATCTACAGTATTGTAGGATGGTTTACATTCAGGTTAATATCAGGTTTATTCTTCCCCTAAATAATAATGCTTTTTGCACGTATGAATTTTAGTTAATGACAATAATGTTATTAATTGTTTGTTTCAGTTATAAGCAACAAAAATTTAACCTATTACGTGAAGAGACTGAAGGCTACGCCAAGCTTATAACTGAACTCAATCAAGACATAAGCAACAGAGTAACACCGAGCTCCATCATTGAAGTTATACGTAGCCTTATTGGTTAGTTATTTAAATCCATTTCTATACAATAATGGTTTAGACCTTAAATTTTTAGTGAATGGGAGAAGCGAGGTGGGAAAGGTTGAATAGTATAATTAAAGGAAGGAATGTTACTATGAAAGTTAATGGAGTGAGAGGTACTGTAGTAGCTCTCAGAGATGATGTTATGTAGAGATGACATGTAGAAGTGAAATTGAGGGCATGGAAAGGGACAGTGCTCAAGAGGTAATTATTATTTTTCTCTTTTAGACAGCTGCTGATGTATGTATGAATGCTTATGGTACAGAACTTAGGAAGTACTGTACTGTGTGTGTGGGGCCATCCTCCTGTTTTGGTAGGACAGCACACTATTTATAATAACAATGAGGTCAATAGTATGTATATATGTATGTATATATGTGTGT